>CM029609.1:43073165-43780665 GCA_017311315.1 Dendrocalamus latiflorus
TAGAAGCGAATAAAAGGCTATAGCAATAGAAGCACACCTGGTGCAGCATAACCAGTTGTTCTTCTCGTTGATGCCCAACCACTTGATTTCTCTATGTCTTGATGCAGAAACCTTGCAAGTCCAAAATCACCAACATGAGCAACCATGTCACTGTCGAGGAGAACATTAACATTGCTTGGCTTAAGATCACAGTGAATAACTGGCAATGTCTTATGTTGGCGAACATATTCGAGTGAGGACGCCACATCAATTGCAATTTGCAGTCTCACACGGAGATCTAGTGCCTTGTGCTCACCATCTTCCATGAGATGTTGGTGTAGCCATTTGTCTAAATTTCCATTTGGTAGGAACTCGTATACAAGGGCCTTGAAAGTGTTGTTTACCAGAGGTATTTCAGTAATTTCCCAATTGAAAAGGAAAAAAAGAAAAGAAGAGAGAAATGTTGGGCCCACCTGTCAGTGGGCCGGACGAGGAGATAAGGGGAGGAGACTGCGTCTCCTCCCGTGCCCGTGCACGTGCGCGTGCGCAGGGGCGGAGCCAGGAATTGGATATGGGGGGCAACATGGAACCAATGAACCATGCCGGATTTATCGATCCAATAGTCACATATAAGAGTTAGCACTTCCACGTTAGCACTTGAACCAACAGGCTTAAAAAAACTATGAATTGTCTTTCTCTTCTTCATATCATCTAAAATTGTATAGGGAAATTCATTTGGTATTTTGGTAATGGAAATATGGAATGCCGAATGCGGAATGCCTCACCGTATACTATAGAGATCAGATTACCTGACGGCGACGGCGTCGGCGGAGCCGCGGAGTATGGTTTGCACTTTGCCGGGCGCGGGCGGACGCGGACTCCACACTCCCGGATGGCGTCGCTTCGCCTCCTTCTCCTGAAATATGAAGCAAATCATGAATCTCCTCCTGCATTACATCAACCAGACGTGAAAAACTTGCAAATTGCAAATATATAGGATCAATAGACAATAGCATTGATTTCAATACCATCCGATCGAATTTGAACAAATCAACAAATGAACGACCCTTCTCACTGACCTGTGTGCGGCTGTAGTCTGTAGACGCGGGCGGACGCCGGACGCGGACAGCGGACTCCCCACTACCGGTTGGCGTGATGGCGTCGGCGCGTCGCTTCGCCTCCTCCTGAAATATGAAGCGTCACTGACTGCTGGGCTAATTGGGTTGCATCCAGTGGGGGGCTGGGCCTGGGCTGCATCGTGCTTATTGTCTACCAGTAAAGCTAATCCACGACTGTAGCTAGCGATTGACGCCATGCAGTGGCGGAGAGACTGTACGCCATGGTAGACTACCAGTAAAATCAGTCAATCGTTGGGAGGTGCCAGGCCCCCCCCTCTCCCCCCCACTGCGCGTGCGTGTCTTCTCGCGTGCGGCGCAGAGCGACTTCGATCGCGCCGTCCAGATGACCGAGTCAAGCGGTGGCGGCGGCGGCGATGGAGGCGTCACCGGCGTGGGCGCTTCGGTGCCAGCCGTAGCTGCAGCCCGCCGGCCTCCGTCCCGCTCCCCTTTATATGGCGTCTCCTCTTTTCCGTTTGGGGACTGGAAAACCGTGAGTTCTCAATCCCCTATCCGATCTCAAATCTCTCTCAGTGTTTTTGAGTCTTGAGAGCCGCCAACCGGGTTTTCTCCTATCGCCGTTGGCTGAGAAGCGCAAATCGTCATTCTATGGTTTCCCCGTGCGGTTTCCTTGAGCCTTTTCTTGGATTTGGCCGAGAGGAAAGGTGTGGGGTTTACCTCTAGATGTTGATTTGGCTCGGACTTATGCTAAGTTTTATGGGAGATTTGTGACCTGTTCTTAGTGTTCATGAGCGTTCTCGGCTGGAGCACTCGTTAGTCTTGTGCGGCATCACCCTGACCTTCGTCTCCGGCGTCGGCTATCCGAGGTTGGAGTGGGCATTGTATCTCCGTCAACCACACTCTTCTTCTACGGTAGCACAGAGGGATGCTAGATTTTCTGGGATAGCACCCTGAGGTGTCCCTTGCCTGGTTCCTGTTGATCTTCACTGGCTTGATTTGCTTCTGGACGGCTTTGAGTGCTGTCTGCACTATAAGTTTCTTCTTCTCCTCTTTCTGCAAATTGTGTAAGCCGTGCTAGTTCTTAGTCTTTGTCACTAGCTCTAGTACTAGGAGATATAGTTTGTTTGTGGTACAGTGTAAGCTCGATGAGGATAAATGTGGTCTAATACTGAGATTGAATGTCTAAAACTTGAGCTCTATATCATTGTTACTGTTAGCATTTGATACTCTGTTCTGCAGTAAGCTTCCTTTCAGAATCTATATTCACTGTAATCTTGAGTTTCATACCTCTGTTAGCCAATTTGGCTTGTTGCATAACTTGATGAATTTGTGAGATCTGAGAGCTCTAACCCATAATTAATATTCTTGCTATATGCTAGCTGTTTCAATGTTCAGGAAAATGTTTTATATAGATATTCCAGCTGTGATTTTGATTTGTATGATAAATTTATTTTTTATATAAATGACATGGTACAATTACATGTTTATATGCAATTTGTGTCATTTATATTGTGCTGGAAATATGTTTCGATAATTCATAATTATGCTGGAATTATATACAAATTTATGCTTATACTGCATTATTTACAACAGAAAGGTCAATACTTGAGCATACAGTCTTGCATGATCTTGTTCACTTGCTTGGCTTTAAGTATGTATGGTTGCCTCAAGATATTTTGCATCAGTAATGTGACGCTTCATCACCGACCAGACACATGCGAAACTTGTCACTTATTGTCTGCAGCTCTTTCAAAGCATCTCCAATTTGCATGCGATCTGTTGGAGTTTCCTGTGAACATAAAATTCCAATCTTCAGAATCGAAGTGATGCAGGCAATTCTTCTCTCTCTTATTATGTCAGAGTTTGAGGTTCTTCCTTCTCCATCATTTTCCTCAGATAATAAGCTTTGGTCAACAATATCGATCACTTTGTCTGAAAGTGCCATCTGAACATAATTATGAAGACTGAGAACTTCTCCAAATTCACTGCCAGTAGGCCTTTTTCCAGTAAACATCTCCAGCAACAATATACCGTAGCTATAGACATCACCCAGGATTGAAACTTGATTGCCCAAACCATACTCTGTAATCATAAAATGATGTTTAAGAAAAGAACAGCACAAGTTTAAGCATTTACATTTGATGATATTTGTATTTGGAAGAAGACTTCTTTCTAAGAATACAAATTTTATATGATGTTCTTTTGCCATTGGGGGAAATTTGAGTTGTGTTAACAAATCGTACTTACCTGAATAAGCAAAACAAAAATGAAACCTACTTAAATATGGATTGAAGTAAAGCTTCCAGAATAAATTAGAATAGAGCAATGGATTGTAGTTGCTAGAAGCATACCTGGAGCAGCATATCCAATCGTTCCTCTCATTGTAGCCCAGCCACTTGATTTATCTGACATGTAACTATGGTCTTGATGCAGGACCCTTGCAAGCCCAAAATCACCAACATGAGCAACCATGTCACTATCAAGGAGAATATTGCTTGGCTTGAGATCACAGTGAATAATTGGCAATGGCCTGTGTTGGTGAAGATAATCAAGTGCAGAAGCCACATCAATGGCAATGCTGAGCCTTTTGATGAGATTTAGCACCTTGTCTTCACCATTTTCTTCAAGGTGCTGGTGTAGCCATTGGTCTAAATTTCCATTCGGTAGAAATTCGTATACAAGAGCCTTGAAGTCGTTGCCCTGAAAATCAATACTTGAGCAGACTGTCAAGATCTTCACAAGGTTCCGATGCCGAACACCTCTCAAAGTCTCGCATTCTGCAACAAAACTTTGAGACGCCCCACGTTGTTGGAGATTAAGCACTTTCATAGCAACAATGACCTGTTGGTCGTGGATCGTCATTCTTCCTTTGTACACAGAGCCGAAGCTTCCTACTCCAATGAGATTCTCAGAGGCAAAACCATTTGTTGCATTGACTAATTCAGCATAAGATACTCTGATATGTAAGTCGTTGACGAGTGACAAGTCTTTCTTTGCTTGCTGTGATTCGCCCCTTCTGTGACAGAAGGCAAACAGTGCTAAAAGGAAAACAAGCAATAGGACTGCACTGCTTATGGAGATTGCCATGATAAGCTTCGAAGACCACTTCTTGGCGGTGTGAGTGGAACAAAGAGGCAGCTTCAATTCAAGGATACCCCCACACAGGCCTTGATTTCCATTGATTGCGATTGCGCTTACATTCAGAAATATTCCATCTTTTGGAACTTCACCTTCAAAGTGGTTGAATGACAGGTTCAAACTACCGAGGCCTTTCATGCTTCCAAGAAACTGAGGAATGTCTCCAGACAAGTTGTTGCGTGAAAGATCTAGTACTTCAAGGCCTTTCAGCCGACCCATTGATGCTGGGATTGTCCCATGAAGGAAGTTTCCCTGCATCCTTAGATATTGAAGGCTTTGACAATCACCCAGGGAGGCAGGAATCTCACCAGAAATTCGATTATCAGAGAAATCCATGTCTGCAATATGTTTCAAGTTACCGACCTCCAATGGTAGTGACCCACTAAACAAGTTGCTTTGGAAGTACATGAAATTGGACAGGGTAGATATGAGAAAAACGTCCTTGGGAATTGGGCCACTGAGCATATTGTGTTGAGCATCGAATAGTTCTAAAGGACAGCTCCTAAGACTGGATGGCACAGGTCCACTAAGTGAATTTTGTCCAAGATAGAGCTTATTCAACAATGTGAGATTTCCAAGGGTTGGTGGAATTTGCCCTGAGAGATTATTCATTCCAAGGTCTAAATAACTCAGCCTCTGGAGTCTACCAAGAGAGGCAGGAATAGTACCCTCAAAATAATTGTTGCCCAAGAAAAGATATGATAAATTAACAAGGTTTCCAATGCCTTCAGGAATCTTGCCACTTATCATGTTGTTGTTTATGCTGAAAGCTTCCATATATGCAGAAAGATTAGCTACTGAATTTGGTAGTACGCCTTGAAATTTGTTAGTGCTGAAATCTAAAAACTTCAAATGACTGCTATTAGTTAAACTAAGCAGAAAGTTCCAGCCATTATCTTCATTTGCCTGTAGTTGATTGTTTTGAATGGTCAGGACTGACAAACTTTTTAGGCGATCTCCAAGACAAGGAGGGACTGTTCCTGAAATCACATTCATTTCTATTGCAATTGTGCTAAGCATAGAAGAGTTGCACAGCCAAGGTGGAACAACACCCTGAAACTGATTGAACCCTACATTAAATATTTGAAGTAATGGAAAGTTGACCTTGTTGCCAATCGGTAATGAACCCGTTAGCTGGTTGAACTGTACATTAAATATTCTGATAGAGGATAGATTGAAAATGGAAGACGGAATGTGTCCAGTGAGCTGATTCTTGTCTAGGTAGAAATCAGAAAGGGCACGAAGGTTTCCAAGGGAGGAAGGAATGTTACCCGTAAGATTGTTTTCAGCAAGAACAAGACCTGATAGCATCTCAAGTCTTCCTAATGATTGAGGAATAGCCCCAGTTAAGCTATTTCCTCCCAAGCTTAGGTATACCAGTGAAGAGAGATTTCCTAGCCAAGAAGGGATCCCACCATGAAGTTTATTTTCTTGCAAAATAAGGACATTGAGAGATGACAGTTCTTGCAATGGCACAATCTCCCCTTCAAATCTGTTGGTGCCAAGATTAAGAATGGTTAATGCTGATAGGTTCCCCAAGAATGATGGAATTGGCCCTGTGAGTTGATTCCCCCGGAGTTGAAAATTCTCGATTCTCTGAAGGTTACCAAGAAAAGAAGGAACTGAACCTGTCAGGTGATTGTAGTTCAGGTTAAGACTTACTAGACTGGTGAGGTTGCCAATCTCTGAATGGATGCTTCCTGTAAGGTTGTTGTTGAAGACATGAAAAACCTCGAGGCTGCGTAATGAGCCTAACGTGCGAGGTATTGCCCCATGGAGCATGTTGTACTGCATCTGGACTCGGCGCAGGCTGGACAAATCACCCATGGCCGGAGGTATGCCTCCTGAGAGGTTGTTGAATGCCAGACTGATGTTCTCGAGTTGCTGACATTTTGACAGTGATGCCGGGATGCCACCTTCAAGAGAATTATAGCTCAGGTTTACATGCCTGAGGTCGAGGAGACGGCCAAGCTCCGACGGTATGGTGCCGGCAAGGCGGTTCATGGGAAGCTGGAGCTTTCTCAGGTATGTGAGGTTGGCAATGGAAGGAGCAATGGTGCCAGAAAGATCCAGGCTGCTGAGGTCCAGCACCACGACACGGCCACGACGGCGCCCCTGCGCACCGCACGTCACGCCGCGCCATTGGCACAGAGGGAGCGATCGGTTGCCGCCCCATGAGGCCAGCGCCGATGACGTGTCACTGGTTATCAGCGACTTGAAGGACATCAGCGCGAGGTGGTCAGTGGCAGCCTCAGCTCCGGCCATGGAGGCTGACTGATCAGCAGTAGCAACGGTTGGGAGGAGAAGAAGCGTGAGCAAGAGAGAGTAAGCGGTGGCCACCATTGCTAGGTCGGAAGGTAAGCTGCTCGGTTTTACCAGTTGATGAGAGGCAGCTTTGCATTTTGCTTTATAGAAACGATGCACTCGTCTCTAAATACACACGTCATGTTGGTCAGGTAGGTAAATTTTGGAAAGTATGGAGTCACAGTCAAATTGCCATTTTAAGCAGTGAGTGACTTGTCAAGTTCGACCTGTCCACTGGTCACCATGATAGCAGAGCCGTCCACCGGTAGTCCATTGACTGCCCCACATTCTGTTCTGGCGCAAATTGGTCAATCAGATAGCCGCCTTCCTGTCATATTGCCATCACAATTTAATGCTTGAGCCTGACATGGACATTCAAACTTCTTTAGGTGGTAATCAGTTAGACTTAAAAGCTCATGGCCGAAAATACTGGCTGAAAAAACACTGTAGCTGACAGAAACTTATTTAGCATAATTAAATTTAAAAAAAATATAAAAATATAAAAAATATGTTAGCCCAATATGTATAATACAAACGAATACGGAAAAAAGAACTGGCAAAAAAGCTCAATAAAAAGCCAAAAATTCAGAAAAAAACAAAATTTATGAATAATGAAAAATAAGTCAGAAGCCAGAAGCTCAAGCCGAACCGATCAGGGCCTAGCTGGCCGGCCTAAATTTGTTCTTTGTGAATCTTTTCAACGCATAGAAGTCTTATAGGGCATGTATTTTTTTAGCTTTTGGTTTCAGTTTTTGACTTTTCTACAGTAATTAGCTTTTTAAATGGAGTGTCTTTTCAAGATAGGGTCTACTAGTTAATTGTAATACATACTGTATCGACTTCATTTATATCAACGAAAACCACACGTGAGTTTCAGTTACTCTGTAATCTCTTACATAAACAGTCAAAAGCTACAAGTCGCAACAAAAAAAAAACTGGCCCATAGAAGTCCGGTGTACTCTTAGGCCATGTTTGGATCCCTTGGACTAACAACTAGTTGCTAAACTTTAGCCCTTGAGGATCCAAACAGGAGGGCTAATGGGTGGGCTAAAGTTTAGCCAAAGCCCCAACTAGTTGTTAGCCAACTAGTCTATCAAACCCAGCTAATGAGGGCTAAAGGACCAGCCGGATGGAAAAAAGACGTTGATACCCACGCCAACCCACCCAGACCACCATGCATAGGGGTATAACAGACTTTGCACTGAGATAGTAGCACTTATTAGTCCTTGGATCCAAACAGGACTAGGCTAATCTTTAGCCAGCTAACTACTAGTCAGCTAATAACTAGTCCTAGCTAACAACTAGTCCTAGTCCATCCAAACAGGGCCTTAATCTATTTGTGTCCAGTCTTCTATGGCAGGTGCAATGTGCATGTCAGGCTCAAGCATTAAATTGTGATGGCAATAGGATAAGTTACATAGTTATAGCATCATGAAAAGCTGGAATTCTGGTCAGACAATCAGCAATTCACACTGGGAAAGACTATATAACAGTATGGGTGCAGCTGACTAAACTCTCTTTTTTTTCTTCATTTTGTTACCAACTAAGTAACCTGTTGTAGCCTTTCCTAATTCCGAGAATTGAAGAGCGAAGAGAATTAAACTGTTAGCTGCTATCGATCTGGAACTAATTAAGTTGCATATATATGGATCTTGCATGCTGCAGCAGCAACATTTTCTGTTAGTGTCAACAGAATAAGATGGTGATGTGCAACAGAATCAGTTGGGGCGGCAAGGAGTCATGCCAGGGGTGCAGCTTGAGTTGACCGTGGCAAATAGCTAGGAAATTCAAAACATGCAGAATCGGAATGATGCAAGTGTCAAAGAACGTGGAGATTAGTTTAGGTTTTCGAAAGCGCAGCCTGAAAGGGCCGGCCCCTTCTCTCTGTATATTACGGTGAACAACAAGGTTGGTTACAAGTCAATTACAATCCGTCTACTACTACGGTACTAACCATAATAAAAGCTAACTTAACATACAAGTTTACTATTCTAACCTCCTCCCTCAATCTCAACCGGTGGAGCAAGATTGAGATTGCGCTTACAACTCATGAACAGTTGTGTAGTCAACGGCTTGGTAAAGATTTTAGCAACTTGATCCTTGGAAGATATAAACTTGATTTGAAGGAGTTTCTGAGCTACTTGTTCTCGCGCAAAGTGAAAATTGATCTCGATATGTTTTTGTGCGTGCAAGAAAGATCAGATTAGCTGATAGATAGGTTGCTCTTAGGTTGTCACACCAGAGAATTGGAGCCCAATCTTGAGAGGCACCAAGTTCCTGAAGAAGGGATTGTACTCATACAATCTCAGCAGTAGCATTGGCCAGTGACTTGTATTTAGACTCCGTGCTGGACCTTGAAACTGTGGCTTGCTTACAAGAGCTCCAAGCAATCAAGTTTGCATCATGGAAGATAGCATAACCCCCTATGGATTGCCGATCATCAATATTGCCTGCCTAGTCAGCATCAAAGAAGGCCGAGAGCAATGCGGATGGAGAGGCATGCAATTGAAGCCCATGAGACACAGTATGGCGAACATACCGAAGAAGGCGCTTGACGGCGATCCAATGAGATGTGCGAGGTGCATGCAGGAATTGACAGATTTTGTTAACCGCGATGGAGAGATACGACTGTGTGATAGTGAGATACTGAAGACCTCCAACAATGCTACGGTACTCCGTTGCATCAGACAAGGAGAGAGGAATACCATCTTCAATGCACAACCGATCAGTGGGCGACATAGGGGTATGTGCAGGCTTATTGTTCGCCATCTTCGCGTGAGTAAGAAGCTCCTCGGCATACTTCCATTGGCTGAGAACAAGTCCCTGCGGCTGGTGATGGACTGCAATCCCAAGAAAGAAGTAGAACTAACTAGGGATGGCAGTCGGGCGCGACGGGCACGGGTATTGCATACCTATGCCCGCGCCCGCGAGCAATTTTCGTGCCCGTGCCCGTGCCCGCCACCCGTGATGGGCAAAAACCCGCGCCCATGCCCGCCGTCCGCAGGCGCCGTATGCCCGCGGGCATGCCCGTTTGCCCGCCAACAAATATACAAACAAATATGCCCATCTGGAGCGGCGGCGGCGCAAGGGAGAAGGGAGGCGGCGCAAGGGAGGAGGAGGGAGCCGGCGACCGGATCTGGAGCGGCGGCGGTTCAAGGGAGGCGACGCAAGGGAGGAGGAGGGGGCGGCGACGCAAGGGAGGAGGCGGGGGCGGCGGCGCAAGGGAGGAGGAGGGAGGCGGCGACCGGTGGCGCAAGGGAGGAGGAGGGGGCGGCGGCGCAAGGGAGGAGGCGGGGGCGGCGGCGCAAGGGAGGAGGAGGGAGGCGGCGGCGCAGAGAGCCAGAGAAGGAGGAGGGCAGAACTCAGAAGGCCGAAGGAGGACTAGAGGAGGGCGCAGTTGTACGGCGGCAGTGGAAAAACTGGAAACCCTAAAGATTTTAGCTCAGTGTATATATACCAAAGACTCCCTAGGGAGGTAGGGGCCCACTTGTCAGTCATGTTTGGCGGGTAAACGGGCGAAGCGGGCATGGGTAGTGACTACCCATGCCCGTGCCCGTTTACCCATTGGGCAAAGGATTTGACCCATTAGTATACCCGTGGGCAAAAAAATTGAAACATATTCTACCCTAATAGGGTTTTTACCCACAGGTAAACGGGTAATCAGGCCCGACTGCCATCCCTAGAGCTGACCAAGATCTTTGATAGCAAAAACGGCCCCAACTGTTGAACAACCCGGTCAGCTGCTTGTGTAGATGAGTTGACAATGATGATGTCGTGAACATAGGCAAGAAGAAAAATTTTAACATCCTTGTGCCGGCGAATAAAGAGAGATGTATCTGTCTTTGATGCCACAAACTGTAATTCATGTAGTGTCATGCTAAGGCAGGAATGCCAGGCTTTAGGCACCTGCTTCAACCCATATAAGGCCTTATCAAGACGACAAATATAAGACGGCCGCTGCACGTCTTCAAAACCTCAAGATTGATGCATAAATACTTCTTCCTCAAGATAGCCATGCAGTTCAAGAGGGAAAAAAACAAGAAAAAAGGCAAATGTTATCGTTCACAACAGTTACATTTTTTGTTGTATTTTGGGTTTGAAGTTGAAATTTTAAAAGGTACCACGCATATACTCCTAACTACATCTACAATTTCTTTAGGAGTATTTTTTATGTTGTTTTGATGCTCAAACAAAAGTATTTTTTTTACTTCTGCACCAAATTCTGCTTCTGTACTACATATCTCCCGATCGAATACCGTACTAGCCCAAGGTCCACATGTTGCAAAGTTTTCTATGCTGGAACCCACCGGCTATCATTTGCACTTTATCGTAACAAACTCTACTTTCAAGTAGGTTTTTCTCCTAGCAGACAGTTTTTCTACTCGACGTTCAGCATGAATACCTAACAGTGAACATGTGTGTTGGGATTTTTACATTGCTTTTAATATTTATCTTAGTTATTATCTATTTAATTCAATATAGAACTATTTATATTATTGATGTAAGCGATAGAAAGTATTTTGATGTAGAATTTAACTCGATAAATTAATACTTGAGATACTAAGGACGTCTGTGCTGAAATTTGATAGACATATTTATTGAGATCAAGTCTACTGGAATTTAAATACGCATGTATATGTTTAACCCGAGTACAGCACATAG
This sequence comes from Dendrocalamus latiflorus, assembly GCA_017311315.1. Classification (NCBI taxonomy): domain Eukaryota; kingdom Viridiplantae; phylum Streptophyta; class Magnoliopsida; order Poales; family Poaceae; genus Dendrocalamus; species Dendrocalamus latiflorus. The sequence continues at coordinate 43,084,325 of CM029609.1, forward strand.
CGGAATTAGTGAGTTTGTTTTACAGGATCGGCTCTACAGGCTGTTGATCCACATGATCAGATTGGAATTGATCTAACAAATAATCTGATCATGATGCATGACTCACACATGTGTGCTAGGGACTAATATATTTTAGACTTATAAAACTGGTACGCTGATCATGGTTGGTGACATGTTTCAGGAATCTCACGATATACCGGAAAATATGTTGGTCGCTTTGTACCACTTCCAATACCGGAAAACATGTAGGTCGTTTTATACCACCTGAAAGTGAAGTCTATAAATAGAGTTATACTCTTTAGCATTATAATGTAATTATGAGTGACACTGTAGAAAAGATAGACCAAAAATCTTCACGAAATCAATATGAAATTCTAAAAAATCCCAGCATTGGCATCAACGCAAGGTTCCACGGCGGACATCCTGAATTCCTCGTCTCGCGCGGCGCATCCTCTTCACGCGCTGCAGCACCGGACGTCATCAATTTGACCAGCCATCAATAGAACAAGGCTCGAACACGATTCGGAGATGGCGCGCACGGCGGCCGTCCGCGCGGGAGATCTCCTCCATCCTCGCACGCACGGCGTCTCGGTCGGCGCGCACGCGGTCCAGCGGCAGGGCGCTCGCGCGGATTCGTGGTGACCTGTGGCCTTCTCGCCCTTGCGTGTAGGCGTGTAGCCGCGCGGAAAGCAACGTCTCCTCGTCCACCGCATGCGCGTTCGCTCGGTCAAAACCGCACGGCGACCCACCGGACGGACAGCGTTGGCGCCTCGATCGCCGTGTGGAGTCAAGACGCAGCACAGTCGAAGAACTCGAACAGCGTGCCTCCATCGTGCGGAATACTTCCTTCGTTTCCGTTTACTTCAAATCTTTCTACAAATACTGGATACTTGTTATTTCCAGTACAAATTTTTGCTCGTATGATTGTACAGATAGCAAAAAATACATAGCTTCACTACTTCTTGCAGTTACTGTTCACCAGAGTAGTTAGTTGCTAGAGGCATTTTTGTTGTAATGTGAACAAAAAATGGTTGCCTAAATGTGTGTATCTCTACTCTTAAAAGAACGAGTTGAGGGTGATGGTGCGTCCTACGCTCTCCCACCCTCTCACAGAAAAAAGCGCCGACATGTGGGGCCTCTCTCTGCTTCTCTCCTCCTGGGGGCGGCCACCGCTCACCGCCGCTGCATCTCCGTCCGCCGCCCGCTTCTTCGGGCGGCCACCTGCTTCCGCGTCTTCCACCGCCACGGATCCGGCCACAGCCGGTCTTGTCGCCCGGATCCGGCCTCCGCTGCGCCGGATCCGCCCGACTGCACTCGCGTGCCGCCGTCGTCGCCCCCGCCGTCGTGGTCGCGCTCGCCCGCGTTGTCGCCGGGATCCGGCCGCTTCCGCTCTCCGCCGCCGGATCTGGCGACCCCGCACCAGATCCAGGCCGCCGCTGCCCGGATCTGGCCATCTCCGACGCCTCCCGCCCGGATCCGGCCTCCTCTGTGCGGCGAGGGGAGCCGGCGGGGGAGGGGGAGCGGCGGGGGTGACGGCGGGGGAGGGGGCGGTGGGGGTGCCGAGGGAGGGAGGGGGGCAGTGGGGATGGGGCGGCGCCGCAGCGGGGAGGGGGAGCCGGGGTCCCGGGGAGGGGGCAGAGGCGGAGCCGGGGAGGGGCCGACCCCGCACCAGTCCAGGCCGCCGCAGCCCGGATCTGGCCATCTCCGACGCCTCCCGCCCGGATCCGGCCTCCTCTGTGCGGGGAGGGGAGCCGGCGGGGGAGGGGGAGCGGCGGGGGAGGGGGCGGTGGGGATGAGGCGGCGCCGCAGCGGGGAGGGGGAGCCGGGGTCCCGGGGAGGGGGCGGAGGGGGAGGCGGAGCCGGGGAGGGGCCGGAGGGGGAAGCGGCGGCGGGCGAAGGCCGAAGGAGCCTGGCGGCGGGCGCGGCCGCGTGGGAGGAAGGAGAACCTGAGGGCGGGCGCAGCCGCGTGGGACGGTGGGAGGCATCCAGATCTGGGAGGTGGGGGAGGAGCCGGGAGAAAAAGAGAAAGGAAAGGGAAAAAAGAAAAAGGAAAGGGGAAAAAAGAAAAAAAAGAAGAAATAAAAAGGAGAAATAAAATAAAATAGGCAGAAATAAAAGTTACCGGCTAAATTTTGCTAAATTTAGAAATCCTTGCTAAAAAGATGTGTATTATGCTTAGGTGATGTCCCTGAGAAAATTTAATATGCGTAGGAATTAAATTATTAGAATATCATTGGTGTAGATAATACGCTAAGGTTATTAAGGTGGTAAGGCGACCCACCTCCCTCACACCTTTTAAGCGGTAAGGCGTGAGGCGAGGCGACGCCTTACACACATCGTAAGCCGAAGAAAACAGAGTTTTGGAGGAGTAAATCGGAAGAAATCCAAAGAGGAAGAAGGACCTAATTGCAATTTTGTAGAACTCTAGAGATTAAATTGCAAAAATTCTAAACATACCCATCCCTTTTAATCTAGCATCGCACACAGCAGTCAGTAAACTTACAAAATCTATGGACAAGACCTAATTGCAATTCACGCAAGCATTTTGTAAGTTTGCCCTTTTCGGTGAAATATTGTTATTTTAATTTGTTATGTGTTCAGATTTTCAGAACATCATGCCTTCAGTAACTGCAGCAATGGTACAATTCTAAACTGTTACTGCAGCAATATACAATAGTTTTTCAAATGCCAACTTTATTAGGAACTCTACAATTTTGAGGTCTATTAAGTTGAGTTTTAAAATTTAAATTTATTGGTACTTGGTAGTTATGCTAAGCAAATTGCAAGATGTATGGATGTGTTTCTAAAGAGAGTTCCTCTCTCTGTTCCTTTTATAAACACATTTTTGGTTGGAATTAATATCTGCTCATTGAACAACTCTGAAAGAGAAATTGAACAACATTATTCTGATTCCTTTTTAGTGAGACTTAATTTCCAGACTACTGGAGTGTGGTACCAGCCCCTTAGTGTGCTGGCCTATTTAGGTAACGCTGCAACGGAGACTTGCCAGCGTTCCTCAACATAACTTGGAATTTTCTAGAGGTACTGACTGCAGGGCTAAATTTTTTAGAAAATTTTTAACAACGTGCTTCACATTTGACTATTTGACATTTTTCATGTGCCATTTACTAATTTTCTTCATATTTCCCATGAGAAAAAGGCGAGTGAACATCCTCCATCGTGCTGAAGTCAATATTTTAATCAATGAGGTAAAAAAAATTGTGGCTTTCGTCACTATTTTTGTTAGAAGAGAATTGCCGACTCAAGAATATTCTAGACATGCTTAATTAAGACAGTATTACTGTATTGTAAAATAAAAACAATTATGTAATAGTAACAAAAAGATTGTAGTATCATGACTATTTGCATCTCAATTTATATCCGTTGCTAATTTGCTGCCATACGTCCATGAAATGATGATTTGGAAACTATATGCCTTTTTGGCTAGGTGGCAGGATTTTGGGATTTGAAATGAATGATTTTATTTATCTAGGAGTTTTTCCACATAGTATTCTAAAGCTCGGGTAAAGTTTGTTTTCTTATATCATGTTGATGTGTAGATTATTGAACAAATTATATAAGTCATAGGATTAATCTCTGTGACAAACAAAAGATTCAAAGCGATTTCTGGTTAACACATCTAGAATTGTCGTTTTCTTTTTTGGGGAACAAAAAAAAAGAAAAGCTCATAGTCTGAGCTCATGTATTTGAGCATTCTTTACCTTTCCAGAATTAATACTGATTAGCAAATCAAGAATTTAATGTAATTTTTGCAGATTCCCTTACCAAGTATATGACTGTTGCTTAGTCTGTTGAAAACCTCTACTGAAGGCCAGTAAATGTATTTCATATCTGTAACCTATGAGTTTCTGGAGGCAGAAAGGGATACAGGCCTTACTTTTAATCAAGAAAACCAGAACAAAGGTCTTGTTTCAGACAGAGAATGTAATAAATACCTAAGATGGATCTTAACATTGGTGATGCAAGCAACCTGTTCCGGCAAATCTTGGCAAGGGGTAGGTCAAGAAATCAGTGAAACAAGAGTATATGTGGTTTGGTACTAGAAGAAAAAAGATCTCTTGTAGTATGTTATAGCTGGAGATGGGATGAGGCTGTTTCTTGAACAATAATACAATGCGACAAAAACATATAATGGTGATTGATTCAAAGGTTTTTGATCCACATTGTGATTACATGTAAAGGGCATACCTTACACATTTTTTGGTTAAATTACTCCATAATCGCAATACCTGTATGGCAACAGATTTCAAAATAATTTCCAATACACCCATGGTGGAATGAGTTTCAAATTCATTTCTCTATGTATTTACTAGCTGAATGCTCGTGCGTTGCTATGGATTTTAAAACTTTATCATACTACATGTTCTAAAACTAACGAGTGGTAAAATTTGTTGGACATACATACAAATATGTTCTAATTTTGTTTAAATCCGTAGCAACGCATGGACATTCAGCTAGTTCGGTCAAAAATATGTGTGTTCGGTCAAAAATACCAATTAATTGAAATCGGAGGGAGTAATCAAACGTGCGGTGTCACTTCGTCCTCGGCCGGCGCGCTTTCATCGTGCGGAGATAAGGTTGGATTCTTCTAGGTTTAGGTTTAAAGTTGTTTATACTTGTATTATCTATAATAACTAGTTTTTAAATAGTATATTTTTTAAGACAAGATTAATAGAAAATTATAGTAAAAAACATACTGAGTTCAGCTGTACCGATTAAAATCATATGTGACTATTTTTCTCTATATACTAGTTTTTATAAATAGTTAGAATTTAAATATTGAAACTATAAATCATCAATCATTGGAAAAAAAAGACCGGCAGCTCAATCGCTCAGCTTCACGACTCTTTTCTCCATGGAGGCAGCTTCGTGACTCTTCTCTTCACGTGGTGACTGCTTTCATGCTGTGTGTTCATGGAGAGACGTGATTGAAGAAGGGTCAAAGTTGCATGCATATCTATCACATGCATATCTTAATGCGCGATGATGTGATGTATATGTATCGCATGCGTGCGCGTTGCATCTATGGGCCATGATTTTTCTTTTGTTCACGCATATACAGCATGGACGGATCTGCTGTAGGACATAGGTGTTCAGTTTAACATTTAATTTTTTTAATAAAATATCAGATATATAATAGGTGGTATATTAGATATATATACTATTAGTTGTGTTAAAACTATATTTTATGCTTATAAATAAATTCAGCCCATACTCCCTATATCTCGCGCGCAGCTCATGTAGTACAGTAGACCCATTTTTCTTTCCATCTCAACCCTCTTCACGCCCAATGAGGTAAAGATATAAACAAAATCCTAACATTTGTTCTATTTCTCATCTTGTGGCTGTCTGTGTGGAAGGTGGCTTCGGCCTTTGAGTGGCGAGCGGGCGGAGGTACAGGCTAGAGGCGAGTGACGAACAACGGACGCGGACGTGGTGCCATGATGTGACGATAATCATGCGTGAGGCGGCGTGTGGTGCAAGGTGAATGTGTGGCAGCACAGGCGAGCAGATAGGTGTCGCGGGCAAGTGGGCAGTGGCACAACAAACATGGAGGTAGGGAGCGGGCGATAGGAAGAGAGTAGCGCGGTAACTGGGAGGGAGCATGTCATTGGGAAGTGAGTAGCACCTCTAAGAGCATCTCCAGCAGGAGCCCTCAAATCAGAGCCCCTACTTTTGATTTGAGGGCTCCCCCTATTTTTGAGGGCCCTGTTTTTTGAGTTAAACTCCAGCAGAAGCCCTCAAATCAAGGCCCCCAAATTCATTCCAATGGACAATGACATGTAGGGCCCACTCGTCATGGAGGAGACCATTGCCCATTTGGGAGCCGCCGTACGTTGGGCCTTTGGCGCCGCTGCCACCACGCCGTCGGGCGCCGCCAGCCGCGCCTCCCGCGCCGGCCTCCACGCCGTCGTCAGGCCGCGCCGCCTCCGCCGACCTCGCCGTGAGCCGTGAGCCGCCTCGGGCTTGGGCGCCGTCGGCCGTGCTTTGGGCTCGGGCGCCGCCGGCCGTGAGCCGCCTCATGCGTGGCCGCGCTGCGTCGGGCTTATGCCGTCGCCGGTCGTTGGGTGCCGCCGTACGTTGGGCGTATTCCCCGCTTGATATTACTTGATGAGGCACCCGGGGAAGAAGCAGACGAGGGAGGAGGCCGCGCCCGGGGAAGAAGGTGGCCCCGCAGGGGCCGGGGCCGAGGAGGCCGCGCGTCCGTCCCGAGAGGAGCCAGAGGAGGCCGGGGCCGGGGCAGAGAGGAGCCAGCGGAGGCAGGGGCCGAGGAGGCCGCGCGCGTCCGCTCTCCGCCGCCGGATCCGGCGACCACGCACCAGATCCGGCCGCCTCCGCTCTCCGCCACCGGATCCGGCGACCCCGCACCAGATCCGGCCGCCTCCGCTCTCCGCCGCTGGATCCGGCCGCGCGACGAAGAGGCGGGTGGGGGAAGAGGCGGGTGGAGGAGAGCGGGGAGGCGGGCGTCGGCGAGCAGGCGGGGAAAGAGGCGGGCGTCGGCGAGCGCAGGCGGGGAAAGAGGCGGGCGGAGGAGAGCGGGGAGGCGGGCGTCGGCGAGCGCAGGCAGGGAAAGAGGCCGGCGGGGAGGGGAAAGAGGCGGGCGGGGGAAGCAGCGGGCGCGGGAGGGGAAAGCGTCGGGCAGGGAAAGAGCCGGGCGGGGAGGGCACGCACGGGAGGCGGGAGGAAAACTGCTCCAACTGTGATTTGGGGGCTTGGTCTAGAGCCCCCAGGAATGAGGGGTGAGGGGGGGATTTGAGGGGCCCCTCAAATTTGAGGGCTCTAGTAGGGGCCCTGCTGGAGCTCTATTTTTGTCTCAAGCCCCTAAATTTGGTTTTGGGGGCTCAAGTAGGGGCCCTGCTGGAGATGCTCTAACTTATTGTCATCGTCCTCTCTTCAGATCTAGGTGTGCTCCACCCACTCCACTTATTTACTTTCTTGGTCTGTTTTGCTCCATAGAAGGAACATACAATTTCCTCTTAGATGGACAGTTCTTGCTGATGGAAAAATAGCAAAAAAAAGGGCAAGATCAACAAGATATACAACTCCTATTTATCTCTATAATTTGTAGTTTAATTCGTATAATTATGCTCGCCTTATGTCGCCCATTTTCTCATAAGAAATCATTAATTTATGTAATTTATGTATTTTTATTATATCTATATACACATATCATTGTATCGGTGTTTTGGGAGGGGGGACGGTGCGCTACGGTATCGACGTATTCGAGCAACTTAACTTTGAAATTCAAATACCTATCCTAAAAATCCTTGATCCGCCACTTATATACAGATATTACTAGATATGAATTACGCCGCGTGCGATCAATATTGAAGCGCTGAAGCACTCGGAAAGCAAAATACACCTATAATAGTACAATATGAAAGTATCCTTATGACGATCCACCGTACATCGTAAGCTTTACCTCTATAAGAGTGCAAGCAATAGGAATAGTACATATATTGGTTGAATGATTTATGAATTTGTTGGTTTGTACATGTGACATCAACATCATTATATGTCGACGCTCTGCATTGGTTTATACTTCACAACTTTCGTTTTCATAGTTATCCTTGAAGATGATTAGCTTCAAGCATCAGTTATAATGGCCTCTAGTGAGACCAAGTAAAACTTAAATAATTGGAAACAGAATGGACTTCAGCATGGGATTTTTCTAATAAAAAATACCTAGATTTGGCTCTTAATGGTTACCTCTCTATTTATAGAGAAAATAAAGGCAGCAGCCTGTAGAAACTGATCTCTATCCAAGTAGAAGTTCTTCTACATTCATATGTAGAAAATGTGCCATCTTTGTTCTACAATAAAATATGATTAGCTGATAACCAGACGATTTTCACAGATTAGAACACTGCCAACAAAGACAGTAAAAAAATCGAAGTGTTGTGATATCGATGGTGTTACGATTTCCGAAGGACCTGATTAAAGAGTAAGCACATTTATAGCAGATATTGCATAGGTGGAGGAATTACTAATGAAGATACATATTTACATATATACAATAAACAATATGTAGTGTACAATAGTCTTTTTGGCTGTAAACCCCTCTCTAAGAAATTAAATCTTTCTGGAGCTGTATGTTAGCCAATAGTCTGAAGTCTGAACACTGACTTTCCATAAATAAAAGTACATGCATGCTGGCTTCGCATAGCGGCAGAATGGCTTGCTGCATGATATTGCCCTGTGCTTTTTCAGCTTTTGGTTTTTATTTTTAGCTTTTCTATAATAGTTAGCTATTAAGGGGGTGTTTGGGACTGCTCCACTCCACGTTTTTCAGCTTCGCTCTATGTTTTTTAGCCAAACAGGTTCAGCTCCACGCACTCTGTTCGAGGAAAAAAAGGTGGAGTTGTGAGAGCACCTAAAGGGGTGCTCCACAAACTCTAGGTTTTTTGTGGAGCTGCTCCACGGTAGAATTCGTGGAGCAGAGTTTGTGGAGCAGTCCCAAACACCCCCTAAATGAAGTGTTTTTTAAGATAGAATCTACTAGTTAATTGTAGTACATGTTGTACTGACTTCATTTATATCGACAAAAACCGCATGTGAGTTTCTGTTACAAATATCATAGAATTATTCATTATTATACCATAACTTACCCTCCGTAACAAAATGGTGTTGCTGAAAAGAGGAATAAAACACTTATGGATATAGTTAGATCTATGATGGCTTATTCAGATCTTCCTTTGTTTTTTTGCAGGGAGGTTTTACATACTGTTGCTTATTTATTAAATAATTTGTCATCTAAGGTTGTAACAGTCACTCCTTATGAATTGTGGACTAGAAGAAAAATTGCAGGCCCAAAGCACACCAGGAATTTATTATTGGTTATTCTTTGATATTAAAAGAGTATATGTTTTATGATCTAGAAAAAGGATGAACAGGTGGAAAGCAGGAATGTAATAGTTTTAGACCAAAACATACCTCGCCGTGCTAATCGGGCAAGGGTGGAATTAAACTCAACTCCACTGAAAACATAGATGGATATATTTGATATTAATTCTCACACTGAAGAAGGCTTAGTTCTTGTACAACATATAAATCAAACACCCAACACCAACATGCTTAGGAAAAGTAAGAGAAATTAAAGTACACCCTAATATCTAAATGATTATTGTTTTTTTTCTTGGGAGAAGTTCACTGTAAAATTTCTGATTTAGAGGAAGAACTAAAGACTTATAAAGAAGCAATTAACTACTCATAATCAAAACTATGGGTGGAAGCAACGTAGGAAGAATTAAACTTGATGAAAGGAATAAAGTTTGGGAACTTGTTGATCTATCAAACAACCGTAAGCTTGTAGGTTGTGAATGGATTTTTAAAAGAAAATTGTATATAACAGGTTTAGTCAAAAAATATAAGACTAGACTTATTGTTAAAGGCTTTACATAAAGAAAAGGTATTGACTTTGTGGAAACCTTTTTGCCTGTTACAAAATTTACTTAATTCATATTATTATTGCCTTGATGGTTTATTATGATCTTGAACATTAAATGGGTGCTAAAATTGTTTTTCTTAATTGTCTTTTGGATGAGTATGTGTGTGTGTGTGTATGTATGTGTGTGTGTGTGTGTGTGTGTGTGTGTGTGTATATGTATGTAAACAGTAGGAAGGTTTTTGGAGAAAAAGGAAATGAAAATAAGATTTGCAAGTTGAGTAGATCAATTTATCATCTTAAACAAGGTTCACATCAATGGTATATTCTTCTTGATAATGTTATCATGTCATATGGTTTTGCAATGATAGAAGGTGATCATTGCATATATATATATAGGCAAAATAACAGGTGCACCATGGTGCCCAAGCTCCATAATTAAAACTTTCCATCCATGATTGATTCCTTTCCAAATTGATACCTTTTCGAATTAATGAATCTTAATATGTTACCTAATATATTGCACTTGCACGCATCTAAAATCAATCTAACGACAGAGAGGCTTGGTGCCCGGGCACCTTGGTGTCCCATTTCAGCGTCATATATATATATATATATATATATATATATATATATATATATATATATATATATATATATATATATATATATATATATATATATATATATATATATATATATATATATATATATATATATATATATATATATATATATATATATATATATATATAAGTCATGAGTAAGTGTGTTGTCTTATTATTTTTATATGATGATATTTGTATTGCTTCTAATGATAAAAAATACATTGTTTGAAGTAAAAACTTGGTTATCTTCTTGTTGTAGGGGTGGCCCCCACCTAAACCCAGCAGGCCTGTTAGGTGGCCATAGAGCCCAAAATGAGACACATGTAATGGCTTAAATACCCCTGACAGGGAGGTACTGATGTAAGGGCACAATTGTAAAAGCACAGCCCGTATGAATATATATACCAAGGGGAAGCTGGGGGGAGGAGAGGACTGATCACTCTCTCCCAACTCTCCACTACCACATCTCTCTCTGTTTGGTCTGTAACCACAACAGTTGGCGCCGTCCGTGGGGGAGGACAGGAGCAAGCCCGAAATCCGAAGGAGGATGGCACCGAAAAAAGCTTCGACGACGGCGACGAGGGGAAAGAAGGCGGCTGGGTCGGAGCGTTGCATGGGTACCAGGGCTTCGGCATCGGCTGTTGCGGGCGCGGCGGTCGACGACATCGATGCTCGCGTTGCGACGACCAACCCCGTCATTGGCGCTGCGACGACCAGCCCCGCCACTGGCGTTGCGACGACCAACCCCGTCATCGGCGCTGCGACAACCGACCCCGCCGACGCGACAGCGACCAACCTCGCCGCCCTCGCCGCAACGCTCGGCGGTAGCGCGGACCGGGCGGTTGGAGGTAGCCACAACAGAGCGATCGGCAGCTCGGGAGCTCGCGAGGCGATCGTACCCGTGCCGACTTGTCCGCCGGGCGCGCCGGCGGCCCCGCCCGCGCCAGCGGTGGAAAGCGCCCTGCTGGCGGCCCTCAAAGTGTTCCAACAGGAGCTAGGGGATCTTCGCGGGGCCGTCCGAGACATACAAGAGGCTCGGACCCAGCAGGCCGCGCCAGTGGTCGCTCCAGCGCCCACGCCGGAAAGGGCAGACAGCCGCGACGCCCCCACATCCAACCGCGTGCCACTGCGACGCGTCGATCCAGGGTCCCCGCTTTCGGCAGGATTACAGCAGGCGGCGTGGCCCGAAGACTTCAAATTCCCCAATGTCATCAAGCCATATAAAGGCGATTCGGACCCCCGCGAGTTCGTGCGTGTCTATGAAACCGCAATCGAAGCCGCGGGTGGGGACGACACCACAAAGGCGAAGGGACTCCCCCTCGCGTTGCAAGGAGTGGCACTTTCCTGGTTTTTCACCATAAAGCCAAACTCCATCCACGCGTGGGAGCAGATCTGCGACTGCCTTCACAACAACTTTCAAGGGAACTATGCTGAGCAAGTCGACGCGGACCAACTCTTCGCCGTGAAGCAGAAACCTTCGGAGAGGCTCCGGGACTATTTTAAACGCCTGGCGAAGGTGCGATGCCAGGTCAAGGATGTTAACGAGACAACCGTCATCAATGCGGCCATACAGGGCCTCCGCCCGGGCCCCCTGGCCGAGTACAACGCGTGCAAGCCTATCAAGACAGTCGCCAAGCTCTTCGACAAAATGGAGGGGTATGCGCGGGCTGAGGAGGATGCACGGAGACGCAACGCCCCTGCCCCCGACCTCGCCCAAGCGAAACGCTTGCCATGCGAGGAGGAGGCGGGCGATGATTCCCCAAAGCAGGGCCGCAGTTGACAACCCTGGGAGGACACTCCCGGAGGCGACGACCCCGGGGAGCAGGAAGGCTCGTCAAGGAGCAGGCGCAAGCCCCGGCGTCACCAGCGCAGACCAAAAAAGGCCTGCCATGTCCTCGGCATCGGAAACGCCCTTCGAGAGCCTGCCCCCATATCGTGGAAAGAGGGCCGGGGATGTGAAGGCGGACCCGGTCAGGACGAGTGGCCCCGAGCGGAGCAAGAGCTTCGGGATTACGGCAAGTGGTGCGAGGTGCATGGTTACGGTGATCACTCTACGAAGGCGTGCACCGCGGTCATGGAACTACGACGGGTGATGGCCGAATCTCGGGCCTCACCTCCCAGGCCCCTTGCCGAAGTCCATGAGCGGCAGCCAAGAGGTGACCCCCTGCGAGCCTCCGCCAAAGAAGACGTGCGGCACCGCACCATCAGCGTCATTACCGGAGGCTCCTTATCAGGGGCCCCCTTGGAGCGGTCACAGCCGTGGGTGCCGCCCCGCAACATCACCTTTACCCTGGATGACGCCAGGGGTGTGGAGTTATCTCACCAAGACCCTTTAGTCATTCAAGCCCACATCGCAAGCCATGATGTCAGGCGCATCCTTGTCGACGAGGGGAGCTCTGCGAACATTCTGTTCGCGGGGGCCCTCGCCCGTATGGGAATCCCTCGAAGCCGCTTAGAGAAGCCAGGAGCTCCGCTTCAAGGCTTCGGAGGCCAACCGCTGGAGGCCATAGGACACGTGTCCCTTCCAGTTACATTCCGCCAGGGGGAAAACGCCCGAAGCGTGCACGTCATCTTCGACGTCGTAGACATCCCGCACCCTTACAACGTCATATTGGGACGGCCCACCATCAACTCCCTCGAGGTGATCCCACACCACGCCTTCTTATGTATGAAGCTCCCAGGCCCAGAGGGTGTGATCACTGTCTTCGGCGACCAGGACCTCGCCAGACGCGTCGAAGCCAGTAGCTGGGACTTGCAACGCCCGGTGCACGTCCTCCAAGACATGCTCGGCGACACGCCCTCCGCTCCGGGATGGACACCTAAGCCTCGGCCCGAAGGTGAAGTCAAAAAGGCGTCGCTCCAGGCGGAAGGGCAGTTTGTGTCAATTGGCGAGGGGCTCCCTGCGGAGGTCGAGCGAGACCTACTCCGAGTGCTTCAGAACAACGCCGACATTTTTGCATGGTCGCCGGAGGACATTAAGGGTGTAGACCGTGCAGTGATCGAGCATCGCTTGGCGGTCCGCCCTGACGCCAAGCCAGTCAAGCAGAAGCTTCGCCGTATGTCCATGGATCGGCAGCAGGCGGCCAAGGTGGAGGTGGCGAAGCTCCTCCGGGCTGGGGTCATTCGCGAGGTCCATCACCCAGAGTGGCTCGCCAATCCCGTATTGGTCAAAAAGGCCAGCGGGGCCTGGCGTATGTGCATCAACTTCACGACGCTCAACAAGGTGTGCCCAAAGGACAATTACCCCTTGCCACACATCGACCAACTGGTCGACGCTACCGCCGGGTGCGAGCTAATGAGTTTCCTGAACGCTTACTCTGGCTACCATCAGGTATACATGGCCGAAGACGACGAGGACAAGACCAGTTTCATCACACCGATTGGGACCTTCTGCTTCGTTAGGATGCCCTTCGGTTTGAAGAACGCAGGCGCTACCTTTACCTGCCTCATCGCACTTGCCCTCGCCGCCCAACTCGGGAGGAACGTGGAAGCCTACGTCGACGACGTGGTAGTCAAAACCCGGCAGCTCGCTCTGCACGACCGGGATCTCCAAGAGACCTTCGACAACCTCAGGAAGGCCGGCATCAAGCTCAACCCCGGCAAATGCGTCTTCGGCGTCCAGGCGGGCAAATTACTCGGCTTCCTCGTATCCGGATGGGGCATCCAGGCGAATCCCGATAAAGTTGAGGCCATCCTGGGTATGGAGCCGCCCAAGACGGCGAGGGAGGTCCAGAGGCTGGCGGGCCGCATGGCAGCCCTAAGCCGCTTCCTATCTAGGGCAGCGGAGCGGGGTCTACCATTCTTTAAGACACTCCGTGGGTGCGACGGATTTCGGTGGGACAGCGACTGTGCGGAGGCCTTCAACGAGCTCAAGAAACACCTGGTGAGCCTCCCCACTCTGGTCTCCCCAGCACCAGAGGCTCCCCTCTTGCTTTACCTGGCCGCGTCGGTTACAGCGGTCAGTGCCGTCCTCATCCTAGAGGAAGGCGCTGTACAGCGGCCCATATACTTCGTCTCCGAAGCCCTCCAAGGCGCCAAGACGAGATATACGGAGCTTAAAAAGCTTGCTTACGCGTTGGTCATGGCCTCCAGGAAGCTCCGATATTATTTTTTGGCCCACCCGATCACAGTGCCTTCTTCGTTCCCCCTGGCGGAGATGTTACACAATAAGGAATCCACAGGGCGCATCGGCAAGTGGGCTGCCGAGCTCGACCCGTTCTCCCTGACATACACCTCGCGGACGGCAATCAAATCTCAAGTCCTCGCAGAATGGACTCCGCCGGCTCAGCCCGCTCAGAAGCACGACGACCCAGTCTGGACCCTCACCATAGATGGGGCACACGACGTCACAGGCGCGGGTGTAGGCGCGGTAATTGTCACGCCCGAGGGGCAGCGCCTATTGTACTCGGCGCGCCTCGCGTTTCCGGCCACCAACAACACAGCTGAGTATGAAGCGCTGCTCTTCGGCCTGACCAAGCTCAAGGCAATCGGTGCGCGGCGAGTGCTCGTCCGCACGGACTCGCGTTTGGTGGCAGGCCACGTAGACAAGTCATATCAAGCCAAGGACCCAGACCTGGCTAAATACCTCGCGGCCGTAAGAACGAGGGAAAGACATTTCTTGGGTGTCACGGTCAAGGCCATCCCTCACGCGAAAAATGAGCAGGCCGACGCTCTCGCGAAGGCGGCCAGCCAGCAGTTGCCACCCCCCTGACGAGGCGTTTTACGAAGTGTTGTCGCAGGTGGCCATCGTGCAGGACAACCGGGACGCGGCTCTCGTTCACCACGTCGTCCAGCAGGGCGACTGGCGAGAGCCTATATTCAATTTCCTGCAGGGCATCGCCGAGCCAGAGGACCACGCCGAGCTCCGGCGTCTGCAACACTATGCCAGATCCTTCCAGGTGTTTGAAGGGACGCTCTACAAACAGGGAGTCTGCGCACCGCTCTTGCGCTGCCTCTCCCGCGAAGAAGGGAAGAAGCTCCTCGCGGAGATCCACGCGGGGGCATGCGGGTCTCACCTCGCGCCGAGGTCATTGGTCGGCAAGGCATTCAGGCAAGGCTTTTACTGGCCGACTGCCATCACTGACGCCCAGGACCTTGTGCGTCGGTGCCAGGGGTGCCAGTGGATGGGACGCATCATCCGCAGGCCCCCGACGAACCTCAACCCTATTCCCCCGGTGTGGGCGTTGGCACGCTGGGGCGTCGACATAGTGGGACCACTCCCCCGAGCCCCAGGGGACCTGCGGTTTGTGGTAGTCGCGCTGTAATACTTTTCCAGGTGGCCGGAGGCGGTAGCCCTAGCCAAGATAAGCTCGGCGGCCATGCAGTGTTTCCTCTGGCAGAACATCATATGTCGCTTCGGCGTGCCCAGGGAACTCACCGTCGACAATGGCCTGCAGTTTGATGCCACCCCATTCAAGGAGTTCTGTGGCGACATGGGCATCACGCTTCGGTTCGCCTCGGTTGGGCACCCCCAGTCCAACGGAGCAGTCGAAAGGGCGAACGGCGCCATCTCTATCGCCATCAAAAAACGCCTAGTCGGGCTGCCGAAGGGCAGGTGGCCGAGCGAGCTTCACAGCGTCCTCTGGTCTCTTCGCACAACGGTAACACGCTCGACGGGGTTCACGCCCTTCAAGCTCCTTTTTGGTGATGAGGCGGTGACGCCTGAAGAAATCAAGGCTGGATCGCGGAGGGTCCTCGTCCAAGCGCCCGACGAAGAGCGTCGCGTGTCCTTGGACCTCCTCGACGGGGCGCGAGCGAGCGCAGCCCAACATGTCGAAAAATACGCGCGGCAGACAGTACGTACTCGAGACCGGTCCGTATATCCACGAGGGTTCAAGGATGGGGATCTCGTCCTCAGAACGGCACTCCACGCGGAGACCGTTGGCAAGCTGGAGTCCAAGTGGGAAGGTCCATACATCGTGGCTAAAGCATTACCGAAGGGAGCGTACCGCCTCGCCACACTTGAGGGACGAACTCTCCGCCACACATGGAACGCGGACAAGTTGCGGCGATATTACGCCTAGAAGCAGGACGAAGGTTATAATGGCATCAGCCCTCCTTGTACGATGCTCGCCCACGCAAATGGGAGTTCAATAAAGCTCGCTATTTCCAAAAATAGTATTGCCTGGCCACAATGTGCAGAGGATCACCCCCGCGCGTCGAGACGCAGCGGGGGGCGCCCTTGCGCGCACTCTCTGGAGTATAAACAAGACGCGAATCCCGCGCACGCACAGGCGTTGCTCCTGTGCGTACTCGAAGTATAAAAACAGCATACAAATATTAAGAACGGGTGCTACTTCGGTTTTCCACAAAATGCCGGGGTTACATGATCACAAGCAGGAGCGCATAGTACACCGCTCCCCTAACCAACCACTCATCCTTCGCGCGGTCCCGATGGGCCCGCGCCGCCGTTGTGATGCCAGGGAACCCCTTCGAGCCAGCGGAGGAGGTCCCCGCCCCCGTGTAGCGTGTGCTGCACTGCGACCCTGGTCGCGTCCTCCCCGACATAGCCCCAGATCCGTCGGTGGAAGTTTCGGAGGCCAGGATTGATGAAGTGGATAGCGTCCGACAGCGCCTCCGGCCGAGCAGGAAGATCCAGCTGAGGGTTCGCCAGCTCGTGGACATGTCTGCACCCATGAGTGTGAAGCATGGCAAGGGCGAGGCACGCACCGAGGAAGCTGCAATGCTCGCCGAAGGTCTTCGCGCTGTGGAGAGCAACGCCGGCACCTTCCTCGACCAGCCCGAGCGTCTCCACCAAATCCTCCAGCCCGTGAGTAGCGTCCAGCACGTCGACACACAGGTCCCGGAGGGCCTGGTTCAGAGACTCCATTGCCCTCCACGCCGACATGGACGCATTGTCCAAGGCGCCGTCCTTCTCCGCAAGAAACTCCACCAGCTAGGCCTTCTCCTCCTCCAGAATGACGATCTACTGCAAAAAGGAGGTACGTTCCTCCGCCGCGACGCGCCGGACCTCCTCGGTCTGCTGTTGCGCGGCCGCCAGGGCGCCCTCCAGCGCGTGAAGCTGTTCGTCCTTCGTGGCGTGGGCGTCATCCGCAGCACGAAGATCGACCTCCAGGGCTCTCCGCTCCCGGATGCGGGCCTCATCTAGCGCGTGGCCAAGGACAAGCGCCTGGAAATAGCAGAAAAAGTCAGCAGGTGCCCGACAGTACTCTAGCAACCGCGAGCGCACATACTTACCCTTATCTCCGAGGCCCGCATTGCGAGCGCCAGGAGGTCTCCCTCGCACGACGACATCATCTGTTGGTCAAAGCCACCGCGGGCGCGCTCCGCGGCTTCATTAAAAGCGCGAAGCGTCTCCAGGCGCGGGAGGAAGTCGAAGAGGACGAGCCCCGTCCCCGTCACGGCAGGGGTTGTGGAGGCTTTGGCCACGTCGACGGTGGCAGCCGCCTGCAGGACACCCTGTACAAGGTCCGGCACGTCGCGCACACCCCCGTTGCTCGATCCTTCACTGCGTCTGGGAGTCTTTGTCTCGCCTGATGTCGACGGAATGAGCGAGCAAATCGGGGAGAGTTTCGCGAAGTCGTGCGAGGAAAGGGAACTGCGCCTACCTTCTGCACCCCCCGCCGCGACAGGAGGGGGTGCTTGTTCAACCGCCAGTCGGGAGGCGAGTACCTCGGTGGGCGGTCGAGAAGACCCTTCGGCCGCGCCGGCCGCGTCGGGCGCCGCAACTCCAAGCACAGGGCCGGCAACGCCGTACCGACCCCTCGAAGGCGAAGGAGGCCGGACTCGAGGGTGTTTCGCCTGTGGCTCCACGGGCGATTCTTCTGCGACATTAGCAGCTGTAGCTCCTGTCGCGCCTTCGGTCACTACTGCCCCGGGCGCGTCCTCGGCGGCCGCCATTGGTGGCAAAGTGCCGCCAGGAGTGGCGTCCTCCCCCGGGTTGGCAGGTGCCGGCACAACGAGGGGCGTACTCACGGGCTCAATAGTGCCGGCGGAGGATGCCGCCAACGGGCTCGGGGCGACGCACCCTCCCGAGCTGGTCCGGCCGGACCCATCACCGGCCGCACGTCCAGCCCCACCGGTGCCAGCCGCCGAGGTGGCTGGCGGACTGGATGCGGCAACCTCGGAGCAGGCCCCCGCTTGGCTACCGTCACCACGACGGCTCGAAGCCCCTGCGGGAGTCTTCGCCGGCACCGCGCGCTCGGGCACAGCAATGCGTAGAACCTCGCACGTGCGGTTTATCCGCCCCTGCTTCGCCGTCTTGGTCTCAGCCTCGCGCAGCTTGTGCTCCTTGAGCGTGTACGGGCCCAGGAACGTCGCAACCGCGCGCTCTGCGTCTTCTAGCCGAGCCACTGCACAAAAGGCAACAAGTTGGTCAGCTGGGGACTAAGCAGACACAAAGGGGTGCGCACCAACGCACTGCGCGACTTACAAGGAGCGGAGGGCGGAAGCAGGCAAGACAATGACGGGCGCACCCTGTCCTCTCGGTCGTCGCCCCGTCGCCTGTACTTCCACCGGGCGGAGAGTGGTGCCACCCCGTACATCGTAAACTCTTCAGCCAAGTCGCGCATACTTAGCCAGCGCGCAACGCCAGGAAGCCTCCGTGCGTCATCAGCCTCCGGCTTCACACTTGGCGAGCTGTTGAACGAGATTGGCCCACCTCGGCATAGCAGGCCACTCGTGCTAGTCACGACGTAATAAAACCACTGCCTCGTCCAGCCGAATTCCCACCTCTCTAAGTTGGCCGGCGCAGGGAATAGCGTCGTACAGGACGCTCGTAGCACGAAATCCATGCTACCAAAGTTGGATACAGCCCCCTCAACCTTCTTGGGTCGATAGCACGCGTCGTGCAGGGTGGCGAACAGGCTCACGCTGGGACGCCGGCCTTCTGTCCGCGTAGCCCATGTAAAGACAGCTAGGCGGACTATGGCGTTTGGCGTCAACTGCACTAGCTCCAACCCGTAGGTCCGTAGGACTTCGCCCACAAACGTCGTTGAGGGCATTCGAAGGCCGGCGTCGAAGAATGCGACGAAGACGATCGCCTCCGTTTCCTGGGGCTTCGGCTCCGTCTCGTCGCGGCGGGGTAGGCGAGCCCCATCACGCTCCTCGATCTTCCCTTCCCGTACAAGCCGCTGCAGCGTCTCTTCAGTCACGCGGCTCCTCCCCACCACACGGGAGAAGCGACCCCCCGAGTATTCCATGGCGTCCCACCGCTTGTCGCCACGCAAACGCCCCCGCAGCACCAGCTCGTAATCCTCAGAAGGGAAGGACAACTCGTCCCGGCTAGACGAGGAGCCGCCGCCGGGATGGCGGGAGGCACCGTTGTTCTTTAAGATTAGGGCAGAAGGGCTATCAACACGAAATAAGCAGAGCCAGGCGAGATAGAGCGCCCCCACCACAGCGATGGCGCTTTATAAAGCCCGTTCGCCTCCTCCACGACCAGAAGCGCAGCCAGATTAAAAACCCCCAGCGGTTCGACTACCCACGACCGGGAAGAACCGCCGGCATCTGGAGGAGCGTGCCCGGTAGGTGGCCAGGCAGCGCACAACGCCAGCGCGCGACCGACACGCGTCCCGCTTGCCTAGGGAAGAGGTGAACGGCCGCGCTCACGCAACCGCTCACATCCCACGACGCACCAGGCATAAACCGCCGCGTACCCCACCCACGGAAGGCAGACTGCGCGACGCGACAGCCTTCCCCCTGACAGGCCAGGCGTCAGCACGATTCCAGCCGCCATTAAAAGCGCACTACCAGACCGCGGGTCACAACGGTCCCGAAGTGTAGCGACATCGGCGACGCAAGGCCCATTATCACTGCAGTGTCAGCCGTGACTCCGACTCGGTCCCCAACACCGACCTCGGAGCCAAGAAGTCTGACCTGGACGGAACGCGCGCGCGGCTACTTCGGCTAGGCGCCAGCTCCGCTGCCACCCGTTCGAAGGGTAGGGGAGGGAGCGCGCGCGCGTCTACTTCGGCTGGGCGCCAGCTCCGCTGCCACCCGTTCGAAGGGTAGGGGAGGGAGCGCGCGCGCGTCTACTTCGGCTGGGCGCCAGCTCCGCTGCCACCCGTTCGGAGGGTAGGGGACCGAGCGCGCACGCGTCTACTTCGGCTAGGCGCCAGCTCCGCTGCCACCCGTTCAAAGGGTAGGGGAGGGAGCGCGCGCGCGTCTACTTCGGCTGGGCGCCAGCTCCGCTGCCACCCGTTCGGAGGGTAGGGGACGGAGCGCGCGCGCGTCTACTTCGGCTAGGCGCCAGCTCCGCTGCCACCTGTTCGGAGGGTAGGGAACGGAGCGCGCGCGCGGCTACTTCGGCTAGGCGCCAGCTCCGCTGCCACCCGTTCGCAGGGTAGGGGACGGAGCGCGCGCGCGTCTACTTCGGCTAGGCGCCAGCTCCGCTGCCACCCGTTCGAAGGGTAGGGGACAGAGCGCGCGCGCGTCTACTTCGGCTAGGCACCAGCTCCGCTGCCACCCGTTCGAGGGGTAGGGGACGGAGTGCGCGCGTGTCTACTTCGGCTAGGCGCCAGCTCCGCTGCCACCCGTTCGAGGGGTAGGGGACGGAGCGCGCGCCCGGCTACTTCGGCTAGGCGTCAGCTCCGCTGCCACCCGTTCGGAGGGTAGGGGACGGAGCGCGCGCGCGTCTACTTCGGCTAGGCACCAGCTTCGGGCGTTTTTCGCTCTGCGCCGTCCGATCAGATGGACGGGCGTGATCAAGAGAAGGGGGGCGGCGGGCCAGTTGGGCCGGCTGAGTCTGCTGGCTGGCCGGTGGGGCAGCGGGCTGGAGCAGCAAGGCTGCCTCACGGGCTGAAAAAAAATTTCCCGGCAGTGCATATTCTTATGTGTTCTAGTGTATATTTATATATACATGAAATTGATCTATTGAATATCCTTCAGGCTGTTGGGTTTTATTTTCAGTGTATATTTCATATATTTATGATATACCTAATGTTTAATTAAATCTGATGTCTCTCATGAAAATATTACTGGATAATGTCTTTGAGCTGCTGAAAATATTATGCTCTTTTCCGCTGCGTAATGTTCTGCCCCTAATTGAATGGAACCAACGAGAAATTCAATTGGAGGGCTATATTTAATTTTACATGCTATTACTTTTGGACCAACGTTAATTGTAATTGCATGTTATCAATTATGTTTGTTATTATGTTCAATTTTTCATGCTATTACTCTTTGACCAATGTTAATTGTAATTGTATGATTAAATTATGTTAAATTTTTTATTTTCTGCCCAACGGTGATGCGAAAAATT
This sequence comes from Dendrocalamus latiflorus, assembly GCA_017311315.1. Classification (NCBI taxonomy): domain Eukaryota; kingdom Viridiplantae; phylum Streptophyta; class Magnoliopsida; order Poales; family Poaceae; genus Dendrocalamus; species Dendrocalamus latiflorus. Next base: position 43,105,560 of record CM029609.1, read on the forward strand.
CTTATGAGCATGTTGTTACTCATACTAACGTAAGATTAACTTTTCATGCAAATTAATTATGCGCTTTCCTAATGTAAATTTTAAATTTTTCCAGCTGCTTGTTTCCGCTCAAGTTAATGCAATTGAGCCACTTAATGGTAGTAACTTTCAGAAATGGAAGTTTACGCTTATGATGACTTTCCAGCTCTTGGATCTGGACTATGCGTTCAGGTTCGATGATCCTGTCGCTCCTAAGGAAGAGGAGGACAATTTTGATGACAAAATGAAGGAGTATAAAACTAATGCTGAGAAGTGTGAGCGGTCTAACCGTGTTTCACTTGCTGTAATGAAGAACTCCATCAGTGAAGCCATAAGGGGAGCAATCTCTGAAAAGGAAAGGGTGAATGACTATTTTGTCCTCCATCGAGGATCACTTTAAGGGGTCCTCTAAGGTTTATGCTACCACCCTGATGCACAGGCTCATGAACACTAAGTACAACGGTACTGGAAATGTCCGTGAGCACATTATGACCATAATCAATATTGCTGCCAGACTTAAGACAATGGACATGGCAATTTCTGATGGTTTCGTTGTCCATTATATTATGATGTCTCTTCCTAAGCAATTTGAAGCTTTCAAGGTGAACTATAACACCATTAAGGACAAGTGGACCATGAGCGAGTTGATCGCTAATGTTTCTCAGGAGGAAGAGAGGCTCAAGGCTGAGGGGGCTACTAATTTTGTGAATCAAGTCGGCTCCTCAAATAAAGCTGGTCCCTCTAGAAATAGAGGAGGCTATAAAGGAAAGGGAAAGAAGGAGCAAGCCTACTCCCCTTATCAGAAGCCACAAAAGCCACAGCACCCTAAGGCGCCTAAAAACGCTTCAGGTACTGGGAGCTCAAATGGACAGAAGAAAAGTGATGAGTGCTACTTTTGTCAGTCGAAAGACCACTTCAAAAATGATTGTCCTGGATGGCTGAAATAGCTCGCCAAGAAAGGTACTTATGAAATTACTTTTGTTGATGAAGCATTTTATGCTGATTTTCCTATAAATTCTTAGTGGATTGATTCTGGTGCCACTGTGCACGTTACGAATTCCTTGCAGGGATTCCATATGTTGAGAAGTCTAAGAGGGGAAAGAAGCCTAAGGGTGGCTAATGGGATGGAAGCCGAAATTCAAGCTGTTGGATCAGTTTCTTTAGTTTTGAATAATGGTTTTGTAATGAAACTTAATGATGTTCTTTATGTTAACCCTCGATGAGAAGAAACTTAATTTCCATTTCATTATTAGATAATGATGGATATTCTTGTAATTTTGGACACGGAATGTGTTTGATTTATTTTAATAATGATAATGTTGGTCGTGTCATCCGACACGACAAGCTTTATATGTTGTCCCTGCAAGATTCTCATATATCCATGAATGTATGTGATGTCAATAAAAAGCGCAAGCGAATTGATGAGACTTCGTCGAAATTGTGGCACTGTCGTTTGGGCCACATTTCGAGGAGGAGAATTGAACGTCTCATTAAAGATGAAATTCTCCACCCTTTAGACTTTAGTGATTCAGATGATCATTGCCTTGATTGTATCAAAGGCAAGTATGTAAAGCAAATAAAGAAAGGTGCTACTCGAAGCACAGAGATTTTAGAATTAATTCATACTGACATATGTGGTCCTTTCCCTGTGACATCAGTAGATGGTTATGATTCTTTTATTACGTTCATTGATGATTACTCACGTTATGGTTATATCTATCCTATTAAAGAGAGATCCGAAGCACTTGATAAATTTAAGATATTTAAGGTTGAAGTTGAAAATCAGTACAGTCTAAAGATTAAAGTAGTGCGCTTGGATCGCGGGGGAGAGTATTATGGGCGACACGCAACTTATGGGCAGATTCCTGGTCCTTTTTGCCAGGTTTCTACAAGAAAATGGTATAGTCGCCCAGTACTCAATGCCTGGTGATCCCCAGCAAAATGGAGTAGCGGAAAGAAGAAACCACACACTTATGGATATGGTTCGAAGTATGTTGAGTTACTCCACTTTGCCTGTAAAGTTATGGATGGAAGCATTAAAGACTGCTGCACATATACTCAATCGGGTTCCCAGTAAATCAGTGCCGAAAACACCTTATGAATTATGGACTGGGAGAAAACCAAGTTTGAACTACCTCCATGTGTGGGGTTGTGTGGCTGAAGCTAAAATATTTAATCCACAAATTGGGAAATTAGATCCCAAGACTGTGAGTTGCCATTTTATTGGCTACCCTGATAGGTCTAAAGGGTACCGATTCTATTGTCCAGATCGTACCACAAAATTTGTAGAGACAAGGCACGCTGTGTTCTTGGAAAATGATGGCATCAGTGGGGACTTGGAGCCCAGGAAAAGCGGATTTATGTTGCTTCACCGCTAATCCGACAGACTGATTTTCCTGTGCCCCAACTAGTTGTGCCCACAGTTGGTCCTGTAGTTGCAACTCCTGTTGCGTCTCCAGTTAATTCTGTGGCCACTCCTTTTGTTAAGGGCTCTGAAAATACAAGTGCAGTACCTAATGATGAGCCTTCACAGCCCTCTGTGACAATTAATGAACAGCCTAATGAGTCTGCTAATAAACCCATCAGGAGATCAGAACGAGTGAGGAGATCTGCTATCCCAAGTGATTATGAGGTTTACTTGAATGAGGATGATCTTGGGAAGGTGGATGATCCTAGCTCTTATAAGGAAGCTATGAAGAGTAAGGATTAATCCAAGTGGCTAGGTGCCATGAAAGATGAAATTAAGTCTATGGGCGATAATGGTGTATGGGACTTAGTAGAGATTCCTAATGGAGCCAAAACAGTAGGCTACAAATGGGTCTACAAGACCAAACGTAACTCCAAAGGGAATATTGAAAGGTTTAAGGCAAGACTTGTAGCGAAAGGTTTTACTCAAAGAGAAGGCATTGATTATAATGAAACCTTTTCCCCTGTCTCGTCTAAAGATTCGTTTAGAATCATAATGGCGCTCACAGCACATTTTGATTTAGAGTTGCACCAAATAGATGTTAAGACTGCATTCCTAAATGGAGACTTGTATGAGGACGTTTACATGACACAACCGGAAGGTTTTGTTGTGGAAGGCGAGGAACATTTGGGATGCAAGCTAAGGAAATCTATATATGGCCTGAAGCAAGCTTCTAGGCAATGGTACCTTAAGTTCGATGAAGTCATAAGGAATTTTGGATTTAAGGAGAATGATGTTGATAATTGTACATATGTTAAGTTCAGGGGGAGTAATTACACCTTCTTAATCCTTTATGTGGACGATATATTATTGGCCAGCAGCAGTGTGGACATGCTGCGGGAAACTAAAAGATTTCTCTCGTCCAACTTTGACATGAAGGATCTCGGTGAAGCATCTTATGTTCTTGGTATTGAAATTCACCGAGATAGGTCCAAAGGAACATTAGGTTTATCACAAAAGGCATACATTGACAGAGTACTAAAGAGATACAATATGCATAAATGCTCTGCCTCGCCTGTTTCTATTGTTAAGGGCGATAAGTTTGGGAAATTTCAATACCCAAAGAATGACTATGAATCTGATCAGATGAAGGCTATATCTTACGCTTCTGGTGATAAGGATCACAAGACATACCTTTAGCTAAACTCGACATGCGTGGCAAAGCTAAAGAGTAAGAACGAGGTCCCAGTAGAAGTAAAAGACCACCATATAGATATGTCCATTGGCACCTCTTACATTCATAAGGCCCTCTACCCCCTAAGGTACAGACCATTCTTATCCACCTATCAATAAGAAATTTGGCGACCATATGTCCAATAGACGATGCAACTACTCCATTCCACGACGACATGAAGACAACAACGTCAAAGAGCAAGTATTTGGAAGTCTACGACCTATCCAGAAGGACTTCTCCACGTGTTAACCCCTAATGTGCAGATCTTAGTCCCCCTGAGGAGCTAGGGAACTATGTGACGAGCAACACCCGAAACCTATAGCTAACCAATATAACCCCGCTAACATCTTTCCACTCTACCGGAATCTCGGGGTCGAGATTCTTTTTAAGGGGGATAGATTTGTAACATCCTGGAAAATATAAATATTAAATTATAAAGTTTTTGGATTATTTTATTTGCTTTACATTTGAATTTGGAGTTTGTTGACTTTTTGTAAATATAAAGGAATTTCAAAAGTAAAAAGAGGGAAGAAATCAACACGTAAAATAATAAAACATGAGTATCAAATAAAGAAATTGAAAAGATGGTCCATAAAATAGGAGAAGTGTAAATAAGCATGGAATGTTATCCCTAGAAATTTTGGTAAGCAAAATAAAAATGTTAATAAATATAAGTTCAAGTGTATGTATATGTATATATACATACAACTAGGCATAGTAAGGAAATAACCTTTATGTAATAAATATCCACAAAATGGTAAATATAGAATTATAAGGAGCAAGAAAGAGAGTAAATATAATTGAAATTATATGAAGATATACATAATTGTTACACACACAAATGTCTAAACTAAAAAGAAAAGAAAAGAAAAATAAAAATAACACAGCCGGGCCGGCCTCACCCCGGCCCAGCCTTCTCTCCTCGTACGGTCGGCACGCTCGCGCAGGCCAGCCCGCCACCAGCAGCGCGCGTCCGTTTCTTCCCCCCCCCCCACTGCCAAGCGGGCCCGCTCTCCCGCGCCTCTCCTCGCTGACAGCGGCCCCGCCTCCACTCGCTCTTTCACTCTCTGCCGCTGGGCCCGATCCCGCACGAGCCCACGCGCCAGGCCTCCCTCTCCCTCTGGCCGGTGGCCCTCCCGCTCGCGCTCTCTTCTTCCTCCCTCTTCTTTCTCCACGCGCCCGCAGCGCCGTTCGCTCCCTTGCGCTCGCTCTCTCTCGCGCCTGCCGCAGCCAATCCCCTTCCTCTCTCTCTCACACCTCGCGGGCAGATTCAAAGCACCCCGCTACCTCTCTCTTCCACAAAATCTCGGGGAGATTTGGTGCATCCCCCTTCCGCCGGCGTGAGCAGGGCGGAGCGCCAGCTGCCACTCTCGCTACGCGCCTCTTCCGGCTATAAAAGCCACGTCTGCGCGTTTCAAACACGCCGCATTACTCTCTTCTCCCATCCCCTATAAGCAATTGGCCCGAGAACCCTCCAATCGCCGTCGGCTCCCTCCTTCTTCCCCAACTCCGGCGCCACCCTCCCCGCCGATTCCGGCCGCCTCCAGGCACATCCCAGCTCCCAGAGCTTCGTGGGAGCAAGACGAAGCCGACCCCCTCCTCCCTCGGGTCTCCCTTGGCCCGAGCATCGCCGGCGTCGACCACCTCCCCGGGCCTCCGCTGTCGCACGCCGCCAGCCCTCTCCGGCCACCGTCGTCCCCGGCCATCTACACTAGAAGTTTCCCCATCGCCCAAGGGTTATATTCCACGAACGGCCCGGACCCCTCCGGCCACCACTCGCCGCCGGCGCCGCCGTCCTCTTCTTCCTCTGCCCGGCTCCCTCCCGAAGCTACTTCAAGGGGATTACTTACCCCTATAGGGTAAGCATCGCTCGGCTCGGCCGAGTGGCTTCCAGCGCTATCTTTTCTCCCTCCCTGCTCCCGCGTCGCGCGTTCGAGTCCGGCTCCGCGCGTGCGGTCGAGCAATTCTTTTGATTTTTCTCTCGGGCTGACAGGTGGGCCCCACTTGTCGGTCGCTTAACCGAAGCAGCCCTCTGACCGCTGGGCTCCACTGGTCAGTGGGACATGTATATAGAATGCATACTGACATATGGGCCCCACTGGCCATAGACACAGTAATAAACGAATAAAGAAAAAGATAAAATTAAGAAAATGACATGTGGGACCCACTGTCAGAAATTTAATAATTTTTGGGATTTAACTGAACTGAAATATTCAAATGGGCATAACTTATTCATTTTAACTCCAAATTAGGTGAGACAAATTTCTAAATTCATATAAATTCAAGATCTGTCCAGTGGAACTAAAACCATAAATTTTAGATGTCCATTGAATTTTTGGTGATATTTAATGTGGTTTGCATAAATAAATTGAAAAGACTAAATATTAGTTAAGACGTTGATAAAGAGGAATAACTTTGGCTAAACATCTAAACTTAGTAAAGATGCTCTTAAATCATAATTAAAATATAAGTTCAATATTTATCATAATGTCACCTAATAAATCTCAGTGATGTACCATATTAAATAGAACAATAGAGTACTACCTTGTACAGAGGTCTCTGCCTAGATTGTAACACCAGCTTATTTCGTATGTAACTATAGAGTAGTTATCACCTATAAATAAGTAATATTTAACTCAAGGACTAAATGTTAATTAAGGGCATTAGTAAAGAAAAATATCTTTGGTTGGTATTGAAATTTAGCAAAAGGATGTCCATTGAAGTTAGAGACATTCATAAGCAAATGAATATAGATAAATAGTTAGATGTTGATGACATATATGCGCCATTAGCAATTATGTTAGTACAATTTTTGTACACCTTAGACCCTATTGAAAATATAAACCCTATCATTAGCATACTGCCAACCATAAAATCTTAAATAATAGCCAAAGTAGGAGCAAGCTAATAATAGTGCAATTAATTAGGTCTTGACACTAGCTTTGGTACATGGTACATAATAAACATTAAGTGCAATGGTATATAAAGCAAGCTGGGATTCGTACCAATGGATCTTAATTTAAATTAAACTTAAATTAACGATAAACGAAGATACATAAATTGGTAGTAACCTTTAATCAAAGGGTGTCTTTTAAGTAGAAATGTCTATATATGCGTGGCAAGTATAATAAAGTAACCCTTAGGACATCAGGTGTTAAAAGCAATCTACCTAATGTAGCGGTGTGACTAGTAATCATCACAAGCGTGCCATCGACAAATAAATCCCAACCGTAGACTCGGTAGAATATTGATAGTAAGGTATGACCTAAGTATAGCATGCTGGGTTCTAGATAAATAAATTTACATAACAATAATAATAACGTCAACACTGTAATAATAATTAAAATATACGCAGAATATCTACGATACCTAATCTGAAGAGCCTCTTTAATTAAAAAGGTCATGTTGGAGTACCTACAAAAATCCCTATGTAATCGGTAATTAAAATAATTTTACCACCTCGTATTTTAATGAACAGGGTAATATTAGCACGACCTAAAAATAAATAAATACATCTCAAACCGCTAAAAATATAAGTTATAAGATTAATTCGACAAACCAGAAATCATATACATTGTGTATATAACTCATGCCCTAACTCATAGAAAGTTAATATTGGACAAGGCACTACCCTACACTCCACTGCAGTCTTACGTCTACCCATAGGTCTAATATGGCTCATGGAACTTCCTTGATAAATATAAAAGTAATAAAAAGAAGTTATTAAATAAGATGGGTTGACCCGTGGTATTCGGTGCCATCCTCAAATCCAAAGTAAGAATAACATCGTCAATATCCCGGTATCACGAACCCTCCTTAGCCTCTGCTTAACCCAACCATCACTTTGCCCCAACCTCGTGTAACCCCGTCAGTCCTCTGCACCCAATCAACATTGCCTCAAATCACCCATTAAATCATAATAAAACTAAATTGAGTTTATTCCGAGTTATTTGGATCTTTTGAGTTATTTGCTTTCTTTTTGGATTCAGTCGTTTGTCGCGTAATTAGAAACTGAAGTTCGAAGATTCCACGGATCAAGCGAGATCAAGAGCGAGGCGAAGAAAAGATCCGAAGCTCAAGAGAAAGCATTGCGTGAGCTCAAGACCGCGGTAAACCGCGCCAGGCGAGTCAATACTTTGATCATGTTGAACCTACATTTCTGCAAATTACTTTGTTTTAAATTAACAAATTGCATGCTGTTATTTTTATGCAAATACATGCTAAATTTGATATTCTAGCTATATGCCATTGTTTACCTTGAATAGTATTACCCCCTCCTTTGAGTATTTGAATGTGTGAACCTTGTCGCCCTAGCAAAAATATATTAGTAACATTTCGAAAATAAGTCCGTAACCGTATGCCATGCTTAGCATTGATTAGGAACTCGGGGCAAGAAATTGTCCCAAGCGTCACTTTTATTCATGAGAAACTGGTTTGGGCAGTCATGGTGGAAATGACTGGTATATTTGGTTATGGATATTTTATGTTCCCAAAAACCCCAACATGCTTTAATGTCTGGGCGGATTGGTTCGAGGGTGTGTATGAGTATGTGTATGTGTGGTGCAGTGGAAGCACAAAATTTTGAGTTAGTGATGGATCAACAGTGGGTTAGTGGTAGACCGCCCAGATAACCCTAAGGACTGAATCTTGTCATGTCACCCCGTGTATGACAAGCACAACCGCAAGCTGGCAAAGTGTAGGCAGGGTTTTCTAATTTGTGTGGCTCTAAGGTGGTTACGTGAAGGTATGAACACGAGCAAAGGGATGGATGGTCGCATCCCCGCCTTTGCCCGTGATGGCTCACGAGGGACCCTTCCCGAGGGATGGTCGGATCCTACGGAAGATAGACCTTAGCGGGCGTAACCACAGTAGGACTATGCATTGTAACAATCCTGTGATAGTCTACTCAACCGCATGGCTAAGGAATCATGTGGGGCAACGGGTGGATTTATCTCTTGTGGGTAAAGTGTGCAAAACTCTGCAGAGTCAAAACTATTCGAATAGCCGTGCCCACGGTCAAGGGCAGACATGGGAACTTAACTAGATATAGTTCTATTTCAAAATGCTTTATGATGGGTTGGAAAAGTGGAAGGGCAGTGTAAGGCCCTAGTTTGGAATTGTCCTGGGTGTCGTCCCAGTGAAATGACCTGGGTGTCGTCCCAGTGTTAAGTTAAGCGGCTATAACGCTGAAAAGAAATTGCTATATGGTGCAGATGCCATGTAACGGTGGATGGAGTCTGGATCACTAATATTATTGCATGTTCTTGAACATTATGCTTTTGCTCAAAATGCTAGGTCTTAGGAATTCTTATATAATTGTATTCAAAAGCACTCTTCGCAAAAATAAAATAAACCTAAGCCATCATTTGGTTAGCCATACATGTTATATACTGCATTCTGTGTGTTGGCTCGCTGAGCACGGGGTCGGAGTGCTCATGCTCGCTTTTGCGACAAATTCAGGAGCAGGAATCAGATCACTGCGCTTCAACAATACTTTTGGATCATGATGGCAAAGAAGATGAAGATGTCGAGAACTAGGCCGCGATCCTCCAGTTGGCTGCCTGTGGGCATGTCCTGAAGGTCCCACCTGTGTGCTTCGTTCTTCCGCTGCTGCAATTTATTGATTTCGGCCTAATCGGCCCATGTGTAAATTTATTATTTTAATTACGTTTCCGCATGATATGTACTTTGATATTCAGAACTGTAACTGTGTGCACTATCTACTGATCCAGGGAATAGTGCAATTAAACACAGTAGATTCCGGATTATAAAATCTGGGTCTGACACTCCGGCCTCTCACGTGGGGGGTTCTGCCGTTCGTTCCCGTGAGAGCCAAAAGCCCCGTACAAACCCTAAAGCGATCCGATCTACTGCGCGCTGCTAGCAACGGGAAGGCCGTCGACCGCTACTGCAGGACGTCGCCGGTGACTCTCCGTACCCCGGCGATACCCCGTCCTTCATCGACTCGTCCCCACGCCTGCATCACGCAGACACGAGGTCTTCGCTCATGGTATTCATCGTCGACCGTAAGTCAAACCCTAACCCCTTAAGCCTAGGTGTTCATGTTTTAGTTCTAGGGTTAAGACTCCCTTATGCACACAGACTGGACTCCAGTATAGCTGTTGCTGTTCTAAAGCAAAACATTTTTACTCCAGTATAGCTGTTGCTGTTCTAAAGCAAAACAGTTTTACTTATTTGCATCATCACGTTTCACTACAATCTGTGGACTACAGTTGTAAGACTGATAATATTGTCATGACTCTTTCACACCATAACTTCAATAATAAGGGGTACTTAATTTTAAGTTAAATTTCCTCCTGTTCCTTGCTGAGAATTCTTTCTTTTCCAACAACACTGAAAAACAATTTTTTTAACTACACGACTCCTTAAAATGGCTCTGCTAGAGTCTCTTCAGCTTCCAGCATCTTATCGCAGACTTACATGACTGATTTCTATGCATGATCCTCAATACATTTATTGCGCAAACATGCCTTCAATATGCTCCAGTAATCTGTTGCCAATTCAACTAGCAAATAGCTGATGTTTACCAAACCTATCTTTAATTGCCTGCAGCTCTCTCAATGCATCTCCAATTTGAATGCGATCAGTTGGCATCTCCTTCGAGCACAAAATTCCAACCTGCAGAACCGAAACAATGCAACCAATTTTTATCTCTTCATTGTCGTCACAGTTTTGTACTGTTCCTTGAACATTCTTTGTTGCTTTTAATAGGTCTTGGTCAATGACATTAGTCGCCTGGTCTGGCAGTGCCATTTGTACATACTTATAAAGGCTAACTTCTCCAAATTCACAGCTTGTTGGTCTTTTTCCAGTGAACATCTCCAGCAACAGTATACCATAGCTGTAGACATCACCATGGATTGAGGCTCCGTTGCCCAGTCCATACTCTGGAATCAACAAACACAAGGAACTTAATAAGCATCCTTAGTTGAATGAAATTGTGAAAATCAAATGCAGCGATAATTCAATAGATGAGAGTAGAATTATGCACACCTGGAGCAACATAACCAATTGTTCCTCTTATTGCACTCCAACCAGTTGATATCTCTAACTTGTCAATGTGTTCTTGATGTAGGAACCTTGCAAGCCCAAAATCACCAACATGAGCAACCATGTTGTTATCGAGAAGAATATTGCTTGGCTTGAGATCACAGTGAACAATTGGAAATGGCTTGTGATGATGTAAATAGTCAAGTGCAGAAGCCACATCCATGGCAATTTGGAGTCTTTCAATGAGATCTAGCACCTTGGGTTCGCCATCTTCCACAAGATGCTTGTGTAGCCACTGGTCTAAATTTCCATTTGGCAGAAACTCAAACACAAGAGCCTTGAAGTCGACGCCTCGGAAATCAATACTTGAGCACACTGTTACAACCTTTACAAGGTTCCGATGCCGAATACATCTCAAAGCCTCACATTCTGCATCAAAACATCGAGACGCACCAGCTTGTTGCAGGTTGAGCACCTTCACTGCAACCACCACTTGTTGGGCACAGATTGTCATTATTCCCTTGTATACTGCACCAAAGCTGCCTACTCCAATGAGGTTCTCGGATGTGAAGCCATTTGTTGCTTTGGCCAATTCGGCATAAGAAACTCTGATGTGTTGCTCATTGGAGAGTGATATGTGTGGGCTTGCTCTTCTAAGCTTACTCCTTTTACGTAGTGCGAACAATGAGAATAGTATGACAAACAAAATTGCACCGCCTGCGGCGATAATCATGACAAGCTTTGAAGATAGTTTATTGTTAGTATGATTGGAGCATATTGGCAACTTCAGTTGAGGGACCCCACCACACAAGCCATTGTTTCCCATGATCAAGGTTGCAGTTGCATTGAGAAATATTCCATCTTTTGGAACTTCACCTTCAAAATCATTGAATGAAAGATTCAAAGTAGCAAGACCTGTCATGCTGCCGAGGAACTCAGGGATGCTCCCAGATAAATTATTTTGAGAAAGATCAAGCACTAGGAGGCCCCTTAACTGTTCCAGTGACAGTGGGATTGTTCCCTCGAGGAAGTTACCAGATACATTGAGATACTGTAAGCTTCGACACTCCCCGATGGTGGTAGGAATCTTTCCTGAAATCTTATTATCAGAGAGATCGAGTTCACCGAGATTCTTGAGATTTCCCACTTCTGAAGGCAACGTCCCAGTTAATGAATTATGTGCAACATACATTGAACTCGACAAGGTTGAGATGAGAAAAAGCTCATTAGGTGTTGGACCGGAAAGATTGTTGTAAGAAAGATCCAGCACCTCTAAAGGACAGTTACTGAGAGTAGGAGGTATGGATCCACTGAGTGCATTAGTGTTAAGGAAAAGGGTAGTAAGTTTTGTAAGATTTCCAAGAGTTGCCGGGATGGATCCTGACAAATTGTTATTCGACAAAGATAATTTATTCAACTTCTTGAGTTTGCCGACAGATGCTGGAATAGTGCCCTTGAGAAGATTATAGTCCATGTCAAGTTCATCCAAGTTGATGAGGTTCCCTATTGCTTCAGTTATCGTTCCTGTTATATTGTTGGATGCTATGCCAAGGAACTCCATTTGCGTTGACATATTACCAATTGATTTTGGTAGCACACCTTGCAGTTTGTTGGTACTAACATCTAGTAATATCATATTGCTACAATTGGTTAGACTAGTCAGGAAGCCCCAACCAGCATCATTGGTTGCTTCAAGCTGATTTTCCACAAAGTTCACCACCGTCAACATCCTTTGGTGAGTTCCCAAGCATTGGGGAATCGTTCCTGATAGAAAGTTATCTACTGTTTGAATCATTTGAAGCATAGAGGCGTTGCACAAGGATGGCGGGATTACACCATGAAATTGATTTTTGGATACAAGAAATTGCTGTAGCTTTGGAAGGCTGTTTCCCATGTTAGGTGGGAAAACCCCAGTGAGGTTGTTGTCTTGTATGTTTAGCATTTCAAGAGAGGAGAGATTAAACATTGTAAGTGGCAAAGAGCCTTCTAGTTCATTATTGTCTAGATAAAGTTCAGTGAGGGCTTGGAGGTTTCCAAAGGCATCAGGAATCGGACCTACAAGTTTGTTATCTGCCAATGAAATGGATGTAAGAAACTGAAGGTTCCCTAAAGATTCTGGGATGCATCCCACAAGGCCATTGCTCTGAAGGTCTAAATATGTCAGTGAGAGGTTCCCTAACCAAGAAGGGATGGTTCCTTCAAGGTTGTTTTGTGCCAAATCAAGTACACTGAGAGATGACAGGTCTTGCAGTGGGGGTATGCTCCCTGCCAGGCTATTCGAGAAGGCACTAAGAGCGGTTAACGCCGAGAGGTTCCCAACTGAAACAGGAATGGAGCCTGAGAACTGATTGGAACCTAGACCTAGCCCGACGAGGTTGACAAGGTTGCCTATCTGCGACGGGATTTCTCCTGTCAGGTTGTTGAATTCTAGCACAAGCAATCGCAGATTCACAAGGCTTCCAATATCGGAAGGGATGCTTCCTGTCAACCTATTCTGGCCAAGATTGAGTACCTCGAGATCAGGCAGCAAGCCAAACGCGCTTGGAATCTCCCCCTGCAACTTGTTGCTGTAGAGCAGGATGTTCTTGAGCCGCCTGCAGCTCGAAAGCGACGGCGGGACTCGCCCTTGGATGGAGTTGTAGCTGAGGTTCAGATGCCTGAGCTCATGAAGGCGGCCAAGCTCCGAAGGTAGCACGCCATGGAGGCGGTTCTTGGGGAGATGAAGCCGCCTCAGGTATGTGAGATTTCCTAATGCTGGGCTCATCTTGCCAAGAAGGCCGAGCTCAGGGAGGTCCAACGCGACAACACGGCCACGGCGGCGCCCCCTCGTGCCGCACGCCACGCCGTGCCATTGGCACATTGGAGCTGATCCGTTGCCCCATGACGCCAGAGCCCGTGACGGATCACTGCGGACGAGCGACTTGAAAGACAGGAGTGCATGTCGTTCGTCAACCACTACAGTGGCAGGTTCAGGAGCACCGGACATGAAAGCCGGCACAACGGGACCGGAGGAACACGCGAGGAAGACGATGGCGAGCAAGAAAGACCCGAAGAGTGCCGCCATTGCTGCGCAATGGTGTTGCGGGTTTACAGTAAGCAAGAATACTGAAGTGGAGACAAGCCGAGTTGGGACTTCAGAGATGTATACGGGGGAAATGACGCTACTGAACTGCTCACCAATCGATGAGCGAAGTATGGTCTTCCAGCTTGTCTGTATTGCTTTAAAGTTTAAGCTGCAATCTGAGGAAAGGATTATACATTGGAATTTCTGTGAAGACCCAAGTCAATGATTCATTAGCAAAGTCACGGAAGAGCACTGCCAGTTGCCGACGGTATGGCCGACCTAGGGGCCGTTGGTTAGGAAGCACTAACTTATCCTGACGAAATGCGCCCGACCTTTTTGACCCTTTGGCTTCACACTTTCCAAAATGAGATAACAGATTCTGTTTCATTGGTGAAGGGTCTAACTACTATATACCATTTGGTTCAATCAAAATTCTATTATATGTCATTACCATCAGTTAGAGTATGTTTGCCCCTAAAAAATAATGATTTTGCCTTCAGTTCAAATTTATCTCTATTGTAGAAATTAAATATAGGGCAAATTGGCTTAGCCAAAAATATTGAAATTTTTTGTGGATCATCGGAGCAGTGTACAACTCAAATATAAAATTTTGTGAATTGAATCTTCCATTTGTTCTATTTTTGAAATTCAAAACAAAAGCAGCCTATTTAAGCTGTGTGACATCTTAGGAAAATAATATTTTTCGGGAGCTATGTGACATCTTAGGAGCACGTGAGAATTTTTCAAAATTTTTAGACCTCATTTAGTCTCTATTTATAAATAGTAGCCTTTATTAGCATTTAAATTAAAAATCTGAAAATTTTCTTTGAATAGTGCCTTGAATTTTTTTTGGTAGCTCACTAACATATTGAATAACAACCCTGTGAAGTTTCATAATTTTCGAAGGTTGTTTGCTATTTTAAATAAATTGGATCTTTAGTATTTTAGAGGGGCATTTTGGTCTTTTTTTAGAAGATAACGGTCAACCCTAACAGTCAACTAACGGCAGTGGCATATAGTGAAACTAATCTCAAGATCAGTGGTATGCAGTAGTTAGACATTTCACCAATGGCAGTTTGTTGAAACGACAACTTACCAATGGCATAGAATCTATTGCCTCTTTCAAAATACAGTCTGTTCTTCGAGAGAAATACTACAGGAGACTATACCGATCTTAGACAAAGTAACAAAATAGGACGCTGCTGTCAAATCTAACAACGGGGCTACTCAGTTTAGTTGAAATAAGCTGGTTTATGGTTTTTACTATAGATGGTTTATTTTACATTGTAGCTGCTGGTAGGTTTTTTGGAGTAATTAAATTTAAAAATAGAAAAAATATGTAACCCATCATGAACAATGCAAACGAATACAAACGAATACGGAAAAAAAGAAAAGGCAAAAATCTATAAAAAGCCAAAAAAACAGAAAAAGACGAAATTAAGGAATAGTGAACCAGAAACTAGAAGCTGAAGCTAAAACAAGCGGATCAAAATCCAAGGGCCTATGCATGTGATCAGACCACCTTCCCCACATCCCACCTCCTCCATATACACATCTCCTCCCCAATAGTTATCATCTCTCTCCTCAATCCAATCCGATCCACCCTTCATAGGAGCGAACCATTTCCTCCATTCCCCCATCATCTTCCTCCTTAGCTCTCTCTCTTTCTTTGCACCTCCATAAAGGACTAAGGGCATGCAGCACGCAGTCGTACGAGCTTGTGTGGTGCGGCATGGGTGCATCCCACCAATATCCTCGTCGTCAATGAGCACCTAGATGGCTCCCATCGTCTCTAAGTCTCCATCATCAGCCACCCCTTTCCCTTTTTCCACCACCTCACCTCCCCACTGACGATGCCCATGTCCTCTACCACTTTCCTTCCTTTTCCTCCGTTGTTAATGTCATCCCCCCTCTTTTCTCAAGCCGAAGTCTGGAGATGGTGACGAGGTAGGGGCCACGGTGCCATAGCCCGGTGAGGCACGATGCACGGCGAGCGAGCATAGTGAGCTATGTCAGCATAGGACACAGAGACGCAATGTGGGCCACGGTAGCATGGCTTGAGATGGCGCGATTTTTGGCGAGCGCACGTGTCTGCGTCAACCAAAACATGAAACTGGTTTGGAAATTTTTAAAATTTTTGTTTTAAACTTGTTGAAACTGTCAAAACTCTTTTGCTGAAATATGCTGAAACCTATTGAAAATTGTTGAAACTTCTTGAAATTCTTTAGCTAAAACTTGTGGAAACTTGGATTCCAAAATCTAAAACTCGTTAAAACTTTGACATGAAACTTTTTTGGAAACTTCTGGAAACTTTTTAAAACATGTGAAATTCACTAAAACTTGAAACTTTTCAAAAAAATTATAAAACTTCATGAAACCAGTGGCTATATCGTTGCAACGGTACATCGTTCTCTAGTCTCTTTATTCTCCAATTGCTCGATCATGTTACAAAAAGTAGTTTTATACCGTAGCACCAATTTTTTTAAAAATGATCTTGACAAATTTAATCATATCATTTGACCGCATTAGTTTGACCGCATGCTCTTCACGGCGACACTTTTTTAGCCGGATGAAGTACAGTAAAAAATTTCTTCTCTCTTCTCTAGAGTGCAGCAAGAAAAAATTGATATAATAGGCCCATCTTGAGATAAAGGACAGTCCAAGCCCATGCCAAATAACCTTGTATGTAAACAGTTCCGAGAAGCCTAAGCCCAATACAAGGCCCGCTTCTGCTTCCGTGGGCCTTCGCCTCGTCTCGGGTCTTCTTCCTCTGTCACGCCCGGCGCCCGGTTTATTCCCGCCGGGGAGCGCCTCCAGCCGCCGCGGAGTCGCCCGTCGGATTCTTCCGCTTCTTGACCAAGACAGGCTCTCCGTGCAGCCGCCGTCGGCGTCCCACACCTGGTCCGCGCTGCTGTCGTGTCTGCCTCCGTCCTCGTGTCCACACCCGAGGTAGACGTCTCTGCCCTTCCAAGCGCCTCTGCCATTACTTCTCGTTACTTGCGCAAAAGTAGCGTAGTATAAAGAACTCAACTGTGGTAGGAAGCTAAAAATGGTTGTAGATTCAATCGGTACATCGCGTGGATTTCAAAAAAATGGTTGTAAATTCCTACTTGTATAGTTGTATTCATGCCCATATGGCAAGAACACAA
Organism: Dendrocalamus latiflorus; assembly: GCA_017311315.1. Lineage (NCBI taxonomy): Eukaryota > Viridiplantae > Streptophyta > Magnoliopsida > Poales > Poaceae > Dendrocalamus > Dendrocalamus latiflorus. Next base: position 43,122,443 of record CM029609.1, read on the forward strand.
CATATAATGCCCACACATTTCACTTAGCACAGCAATTACAAACTTATTTGGAGAAATATTGAGCCTCCTGTAAACGCCAGCCTAGATATTGATAGCAAGGAGTCGCAGAGACAGCAGCTCGCAACACCTTATTGTTGTGGTTGATTGTAGCACGATGGCATCTGCAGGATGTCATGCACTAGAAAGACCATCTAATGCTTCACTGGCTTGATGATGCCCCTTCACTGGAGAGTTGCTTGTTAAAGTTGTCTCTTATTGCTAGCAACTCCTTCAGAGCATCTCCGATTTGCACGCAATCCGTTGCCGTCTCCTCTGAACAGGAAATTCCAACGCGCAGAATCGAAGTGATGCAAGCAATTCTCAGGTCTCTGGTGCTGTTAGATTTTGAGGTGTTTGCTTCTCCATCTTCTGTCTCTGGCAGTAAGTGTTGGCCTATGACAATAGCTGCCCTGTCTGGTAGTGCCATTTGAACATGGGGAATTTGCTCCCATGCCACACAGTTTAATGGCGTTTGTTAAAATACCCCATGATGTCTCACTGACATGTGGGCCTTGGACCCGCATGTCAGTGAGACATCATGGGGCATTTTAACAAACGCCATTAAACTGTGTGGCATGGGAGCAATTTTTCCTTTGAACATACTTGCGAAGGCCAAGGGCTTCTCCAAATTTACTGTCCGTTGGTCTTTTTCCAGTGAACATCTCCAGCAACAGTATGCCGTAGCTGTAGACATCACCTTGCGTTGGTACTTCGTTGCCCAAACCGTACTCTGTAATAAACAAAAATGGAAGTGTAAAAAGGTCTGTACAAGTTTACATATGTGTATTTAGTGATATTCGAGTAAAATTCGTTTGTAGAAACTAGCTTTTAAACCATGTGTTTTTTCAAGACAGGGTAAATAGGTAAAAAATATATTGAGCTCAGCTGTACCGATCAAAATCGCAGCGACTATTTTTCTTTGCATACTGGCTCCCGCGAACAGCCATAATTCAAATATTTAAGTCATAAGCCATAAACCACCAGCCCAAAAGAACACACTCTAAATCTGACGAGTATAAATGTATTATGGCGTTTTCCCCAATCTAGTTGTTGGTTTCATCATAACTTATTTACATAAGAAACATAACAATAAATCCCACTTATTAAACTTTGATTGAAGAAGGAAGTGTGGAAGAACTTCAAAGAGAAAAACAATGAACTATAGCAATTAGAAGCGGACACACCTGGAGCTGCATAACCAATGGTTCCTCTCATTGATGCCCAGCCACTTGATTTTTCTCTATCTGAGTCTTGGTGTAGAGACCTTGCAAGCCCGAAACCACCAACATGAGCAACCATGTCGCCATCAAGGATAATATTGCTGGGCTTGAGGTCACAGTGAATAATTGGCAATGGCTTATGTTGGTGAAGATATTCGAGTGCAGATGCCACATCAATTGCAATGCATAGTCTCTAGTGCCTTGTGCTCACCATTTTCGATGGCATGATGTAGCCAATGGTCTAGATTTCCATTTGGTAGAAACTCAAACACGAGTGCCTTGAAATCGAGGCCTTGAAAATTGATACTTGAGCAAACTGATACTTGAGCAAACTGTCAAGATCTTCACAAGGTTCCGATGTCGAACGCATCTCAAAGCCTTGCATTCTGCTAGAAAAAAAACTCGACCTGCGGGGGGTAAGACGGCCCCTGGGTATTTTGCTTAAGAAGAAGATCCTCTCACGCAAATCGAGAAAACCCCCGACCCCTGCTCCACCCTTACACAACGGCATCATCGCCCGTGTGAGAACGACCAATGACCTGAGCGGGCCTTAGACCTGTGCTTTGGTGTGGTAGCAGGCGAGGGGATTTTTTCCCCCAGCCTGAAATTCGCTCCCACTGGGAGTCGAACCCAGGACCTGGGGGGTGCTACTAGAGCCCTTAGCCATTACGCTAGAGGCCCGTTCGCTCGCATTCTGCTAGAAAACTTTGAGAAGCACCACGTTGTGCGAGGTTGAGCACCTTCACAGCAACGGCCACCTGCTGTTCATTGCTCCTCATTCTTCCCTTGTACACTGAGCCAAAACTTCCTACTCCAATAAGGTTCTCAGAAGCAAAACCATTTCTTGAATTGACCAATTCAGCATAAGAAACTCATATATTGCTCGATGATGAGTGGTGTGTGTGGGTTCGCTCTGCTTGACTTTCTAATTTAATGGCAGAATGCAAATACTAATGTAACACATAGAATTGCACTGCCAGTGGAGATCGCCGTGGCAATCTTCCAAGATTTCTTCCTTGTGGTGTACTTTGAGCAGAGTGGCAATTTCAGTTCAGGGCTACCACCACAGAGGGCAGCATTTCCAACGACAGAAGTCGCAGTTGTTGTAAGGTCTTACGACCTCCCAGGACCTTTTACGACTGGTTAGAGTCGTTTACGACCGGTGAGAATCGAATACGATCGGTTCAGAGTACTTACGACCAGTTCCGAACGCTTCAAACTCTTCCGATCGCTTTTTCAACGTGGTCGTAAATTTACTGTAGCAATTTACGACCGCTCTGCGATATCGCTGCTGCTGCCTTCCTTCAGTCGCTCCAGATACCGTGATCGAAGCCTTCTACGATCACGCAGTGATGCTGGCGATCACTGTTCACCGTAGTCGAATACCCTTTTCGACTACGTTCACTTCCTTCAACGTGATCGGAGTCGCTTCCGATCACGTACTAACCTTGTCGGCGTAGTCGATGCTCCTTACGACCACCTTTACCGTGGTCGTAACCTTCTCAATGTAGTCGGAACAACACTGTTCCTTGCCGTGATCGTAGCACCCGTCGATCACGCCTGCTGGAAACTTTCCCCGTGGTCGTGACTCCTCCCGATCACGCTTGCGGTGATCGTGAGTCCTTCCGACCACGTATTGCACAAACACACGACAACACAAAGCTTTGTGTTTTTCCCTCTTTTTGTATTTTCTCAATTGCTTGGTACATCGAATACATGGCTCTAGGCCTCTTTTTATACCCGGCTGTCCTACTTCAACACGGGTTCTCAACACCTACTCCGACTCCGAGTCTTATACGACTTCGACTCGGTTTCCAATTACGACTTTGAATTGCGGCTGCAATTCGACTCCGATTACACCCAAATTTTGCACATGACTCTAAAACAAGATTATTTACAACATTCTCTCCCTAATCTTGTTTTTCCGACTTCGATCATGCCAATTTTCTTCCTCATCTCTGAAAACTTTATCCGTCCCAGCGACTTTGTCAATATGTCTGCTTTCTGTTCTTCGGTTCTGATGTAGTCGATTTCAATCTTCCCTTCTTCGACACAATCTCTGATATAATGATATCTTGTGTCTATGTGTTTGCTTCTATCATGTAGAACCGGATTCTTGCTCAGCGATATTGCAGATTTGTTATCAACCCTAAGCGTCACCTTCTGAATTTCTTCATCTGACAATTCACTCAACAGTCGAGCGAGCCAGACTCCCTGGCAAGATGCTGCGCTCGCTGCGATGTACTCGGCTTCACATGAAGATAATGCAACCACCTTTTGCTTCTGAGATTGCCAGCTGATCGGACTCTCCCCAAGCACAAACATTATGCCTGTCGTGCTTTTTCGATCGTCGACATCTCCCGCCATGTCGCTATCACTGTAGCCCGTCAGCTGCAACGACTTTCCACCTCCTCTCTTGTACTGAATCCCGAGATTCAAAGTACCTTTGATGTATCTCAGGATGTGCTTCACGGCATTCATATGCTCCTGAGTCGGTTTCTCCATGAAACGACTTACGTATCCGACCGCAAACGAGATGTCTGGTCGGGTGTGCACCAGATACCGTAGACTTCCGACAATGCTCCTATAAGTCGTGGCATCAACTGGTGATCCTGGGCCTGTCTTTCTCAACTTCAGATGATTCTCCATTGGGGTTTGACATGGATTGCACTCTTCCATACCCGACTTCTCCAGAATCTTTCGAGCATATCCCGACTGACAAAGTGTTATGCCGTTGTCGGTTTGATTTACTTCAATGCCGAGGTAGTAGCACAGAAGTCCCAAATCGGTCATTTTGAACAGCCTCTTCATCTCTTCTTTAAACCTCATAATCTCCTTTGAACTCGATCCAGTAATGATCAAGTCGTCCACGTAAACGCCCACGATCAGTCTGTTCTTCGCATCTCCCCTCGTGTACACAGCATGTTCAGAGTTGCTTCTTCTGAACCCGAGTGCCGTTAGACTTTTGTCAAGCTTCAAATTCCATGCTCGTGGTGCTTGCTTAAGTCCGTAGAGAGCTTTGTTCAGCTTCAAGACTTTCTCAGCTTGCTCCTTGGATTGAAAACCCGGCGGTTGAGAGACATAAACCTCCTCCTTAATGTCTCCGTTCAAGAACGCCGTTTTCACATCCATGTGGTGAATCTCCCATCCACCGTTTGCTGCCAACGCAAGAAGTAGTCGTATAGTCTCCATACGAGCTACTGGGGCAAAGACTTCTTCGTAGTCGATGCCTTGTTTTTGAACATACCCTTTCGCCACAAGTCGTGCTTTGTGTTTTACGACTTCTCCCTTGGAATCCTTCTTTACCTTGAAGATCCACTTTAAACCGATTGCTCGATGACCCTTTGGCAAATCGGTGAGTTCCCATGTGTCATTCTCTTCAATCGACTTCAGCTCTTCCTGCATAGCTGCTCTCCAGTATGCATCTCCCTTTGCTTCTTCATAGCTTCCAGGTTCTTCTGCAGTCGTGTAAAGCAGTAGCTCTTCTGACTGCACTGGTTCAGTTTGTGCATAAATCTCACTTATGCTTCTCATCTTCGGTATTCTATCGCTCGAATTTTCTTCATCAGACTCTTCTTCATTTGGTGAGACTTCCTGATCATCAGCACCGATCGAATTTTGGCTTTGAGATGTAGTCGTAGTTTCTTCCGCATTGTCAGCATCGACTGCTTCGACTTCGAAGGTTACCCACTTCGATATGTCCTTCTCACTGTCCTCGTGTTCTTCCCACTCCCAATGTTTGTTTTCTTCAAAGACCACGTCTCTGTTCACATGAATCTTCCTTTCGACCGGATCATAGCACCTGTACGCCTTGGTGCCTGGTTCCGAGCCAAGATAGATCATCCGTCGGCTCCGGTCGTCTAGCTTCTTGAGATAAGTGGATGGCTTCACATGGGCTAAGCATCCGAAAACCCTTAGGTGCTCGACATTGGGTTTTCTTCCCGACCACTGTTCATATGGAGTGACTCCATCCAGTGATCGCGTGGTCGCACGATTTAGCAGATAGACAGCATGTCGTACTGCTTCTGCCCAAAATCTCCCGGGCAGGAATCGGCTCTTCAACAGACTTCGTGCCGTTTCGACCACGGTCCGGTTTCTTCTTTCTACGACTCCGTTTTGTTGAGGTGAATACGGAGCCGTGAAGAGTCTTGCAATACCCTTCTCTTCACAAATCGAGTCGAACTCTTTCGCGAGGAATTCTCCTCCTCGATCTGACCTGACCGACTTCACCTTTTTGTCGACTTCGTTTTCGACAAGAGTTATGAACTTCTGAAAGTTCGTCTTTGCCTCATCTTTGCTCTTCTGCATGTACACCCACATGGCTCTTGAATAGTCATCCACGATCAACATGAAGTATTGATTCCCGGCATCTGTACGAGGTGTGATTGGTCCGCACAGATCTACGTGAACCAGTTCGAGTGGTTGCGAAGCTCTGAAACTCGTCTGCTGTGGAAAACCGCTACGAGTTTGTTTCGCCACCAGACAGCCTTCGCAGACTTGCTCCGGGTGGTCGATTGTCGGTAATCCGACCACCATCTCTTTTCCAGCCATCGTGTTGAGACTCTGGAAATTCAGATGTCCGAATCTTGCGTGCCATAGCCAGGCCGCATTATCGGTTGTAGTCTTCATACACTTCGGCTTGCATGCTTCAATGTGAATTTTGTACAGACGGTTTACCGTTCTCTGTACTTTCATCAGCAGTCGCTCAGTGTGGTCATACATCTTCAGATAGGTGTCTTTGAGTTCAATCCGACAACCTTCTTCAGTCAATTGTCCAAGGCTTATAATGTTGCTTCGTAGACTTGGAATGTAGTATACATTCGACAATCTCCTCTGGCTTCCATCCTTGCACTGCATCAGGATCGTGCCTCTCCCTTTTATCTGAATGGTCGAGCCGTCTCCGAACTGTACTCTTCCAAGCACATTCTTATTTAATTCGTAAAACATCGAGTATGTACCCGTCATGTGGTTGCTGGCTCCGTTGTCGAGATACCAGTCTGCCGTCCGCTCTTGAGTCTGCTCTCCTTTCTCCAACAGACTCGGAAACACTTTCTCCTCGTTTAATAGAACCATTGTCGGTTCGTCTGCAGTGCAGAGCGACAACAGCAATGTCGGCTCTTTGTGCTCATCCGTTTGAGCCAGGTTTGCTTCCTCTACTTTCTTCTTACTCCGGCAATTCGCAGCATAGTGACCATACTTCTTGCAGTTATGGCACTGGATGTGGCTCCGACATTCGGCTGCGTAGTGCCCAAATTTCTCGCACGTGTAGCACTGGACATCAGACTTGTCGGTCTGACGGTCGCCGCCTCCACGACCACCTCCTCGACCACTTCGTCCACGACCTCTGTGATCGAAACCTCGACCTCGTCCATGAGATGCACCGCGGCCGGTCGATGTGCCGCGACCACGACCACGACCGCCCCTTGATGTCGATTCTCCTCGGTTCTTCGTGTCTTCCTTTACAAACAATGCTTGTTGGTTGTAAGGCCCTTGTCCTTCATTGTCGGCTTGATAACTCTTCAGAAGCTGCTCGTGTGCTTTGAGCGCTCCAGTCACCTCCTCAACCTTCATCTTCGAGAGGTCTTGCGAGTACGTGAGTGTAGTTACGACCGAGAGAAACTTCTCTGGTAGTACTCGTAGATACTTCTTCACCGCCACCTCGTCTTTCAAGTCGTCGCCGAGAGATTTGATCTCGTTTACGACTTCGTTAAACTTCCCAGAGAACTCCTCCACAGTCTGGTTCTTTCCCATCTTCAATGATTCAAACTCACTCCTCAATGTTTGAAGTCGAACTTCCTTCACTCGATCTACTCCTTGGTGCATTATCTGCAGAGTAGTCCAGACGTCTTTCGCCGTCTCCTTGCCGACTAGCTGCCGCATCATCGAGTCGGGTACAGCTTGATAGATCGCTGCCATCGCCATCTTGTCGAGACGATCATCGAGAACCTTGTCCCTCTCCTTCGGTTCAACCGCACCCCAGACTCCCTGTGCGATCATGTTGACCTTCATCTTCATCGCCCAGATCGGGTAATTGTCCGAACTGAGGATCGGGTACTGCAGCGACACGCTTTCCTTCATCTTTGAAACCTCCGCCATGGTTCACCAAGCTCTGATACCAACTGTTGTAAGGTCTTACGACCTCCCAGGACCTTTTACGACTGGTTAGAGTCGTTTACGACCGGTGAGAATCGAATACGATCGGTTCAGAGTACTTACGACCAGTTCCGAACGCTTCAAACTCTTCCGATCGCTTTTTCAACGTGGTCGTAAATTTACTGTAGCAATTTACGACCGCTCTGCGATATCGCTGCTGCTGCCTTCCTTCAGTCGCTCCAGATACCGTGATCGAAGCCTTCTACGATCACGCAGTGATGCTGGCGATCACTGTTCACCGTAGTCGAATACCCTTTTCGACTACGTTCACTTCCTTCAACGTGATCGGAGTCGCTTCCGATCACGTACTAACCTTGTCGGCGTAGTCGATGCTCCTTACGACCACCTTCACCGTGGTCGTAACCTTCTCAATGTAGTCGGAACAACACTGTTCCTTGCCGTGATCGTAGCACCCGTCGATCACGCCTGCTGGAAACTTTCCCCGTGGTCGTGACTCCTCCCGATCACGCTTGCGGTGATCGTGAGTCCTTCCGACCACGTATTGCACAAACACACGACAACACAAAGCTTTGTGTTTTTCCCTCTTTTTGTATTTTCTCAATTGCTTGGTACATCGAATACATGGCTCTAGGCCTCTTTTTATACCCGGCTGTCCTACTTCAACACGGGTTCTCAACACCTACTCCGACTCCGAGTCTTATACGACTTCGACTCGGTTTCCAATTACGACTTTGAATTGCGGCTGCAATTCGACTCCGATTACACCCAAATTTTGCACATGACTCTAAAACAAGATTATTTACAACAGCAGTTGCATTACTAAATATTCCATCTTTTGGAACTTCACCCTCAAAGTTGTTAAATGAGAGATCCAAATAGGTGAGCCCCCTCATACTGCTAAAGAAGGATGGGATGTTCCCAGATAAATTATTGTAGGAAAGATCAACTTCCAATAGGCCCTTTAGTTGGCCTATTGATGGTGGCATTGTCCCTTGAAGAAAGTTCCAAGATGTGTTGAGATATTCCAAGCTCTGACACTCACCAATGGTTCCAGGAATCTCCAGAAATCATGTTCTTAGCCAAATACAATATTGCAAGATTTGTTAGGTTACCCACTTCAGAAGGCAGATTTCCAGATAAGAAATTATGCTCAAAATGCAGGGAATCAGACAAAGTAGAGATGAGGAAAAGTTCTTTAGGTATTGGGCCTGTAAATTTATTGTATGATAGGTCCAACAATTGTAAAGGACAATTGCTAAGACTCGCTGGTATGCCTCCACTAAGGGCATTCCATCCCAGGGTAAGTCTATATAGTTGTGTTAGATTGCCAATTGATGGTGGGATGGATCCAGACAGGTGGTTGAATGCGAGAAATAACCTATACAATCTATTGAGATTACCGACAGAGGCAGGAATGGTTCCCTCAAGAAGATTTAGGTTCATCTCAAGTAACTCCAGGTTAACTAGATTTCCTATTCCATCAGGTATTTCTCCAGTCATATTGTTGTACCCTAAGAGAACAAATTTAATGTTAACAGAAAGATTGCCTATGGAATTTGGTAGGCTACCATGGAGCCTATTGTCACCCACATCCAGTGCCATCAAATTACTGCAATTGGTCAAACTAGACAAGAAGCCCCAGTCAGCACCATTTGTTCCACCAAGCTCATTTTCTGCCATGAAAACTACTGACAAGCTCTGTTGGCGAGTTCCCAAACACTGAGGAATTGTCCCTGATAAAAAATTAACCCCCAGTTGAATCATCTCAATCGTAGAAGCATTGCACAAGGATGGAGGAATTGTGCCATGGAATCTATTAAAACCTATGGTAAAGCTCTTTAGTTTTGGAAACTTATTGCCCATGTCGATTGGCAAAGTACCACTAAGCTTGTTGCCATGTACGCTGAGGTTTTCAATGGAGGAGAGATTGAAAATTGGAGGTGGCAAAGAACCTCCTAGTTCGTTAAAGAGTAAGTAAAGTTTTGCCAGGGAAGTGAGTTTTCCAAAAGAATAGGGTATGGGGCCTGTGAGATTGTTCTCTGAGAGGTCTAGGGCTGTAAGCAACCTCAGGTTCCCTAGTGATTCTGGGATGTGTCCCACTAGAGTATTCTTCTGAAGATTTATATATGTTACTGTGGAGAGGTTTCCCAATGAAGAAGGGATGGTTCCTTTGAGATTGTTCTTCCCTAGCTCAAGTGTAGTGAGAGATGAGAGGCCTTGCAATGATGGAATGCTCCCTGTCAAGTTATTTGAGTAGAGACTTACAAAGGTCAACATTGAGAGGTTTCCAAGTGAAGAAGGGATGGAACCAGTCAACTGATTGTAACTTAGACCCAAGTATGCGAGCTTGGCAAGGCTGCCCATCTCCAGTGGGATCTCCCCTGTGAGGTTGTTATAGTTGAGAGAAATGTTCTCAAGACTCGTGCAGTTCGAAAGAGACACCGGAATCTGCCCTCGGATGAAACTGTTGCTGAGGTTCAGGTGGCTGAGCTCGCGAAGATGGCCGAGCTCCGACGGCAGGACGCCAGCGAGGCGGTTCGCGGGGAGGTGGAGCCTTCTCAGGAAGGTGAGGCTGCCGAGCGAAGGGGCGATGACCCCGGGAGGTCCAGTGCCACAACGCGGCCGCGGCGGCGTCCTCTCGTGCCGCACGTCACGCCGCGCCATTGGCACATCGGGACGGACCGGTTGCCCCACGAGGCCACGACGACAATGCGGCCTGCGACGGGTCGGTCACCGTCAGCGACCTGAACGACATGATGGCCAGGTAGTCGGTGGCATCGGCGCTCGTGGCTGCTCGGGGACCGGACAAGGAGGCCAACTTCATGGCACCGGCCGAACGTGCAAGGAGAAACAAGGTGAGCAGCAGAGGCTCCATGAGTTGCATTGTTTTGTATGGTGATCGACGGTTTGCTAAGCAGGGAATATTTAGAGCTTAAGTTCTCCACACATGGAGCCACCATCCAATTCCACAGGGACTGTTCTTGTTTACAGTGACTTGTGGCTTTTGGTTGTGGTTTGTGGTTTTTGAGCTATTTGTATGAAAGATTATATATTAACGCAAACTCATGTGTGGTTTTTACAGGTATAAATGAAGTTGGTACAGTATGTACTACAATTAACTAGTAGATTCTATTTTAAAAAGATATTTTATTTAAAAACTAGTTACTGTAAAAAAGCTGAAAAACAGCTTTTAAAAGCTGAAAAGAACAGAACTACAGCTTGGTCTTTGGTCTACCAACGCCGGCCGACAGCACGGTTGAACACATGGAAATAGCCAAAGCAGGAGCAAGAGCGACTAGTCCATTAGTGCTAGTTTAGCATTTCACTACCGCTTTGACCAACGTCCTGTCAGACTTGTCATCAATCGTAATACTGTCTATCAAAGTCCTTTGACCAACTTGGCAGCCTGCCTAACTTTGGTGTTTTTTGACCAACTTGGCAGCCTGCCTAACTTTGGTGTTTGAGCATCTGCCCGTGTGTTAAGTCCACCCATCTGCTTGCAATCTTCTCTTCACACCGTTCTCTTGTTCTGGCTGTAAGGAGGATATGTAGGAAGAGGAACAATGACAACCTTGATTTGTTGTTTAGGAATCCTTTTTTACGGAAGATTCAATCAGTCTTGTTGAAAGCCTTGTGTGCACTCTCCCAATCTAATTGTGCATTATTGTCACCGGGAAAGCTAAATTTCTTCTCAGATAACCAGCAATTAGGCCGGAGTTGAGGAACTGCGTTGGTGCAGGATACGTGAGGGCTAAAACGCACACCATTCGGCATTCGGGTAAGAACTAGGAAGTGGGACTAGTGCTTCTGTGTATCACTAGTTCACTACTCTTCTTCTTCTTCTTCTTTTTTGAAAGCCAGCAAAGTCTTCTGTGTATCACTCGCTCAGTGCAAGCTATATAAATATTAAAGCAAGAAAAGAAATGGGTAATCACCGTCCACTCTTCATTCATACTTTAATACATGTACAATTTTGAAATAGTAGAGAGGTACTTTAATGATTTTCTCAAAGTGATTTGCACAACTTTTAAAGCAGAATTGAATGGTGGATAGCAATTACTTACCCCTTCGTGTGCTTTGAGATTGGTGCCATTCTTGTTAGAGTAGAAAGTATGAAAATACTACTTGAAATAGTGATATATAGAAGTACCTCCTAGGAAGTAGAGAGGAATAAGGCTTCAAAAAAAGTAGTTTTGGATGGGTTCTTTTTAGTTACGGCTGGTGGTTTTTACCCCTAGCATGAGTGCTTATGTAAACGAACCAAGCGTTGATAAACTGATAAACCGTTTCGAAAAGGATGTTCTAATAAACCACTTCGAAAATGCTATAGAGAAATTGTTCCATTTATTTGTTCAGAGGAAGCTGACAAGAAGGGGCTGAAGAAGAAGCGAAGAGGAACAACCCTGACTCTTGGTTTGATCTCTATATACGACAGCCCAGCTTAAGGCTCTGTTCAAAAGTGTTATGACTCTTGGCTTTTGACTGATTGCGAGAAAGATTAAGGAAGTAAAGGATACTTGCGTTGATAAGCCACTCCATTTAAAATGATTTCTGCAATGACTTCTACAAATAAATTATAGAAATCATTTCGAAAAGTCGCTCGGCCGAAAACCGAAAAACCGAATACTACACCGTCTACCACTAGACGCTGCGCTAGGCCAGGCGCCGCCCATCAGGCCATCTCGGCCATCCCATTTTGCCCACCCTCCGTAGCAATACACACGCACGCAATGCGTTATCTGAGGCGTCGTTGAAAAATCGATGACGAGAAGCAATCGCTAGCTGTACGTACGATTCGTATCGAACAGGAGGGGACGTGAGGCCATCGTCCAAAGAGACTTAACAAGTGACCGCCTAGGCGTTGCGTTGTGTGTGTCCCTAAATGAGGGTGGGCTAAAAATTTTGCATTCTTCTACCAGATCATAAGATTTTCCTAGAATTATTAGCCCTACACCTCGAATGACTAAACTAATTTGTAAGAAACATAGTTTTGTATTCTTGTGCAATCAAATTCATAGTTCAATACATAAATAAAAGCAAAGAAAAAAAGAGATACAATAAAGGTACCTTGCTAATGGCAATTGAATCCCTAAACATGTAAATACAACACTATTTCTATTTTCTAATAAATTGATAATCAAATAATCAATTAATTGAGGAATGAGACAATGGGAGTTGTGAACTTACAAATTACAAAATAGTTCGGCCGTACGGAGGGAATAGTATCAGACCAGCAGTACTCGCCGAGTCAAATACCAGCAGCTTCACGCGATTCACGCCTTCCGGCCTTCACTTAATCCCAGCGACCCAGCGCACGCAGCCGCGGCCCGCAGAGCGTCCGCCGACTCCGCCCTCGCTCGCTCCCCGCTTCCAGCCTCCCGGCGACCCGGCCCTCCCCGCTTCCAGCCTCCCCGGCACCCCGGCGGCCGGCGCGACCCCACCTCCGGTCTCCCCTTCTCAGTCTGCGGCGTCGCGGGCTTCAAACGGCGCGGCCCTGCGCCCCCGCCTCTCTGGCTCCCCGCCTCGACGCCTCCAGCTCCGGCCTCCCTGCCTCCAGATCTCGTCATTGTCGGCCGTCGGCACCTCCCCAGCTCCCCGCCTCCAGATCTCGTCGTCGTCGCCTCGTCGGCACAGTGGACCTCCCCGCGACCCCGCCTCGGCTTGAGCACGTCTGCACGGGTGGCATCGCGGGCTTCAAACCTTGAGCACGGGTGAGCACAATTGATTGGGGATTTGGGGGAACGGGGAAGGGAATGGATTGGAGATTTCAGATTTGGGGAATTTTTGGAAGGCCAACAGGGTACCATGTGACCGGTGGGGATGTGGGCGGTGGGCCGGTGGGCGGACCACGGACGTGAATTGGGCCTGGCTTCGCAGCTGCTTCGGCCTTGCTTCTTCGGTTCTTGACTTCTTGTTCTTTCTTCACAGACTCACAGCTGCTCGCCGGGGGAGCCACGAGCCCAGGAAGAGGGGGTGTCGGTCAACCGGTGGAGGGTAGGCTTCAGCCTGATGAAGTCTACCCGGTGGATTCGTCACTGTCCCTATGGAGGCAATTGAGTCCATGAGAATTGTCCATGTGTCTGTGGTTGTGTTCTGTCTGTGTGGTTGAGTTTAACAAGTTTACTTCTTGTTGGTTGTTGCATTGTTATTTGTTAGGATTTATTTATATTTTAAAAAATATGGTATACTAGTGAACTAATAATACTGTATGTACCGTACGTACCGAATGATTTTATCGAAAATACCTATCTGCTATAAGGGGCGGATCTAGCGGTGGGGCGGGGGGCTCGAGCCCCCCTACCGCTATCGGACCCTTGGAGCCTTACTAAATTTTTAGCTATAGATGTATAATGTAGAAGGGGCTGAGGTCGAGCTGAAAGTACTTCAGCCCCTCTAAAAAATTTTCCTAGATCCGCCACTGTCTGCTACGCCCGCCGCCGGCTTATTCCCGCCGGCCGCCGGCGAACGCCTCCAGCCGCCGCTTCCAGGATTCCTCCTCTGCGGCGCGACCGAGCCCAGGGCTCTCCGTGCAGCCGCCGCCGGACCCTGCCAGGTCCGCGCCATCGTCGTGCGCGGCGGCGAGTTCTACTCTACTCTACCATCGCGTCTGCCTACCGTCCTGCAGCCCTCACCGGAGGTAAACGTCTCTTCCATTTCTAGCGCCGGCTCTGCGATTGCTACCGGTTACGTGTGCAAAAGTAACAAAGTAGATGAAAAAATCCGCTGTGGAAGGAGGCCTGAAAATAGTCTGAATACTCAAATTGGTTGATCTTGTAGCTTGCAAAAGGGAAATGTGACAGCTCCTGTTCCTCAAAAAAGAGAGAGAAAAAGCGATAGCTCTGAGGAAGGGGGTTCCAACTTCCTCGTAGCGATCATGCCCGTATGTCAAGAATCCAATATAATGCCATGCACTTGACTTGGCAGAACAATTACAATTAGCCTAGGTAGCAAGGAGTTTTAAGAGAGCAGATTGTAGCACCATGGCATCTATAGGATGCCATGCACTAATGGCTCGATGGTGCTCCTTCAATGGAGACACGGTAGTGAAACTTGTCTCTTATTTCCAGCAACTCTCTCAGAGCATCGCCGATTTGCACACGATCTGTTGGCGTCTCCTCTGAACAGGAAATTCCAACGTGCAGAATCGAAGCGATGCAAGCAATTCTCATATCTCTAGTGCTGCTAGAGTTTGAGAAGCTTCCTTCTCCATCCTCTCTCACAGGCAGTAAGTTCGGGTCTATGACATTAGCCGCCCTGTTTGGCAATGCCATTTGAACATACTTGCAAAGGCCAAAGGCTTCTCCAAATTCACTGTCTGTTGGTCTTTTTCCAGTGAACATCTCCAGCAATAGTATGCCATAGCTATAGACATCACCTTGGATTGAGACTTCGTTGCCAAGTCCATACTCTGAAACCAACAAAAAGCGAGTTGTTTGAAAAAGAACTGACGGGGCAACATTTTATGGGTATACTTTTTTATACATATTTTAGTTTTTTACATTCTAGGAGAAATGGGTTTAATTAAAAAGTGCTTATCTAAGTAAGTGAAAACCCAAGAAAGCCAACTTATATTTTGATTGAAGCCTACTGATCTAAGTGAGTTTCACTGTTTGTTCTGGGATATATTAGAAAAGAATAACGAGCTATAGCAACTAGAAGCTCACCTGGAGCGGCATAACCAATTGTGCCTCTCATTGATGCCCAACCACTTGATATCTCTAAGTCTTGACGTAGAAATCTTGCAAGCCCAAAATCGCCAACATGAGCAACCATGTCACTGTCGAGGAGAACATTGCTTGGCTTAAGATCACAGTGAATAATTGGCGATGGCTTATGTTTGTGAAGATATTCGAGTGAGCACGCCACATCAATTGCAATTTGCAGTCTCACATGGAGATCTAGTGCCTTGTGTTCACCATCTTCCAGGAGATGGTGGTGTAGCCATTTGTCTAAATTTCCATTTGGTAGGAACTCATATATAAGGGCCTTGAAATCATGGCCTTGAAAATCAATACTTGAGCATATGGTCAATATCTTCACAAGGTTCCTATGCCGAACGCATCTCAAAGTCTCGCATTCTGCCACAAAACTTTGAGATGCACCGCGTCGTGTGAGGTTGAGCACCTTCACAGCGATGACTACCTGCCGGTCATTGCTCCTCAGTGTTCCCTTGTAGACTGAGCCAAAGCTTCCTGCTCCAATGAGGTTCTCAGAAGCAAAACCATTTGTTGCATTGACCAATTCAACATAAGAAACCCTCGGATGTTGCTCGTTGATGAGTGATATTTGCATGTTTGCTTTCATCTTCATGCTTCTATGGTAGAATGTGAACAGTGCAAATACTAATGTGATAAACAGGACTGCACTGCATACTGAGATTATTATGACAAGTTTATGAGATGGCTTCTTGGTGGTGTGGTTGAAGCAGGCTTGTAATTTGAGTTGAGGGATGCCACCACACAGGTCATCATTTCCGGTAATAGATATTTCAGTTGCATTGAGGAATACCCCATCTTCTGGAACTGGACCTTCAAATTTGTTGAATGAGAGATTTAAAGAAGAAAGGCCTCTCAAACTCCCAAGAAATTCAGGGATGCCTCCGGATAAATTATTGTGGCAAAGGTCAAGCACCGTGAGGCCCTTCAGTTTTCCTAGTGATGGTGGAATTGCCCCTTGGAGGATGTTTCCTGATATATTGAGATACTCTAAGCTTTGACAATCACCAGTGGAGGTAGGAATCTCTCCAGAAATTCTATTTCCAGACAAATCAAGTGCTGCAAGATTTTTGAGATTACCCACCTCAGAAGGCAGACTCCCAGTTAATAAATTATGACTGATGTGCATGGAGTCAGACAAAGTAGAGATGAGGAAAATTTCTTTTGGTATTGGACCAGTAAGACTGTTGTATGAGAGATCCAATCGTTGTAAAGGACAATTGTTAATGCTGGAAGGTATGATGCCACCAAATGCATTTCCTTGTAGAGCAAGTATTGCTAGTTTTGTAAGATTGCCAAGAGCTGAAGGGATGGGTCCTGACAAATTATTATTTGACAGATATAATCCATTCAAATTTTTGATTTTGCCAAGAGAGAGTGGAATAGTGCCCTGAAGAAGATTATTGTCCATGTCAAACAATTCCAAATTTACCAGGTTTCCAATTCCCTCTGGTATTATTCCAGTTATATTGTTCGATTCCATGACAAAATACTTCAAATGCATGGAGCGATTGCCAATTGAATTTGGTAGCACACCTTGAAGATTGTTATGACCAATATCTAGTGACCGCAAATTACTGCAGTTGGTCAGACTAGACAAGAAAACCCAATCAGCTTCATCTGTTGCTTTAAGATGATTCAAAGAAAAAGACACCATAGTCAAGTTCTTTTGGAGAGCCCCCAAACATGGAGGGATGGTTCCTGAAAAGAAATTGTTAGATATTTCAATGATTTGGAGCATGGAGTTATTGCACAGGGATGGGGGAATTATGCCATCAAATCTGTTGAAACCTAAATATATATATTGCAGTTTTGGAAGCTTGTTGCCCATGTCAGGAGGAAAAGACCCCGTCAGGAAGTTACTTTGTGTGTTAAGAACTTTGAGAGAGGAGAGATTAAACACTGATGGGTGTAATTCACCTTCTAGTTTATTATTGTCTAGATCAAGGAATGTAAGCAAACCAAGATTTCCCAATGATTCTGGGATTTGACCCACTAGACGATTTCTCCCGAGGTCTAGATATGTTAGCGAAGAGAGGTTTCCTAACCAAGGAGGGATGGCTCCTTCAAGGTTGTTTTGTCCCAATGTAAGTTGTTTGAGAGATGAGAGCCCTTGTAGTGGTGGGATGCTTCCTGTCAGGTTAGCTGACACGATGTTGAGAAGGATCAACGCCGAGAGGTTTCCGAGCGAAGCTGGGATGGATCCTGAGAACTGATTGGTATCAAGAAAAAGCATCTCGAGGTTGACAAGGTTGCCTATCTCTTGAGGGATTTCTCCTGTAAGGTTGTTAACCTCCACGCTGAGAAACTTCAGATTCATCAGGCCTCCAATAGTGGAAGGGATGCTTCCTGTAAGTCTATTCAGGCCTAGACTGAGCTGTTCGAGATTACGCAGTGAGCCAAACTCGCTTGGTATTTGGCCCTGCAGCTTGTTACCATACAGAAAAATGTTGACAAGGTGGCTGCAGTTTGATAGTGACGGCGGAACCTGTCCCCCGATAGAGTTGTAGCTGAGGTCCAGAGTTTGGAGATCATGGAGATAACCGAGCTCTGATGGCACGGTTCCACGGAAGCGATTCGATGGCAGGAGCAGCTGCCTCAGGTAAGTGAGGTTACCTAGTGCGGGGCTCATCTTGCCGCGAAGGTTGAGCTGGGTGAGGTCCAGAACAACGACACGGCCACGACGGCGTCCACTCAGGCCGCACGTCACGCCGTGCCATTGGCACATCGGGACGGATCGGTTGCCCCATGAAGCCAGAGCCAGCGGATCGCTCCTCAGAAGCGACCTGAACGACATGAGTGCGTGGTGGTCGATGAGGGTGCTACCCGTGGAGCTTTCAGGAATGGACAGTGAGGCCGGCACCGTGGAACTGGCTAAACATGTGAGGAAGATGAGTGCAAGCAAGAGCAACTCATGGAGTGGTACCATTGCTGCCAATGGTGATTCGTTGGAGAGGCTGGTCGTTTGTGCTTGTTTTTCTACTGTTAGCTTAAGCTACGCAACCAGAGGCCGGTTCCTCTGAATATATAGCTGGAGGCAGCACCTGGTAATGGAATTAAATTAGTCACCAAAGTGCATAATTTCCTAACAGCACTGAGCCACTGGGTTTAGTTTAAGTATTCAGTGATCAGTTGCAACATGCAATTGCCTGGCGGCTTGGACTCGTGTTTTGTAATTTTGTTCCCATGTAGCTTGGTCAATCGGATCGTCTTTATGCACTCATCTTTAATAAACGTGGAAATCGAATAAACTGATTTGCTTTTCAGTTCAAATAGTCCAGTTTTAAACATCTTGAAGGATAATGGGAGAAGGTTCAGAATAATATTGTGATGAATTATTATAAGTTTTATGGAGGATGAAGTGTTTTTGTAAAGATCGCATTTCTTCGTGACTTACGTGTTGTCTTTTAGGGGCGGCGTTTTAGACTCTTAGTTTACATGGCATGATGTAGGGTTTATGATTTTAGCTTTGTAGGTTTTATTATAAAGCTTTCGTTTCTTTAATGGTGAGAAGGTTTCATTTTTAGTCTATCTTAATTTGTTTAGGATAAAAAGTTTTGTTGTTTTTGTTACGTGTTGTCTTTTCCTTTTAATTTCGGGTACATGATCCAGTTCTAACTAATTCTTGCTGATTTCTTCCCAGGAAAGAGAAGAGATACCCGAAAGGAAGACACGGTTGCTCTAAAGACTAAAGGTGCTTTTCGAAAAGGGGGTCTTTTTTCTATGAATGTGAAGCCTACCTTTGGAAAAAGTTCACTGTGAAGGTGCTTAGCTGAACAGTATGCATGAAGATTCTTTTCAGCCCTTCTCGTGATTTAGCCAGTCAAAAACCAATGAACTGGTCACCACCATATGGTGTGCTTTCCACGGGAGTCTTATCGGATTTCCATTTTTGTCTTGGCTCAAGTCTGCCAATCAGGAAGCCTTCACAACTATGTTGACGAGCCGCTTACTATGTGTATTTCTTGAGGTTTTCTTGTGGATCAGTATGTTGTTCATTAAAACAACAGTGTTTCAACTAGAAAAGTATGTTTCATATGCAAAAAGTATTTTGTTTGAACAGAACTTACCATCCTCTAGCTATTTAAATGTTCTACCCATTAAGTTGACACACGACTTACTGGGTCAGAATTTTGTGAAACAAACCATATGCTACAATCCAATAACTTTGCACATATGGGTGTAAAATAATTTTGAACCGACCAGGAACTGATTAGGTATGGCAATAGGGCGAGGATAATGCTGGAAATTCCTCCCTTTCTCGTCCCTGTCTAGTGATGTGTGGGATACTTGGCTCGTGTCCTTGTCCCCCAATTGGGATTTCTGAAGGATAGAATGTTCCAACATGTGCATTGATTAGAAATTGATTAGAATGCGATGAATTCATCATTGGAGCTTTGGAAGGATGCTTCCTTGCCGACTTCTAATGGGGCTCTCAGCCTCTTGCTGTCAAAATTCCAAGACCAACTTGACAATTTGCTGGATGCTTCTCTGGTTCTGAGTGCAACAGTGTAGGGACAAGCGAGGATGGAAAGAGGACCAATTGCGGAATTGGCCTCATGAATCCATTTTAGGCTTTTGCCACGCGGTTTCGTCAGTGTTCTTCTGTGGAAGCCGCCGGCGCACTCTCCCCTTGGCGGCTTGGCCCATTGCATTGCAACTTGTGGGAATTCGTCCAAAATTATTGGCATTTGGCACAGGTCGTCACATTTATCTGCCTAACTTCTTAGAAGAGTTCCGCGTCATTCAATTTCGTAACTAACTAGCGGCGCTTTCTGGTAGCCTATTCCGAAAGATCAAGGACATGTATGGAACGCTGGAATTTCTTTTTTTTTATTAGTAAGCCAAAGGAAGAACTAATTAATTAAACAAATAGGACTAGTTTCCTGGTATTTACATATAAGCCCTTCACTATTGGCCTTATCCTTTTTTTTGTCTTTTGGATTTGTCTTTTTCGAAAGCCGAAATAAATAAGATGGCTTATCCAAGCGGCCTCTCAAAGTCTAAAAGGACTTCCGAGTTTAAAACTGTGTACGTCATCCACGTCAATGTCTCTGTTGTCTTGAAAAACACAAACAAAATCTATCAGCCACTGCCTAAAACAACAGGCAATCAGCATTAGCAGTTGGCAGGAGCAAACATATCTCTGTCCCGATAGCACGGGGCGGCAGTCCGGGATCAGCCATTGACAGGGAAAACATCAGCCAGTGACCGGTGTTAAGCAGAGTCATAACCCTTCTCTGTGTTAGGAAACTGGGCCCACGGCCAGAGTCCTGACATATTTGGGCACCCCACCGTAGGCTATAAATAGGGACATATACCCCCTCATTATGTACACCTGATGCAATCTAAAGCAATAAAGAAAGACCAGGAGTTCTCTCTACCTCTCTGTGTTCAATCTATTGTTTTGTGATTCTGTGATTGATTCGTTCTTGTTCTAATCACATGAATCGATCGGACTGGTCGCCAGGGACGGTTCCTCAACACGTTATCAGCACGACTTCGCTCCGGTGAACGAGGTAATCATCGAAGCACAGATTGAACTTTCTATATCGCTTTTGAATCTGTATTTTCTTTTCGCGTTCTAGATTGAAATTCTACGGTGCAAATCCGCCCTAATCTAACGCGAGCAGACTTGAAGTCGCCGACACAATGCCGATCGGTAGATTGTGAAACAGGGTAGATGTTGATTGCACTGTAGAACGATGCAAATCCACCCTAAATCTCCCGCGAGCATATCCAAAATCGCCGGCACAATGTCGATCGATAGATCATGAAAAGGGGTAGATGATGATTGCATCGTAGATTGGAATCGAAGAATATATGCATTGGCTTGTTTCTGGTTACTGCATGAAAAAGAAAATATTGCATCGTTCTATTTCTCTGCATAGCCATCGCATTAAAAAAAAGAAGGGGGGATTTTGGCACGGGCGGCCCTGCATGGCCGCCACAGACCCGGCCGGAAGCCGCCGTCGCCGGCCATCTTGGCACCACCGTCCTGTGCGCACCATCCGTCGCCTCTCGGCCCGCAGCCGAGGAGACGCCAACGCTGGGTGCCGCATCCGAACCGCAGCACCGTGCCCGCATGCACGCGCACCACCGAAGGCCGCCGGCCACCCACGCTAGCTTGGGCCAGATGAGCCGCCGCATCGGCCCCGCCACGTCCGAAGCCGGCCTTCCCGTGCGCACCGCCGCCCTCGAGCTCGCCGCCCGTAGCCGCCGGCGCCTTGTCTCCCGCGCCCGCACGCGCGCTCCTTGCGCCGCTGACCAGCCCGAAGCCGGCCCTTCCCCGAGGCGTCCGCACCCGCAAGCCGGCGAAGCACCACCGGCCGCCGGCTCGAAGCCGTGCCGTTCGGCTTCCCCGCATGGCACCGCCGCCCCCCGGCTCCACCTGCCCGTGCATTAGCTCGCTCAGGAGCTCCGCCGCCTTGTGCCCACACCGCCGCACCGGCTCCCTTTGCCTCGGCCCCACCGCCGCCTGCGTGCGGCCGCCACCGCCTCGGCCTGCCGCACCCGGCCAGCAGCCGCACCCGGCCCGCCACCTCCCGAACCGCGCGCACGGGCGCTTGACCTCCCGCCGCCGCCGCATTTGCATGTGAGGGGAGGGGAAACCCTAGATCCCCTTCCTCCACTGGTTTTGCCAGCTGTGTGGGCCTTATGGGTCGGGGGGTGCGGGCTAAAATGGGTCGGATAAAAGAAAAAATGGGGGGGGGGATGGCCCGGCCGGTGGGGGGGTGCTGGCTGTTTTGCGAAAAAGCCCTCCGGCTCTCGATGAATTACTATTCGGCCCTTAATTGTTCAATTTAAGTCCTGATTTTTGCAGAGAGGCATCGATAATTCCAAAAATTACCGATAGGTCCTCGGATTAACATATGGGTCCAGAAATTTGCAGAAAACCCCTCTATAAATCAGGAAATTACGCGAATTTTTCTCTGAATTGAAATTTTGCGTAAAAACCCTCTGGAATTGCAGAATTTGCTGAAATTTCATATTTTAGCATAAAAGGGCCTCAGGAATCCGAATTTTGCATTATTTTTAGCATTTGAAGCTTATTTATTTATGCCATTATTATTCTCTGTATTTTCTGTATTTATTTACTATTTTGGTTAATCGTAATTGCTGAAAATTGCTTTTAATCACTGAATTTAGCAGTAAAATTATAGAAATTGCACAGAAAATTATGAAACATTATGGGAACCTATTGTACCACTTTATTTACCAGTAGTAAATTTTCTATGCATGTTTACCTGCAGTAAACTTATTTTATTTCGTTCATACACATGTAGATGACTGGAATTTCGAACCGGGAGTTCGAGGAGCTGGCCCAGAATGGCCAAAACTATCTGACATGGGCATCCGATGTCGAGATTGTGCTTGGGGGCCGGAAGCTCAACGCAGCTATTGGATTAAGCGGACAGAAAGACGCCCGACCCACACATGAAGAAAATGCTCAGGCACTTCATTTTCTCAGGCACCACCTCTGCCCGACTCTCAAGAATGAGTATATGGCGGAAAGAAACGTGCTAGCACTCTGGACCGCACTCAAGAAGAGGTTTGAGAGGCTCAAGTACACCATTCTTCCTCAAGCAGAGCAGGGGTGGATTAGACTGAGGTTTACCGACTTTAAAACGGTCGGGGAGTACAATTCTGCCTTGCACAGGATTTGTACTAATCTTCAACTCTGTGGCAAGTAGATCACAGATGAGCAGAAGATCGAGAAGACCCTGTCCACATTTCACCCCAGTGATGTACAAACTGCCCGCAACTATCGTCAAGACGGCTACAAGGAGTACGCCGAATTGATTGATATGATGCAGGTGGCAGAGGCTCAGGACGAACTTCTCCGCACGAATTACGTCTCTCAGCCACCAGGCAGCTCCGCTGGCCGTGAAGCCAACGCTAGCAGCTTCAAGGTGCGAAAGCCCTTGATGAAGAGAAGGGAGAAGAAGGGTAAGATCATTACCCAGAAAGGCAAGTCAGATGTTCCAAACGACAAAAAGGCTAAGAAGAGTGGCAAGACCTATGGCCAGCAGAACCAAGGTTGCTACAAGTGTGGCAAATGGGGGCATTGGTCGCGGATATGCAAAGAACCGCAACATGTCATTGATGCCCATCAAGCTCAAAAGAAGAATTACAAAGGGCAACCTGAAGCCCACTTTGCAGCTGTTGAGGGGGAGCAGCCTGAGCAGCTGCCGGAGATGATGGAGGTTGAGTCCATCCCGGCAGCAGCACCCCCTTACGACTTAGAGGCAGCCACCGCCATGATCTCTCTTGAAGAGAATGTCACTGCTGAGAAAATAGCCGAAGAAGTTGATGATTTTTTAGTTGATTCCGTTTGATGCACAGAATGCATAAGACGTTAATTGTCATTTATTTTGTGTTAAATGGACAAGTTTAGAACTTGCATGGTTGGTGCTTTAGGATTTGTTTCCTCATAATGGTTGGATGATTTTGGAATAAAACATTCATTTATTCAATTTATAATGGCATTATATGTTCTGATATTGGCGTATTTTATTTATGTGTTGAATGCCTTCTAATACATGTTAATTAAATACGCTATATTAGAACACGTGTGGCGCCCTATGGAGGAAGTATGCCTTGCTGACAGCGGCACAACGAATACCATCTTAAGAGAGATAAAGTATTTTCAGTCGATCCGTAAGAGCACCGGCAGCCTTACGACAATCGCCGGAAGCGATGCATGTATAATCAGTTCCGGAAGAGCCACAATTATACTTCCAATGGGCACAACTTTGGTCATTGAAGAAGCCTTATTGTACCCAGAATCGACTAGAACTCTCCTAAGTTTTAAGGATATTCGTGCCAATGGTTTCCACGTTGAGACTGACGAAGAGTACGGTAAGGAATACCTACTCGTCACAAAGCGCGAAGAGAATGGCAAAAGAATATTAGAAAAACTTTCTTCACTTGAAACTAGGCTATATTATACCAACATTAAGGCACCTGCAGCGTACACTGTTCTGAAGACAGTATTTAGAAGCTCTGAACTCTTCTGTCTCTGCATGACAGATTAGGCCACCCAAGTCTTATGATGATGAGAAACATAATAAACAACTCGCATGGGCATAATATTAATGTGAAGAATTTTTTGAATCATGAAGATTTTGTGTGCCCTGCATGTGCCACCGGGAAACTAATTCCTAGACCTCCACTCTGAATGTGAAGGATGAAGTCCCTGCATTCCTGGAACGCATCCAGGGAGACATTTGCGGTCTCATTCAGCCCGTCTCAGGGCCGTTTAAGTATTTCATGGTGCTCATTGATGCTTCTTCAAAGTGGTCACATGTGAGTTTGCTGTCCACAAGAAACCACGCCTTTGCAAAATTGATCTCGCAGATCATTCGCATCAGAAATGTGTTTCCTGATCATCACATCAAGTCCATCAGAATGGACAATGTCGGCGAATTTATTTCAAAGGCATTTGATAATTATTGCATGGCGATGGGAATTGCAGTTGAGCATTCGGTACCGCATGTCCATACCCAGAATGGTTTGGCAGAGGCTTTAATTAAAAGAATTAAATTTATTGCCCGACCCCTCTTGCATAAAAGTAATTTGCCAGCTACATGTTGGGGACACGCAGTCCTTCATGCAGCGAATCTCATCAACCTTAGACCTTCGGCCTACAACATCCATTCACCTGTGCAACTAGCGCAAGGGTCACCACCAAAAATTTATCATCTTAGGAGGTTTGGATGCAAGGTTTACGTACCGATACCACCTCCGCAGCGTACTGCAATGGGCCCACTCCGCAAGACTGGGATATACGTTGGTTATGAGACTGCATCCATAATCAGGTATTTGGAACCCATATCGGGAGATTTGCATACTTCCCGCTTCGTTGATTGCATTTTTGATGAAGATAATTTCCCGTCATTAGGGGGAGGAAATCAACCCGTTGATGAAAAATTTCGGGAAATTATGTGGGAAGCCACGGGAATTCATGCACATGACCCGCGTACTAGTGAAACAGAAAAAGAGGTCCAGAAGATCATCGATTTGCAAGCATTAGCAAATCAACTGTCCGATCACTTTAGTGATTTGAAGAGCGCGATTAAGTCGCATGTGCCTGCACGCAATGCACCGGAGAGGGTTGAAATACCAAAGAAAATTGAAGGTATCCCTAATCCTGTCCAGAGGCTCAGAATAAAAGGACGAGAACTCCGGTTCCTCGAGTCTAACGTAACCGCGGACGCCCGGCGAAAAAGGATAAGAGAGATTTATCACAACCGATCATTGAAGTCCCCAGAATGAGAAGGGGAGCCAGTTGAGATCTGGCACAAGTATGACACCTTCCGAAACGGGCATACCGGATCTGAATATCCCCATCGGCATGGATGTGTGAGCGCACATCGGAGCCGAAAAACTAAAGGGACTTGCCACCGCAATTGAAAGAAGCGATGTGCAAGGGAAAGCTCCAGCAGAAGCAATCGCTCAAGAAGAAGCAACTCATGAAGAAATAGCTATAAATTATGTGCACACGGGAGAGTCCCTGAATAGGACAACAGCTAATATCGATATCTACTTTGCAAAGAAAATTGCCCCCATCATCGATCTTGATCCCGAACCTGCATTGCTCGCTGAATGTAAGAAAAGATCAGATTGGGAAGATTGGAAGAAGGCAATAGCAACTGAATTGTTGTCTCTGAACAAAAGAGAGGTGTTTGGGCCCGTTTGTCGCACACCTCCCCACATACACCCCGTTGGGCACAAGTGCGTATTTGTTCGAAAGAGAAATGAAAGAAATGAAGTGGTGAGATACAAAGCAAGGCTGGTAGCCCATGGTTTCACTCAACGTCCTGGAGTTGATTATGAAGAAACCTACTTCTTGGTCATGAGTGGAATTACCTTTAGATATTTGATCTCAATGGCAGTGAACTTGAACTTAGAAATGAAATTGATGGATGTTGTGACTGCATACCTTTACGGTAACTTGGATTCGGAGATTTACATGAAAGTCCCTGAAGGAATCCCTCTCCCGAACCAAGACGGGGCAAATAGAAATCTGTACAGTGTTAAACTCAGAAAGTCACTGTATGGATTGAAACAATCTGGAAGAATGTGGTATAATCGCTTAAGCGACTTTCTCTGCAAGAAAGGCTACACGAACAATGAAGACTGTCCTTGTATATTTATACGGCGATCCCAGAATGGATTCTGTATAATATCTGTGTATGTAGATGATCTGAATATCATCGAGACAGCCGAAGACATAAAAGAAGCAAGCTTCTACTTAGAGTCATAATTTGAAATGAAAGTTTTGGGCAAGACCAAGTTTCGCTTAGGCCTGCAGCTTGAGTATGTCCCTAAAGGAGTCTTGGTACATCAGTTGACCTACACCCAGAAGGTGCTTGAAAGGTTTGGCTTCGAGAAGGCATTTCCCTCGAAAGTACCGATGATCGGTAGGTCTTTACAGCAAGAAAAAGATTCTTTCCGACTTAGGGAAGAGGGGGAGGAAGTACTGGGACCGGAATTCCCATACTTGTGGGAGCACTCATGTACTTAGCAAACTGCACTAGACCGGACATTGCATTTGCCGTGAACCTGTTAGCAAGGTACAGTGCAGAGCCCACCAAAAGGCATTGGCAGGGTATAAAAGACATCTTCCGATACCTCCAAGGAAGCAAGGACCTTGGACTGTTTTACAGAAAGAATCAAGATCTGAACTTGATTGGCTATGCAGATGCTGGGTATCTGTCAGACCCGCATACCGCTAAGTCACAAACAGGCTATGTATTCCTGTGTGGCGGAACTGCAATTTCATGAAAATCATCTAAGCAAAGCCTGGTAGCTACTTCGACGAACCACTCAGAAATTATAGCACTGTATGAAGCCGCACGAGTGTGCGCTTGGCTCCGCTGAATGGTTGGGATGAACATTGTGCAAACCCCACAATTATCTATGAAGATAATGCCGCTTGCGTTGCACAAGTACAAATGGGCTATGTGAAGAGTCATCTCACAAAGTATATCAACCCCAAGTTCTTCTATGCACATGAATTGCAAAAGATGGACGAGATTAAAGTACTGCATACTAAGTCATGTGAAAATCTCACAGATTTATTCACCAAGTCACTCCCCGCATCTAGCTTTGAAAGGTGCGTGCGTGGAATTGGAATGATGAGACTTAAAGAAGTGCAGAATTCAGGGGGAGAATTCTCTCAAACCCGCTAATAAATCTTGATCATGAAGATTAAGTACCCAAAGAATAAAGTCCTGTAGACCAAATGAATTTGGGTGAATTGTACTCTTTTTCCCTTGACGAGTTTTCCATTAAGTTTCCTATTATGCATGCAGCTGTGCGCCAGAAAGTCAAAACACGTATACGGCAATTTGAATGTTATGTTCTTTTTTCTCAAACTATTATGCATGCTTAATTTGATTAAATGGCTATATTTATGTTTAGTAACTAGTTGTCGCTAATTGTTGCATTGATCATACCTTAAAATTTTGATATTCCCGTTGTTGTCACCATAGGAATATTATCTAATATTGTAGTGAATAATTGTGGAATTTTAGAGTGGTATATGAGTCATATTCTTAGTCATGCTTAGTTCAATAATGGTATAAATGTTGAAAATTAGTAAAAACTCATTTTTTTTTGACATTTTGGGAAATGTTTTAGCTCATTTTGGACAAAGGATATTTTCATTAAAAATGTGAAAATAAAAATTATTTAGACTTAGATGAGTGGTTTATGGAGACTAATGCAGTTAGCACGAGCTTACAATTTTTGGAAGTCTCCCCTAGGTCATTAAGGAGTGAACTTTATTGTCGTTGATCTAATCATTTTTTTCGTATTATCACAAGTCTAGCATGGGATGGACTTAGCCGACTAATTTATATTGTCTCAACCTTAATTTCACCATTCGAATGAATGTGAGTGTCAGTGAGATATTGTATCCATGGTTCAAAATCCCGACGGTTACCGGCCGGTAACCGCTGGTTACCGGTTTTACCGGTGGAGACCGGTAACCAAAAAACTGGCCGGTATGAATTTTTGATTTTCGAATTTTGGCCGGTTTTTTCGGTTACCGGCCGGTTTTTCCGGTTACCGGTTTCAAAATATCTCAAAATTCAAATTTTGATTTTCAAATTGTGACCGGTTTTTTACTGGTTTTTCCGGTAACCGCCCGGTTACCGTTACCGGCCGCCGACCGGGATTTCTTCCGGTTCCGGTTTTTGGAACCTTGATTGTATCCCCACATGGTTCAAGGGAGTCTCTGATTGGGTGGTTTGGTAGTGCATTGTAAAGGAATTTTTTGTACGGATAATCCATTTTTTATTTGAAAATACATAAATATACCCGCGGGAAATTTTTTTTACAAAAATAGGCTCAAGTCGCCCCCCCATTGGGCGACTCTCACCTTTCGTCCAACCGGGAAGCGACATTTAGGGAATGTGGGAACCGTTGAGCGAATCAATACTATCGCCTGAGCATTGGGCGACTTATTACAGTCGATGTACGGTTGGGCGACTGGAATCTCAGTTGCCCAACGGTAGGGCGACAGGGGGGTTTGATTTATTTCTGCACAGTCGGCCGCCCACTACCACCTCCGCTTTTTCCCTCACTGTGCACAGAGAAGAAACAAGAGAAGAAGAGGAGAGGCGCACAGAGAAGAAACGAGAGAAGAAGAGGAGAGGAAAAAGAGGAAAGGAGGAAGGGGAAGAAAAGGAGGGGGAGAAGAGAGGACGAAGGGGAAGAAAAGGAGGGGAGAAGAGAAGGAGAGGAAGATAGGGTTGGAGGAGGAGGTGAGGGAGGAAGGAGGAGTAGAAGCTATTCCATCCATTTGGATCCAGGTATTTTTTTTATTATGTTGTATTTGCACTATTATTTAGATGAAATATTGGTAGTATACATTCTGTAGTATGGAACATTTTGTAGTACAGAAATTTTAGCACCCTTTTTAGTATAGAAAGTTTAGTTTAGTGTTGTACGATGTTATTTGACATGTCGTAAATTTCAATCATACACGCAGGCGTACATCATCAATGGCCACTACTACATTGAGAGTGTATTATGGTGCTGGAATTATTCGTGAAGGTCCGAATGGTGTGGATTTGAGCGATTTTCCGCAAGTCACTCTCGTACTTCCGGATGACGAGAATGCTCGAATGACAGATGTGCAGCATTGGCTGACCCAGAGTTTTTCATTGGACCCCGAGGTGTGCAGCGTCGTTGTGCAAGGGCTTTGGAGCCGGTCTCCCACGGACATCAGATGGGAGTTGAAGACATTGGTGCGCTCTGCTTCGTGGAAGGGCTTTGTGCAAGGGTGCCGGCGCCGTGGATACGAGTGTGTTCTGCTTGTGCAACTGTGCTCACTACAAGCAGCTGCGCAAGCTCGTGCGTCCGCCTATGCTTCGGGAGGTGCTAGCAGCTCGTGCGGGCCGAACGTTGGCGGAGGTGATGAAGTTGTTTGTCATGAAGGCAATGCGGTACATGGAAGAGAGTTACAGCCGTCAAGCTATAGAGAGGGAACTGGGCAAGCCGATGCGGTACATGGAGGAGAGTTACTGCCGTCAAGCTATAGAGAGAACTGGGCAAGCTGATGAAGGAGAGCATAATGAGTATATCGTGCAGTATATGGAATCTGATGACCAGAGGGCATGGGATGAAGAGCAAGCTGTAGAGGACGACGAGGAGGACAGTTCCGATGATGAAGAAGTTCCTATCCCCCAGGAATGGAACCGGTTTAATGCGGAGGGTGTTTCCGCACATGATGAACATGAATCACCATGGGAGTATCATGACACAGAGGTTCGGTTGCATGCTATGTTTGCTGACAAGGAAGCGTTGCAGGATGCCATCAAGCTTTGGGTCCTTTCAATGCAGCGGACATTTCGCGTCGTCAAATCAAGCTAGGAGCAGTACACTGTGAAGCCGCACGTAGACCCAAGTATGAGACTCACTGGATTGTGTCCAAGGTGGAGCCGCACTCCTGCATTCTAAACACTGTCTTGGCGAGGCATCGTAACCTGACGTCCGGATTTATAGCCAATTTGATGTATGGGGAGATAGTGGAGAAGAAAGATATTGCGGCTATGCATATTGTGGTAGCTATCGAGAATAAATTCAAGTATAAGATTAGCTACGCGAAGGCGTGGCGTGCCAAGCAAAAGGCGTTGGAAAAACGTTTTGGCACTTTTGAGGCGACGTACGATAACCTTCCTTGTATGCTTAAGGTGTTGCAGCAAAGGAACCCGGGCACGTACATCGCCATGCACGACAAGCCGTCCATAAGTCCACCGGGATTTGTAGTGTTGCAGAGAGCATTGTTTGCATTTGGTGCTAGCATTGAAGCATTCAGGCACATGCTGCCAGTGATCTCAGTAGATGGGACCTTCTTGACAGGCAAATACAAAGGGCAGCTCCTGACGGCCATAGGCATTGACGGTAGCAATCAAATATTGCCACTGGCCATTGCATCTGTGGAGAGTGAGAATTATGAGAGCTGGCTATGGTTTCTCAGACATGTGAAGGCTGGAGTTATAGGCACCCGTCCTGGTGTGTGCGTAATCCATGATCGCCATGCCGGTATTATAAAGGCTATAAGAAAACTTCAAGAAGATCATGAGGAGACCGTTCCTTGGCCGGATATGAGGAACCGGTGGTGCAGTCGTCACTTAGGGGCAAACTTTTTCAAGCAATTCCCGAAACAATCTTTGATGAAGCTATTCAAGAGGCTGGCCAGGCAGAACCAGCAGAGGAAATTTGATGCTTTATGGGGGTTATTGGATGAGCACACCAGGAAGAACGTCGAAGAGAGGAGCAAGGGGCCGGTCACTCCTGGGGCGGCACAACCGCAATGCTTGCCAGCAATTGATGAGGCTAACCCAAGTGGTCCAAGAAGGCGGAGCTCATGAAACATCAAGTGCTTCTCGCAGTGGATCGAGGGGGAACCATTGGAGAAGTGGTCGCTGTTGCACAACACGGATGGCGCAAGGTATGGAATAATGACAACTAACCTTGCCGAGGTCTACAATTGGATCCTCAGGGGTCTCCGTTCTCAGCCCCTTGTCGCCATCGTGGAAGGTGTTCTTCACAGCACAATCCGCTACATCAGGGAGAGGCACGCGAGTGCCGCACTTCATGTGGCCAATCCCGGAGCCCTGTATTCGTAAAAAAATTACGGCGTACATGGAGACGAAGGCACATAAGGGTCAATTGCACACAGTGCATGTCATGGGCAATAGAGAGCATCGTTTCGAGGTGATACTCTGTGATAGAGCCGGATTTGGGACGGATCGTTCACTTATTACTTACGAGGTATGCCTTGGAGATCATGCAAACGAACCTAGCTGCACATGCAACAAGCTTAAGTTGTTACACAAGCCATGCTCTCATGTCCTTGCTACATGCGGGACCGTGTGCATGGATCCTTCCAACTTCATGTCCGAGTACTTCTTTAAGGAGAGAATACTGCAAGCTTGGTGTGGGGAGCTCCGGGGATTCAGGGTGGTGGGAAACTTCACCACTTTGGACATTTCAGCGAGGACTTGGGTTCCGGATATTAGCATGCTGAAGGGTGGGAAGGGTCGGCGACAGAGCCGACGTATTAGAAATGACATGGATGAATCACAAGCTGAAACATCTGGTGCACGTTGTGGGCGATGCGGTCAGGAGGGGCACATAGCTAGACGATGCAACGCATATCCTGATCAGTAGTTATTGGAGACTTCAGCTAAATTTCATGTACTATTTGTAAAACTTGTATATTACATCCGTTTTCTGTAATGTAGTTGGTGTTGTGCTGGTAGTTTAGTATTGCTCTGTTTACTTAGTTACTACATGTATTTGCTTAGTATTTGCTGTATGGACTATTTGAACGTTATGGACTTGAGGCCGACACGTTTGCAATGACCGTAGCTTGTTGTTTCAGAAATTATGATTACTGGCCTATAAGAAGGCAATGTTGTAGCACTTATTTCGTGGAACGTACTGTTTCCTGCAAACGACTGAAAAGGCTACGTTGTACCAAATACATTGAATGGTCCAAGCTCTGAATTTATTACGAGACTACAGGCTCTGAAAAGCCTTCATAGGGACATTTATTGCTACACTAGAATCCTGAAAAAGCGAAAAGATTCACATGTCGTCCTCTCCATGGACTATGCCCACTGCACCAGATAACCTGCGTACATAAAGGCCTCCTATGTCTTCTATACCACATCTCCTCCTCTAGCCATCACAATACTACTACACAACAATGTCTTCCTGGAGGTCCGACCCATTTGGAGTGCCGGAGTGGTATGAGCGCCCGAAGTGCCATTGCGGCTTTAGGACGATGTTGTGCGTTTGGACAGATCGAGTACAACGAGCCAACTACGGCCGTAGGTTCTTCAAGTGTCCAGACCTGGATGACGACTTCATGGTAACGACGACAACTAAATCCTTTGTTTCTCGTTATCGTTTTTCAACTTGATCCATGACATCTACCACGCCACACATAGTCTTGCGAGTTCATCGAATGGGTGGATCGGGTGCCGCCGGCATGGCCACGGAACCGGCCAATGGAGGTGGAAAACAAAGGACAATACTTTGTCAAGATGACTCAGGCTCGCGAGGTGGAACGATAGATGCGGCTTGAGCAAGAGCGTCGCGTGAGGGTGGACCAAATCCGTCTGAAGGGCAAGGAGGATGAGCTGCAAAGGAGGCGGGAGCAGTTAAGTCTGCGTGAAGCAGCCATCAAACGTCAGGAGGAAGAGCTTCAAGCTCGTGAGGCAGCTCTCAAGACCAAGAGTGACAGGAAGAATGATGCAGCGGAGCCATCTCCAGGGCGCGAGAAAAAGGGGAAACAACCACGCTACACCCAATAGACAAAATGTATTAGACCCAGCAAGTTATATTCCCTAAGGCATGTTAGGACTAGTGGTGGAGTTCTGAACATTAGAAGTACAGAGTTCCACACATGCCACTTACCACTTTATGTATCGAATGTTCTACACTTAATCGTTCTTAAAAAAATTTCCCAAAATTTTTTATGCACCTACAACATCCAGTGAACATAAACTTTTATTACAACTATACCAAATTTTTTCCCGGTTTAAAACTACAAAATTGACAAAACTCTAAAAAAATCACGGGGGAGAGTAAAGTCGTCCTCCTATTGGGCGACTGCATTATAAGTCGCCCATCCATTTGGTGACTGCATGATAGTCGCCCAATAGGAAGGCGACTAATTGCAGTCGCTCGAAGGTAGAGCGACACAAGTTTTGTCGCCTCCCGGTTGGGCGAAAGGTAAGAGTCGCCCAATGGAGGGGCGATTTGAACCTATTTTTGTAAAAAAATTTCCCGCGGGTATATTTATGTATTTTCGAATAAAAAATGGATTATCTGTACAAAAAATTCCATTGTAAAGCCCTCATGATAATCACTTAAAGCACAACTACGAAATCATGTTTTGGCTAACATTATAAGTTTTCTCTTATGGGTAAAGTTATACAACCTCTGTATAATGTAAATCTATTCAAATAGTTGTATCCCTAATTATAGACATCACTTGGTAATACCATACTTGGTTAGATTTTTCTGATTTAAAATAATCTTGAAAAAATTATGGGTTGTGGGAATCCAGGCTAAAAATATTTTGACAAAAGACCATCAAATGATAATGTTATGGCAAAGAATCATCATTTGCTTACAACTATGATTATTATTTACTATTTCTTAGTAATGCTAATTGTTTCTACAACTTACCCTTTACAAACTATTGTCTACTGCAAATGAAAACTCCATTATGTCTACTGCAAATAAAAATTCGCATTATGCAAAACAAACCTTGTAGAATAGCTACTCCTTTGTCAAAGGTTGTATATATCAATATCCTTGTTTAAAGTCTTATGAGTATATTTTATACTCACAATTGCTTATTAAACAACTCTATTAGAGTAAACAAACCTTGTAGAATAGCTACTCCTTTCAGAGGTTGTATATATTAATATCCTTGTTTAAAGTCTTATGAGTATATTTTATACTCACATTTGCTTATTAAACAACTATTAGAGTAAGAGAAGAAAGATCTCTCGGTTGGCTATTTCTATACAGCGGAATTTGGTGACAAGGATACCGATTTATAGGGTGTTAACCCAGTCGGTTGCCAGGGAAATTTAGCTTGAAGGTTCTTTTAATTGATTGTACAGCACAACTTAACTGATGTAACACGTATACATTGTGTCAGACTATTGTCTCCCGACTCTCCGCCTCAAGCATTGCCTGGTGGACCCTGGGATTCACTTCAGTTTCCTATCGATCAAAACATGCAGGAAGCTGTGCGCCAGAAAGCCGGCGGTCCAAAAGGCTGCAATCATGGCTTCTGGTACATAGCTAGTGGGTTCGGCAATTTGGTTGAGCTCTCTGGTTCACTCTTTTTGACATTTCCTGGCTCGTCGATGGCCATCGCATTTGCATCCACCGGCTGCAGTCGACCGTGAAAAGCAAAATACAGCATTGGTTAGATCGGTCTAATCATGGTGATTGGCATCTGCGGGCAA
The DNA here is from genome assembly GCA_017311315.1 of Dendrocalamus latiflorus. NCBI lineage: Eukaryota > Viridiplantae > Streptophyta > Magnoliopsida > Poales > Poaceae > Dendrocalamus > Dendrocalamus latiflorus. The sequence continues at coordinate 43,157,045 of CM029609.1, forward strand.
TGTTCACTTATAAGTTCTTGCAGGACGATATTGCGTTTCACAACTAGAAAAGAAGACAAGACTTACAGGAGTTTGCTTGGAGGGACCAATGTCCTCAGCCATGGGTTCCGGTCCTCTATGTTCAGTTGTTTTTCTGTTACCATCCTGCAGAATGTAAATCAATGATCATTACTGTCTGTCGACAGAAATCACATTATTATTATTTAAAAAGACTAATGGCCGTTTCAAGATTCAATATTTGAGCTCAAGTTCTCCTCTTCGGTGTGCAAAAAGGGGACCTTTTGCTGCATCTTTTTTTGGGTGTCCCTAGCCCACCATGCTTTCCAATGTAAGCAGGGAGCCAAAGCGTAAGAGCCATACCAGTTTAGGAGGCACCCCAACTTCCTCCCCCTGTTTTAGTCTCTTTCATTATTTTCTTCTTACCATGTTAATTAGTCCTTATGCTTGGGCATTTTCCACCTTGCATCGTGAAAACAAGAAATTTCCCTCTATTTCACACACTGAAAATGCCTAAGATATACTACCCAGACTGCGGCAAGAGAAATACAGCAATAACTAATATGGAAAACTTCATGGACTCATGGTTGTCCTAAATAAGCCCATTAGGACGGAACAATCCTTCCACAAAGAAAAGGGCAGTAGGGCACATGTTAATAAGATGATGGATCTTTTTTTTTAAGGAATGGAGTAAAAAAGGAGACAGCTGTGAATAAAATGGCGGGCCTAATGTCTTGGATTGCAGGAATGAAAAAGGACCAAACCACTCGTCTGTATAGACAGGAATGATGAAGTACCTGATCCTTGGTCTCACTTTCAGCAAATTCTCGCTTAACTCTGATACCTTGAATATTGCTTCTCCTAAAACAAACAATGACAGGAGGCAGAGCGCACACAATAGCCATCAGAACTTACAAAACAATCATACAGAAATAAATACCATCTCTTTTTTTTCTCGAACGACGCAGGAGAGCTGCGTGTCATTTCATTAAGATAGGAGAAACAAAAAGGGGAAAACAACAAGGGAGAGGCACGAGGCATACTCCCAGAAACACCCCTGAAAACTCCAACTCACACCCACGACAACACGAAAAAAACTAAATACAAAAACAAAAGACCACAACCATGACCAAGGAAAACTCAACCGCACTCAACGGGGGAGCAATTGAAGGAGCAGCTCTTGGAGCGCAGAGGCTCCTGCAAAGCACCAAAGGCTGCTCTCAGTGCTCACCGCCCAGAGAACCACTTGCACATTTGGATTTGCACCCTCAAACACACAAGCAATAAATACCATCTCTCAGAAAAAAAAGATAAAATACCTCGCTGAGTCTCCCAAAGGTTTTTGATCATCCAATTCCATATCAGAATCAGGGTCATGCCTTTCATCTGGATCCTCTTGATCTTCATCCAGCTGCATAACAAACATACACACAAAGTACCCAAAATGCAATCAGCTCTTCAACTTGTAAAGCTACATCTTGGCTCATAATCCAACTGTGTAGGTGAATGTTTGATGCCAATCACTTAGGAAAGAGTGATACAATAGTCGTATAGATATTTAACAAGGCCACCGAAAGGTCAACCAAATAAAATAAATTACGGATATTTAACAAGGCCATCTAAGGTCAAACCAAATGAAAAAAAATTATTACTATCCAGCCTTTGTTCGAAATTGGCACAATGTAATCTATTCAACTGAGCGTATTCAAAACTTTATTGAATATAATAGTAGCATGGTGATATTGTGAATCATCATTATTATAGAAGTTAGTTCAAAGCTCAAACATGATTTAACCTACTAAAAAAGGTCATATGCACGGACAGATCAAGCTCAAGGCACCAAGCTTGGGCTGGTGGCATAAGTGTTATTGAAATAATTGTGAAAACATGTTGCGATAAAAATCACTCTTAAGCAATAATATAGTCCCTGGTATACAAATAAACCAATTAAACTGTGTGTGGAACAAAGTGAGCCCTTAAAACTGTAAAGGAGGAGAAGAAATCAAGAAAAAGGCAAAAAGTGCACATGTATAAATTGTCTTTGCATGCTACCTCAATTGACAATCATAGGGGACAAACAAATGGAATCAAGAAAACAAGAGATGACAGCATTAAAGCATATAATATACCCCTTGCATCTAGCAGTCTTGAGTTATTGTATGAAGCAAGATGTTAGGTCATTAACAAGCAGGAAAATAGGTGTTAATTCATCTGTTATCAAATCATCAAGTTTCCATTAGCATTCCAGTATTTGCCAACAAGAAAATAATAAAACTAATATAACTGAATACTAGCTATTGTTAAATCACGCTTTTATATTGACAAGAATTTGCATCTGGTAATATCACTGAATGCTAGCTATTGTTAATAATCAGAAACTCCTTTGTCCTATTATCATATTTTGTCGATTAAAGAAAGTGGACACAAAGTTATCTACCTTACAAATAGGAAGCTCAGTTGCTCACCTCAGGTAATTCTGTATCTGGATCTCGCTCTTGAAATTGGACGCTTGGGGCATGTCGAAGTCTTGAAAGATTGTCTAGAAGTTTGCTTCTTATATCATCCAGTTGCTGGCGTGTATTTTTGTTCTCCATGTTACTTGGTGCAACATGAAGAGTGTAATCTGGACCAAAGTATTCGTAGTACTCATTGATAGGCATCTTATCCTCAAGCTCTTGACCAAGTGCAACTCCTGTCTGCTCAAAGATTAAAAAAAAAGCCAGATGAAACAAACAACGGACAGCACCAAAATTCAAAACAGCAATTAAAAGCACAAGTGTGGCACCAAAAGCCCCTGATAAGGTGTTCCTGATCGGCTGGTCCTGGGTACCCATAATTTATAAGTCTTACCTTTAGTAATTAAAAGTGCAACCTCTCACACGAATCAGTTGTGTTTGGCCTATCGCGTGTTCAGATTTATAAATTCAACAAAAAAAAAGGTGTAAGCAGGTATCCAAATAGCCGCCCAAACTTTGGGTTTGCTGATTTGCTCTTGATCTTAAACCCATCTCCAAAGAAAAGCTAAACAAGTGGGACTGTGGCTGGCTTGGAGGATTGGAGGACATCATTTTACAAGGAGTTTGTGCTTCCGCTTAGATTATCCAGATATCCTCCGAGGCATATCTTATAGGCTACCCACTACCTTATTTTCTTTATCTACTCTAAGCTTGATAATACGAGGAAGCTTGATTAAGCACAATATAATTGCTGAATCAAGTGAAACAACCTATAATACTTTGAGAAACACAAGGTGTTTTGTTGTTGTTATTGAAGATGCTCTCAACAAATAGATGTATTTTAAAGAGAAATACAAACATTCAAATCAAGCATTACAAGAGTTACTAAAAAATAATGGCCCATGAGTGTTTTGTAGATTGCATTGTTATCTGATCAACAGTAACCAAAAGTGCAATGATTTAGTTATTTTAGAACTAAACAGCAAAACATATCAATTAAAAGAAGTCAGAAAGAAGGTACAAGTTAGAAGCCAAATGCCAATATCTAGATTCCGAAGCGTGGACTGAAGTAGGAGCATAAAAGCACATTAGGTTCTAGCTCGTACCTTTGCATTGCCATCTATAATTATAAAATTCTCAGTGACCATTATAATGCACATGACAAAGAAAAGAAATCTGAGAGAGATGTCATTTTTTCCCTTCAATGAGCTAGTTCTTTATCATACCTCATAACACCAACACCGTGCAACATTTCTTATGGTATATCCACCACCACCGAGAAGCAACAATGGAACATTGAAAGACCTCATGTACTTCACGCATTCCGCATGACCTCTGATTGAGAGATTGAAGCAGCCCAACCTATCCCCAGACAACGAATCGGCACCACATTGAAGCACAACTGCACCAGGGCGGAAAACCTCCATAACTTTGCCAATGACTGGCTTGAACAGGGATTGGTAGCTTTCATCATCAATCCCATCGTCCAGCGGGACATTCAGGGCGTAATACTTCCCCTTTGAATGTCCAATGTCACGGATATCCCCTGTTCCTGGGAAATAATCGCCAAACTTGTGGAACGAGACTGTCATAACCCTGTCCGATGTGTAGAATGCCTCCTCAACTCCGTCTCCGTGGTGTATATCGATATCAACATACAGAACTCGCTGTAAATAGTAAGACAACATTTATTAGCACAATGAAAAAAGATCGAATTAAACATTAAAAATCATTCAGTTGGTTCAAAATTTTCTGTGGTAAAAGGAATCCTAGAATAATTTTTACCACAGCAGCCACTCTTTCAAATCTGTTTGATCACTCATCCCCTCATTTGAAATCAGTTTCTGTGAAATCACTCTCTCATAGTCATAGTCAACGGTCAAATCAGTATTCTAATTGTCTATATATCATTTAAGCATATGCATGGACTATAAAAATACAAAAGTAGCACACATATTGGGCTTTTTTTAAAAAAAAATACCAAGTAGCATACATATTGGTGTGTCAACATATATGAGGTCTTCTTGTAGTTTGCCCCTTTTCCCTTATCTTTTTGTCCAAGTCATATTCTCAATCCATGAGATATCTCATAACTAATATAGGTGACATGAAGTTAATAAACTAGTAAGTTGATGATTAACGACAAATAATCATTTGATTTGACGAAACATTTACAGATGAAAAGGGCACATTGATGAAATTGAGTGAAGATGAAACAACTACAAGTTCTGGTCCGGATTGACCGAAAGGACGCACAACCATCGACAGAGTAAACCGAATGAGCTAATTGAAAATATTTATTGAGCCCATCGAGGCAAGGCAAGGAAGAGAGGAACCGTCACCTCGTGGTGCTTGAGGAGCTCGAGGATGGCGAGCACGATGTCGTTGACGTAGCAGAACCCGGACGCCTCGCACTTCTTGGCGTGGTGAAGGCCCCCGGACCAGTTGATTGCGATGTCGTGTCCGTGGTTGAGCTTGATGGCGCCGCCGACGGAGGCCCCGGCGTACGTCTGGCAGAAGCTGTAGAGCCCGTCGAAGACGGGGCAGTCCTCGCCGACGTTGAACCGCTTAAGCGCTCGCATCTGGTCCTGCTGCGTCTCGGGCGTGACCAAGCGGAGGAAGGTGATGTAGTCGTCGGCGTGGAAGCGGCAGAGGTCGCGGTCGCGGGCGGGGTACGGCCGCAGCACCTGCATCTGGTCGAGGAGGCCGTACTGCGCCAGCAGCGAGTGCGTCATGCGGATGCGGTGCGGCTTCATCGCGTGGCCCTGGCCGTAGTAGTAGTTGCCCACCTCCGGGTCGTAGAAGTAGCACACGCGCCGCTTCTGCGCGTCGGGGCCGACCGACGGCAGCGAGTTGCCGCCGGCGCCGGCCGACGAGGGGTCCATCGTGCGCGTCGCCGCCGCGGCCAGTGGGGAATTGGGGGCTTTTGGGGTTGGATTGCTTGCTGAGTTTCGTGTGTCTTCGCGTGGGGCTGCGCTTCGTTTCTTGTTTGGGTGCTTGTTTGAGGGGCCAACAAGCGGGTGCGATGACTAGCAAGAATTTATAGGAGGAGGCGAGTGGGAGGGAAGCGACTTCTCTGGCGACTGACCCCATTGTAGCCAAGTGTGGACAAGGGTCGGATAGGCGACACGTCCTCCTTTCCCTCCGCCCGAATCTCTCCACGCGAGCTCTCCCGTGCCGTCTTCTTTGCGCCTATGCCGTCACTTTTTCTTCGCGCGAGCCGCTCTCTCGTCTCCTTTTCTCCCGCGCCCGCCGCCGCCCCCCGCCTCGGCCGCGCTCCTCCGCCGCCGCTCCACGCTCTCCAAGCCCAAGTCCCGCTTCGTCGAGCCGCCCACCCCTCCTGCCCCCGGGGCATCCTCCTCCGACCCCTCCGCATCCCAGACCCCTCGCGCCGCGGGGGCACCCGCCTCCACGCCGAACACCCCCGCCAACGCCGATGACGACGAGGACGTCTTCCGCAAGGAGGGTGCCCCGGCCTCCGCATCCGCGGCACGATGCCGCCGCAGGGTTCGCCTCGCGCTCGAGCTCTCCGTGCTCATCGTCTTCCTCTCGCTGCTCGTGGTCAGCCTCGTGGTGCGGCCTCCGCATCCGCGGCACGATGCCGCTGCAGGGTTCGCCGCGGAAGCGAGGCGTTGGACTCAATTCATGCATACATAGTTGAAGCTCTTGTTAATATAGGCTAAGGGGAAGGAAATGAGAAGCCCTTTCGCTTCCGCGGCGAACCCTGCGGCGGCATCGTACCGCGGATGCGGAGGCCGGGGCGCCCTCCTTGCGGAAGACGTCCTCGTCGTCATCGGCGTCGGCGGGGGTGTTCGGCGTGGAGGCGAGTGCCCCCGCGGCGCGAGGGGTCTGGGAGGCGGAGGGGTGGGAGGAGGATGCCCCAGGGCAGGAGGGGTGGGCGGCTCGACGAAGCGGGACTTGGGCTTGGAGAGCGTGGAGCGGCGGCGGAGGAGCGCGGCCGAGGCGGGGGGCAGCGGTGGGCGCGAGAGAAAAGGAGACGGGAGAGCAGCTCGCGCGGAGAAAAAGTGACGGCAAAGGCGCAAAGAAGACGGCACGGGAGAGCTCGCGCGGAGAGATTCGGGCGGAGGGAAAGGAGGACGTGTCACCCATCCGACCCCTGTCCACACTTGGCTACAATGGGGTCAGTCCCCAGAGAAGTCGCTTCCCTTGCTTGGCGTTTGTCTGGACTGGAGTACAAGATCCTGTGAGATGCCTTCTTTTTTTGACCGAGCTTCTCTCTCCTGGCTGCGTGCCTTTTTCTGTCGCTAGCTGTGCTTGGCGTTGCGTGTGCTGACGCAAGGAGAACTCCACGAGATGACCGCGAGGCACAGAGACTGAATCGTCGAGACATATTTCCAGCGACTCGATTCTCGGCGAGGGCTCTGATACCACTTGTTACAACTTTGATCTCAGAAGAAAACGCGCACATCGCAAATAATCTGAGAGAACACGGAAGAAATTTCTGAATTTCTTTATTCTCTTATTTGCTCCCCCTCTTTCTTGCTTTTCTTTCTTTGGATACAAAACTAGATACAAGTCCTCCTAATATATAGGGATAAAACTCTCCTACTCCTATTCCGATTCGGACTTCAAGTTTGACTCAACTTCAACTTGAGTTATACTCGGAAACGAACTCTACTACGACATGGACTCTAAGTCAAGATTATTTCTAACAGCTAACCTCCACGGTAAAACACTTGCTATGTGGAAATATTTTGAGGAAATTGATTATTTGCCTCTTGTTTATTTCGCACTAGCTTATTTGCTCTATAGTTAGTTTCAATTAATGATTTATCGTATCTTTCAATCCATACTTGATGATTTGTTCTCTTTGATTTTCAGCTCATTTCCTATTTTTACAAGGCCAAATAACGATGTGAAATGACCAATATGCCTCTTGGAGAGACTAATCTGTGGAGCTACAATAGGGACGGTTGAAGAGTTGCTGGAGTCGGCTCCTCCTGGATGTTGTATTTCTGGATGTTGTGGCGGATGTTGTGCTGGATGATTTGTAATTATTGTGCAATACCGAGCATTCCTAATAATTTGAAATGGTATAACATTCTGGATGATTTGAGATGAGATAATATTCGGGATGTACCAATACAATCTGAGATGATATAATAATGTGAGATCAAAATCTGAGCAAAATAATGTCACACTTAACATCAAGAAACAATGTCCAAAAATATGACAATTGTTCAACCATCACAAAATAACTGAAGATGTCGTGCTGAACCATCACAATTGATCAACCATTATGAAATAATTGAACATGTCATGCTGAACATCACAATATAGTATCACAAATAGGTCCTAAACATCATAAAATAGCAAAATACAGGTTCTAGACATCACAAAATAATAAAAGACAGTTTATCATCACATTTAGGTCTTTCTTTTCTTCCTTAGGATCGTCATCTTGGAAGTGATTGTGATTAGTGGTTGAGAAGGTCACTTAGGAGCCATTGCAAGAGCAAATTGCCTGCATAATAATTTAGTAAAAACTTGCATGTTTATTCAACAATATGACAGAAATTAAACTTACATATCACCTTGTCACTGGGCCTGGGCTGTCATGCAAGACGGCATGAATATTTAGAGAGAATCTTGTGGGAGTAGCAACATTGTAGTGCCTTCAGCTACAAGTAAAGTGCTTTCACCGGTCCTTGTAATGTTCTTCCTGGTTTTCCATTTCTTAAAAAAGCACTTAATTAAATGAGTTAAGTTAATAGTTACCTATGGATGCAATAGTTATAATTTCTGACAATACATTTTCTTTGTCTCATTTAGTGGACATCCATATTGACTATGTTCCAACTCACCACATCTTTTACACCTGTTTTGGGTTCCCAAGTTAATTGACTTGTTACAATTTTCACCCTTATCAAGGCATCCCTTAATCTTCAACTTCCTTGGTCTTCCTGCATATCTTTTTGCAAGTAGTGGAAGTAAAACAAAGCCTAGATCAACCTTAGACCACTGAGGATTATCTATCAATGGTTCGACTGCCCCTTCATAAGCTGCCCTGAACCTCTCAAGTGATGAGTAGTCATGGACATAATCTTCTAAGTTGATATTTCTCTTTTCAATAAAAATGCAAGGGCATGATCACAAGGCTTGTATGTGTGTTGCCACTCAAAGCAAGTGCATTCATGTAAAGCTATCTTAATCACATGCCTCAAGTTATTGTTCAATGTGTCTCTAACTTCATCACTCCCATGATGGGATCTACCAACCTTTAAATGTCCAAGTCCTCTAGTCCTATTATTTATTTGCTGTATGATAGCTGGTAGCATCCTTCCTTGCAGCCTTCCCCAATCCTTCTCCTCTTGTTAAATAGCACCATGATTTTCTCCTTGATCTTGTTGCTAGGTGATTAACTAGCGCATCCTTTACATCTCTCACCCAACTATTGAAGCACTTTGCCAGATTGTTGTTGATATAATCATACTTAATCTCTATGTTGAAGCTACACCTCACCCTGATAGTTGTCTTGCCTGCCAATCTACGAGCTACAATTTTCCAAGGGCATCCTTCCCCTATACAAAAGCCTATAAACTTTATGGGGTCAGATTTCTTAGTGCCAATGTCAAACCCCTGTAGAATACATATTGTCTAATGGCCAATCTGAAATCTCTCATTGAAGGAAACAATGTGCCTCTCTCCATCTTCGGGTTATCTCTGTCATATGCAATGTGTTGCTCCTCGTGTATGTCATCATGGACTACAATGGCAACATCATTACTGTCATCAACGTCACAGCTAGGTCTTGCAACAATATCAACATCACTAGTTATGTTACAATGGCCTTTATATGTACCCTCATCCTCATCCCTCAAACCTAGTAGTACGTACATGTCTTCCTCACTCATAGGACAATTACCCCATCTTCGTCTCCAGAGCAATTTCAATAGTGCACCAGTCCCCCACTGGTTGTGATGCACATGTTATGTGTTTCATCAACTTGTCACCCTGTATTAACTCCTATAGCAACATTAAGAGAATTGGACTCCATATGACCGACACAATGACTGACAATAATAAATGTGACACTAGATTGTGTATAAGCATTGTCTACAATTTTACATAAGAAAAACACACGTTTGGCAGTCCAACGGTCATAAAATGCCCTAAACAAATCCAAGGTATGATGAACTCTATCAATCTCCCCGGTGCACTTATCATTGCATAATACATGTAGTTCTTGTTCAGAGCCCCATGAGATACTCTCGTGCATTAGTTCAACAAATTTCTCTAGTGTAAACCCTCTCAGATTAAATTGGAAGTCCACATCCATACTACCAAAGTTATGTTGGGTTCCGTCGTCGATCCTTGCGAGGTATGGTGCAACTCTTACACATAATTCAATACATGTTTTTTGGATCAATCCTATTCGCATAAAATAAAAACACAAATTGAGTTAGGCACCCTTATTGTACTCGCTCGCGGTTTGGCCAAACGCAACGCAATGACCCAACAAAGGAGGGGCTGAAATTATCTTACCCAATAGGAGGGTGGCAGGTCTGGTTCCACCCTCGCTTGGTGGAGGAACCAGAGCTACACTAGACGAGGGCAGCTTGCGAGAGGAGGCCAAGCTAGTCATTGCGGGTGCACAAGGCCCTGCGCCCACTCGGTCTGCTCTTCAACCATCCCTGTCTTGTAGTGGAGGGGTGGCGTGCCCACTCCAGCAGCTTGGGCAACGAGGAGGAGAGGGAGGCGGGCAACGTGGACAAGCCGGTGGTCTCAAGTGACGAGGAGGGGATGGAGGAGGCTCCATGCAGTGGAGGGGCAACATGAACCCTAGTCCCTACCATGCGGTGGAGGGGCTACATGGAGGAGCCGGTGGCCTCGGGCGGCGAGGAGGAGAAGGAGGTGGGCAACATGGACAACCCAGCGATCTCAAGCGGTGATGAAGGGATGGAGGCAGCGCCACACGGTGGAGGGGCAACACAAACCCTAACACTAGCTCGTGAGCAGAGGTGAAAAATAGGGAATCGATTGATCATCCCATCCCCTCCACCGATAAGTCTTTCTCCAAGGGGCATATTGGTCATTTCACATGGTTATTTAGGCTTGCAAAAATAGAAAATGAGCTGAAAATCCAAAGATGGCAAATTATCAAGTATAAATTAAAAGATAGGATGAATCTTCAATTGAAACCAACTATGGGCAAATGAGCTAGTGCGAAACAAAGGAGGGGCAAATCATCAATTTCCTCAAATATTTTCATGAGATATTATAGTTAATATGTAGTAACCCATGTGATTTATTTCACTCAATTTGTCCTTGGCATCTCCAATACTCCACGTCACTTGAGTACCAATGAGCACACTGCCTAGTTGAGGGGAGAGAGGATCGTGTGGTCCCAACTTTAGCGTCAGTTGCATTCCATACGCGTCTTGTAAGGTCTAACTGTCCGTATATTCCAATAAAAATAAAACTTAGACATAAATATTATGTTGTAGTTATATATTATTGCTAAAAATAAAACCGTCGCTGGCAACTAGTCCGATCGATTCCTCTGCTTAGAATAAATCGAATCAATCACAGAAGACAGAATAATAGATTGAACACAGAGAGAGGTAGAGAGAACTCCTGGTCTTTCTTTATTGCTTTCAATTGCATGCATGTACAAAATATGCCGGTACGGCTCCCTATTTATAGTCTCCGGTGGGGTGCCCACAATGGGCCAAGACTGGTTGCTTGAGCCCTGGTTTCTTAACACTCCCTCTTGAGCACTCATCCGACACATTCATGCCTCGTTAAAACTCCATAAAAACCCAGGGGGGAAAATTTGGAGAAAGAGTACATGATACATGTTAGGCTGCGATGCACAAATTGCCTCATTAAAAACCTTGATCGAGAAACTTCAGGAAAACTCAAGGGAAAACGAGTACAATCCACCCAATTTCATTTGGTCTTTAGGACTTCATTCTTTTGGGTACTTGATCTTCATAATCAAGATTTATTAGCGAGCTTGAGAGAATTCTCCCCCTGAATTCTGCACTTCTCTAAGTCTCATCATTCCAATTCCACGCACGCACCTTTCAAAGCTAGATGCGGGGAGTGACTTAGTGAACAAGTCTGCTAGATTTTCACATGATTTAGTATGCAGTACTTTGATCTCGTCGATCTTTTGCAATTCATGTGCATAGAAGAACTTGGGGTTGATATGCTTTGTGAGATGACTCTTCACATAGCCCGTTTGCACTTGTGCAACGCAAACTGCATTATCTTCATAGATAATTGCGGGGGTTTGCACAATGTTCATCCCACATGACTGCTGGATATGGTGAACCATTCGGCAGAGCCAAGCGCACTTTCGTGCGGCTTCATACAGTGCTATAATTTCTAAGTAATTCGTCGAAGTAGCTACGAGGCTTTGCTTAGACGATTTCCAGGAAATTGCAGTTCCACCACACAGGAATACATAGCCTGTTTGTGACTTTGCGATATGCGGGTCAGACAGGTACCCAGCATCTGCATAGCCAATCAAGTTCAGATCTTGATTCTTTCTGTAAAACAATCCAAGGTCTTTGCTTCCTTGGAGGTATCAGAAGATGTCCTTTATGCCCTGCCAATGCCTTTTGGTAGGTTCTGCATTGTACCTTGATAATAGGTTCACGGCAAATGCAATGTCTGGTCTAGTGCAATTTGCTAAGTACATGAGCGCTCCCATTGCACTCAAGTATGGGAATTCCGGTCCCAGGACTTCCTCCCCCTCTTCCCTAGGTCGGAAAGGGTCTTTTTTCTTGCTGTAAAGACCTCCCGATCATCGGTACTTTCGATGGGAACGCCTTCTCAAAGCCAAACCTTTCTAGCACCTTCTGGGTGTAGGCCGACTGATGTACCAAGATTCCTTCAGGGATATGCTTAAGCTGTAGGCCTAAGCAAAACTTGGTCTTGCCCAAATCTTTCATTTCAAATTCTGACTCCAGGTAGGAACTTGTTTCTTTTATGTCTTCTACTGTCCCGATGATATTCAGATCATCCACATACACAGAGATTATACAGAATCATTTTGAGATCGCCGTATAAATATACAAGGACAGTCTTCATTGTTCGTGTAGCCTTTCTTGCAGAGAAAGTCGCTTAAGCGATTATACCATATTCTTCCAGATTGCTTCAGTCCATACAGTGACTTTCTGAGTTTCACACTGTACAAATTTCTGTTTGCTCTGTCTTGATTCGGGAGAGGGATTCCTTCAGAGACTTTCATATAGATCTCCGAATCCAAGTTACCATAAAGGTATGCAGTCACCACATCCATCAATTTTATTTCTAAGTTCAAGTTCACTGCCATTGAGATCAAATATCTAAAGATAATTCCACTCATGTCTGGGGAGTAGATTTCTTCATAATCAACTCCAGGACGTTGAGTGAAATCTTGTGCTACCAGCCTTGCTTTGTATCTCACCACTTCGTTTCTTTCATTTCTCTTTCGAACAAATACCCACTTGTGCCCTACAGGGTGCATATGGGGAAGTGTGCGACATACTGGTCTAAACACCTCTTTTTGTTCAAAGATAGCAATTCAGTTGCTATTGCCTTCTTTCAATCTTCCCAATCTGATCTTTTCTTACATTCAGCGAGCGATGCAGGCTCGGGATCAAGATCGATGATTGTGGCAATTTTCTTTGCGAAGTATGTATCGATATTGGCTGTTCTCCTGTTCGTAGACTCTCCCGTGTGCACATAATTTATAGCTATTTCTTCATGAGTTGCTACTTCTGGAGTGATTGCTTCTTCTGGAGTTTCATCTTGCACATCGCTTCTTCCAATTGCGGTGGCAAGTCCCTTTAGTTTTTCGGATCCGATGTGTGCACACACATCCATACTTGTGCCAGGTCTCAACTGGCTCCCCTTCTCATTCTGGGGGACTTCAGTGATCGGCTGTGATAAGTCCTTCTTATCCTTTTTCGCCGGGCGTCCCCGGTTACTTTGGACCCGAGGAACCGGAGTTCTCGTCCTTTTATTCTGAGGCCTCTGGACGGGATTAGGAATACCTTCAATTTTCTTTGGTATTTCAACCCTCTCCGGTGCATTGCGTGCAAGCACATGCGACTTAATCACGCTCTTCAAATCACTAAAGTGATCGGGTAGTTGGTTTGCTAATGCTTGCAAATCGATGATCTTCTGGACCTCTTTCTCAGTTTCACTAGTGCGCGGGTCTTGTGCATGAATTCCCGTGGCTTTCCACGTAATTTCTCGATATTTTTCATCAAGGGGTTGATTTCCTCCCTCTAATGTTGGGAAATTATCCTCATCAAAATACAGTTAGCGAAGCAGGCAGTATGCAAGTCTCCCGACATGGGTTCCAAATATCTGATTATGGATGCAGTCTCATAACCAACGTATATCCTAGTCTTGCGGAGAGGGCCTATTGCAGTACGCTGCGGAGGGGGTATAGGTACATAAACCTTGCATCCAAACCTCCTAAGGTGAGAAATTTTCGATGGTGACCCTTGCGCTAGTTGCATAGGTGAATGGATGTTGTAAGCCGAAGGTCTAAAGTTGATGAGATTCACTGCATGTAGGACTGCGTGTCCCCAACATGTAGCTGGCAAATTACAATTATGCAAAAGGGGTCGGGCAATAAATTTAATTCTCTTGATTAAAGCCTCTGCTAAACCATTCTAGGTATGGACATGCGGTACCGAGTGCTCAACTGCAATCTCCATCGCCATGCAATAATCATCAAATGCATTTGAAGAAAATTCTCCAGCGTTGTCCATTCTGATGGACTTGATGTGATGATCAGGGAACACATTTCTGATGCGAATGCATGGTTTATTGTGGATAATAAACCCATGGATGACCACTTCGAGGAAGCATCAATGAGCACCATAAAATACTTAAATGGCCATGAGATGGGCTGAATGGGACCGCAAATGTCTTCCTGGATGCGTTCCAGGAATGCATGAACTTCATCCTTCACTTTCAGAGTGGAGGGTCTAGTGATTAATTTCCCGGTGGCACATGCAGAGCACATGAAATCTTCATGACTCGGGAAATTCTTCACATTAATATTATGCCCTTGGGAATTGTTAATTATATTTCTCATCATCCTAAGACCTGAGTGGCCTAATCTGTCATGCCAGAGACAGAAGAGTTCAGAGCTTCTAAATACTGTCTTGAGGACAGTATAGGCTGCAGGTGCCTTAATGTTGGTATAATATAGCCCAGTTTCTAGTGAAGAAAGTTTTTCTAATACCCTTTTGTCATTCTCTTCGCGCTTCATAGTGAGCAAGTATTCCTTACCGTACTCTTCTTTAGTCTCAACATGGAAACCATTGGCGCAAATATCAGAATATATCATGCCATTATAAGGTGAATAAATGAATGAATTATTCAAAAATCATCCAACCATTACGAGAAAACAAAATTAAAGTACCATCCATGCAAGTTCTAACTTGTCCATTTAACACAAAATAAATGACAATTAAAGTCTAATGCATTCTGTGCATCAGACTGAATCAACTAGAAAATCAAAGACTTCTTCGGCTATTTTCTCAGGAGTGATCTTCTCTTCGAGAGATATCATGGCGATGGCTACCTCTAGGTCGTAAGGGGGTGCTGCTGCTAGGATGGGTTCAACCTCTATCAACTCAGGCAGCTGCTCAAGATGCTCCCCCTCATCATTTCCATTGATGTACAAGATGCACAGCATGCATACTTTGTGTGTGGACCATTCAATCAACAATGGATGGCCTAGATGACACCGGAGTAAATTCCTAAATTGTCAACTGAAGGCAATTTAAGCTTTTGATATGAGCAGAAGGTTGCCATATGGAGGCCCATACCTTTTACATTGCAATGTAGAGGATCCATTTCCATCCCATCGAGGCAAGCAAGCTAGGATTTTTCACACAAGTTCACTATAAGCAGGAGCTTTGAAAAGGCCCTTCTCTAACATCATTTTCCTCAATATCTCCACTTCATTCCATCGATATTGTGCAGCATATATATTGGATAGAATTACCCATGGAGTTGTGCTCGCAGGGTCCAAATTATAAAGCTTTGTTGCTGCTATTTCACCAAGTTCCGCATTAGAGTAGTTTCTACAGGCCCCGAGGGAAGAATACCACATCGAAGCTGGTGGATCAGGATGTTCCAGTAATAGATCATAAGCTTCACATAGCTTTCCAGCACGGCAAAAAAGATCTACCATGACACTCAAGTGTTCAACAGTTGGGTTGATATTGTAGGTACTCCCCATCATTTGGTACATATGAATTGCTTTTTCAACTACAGGCTGAAAGAGCACAGAGGAAGGTAGCTGAGTTGGGTTGCACTTGATGCTGAAGCATCTCATTGAAGGTTTGCAATGCTAAACCGTTTTCCCCACACCTTCCATAACCAGAAATCATTGCATTCCACAAAGCTGGATCAGTCAACTTCGTCCTATCTTTCTCAAATACCCTGCCAGCATACACATCACATCCACAGCTCATAAACATGTCAATCACTGTTGTCTGGAAAACATCATCCTCGAAGTCTTGCATTGTTCGAATGACATGGCAAAAAATCTCCTTCCCACGCTGGATAGCTGACATGGCCGAACAAGCATTCAACATACTTGTCATGGTTTCCAAACTTGCACATGACACTCCCTCTGACCGCATCTTACTGAAAAATGAAAAGACCTCAGAGAACTTCCCATGATGTGCAAGCCCATTAACCATCAGATTCCATGTAATACTGTCAGGCTTGAACCCTTCCAACCTTAGCTGTTCGAACAACCCTAAGGCATTTGCGAGCTTCTCATGTATCAGGAAACCTGAGATCATGGTATTCCAAGACACCAATTCCTCTCCTCCATGACTGAGAAAACTCAGTAAGCACATTCCAGTGAACCACACTTCGAGTACATGTCAACGAGTGCAGTCCCAATCTTGACACTGCAATCCAATGCACGCTTCAGGACATAGCTATGGGCCACTTTACCAAGTGTCGATGCCGACACACTTGCACATGCTGAGAGGACTACCAGCAAAGTTGTCTCATTAGGCTTTTCACTGGACCCAAGTACTATTTTCCTAATAATACCCAAAGCCATGGAGTGTTCAGCATTCCTCAATAACCCGGAAGCCATCGCATTGTAACTCTCGACGCCCTTGTCAACCATGAATTCAAGAATCCTCCTTGCTGAGTTCGAATCCCCACAATCCGAGTACATTGTGATGAGAGCTGTTGCAACATAGCGATCCAAACAGTCCCCAGTCTTCACCACGAACCCGTGCAACTGCTCCCCCTGCTTGACCGCCCCACAAGCAGGCAGCACGCTCGAGACCGTGACAGAGTTCGGCAATATCCCTTCTTTCCCCAGGAGCCTAAAGACACCCTTCGCCTCATCGGCCTCCCGGCACTACGAAAGCCCGGCGATGATGGCGTTGAAACAGGGCACAGTCCGCTCCGGCATTTGGTCGAACACCCGGCGCGCGTCCGTGAGACATAGGAGCCTGGTGTAGGCGCTCGTCAGGGCGGTGGCCGCGTAGGGGCAGGAGGAGAAGCCCGACTTGGCGAGGTGGCAGTAGATTTGGCGGGCGGCGGATGCGTCCCGGAGTGCGGCGCAGGACCTGAGCAGGCAAGGGAAGGTGAAGGCATCGGGACGGAGGTTGGAGGCGTGGGCTCGAGAGTAGGAGAGGAGGGCTTCTTGGTAGCGTCCGTTGGAGACAAGCTTGCAGAGCTGCTTCCACGACGTGATGGTGATAGTGTCCGCGGAGAGCTTGGCACTGGAGAAAAGCTTGCGGAGTTGTTGCTTCCATGGCGCGGCGGTGGCCGCGGAGGGCTTGGCGGCCATGCAGACGGCATTGGTTTCAGCCCATGTTCTTTCCGGCTTCTAAAAGCTGTTTTTCGATTTTTTACAATAACTAGTTTTTAAATAGAATATCTTTTCAAGATAAGTTCTACTAGTTAATTATAGTACATACTATACCGGTTTTATTTATATCGACAAAAACCATACGTGAATTTTTGTTACTCAGTAATCTCTCGCACAAACAGCCCAAAATCCACAAACCACAGCTAATAGCCATAAGCTCCAGCCAAAAACAACAGGCCCTCAGTAAGTACTCATTTTCAAGAAAAACTATGAATAAGTGCTCAACTTTAAATCCATAACTATGTAAAAATAAAAGGGAATAATTCTTGACAAATTTTATTCATCCCACATGAACAATGTGCTCATTTGGGCTTCAGCTTCTGGCTTTCGGCTTATTTTTCACTATTCATAAATTTTGTCTTTTTCTAAACTTTTGGCTTTTTGTTGAGCTTTTTTGCCGGTTCTTTTTTCCCGTATTTGTTTGTATTATACGTAATGGGCTAACATATTTTTTAATTTTTTTAAATTTAATCATGCTAAATAAGCCTCTGTCAGCTACAGTGTTTTTTCAGCCAACTACAGTGCTTTTCAGCCATAAGCCACTCAAAAAAAGCCCAAATAAGCACCACCTAACTCAACGAAGAGATATGCACATTACAATTCTTACATTCCACATGATCATTACAATTCTTACATACAACTAAACTAAATCAAGAGAGATGCAAATCTACCACACATTTCCCTGTCACTAGTTAATTCTTTGGCTACAACATTCTGATTATATCCTGATCTTCATGATCTCAATTCCTGGGAGCTCTAAGCATAACTCCTTCACCTCCTAGACGATTGCATGGATTGACGATCATTCTTGAGCGCTTGCCTTCAGTTTGTGATTAACGAATACATATTTAACCCGCACTTCTGTTGTGGAGATCCTATAGTTTTCCTATTTTATTTTCCATTAGGCATGCAAACAAAGGACATAAATAATTGACTACTTGCTTGTTTATTTTAAGCATTACTTTAAAATCTAGAAAAATTATAGTAAGTTCTAGCATGTCCTATTGAGTTTCTATTTTTCACGTGTGTGTGGGGGTCCCTTAGATCTATAAATCAAATAGTGCAAAAAATGGATGATATGGCGCTCTCTTGCGTTATCTTTTGCGAGTAGCTTTAATTTAGGTCAATATTTGATCAGTCTTACAAAAGAACTCTCCGTGTCCATAAATATAAGTCATTTAGACTTTCTCACAGTCCATAAATATAAGTCACTTAGACTTTTTCACAGTCTCCAATGTTTTGGCTTTTTTTTTTTGAATTATGGCTTAGTTTTCACTATTTTGCACTGCAGCTGGTTTATTTTGCATTGTACTTACTGGTGGTTTTTTGGCGTAATTAAAATTTTAAAAATTAAAAAAAATAGGTTAATTCATCATGAATATACAAAAGAACACGGGAAAAAGAAAAGAAAAAACCCAAAAAAACAAAAAGTCAGAAAAAGACTAAAATAAAAAACTAGAAGACAGAAACAAAAAACTGAAGCCCAAACGATCGGAGCCTTTGGGACACTTAGTTGGGTTTTTTTGGTGACTTATTGGTTTTTGCACTATATTTAGATTATTTTGTACTATAGCTGCTGGTGGTTTTTTGGTGTAATTAAAATTAAAAAACATATTAGCCCATCACGGATAATACAAAGGAATATGTAAAAAGACAAAAAAAACTAGAAAAAGAATGAAATTAAGAATCTAAAAATGAGCACAGCAAATTGATAGCATTTACCGTCATCGGGTTAGCCAACCAAAACTCCTCTACAAAATACGACTCTCTGGAGGGTCCTCCGTGCAAGTCAAACAGCCCAAACACCGAACAACCACGACGCTCGGCTTCGATTTCCAATAGCGCAGGTGCAGCCCAGAGAAGCCCATCCGCTGAAGCCCAGAGAACTTCTCGAACCTTCTCGAAACTGCAACCCTCCCTCCTCCTCCTCCTACCCCAAAACCCTAGATCCCCAAACCCTTCCAATCGCCTCGTCATGGACAATCCATGGGGCTTCCCCGCCTGCGCTGGCGCTGACCTCTGCCCTGTCTGCTCCGCGCGCCACTTCCCCTTCTGCTCGCCTCCGCCTCTCCCGCCCCAACCCTTCCCCTATGATCTCCACCCGCCGCCACCTCCTTCCCCGCCGCAGTACCATGTCCCCTTCCACCCGCCGTCGCCGCCGATGTGGGGCCCTCCGGGCCCACACCCCTACGAGCTCCCTGACCGGAAGGGCCCCCACAAGCGGATGCGTGTGGGCGATGCGTGAAACAAAACCAAAACTTGAAAAATATTCAAAAGCTAATTTTAAGTTGAATTTTCATTTTTGTTTTGTTCCTTTGCTCCATCAGCCTAATCCACACTCATCACCAAACAAAGCCGCTCCTAATCACCCCAATCACAGCTGGAATTGAGGAATCAAACGCTGGTACTGTTCACAACCGAAAACTCCCACCGCCTTATCAACCCGTTGCTACTCACGGCTTCTTCGTGATCGCCCGCGCCAGCGCCATCTCCCACCAACCCCGCTCGGATGGACGAACCCCAAGCGCCGTGGCATGCCACGCCAGCCCGCCGCAGCCGCCGTACGCCAGCTTTTGCCGCCGCCGTGCCCTACTTTTGCCGCCGCCCACCTCCTCTACGCACGCCAGCGCCACCCCGCGCCAACGGCCGTTGCCACCTCCACCGTGCGGACAAGGCCCCTTTCCACCTCTCCTCTGTCCCCTCTGACGTTCTGCACCGGCCAAGGATCGTGGCAGTGCCGCCGGCCGTCCACGCGCCACCTCCGCCCTAGGACAAATCCGGGCCGAACCGCCTTCACTCAATTATTTAAGCAATCAAGCCCCTTCTCCCGTCAAGGCCATCACCACCACCCCACCCGACGCCCCAACGCCTCCCCCATTCCATACCATAGTCGGTAATTCCAAAATCCCCATTCTTGAGCCCTAACTCAAAGTCCCCTCTCCGATCAACCATTTCTCAATTCATCTCGTCTAGAGCATCATCAACACCTCATAAACATGCCCCAATCGCCGCCATTGCCTCCCGACGCCCCCTCTTCCCCGGCACCGTGATCACCCCGCCGCCGCCAACCACTCCACCGTGGCCAGCTCATACCCGACCTTCCTAGCCCAAATCGTCACCTCCACTCGCCTCTCCTACTCCCAAGGATGCTCAAGCACCGATCAATTCATCCGATTGAGCCCTAATCTTCCCGCAAAATCCGAAATGGCCGAAATAGAGAAAAGCCCACCGCCGACGTAGCCGCCTCCGCCGGCCCAGCCATCACCAAAAATGGAGTCCCCACGCCGCACTGAGTCCGTCCATGTCCTCAACCGCCGTCGCCGTTCACTCTAGCGCCGCCGGCAGCTACCGCCTCCCTGCTCTGTACGACGCACGTGCAACCGGCCGAATGGAGAAGATAAACAGTGCCTGGCACTGTTCATCCGACCCGACCGATCGGATTCGGCTGAGCCGAACCGTTTCGCTCGCACCGGACACATCTGACCGAGCCAATCGGTCTCGGTTGAGCCCAACCCTATCGCCCGCATCGGATCCAACCGACCCGAGCCACTTCCGATTCGGCTGAGCCAGACCACTTAACCGGATCCGACCCGAGCCCGATGAACAGTAACTGGCCCAAAAACCCAAAAATACATATTTATACTCCCCGGATTCGTTTCGAGCCCGCCAACCCAAATCCAAGGCCCATTTCCACATATGACCCTCCTATAAGCCCAAATCCCAATTTATTTGAATTTTATCGGATTTTATTTCTTATTTTATTTCTTTATTCCTAGCTCATTCCTTCGGGCATGGAATTGATTTATTTTATTTGATTTGCGCTAGCTTCCGGAGTCGAGGATTCGCAGGGCTCGGAGGGAGAAGGTCAAGCTCGAGTCCAAGAATCCGAAGTCGCCAAAATTGTAGGCCGCAAGGCAAGTCACATGTTTTTTTTATCATATTGAATCCCATGAAATTTACATTATTTACTTAATGTATTTTCATTATTGATATTTGTGAAATAATAGTTGCTTAAAATAAATATTTAGAATGACATGTTAATTAGATAAATCCTACCACCGATAAAAGCCTTGTTTACTTTGATGACCACATTTACCTTGACAGCCTTAGTAATTATTAATGTACGGTATAAATATTCATAAATCATCTCATTCAACATTTTGTACTATTAAGTGACTTTGGCCGTGGGCCGGTAGATTTGGAAAACCCAAACTAGGGTAGGGTGGTATGGGACACCGTGCCCTAGGCTGGTGATGCTGGTGTACAGTAGGGTAAAAAGGGTGTGGAGGTCCGTGTGGCGGACTTCGTCCACCGCTTTATGCTAGGGTGGAGGCTTGGTTGTGGATTGGTGGCAGTACAGGAAGGTACTGAATATGGGTTTGTGCATGGATGATGCCTCAGTAAAAAATATAAGGACTAGACCCTTATGCTGAGTAAAGAACATAGTATCCGCCCAACCACAAGTGTTGATTTTGTCAAACCTGGTTTAGTAACTGCTCAAGTTCAATTGAACCTCTGCAACTGGCGGGGGGAGACCGAGGGTGAGTTCGTATGAGAGGTGGTTAACCATACAACAGTAGGACTGCTATGAGTCGGAGGAGATCCGTGGGGTCATCCGAGCTTATGGAGGCCTAGGACCTACTGGGTGGAGGCTATATAAAGAATTGAGCAGTGAACAACCTTGTTTTCTTAAAGCCAGACGTGGAGTTAAGAAATCTTGTGGGTAAAGCAGGGCAACTCTGCAGAGTGAAATAAATGGTATTCGAATACACCGTGCTTCCGGTTAATGAAGCTGTGTTAATTGGGTGATTCCAACAGCGAGGCATAAGTAGTATTTCTGATGTTGTTAATTTGAGTAATGTTGAAACTTTATCTGATAATAGAAAACCCCCTGATCTTAAGGAGCAGTTGTTTTAAAATTTTATTTGTTTGCAAATAAAATTGCATCCACCTCATAATAAAACAACTATATTCCCTTCCCTTGAGAATATCCTGGCAAGTAGATAAATAGTACTTCCACATGTGATTTGCTGAGTACGGGGTTGGAGTACTCAGGCTTGCAAAATTTCCCCTCACAGATACCAAAAGAAAAGAGGATGCTGCAAGTGTTCGTGTTAGGGTTACGACTGCACTCAAGCGTTCCTGTGGTGTTTTCTCCGGCTCTTCTGTATGTAAGTTAAATTTTGGGCCTGGACGCCCATTTTATTGCTAAAATTGGCCAGTAGGTCTTATTTCAATTAAGTTAACCTCTTTTAAATGTTCGTGAGTAGGCATGATACTTCTTCTGTCCGTAACTGAACTCCTGGGCTGTTACGGAAGGTGACAACATTCCCGTCCATAAAAACGGGGGTGTTACAAAGTGGTATCAGAGCATGCTTGACTGTCGGTTGTAACCCTAAGTGTAGGTTTGGTACGATAAGAATACAATTTCACAAAACTATATTTTCAAATATAAAAGAATTTCGAAAACCATAAGTACTATTGCTGTCTCACCTTTCCTATTTCTATCTTACCCTTTCTTAGACATGCATTAAAAGTTTTTGTTTTGGATTTGTGAAAATCTCAAAAAAAAAATACGAGTAGACGTTTAGACTGACTTCTTGCTGTAGGTATTTGACCAAATGAAACGAAAGCTAACTCTAGTCGAAGAAGTATTAAGAATGGTGTTAAGAAGAATAGTGCGAATACCCTGATCAAAGCTTTTCCTTTTGAAAAGTTATAAGGTCACCGCTCGAGTAGTTAGCAAACAATACCTGTTTGACATCCTTGATGCAATGGGTGAAACCATTCAATTAGACGAAGATTTCTGCTTGTATTAATAGCCAAATTGCACCATTAGCCTATATGCCGCTATATAAGCAATTTGTGCAAAACAAATTTCTGATTTTAAATAAAGAGTATGTTAAAAAAAACTCTACTTCTATCTCACTTCATCTTGATTCTTATCTATTCTAATCTATTCTCTCCTTATCTATCAAGTAAATCTCAGAAGAAATTAAATGCAAATTTCTGATTGCAACAAATATATTGGATTATAGCCATTGAAATATACATAAAGGAGTAGATAACTTCTAAGGGATTCAAATATGAGGCGATGATGATCGAAGATATTGGTGGTTCATGTTAATATTGAATAGATAAAGAGATTGTTGGATTGAATTAGTTAGAAGAATAAATAAACTGAGTCTTAGTAATAAGAATATATGATAATGATTATTGGATTTTAGGCTTTGATTAATTGATATTCTTGGTGGATGTTAACGATAGTGATTATTGGATTATAATTTCGATCAGTGATCTCATCCTTGGTGGATTTTAAAATGATGAATTAATTAAGAAGTAGATAGTAAGAAGCTTAGTTGATTATTAGATGAGCAGATTGAGATTATGGGTTGATAATGGAGATAATTGGATTTTTAGGAAATAGGGATACAAATGATATCGGTGGATTTAAAATGAGAATTTTGGATTATGATAGATTGGATGTTGGATTTATAGTCATGGTTGAAGTTGGATTTTTCGTAGAAATCAGATGACCATGATATGATTAATAAAGCTAGGATAATGCAATAGGAATTTATGTGTTCGGTGGATCAAATAGATGATATTAATGTTTGTTTGGAGTATAAAAAAATGATGTCATAATTAGGAGATAGTGTAACCCTAGTGTAAAATTAAAACAAAATTCAAAAAGGGCCATTGGATTCTAAGCCTATGCACAGAAGTAGTATAAAAAAAAGAATAAGCCCGTGAATAGTGAATACTGGAAGATATGGGATTATGCTTGTAAGTGTACGTGAAATCTAGAGGAAATATCCTGCAAAAGCAATCAGAAAGATTATTTAATCTCACTTCAATCTTTCCTAGCTCTTTCTTGCTCTTACCCCATTTCAGTCTCACTTTTCCTTTGCTAAGCCCAAAAATGTTACAGAACTGATTCTTAAGTCTCGGCTACAATCAAAATCGTGTCACTGAATAAACTGAAGAATTGATGGTGTGACGGATGGAAAACAGAGATCAGAGCAAACAATTCAACTTGACGGAAGCCTTATCCATCATGACAAAAGCTGTATCTATCATGGAAAAAAAAATTGGATTGAAGGCAGACAAGGACAAGTCAGAATACTAGAACAACAAGCACGAATATTGGAACAACTCAATACAAAAGCATCACCAGAAGAATTAATATCATTGTCAAGTGCAATTGCATTCAAATTTACAACTTTCCTTAAGAATCGACCACCTGAATTTTCATTAGCAACAAAGTCTCTATACGCTGACAAGTGGTTACAAGATGCGAGAGGAGACTAGAAACCATCCAATATACGGATAAGAAAAAAAAATTCTTTTGCCACCTATCAACTATCGGAGCCCGCCATCAACTGGTGGAATACTATCCAATGGACGTATCTGAACAAAAATGATATTAAATGGAAAAAGTTTGTGACTATACTCCGCAAAACATATATCTCTTCTAAAGTTGCCATAGAAAAGTATCAAGATTTTCTTGATCTCCGACAAGAAGACGAATTTGTTATGGAGTACCGACAGCAATTCCATCATTTATCACAGGATGCTCCAGAAGAAATTAATACCGAAGAAAAAGATGGGATGCTTTCTAGAAGGCTTGTAACCAAAGATAAGATGTTATATCGAAACAATGGAATTCTCAAACTTACAGGCTTTAGTCGATCGAGCTTTCTGGATAGAAGAAGAGATGTCAAAATATGTAAAGATTATCAAGCAAAAGCGATCTTCTGACTATGACACTTAAGACTTGTTTTCACTGCAACCAAAAAGGACATATCATTCCCAATGCCCATGGAAATCCCTGCCTAAGGAAGAGGTCTGGATACAAGCTAAAGGACAGGCATCAGCATCATATAAACTATCAACAGATGAAGAAGGCCGCCACCCTAAGAAGGCTCGAATGGAAAAGGAGGTAAATGCACCGTAAAAGAGTGACTAAGATAAAGCGACAAAGGAGGCAGTCAGAAAGTTAAGCAACATCGTTGGTTAAGAATGGAGTATAAAGTGAGTGTTATCTCATACTTTTGTATAAGCAAGTAGTTCTATGAGTTATCAAATGTACTCGTGAACTGTCTGCAGTGGTATAAATAAATATAGAAGTTGGTGTCACAATTCACTGTGAACTTAATTTTCAACCTGGTGCAAGAGAAGTATGGTAATTGTGAATATTTACAAGACTACATGAGGGAGGGAAGAACTAACTCAGTTTGGATGGAAAATCAGGATAATACAGTGAAAATATGGACACTAGGACAGATAAACCAGGCTTGTTTTAAAGGGACACAGAAGGGAATTGAAAAGGATATTACTATACGGGCTATCTACAGAGATCTCGGGAAGTAAGCCAAATAGTTTGTATGACGATACAAGACGTCATAATTTGGTTTGTACAAGGATGATATACAGGAACAGTAAGAGAGAAAGAGAAAGGAAAGTATGTATAAGTTTGAGCATAACCAGAAAGTTCTCAGGAGTTAAAGATTTTAGCCACAGACCTATCAAAGTTTGGATTTGACTACAACCTCAGTTCTTCACTGACCCAGAAAAAGAATTTCCAATCTCACGGTAACACCTCAGGACAAAGATGTGTATTGATACAGGATAAAAGAATTGTAACATCTACGTCAGAATGTCAGCGCCTGAAAGGAAATATAATGCTCATGATTTGGAATTAGCAGTCATAATACTAGTAACCATGATTCAGATCTTTGGTCAGTTGCAATGGGGTTCGCAACAATGAAGGAGGTTATAAGCAGCCAAGGACTGGTACAAATATTTAAGGTTCCCAAGGAAGAGAGACAGTGACGGATGTATTAAAGAGAAAGGCATATTGTGGTGTGATTAATAAGTATCATCTTAAGATATGACAAAAAAAAAAGATTCAACAGAGTTCATCGAAGAGTAAGCAAGAAGCCTTGAAATCTCACAGTCACGAATACCGAATGAAGAGGGGATTGAAAGATTTAATTGTAAAATAAAATTTCCTCTTACAGCTTCTTATACACCCTGATAGAGCAAAGATAAACAAGGCCAGGAAAAAGATGATACGAAGAGGGAAACATCAAAGTACATAGCATACCAAGACGTATACTAGAAGACTCCTAAAGTCATGAGGAAGATATGAGACTGAGTGATTATAGATCAATTGATTAAAAGTAGCATATTCCCTACCAGGTAGATAAACCAACAAAAGAGATGAAGTTAGCAGAACTTTGCCTGATATGATCATGGCATTGCATGAATTTCCATATGGGATCATCTCAGATTGAACGGTACAAGTCATAACTATACTTTGAAAAGATCTCCATGAAGCCACAGAGACTTGGATAGCCAGAAAGAGAAAGTATCGACAAGAGCACTAGTCAGCAGCCACCACTAGGAGCTTACACTGAATAAAACAAGATTTATGGAAAGGAATCAGTACTGTAATAAGTTTTGTTTTTCACCCCATTCTTTAACCTGGGTGGATCTCGGGGTCGAGATCCTTTTTAAGGGGGGTAGGTTGAAACAAAACCAAAACTTGAAAAATATTCAAAAGCTAATTTTAAGTTGAATTTTCATTTTTGTTTTGTTCTTTTGCTCCATCAGCCTAATCCACACTCATCACCAAACAAAGCCGCTCCTAATCACCCCAATCACAGCTGGAATTGAGGAATCAAACGCTGGTACTGTTCACAACCGAAAACTCCCACCGCC
Source organism: Dendrocalamus latiflorus (assembly GCA_017311315.1). Lineage (NCBI taxonomy): Eukaryota > Viridiplantae > Streptophyta > Magnoliopsida > Poales > Poaceae > Dendrocalamus > Dendrocalamus latiflorus. The sequence goes on from CM029609.1 coordinate 43,184,111, forward strand.
TTATCAACCCGTTGCTACTCACGGCTTCTTCGTGATCGCCCGCGCCAGTGCCATCTCCCACCAACCCCGCTCGGATGGACGAACCCCAGGCGCCGTGGCATGCCACGCCAGCCCGCCGCAGCCGCCGTACGCCAGCTTTTGCCGCCGCCGTGCCCTACTTTTGCCGCCGCCCACCTCCTCTACGCACGCCAGCGCCACCCCGCGCCAACGGCCGTTGCCACCTCCACCGTGCGGACAAGGCCCCTTTCCACCTCTCCTCTGTCCCCTCTGACGTTCTGCACCGGCCAAGGATCGTGGCAGTGCCGCCGGCCGTCCACGCGCCACCTCCGCCCTAGGACAAATCCGGGCCGAACCGCCTTCACTCGATTATTTAAGCAATCAAGCCCCTTCTCCCGTCAAGGCCATCACCACCACCCCACCCGACGCCCCAACGCCTCCCCCATTCCATACCATAGTCGGTAATTCCAAAATCCCCATTCTTGAGCCCTAACTCAAAGTCCCCTCTCCGATCAACCATTTCTCAATTCATCTCGTCTAGAGCATCATCAACACCTCATAAACATGCCCCAATCGCCGCCATTGCCTCCCGACGCCCCCTCTTCCCCGGCACCGTGATCACCCCGCCGCCGCCAACCACTCCACCGTGGCCAGCTCATACCCGACCTTCCTAGCCCAAATCGTCACCTCCACTCGCCTCTCCTACTCCCAAGGATGCTCAAGCACCGATCAATTCATCCGATTGAGCCCTAATCTTCCCGCAAAATCCGAAATGGCCGAAATAGAGAAAAGCCCACCGCCGACGTAGCCGCCTCCGCCGGCCCAGCCATCACCAAAAATGGAGTCCCCACGCCGCACTGAGTCCGTCCATGTCCTCAACCGCCGTCGCCGTTCACTCTAGCGCCGCCGGCAGCTACCGCCTCCCTGCTCTGTACGACGCACGTGCAACCGGCCGAATGGAGAAGATAAACAGTGTCTGGCACTGTTCATCCGACCCGACCGATCGGATTCGGCTGAGCCGAACCGTTTCGCTCGCACCGGACACATCTGACCGAGCCAATCGGTCTCGGTTGAGCCCAACCCTATCGCCCGCATCGGATCCAACCGACCCGAGCCACTTCCGATTCGGCTGAGCCAGACCACTTAACCGGATCCGACCCGAGCCCGATGAACAGTAACTGGCCCAAAAACCCAAAAATACATATTTATACTCCCCGGATTCGTTTCGAGCCCGCCAACCCAAATCCAAGGCCCATTTCCACATATGACCCTCCTATAAGCCCAAATCCCAATTTATTTGAATTTTATCGGATTTTATTTCTTATTTTATTTCTTTATTCCTAGCTCATTCCTTCGGGCATGGAATTGATTTATTTTATTTGATTTGCGCTAGCTTCCGGAGTCGAGGATTCGCAGGGCTCGGAGGGAGAAGGTCAAGCTCGAGTCCAAGAATCCGAAGTCGCCAAAATCGTAGGCCGCAAGGCAAGTCACATGTTTTTTTTTATCATATTGAATCCCATGAAATTTACATTATTTACTTAATGTATTTTCATTATTGATATTTGTGAAATAATAGTTGCTTAAAATAAATATTTAGAATGACATGTTAATTAGATAAATCCTACCACCGATAAAAGCCTTGTTTACTTTGATGACCACATTTACCTTGACAGCCTTAGTAATTATTAATGTACGGTATAAATATTCATAAATCATCTCATTCAACATTTTGTACTATTAAGTGACTTTGGCCGTGGGCCGGTAGATTTGGAAAACCCAAACTAGGGTAGGGTGGTATGGGACACCGTGCCCTAGGCTGGTGATGCTGGTGTACAGTAGGGTAAAAAGGGTGTGGAGGTCCGTGTGGCGGACTTCGTCCACCGCTTTATGCTAGGGTGGAGGCTTGGTTGTGGATTGGTGGCAGTACAGGAAGGTACTGAATATGGGTTTGTGCATGGATGATGCCTCAGTGAAAAATATAAGGACTAGACCCTTATGCTGAGTAAAGAACATAGTATCCGCCCAACCACAAGTGTTGATTTTGTCAAACCTGGTTTAGTAACTGCTCAAGTTCAATTGAACCTCTGCAACTGGCGGGGGGAGACCGAGGGTGAGTTCGTATGAGAGGTGGTTAACCATACAACAGTACGACTGCTATGAGTCGGAGGAGATCCGTGGGGTCATCCGAGCTTATGGAGGCCTAGGACCTACTGGGTGGAGGCTATATAAAGAATTGAGCAGTGAACAACCTTGTTTTCTTAAAGCCAGACGTGGAGTTAAGAAATTTTGTGGGTAAAGCAGGGCAACTCTGCAGAGTGAAATAAATGGTATTCGAATACGCCGTGCTTCCGGTTAATGAAGCTGTGTTAATTGGGTGATTCCAACAGCGAGGCATAAGTAGTATTTCTGATGTTGTTAATTTGAGTAATGTTGAAACTTTATCTGATAATAGAAAACCCCCTGATCTTAAGGAGCAGTTGTTTTAAAATTTTATTTGTTTGCAAATAAAATTGCATCCACCTCATAATAAAACAACTATATTCCCTTCCCTTGAGAATATCCTGGCAAGTAGATAAATAGTACTTCCACATGTGATTTGCTGAGTACGGGGTTGGAGTACTCAGGCTTGCAAAATTTCCCCTCACAGATACCAAAAGAAAAGAGGATGCTGCAAGTGTTCGTGTTAGGGTTACGACTGCACTCAAGCGTTCCTGTGGTGTTTTCTCCGGCTCTTCTGTATGTAAGTTAAATTTTGGGCCTGGACGCCCATTTTATTGCTAAAATTGGCCAGTAGGTCTTATTTCAATTAAGTTAACCTCTTTTAAATGTTCGTGAGCAGGCATGATACTTTTTCTGTCCGTAACTGAACTCCTGGGCTGTTACGGAAGGTGACAACATTCCCGTCCATAAAAACGGGGGTGTTACAATGCGCCTCCGTTCGGTCCGTACGCTGCCGCCCCCGCCGCCGATGCCGGGCAGGGCTTCCGTGGAGGGCGAGCGGCTGCTCGGCCTGATCCGGGATCATGGCCGCCCTCCGCGGCCGCTGTCGCCGCCTACATTGTGGCATGACGAGCTGTACCCACCTGATGGCTTCGGTTTTGGAGGAGCTAGGCTATCCTTCTTCAAATTATAACAACCCCTATGCGCAGGGAGGCAATTTTGTTAATCACGATCACGCTTGGCCATCACCCTTGTGCTAATGATTCCTTGCTAGCAACTTGAAGGACTGGGCATAGGCGCGAGGCAATCCATCGCATGTAATAGTTGTGATAAAAAATTCAAGAAGATTAGCTTTGCACTGCTGGCTTTGCCCAGGAGAACACTCACTCATAGCTTTCCGTCCCTTTGGATCACGGATTTATCTCTCTCAGTATTTCTCTCACAAGAACACACACACAAGAGAATCGTAGAGGGGAAAAAGAAAACACATGCGTAGACTACATCTTTTCTTTTCATTCTCCTATCATTTTTCATTACAGCTGAACACACACACTTTAATACACGTATGAGCCTCAACCAGCAGTTAGTTAGCTCACCCGCAACTCACACAACAAGCCGCATGCTAAACTCGGACGAAGATCAGACGACTTATTCCTGCGTCACTAACTGCACGACATGCACTTACTAACTCCATGCATGCACACATGCACAGTTCGAAAATTATTGGCATTTGGCATAGGTCGTCACATTTATGTGCCTAACTTCTTAGAGCAAAGCTAATAATTTAGCCTGCTGCTGGCTGAATGAAGGTGCCATGTCACATACAGTAAACAGTATAGTCTGTTCATATAACAAGCTGGCTGAGAGGCTGGCTCTATCAAATATGCTAGTATTTAATGCTTTGCATGTGCATACTATCTACTGTGGCTACATATATACTAGTATTTAATGCTTTGGATCGGGTGGGGAAGAAAAACGTCGGCTGAGTCGCTCGCGTCGGCTGTTAAACGGGCGTTTTCCCCTCGTACCACGTGTTTCAGCCGGCGTCTCGTGAGGAGGCCGCTCCATACTCTCTCTCCTATTATTACACCTCTGACCTCATTTTTTGCTGACATGGAGCTCTTTTAGCCTGCTGACGAGACATTACTATGCTTGCTCTTAGAAGAGTTCCGCGTCATTCAATTTCGTAACTAACTAGCGCCGCTTTCTGGTAGCCTATTCCGAAAGATCAAGGACATGTATGAAACGCTGGAATTTCCTTTTTTATTATTATTAAGACAAAAGAACTAATTAATTAAACAAATAGGACTAGTTTCCTGGTATTTACATACGTAAGCCCTTCCCTATTGGCCCTCTTTTTTCGTGGCTTTTAGCTTTGATTTCTTTAGAAGCCGAAATAAAAAGGACGATAAAAAAGCCATTAGCCACTGATCAAAAGAACAGGGCAATCAGCATTAGGGGTTGGCAGGAGCAAACATACCTCTGTCCCGGATAGCGCGGGGCGGCAGCCCGAAATCAGCCATTGACAGGGAAAACATCAGCCAGTGACCGGTGTTAAGCAGAGTCATAACCCTTCTCTGATCCTTGCTTTGCTGCAATTCTTGGGTCGGGGCTTTACCTCATTTTGGTGAAAGAAAGGCCATATTATGATGTGCTTTCTGGTGCAGATCCCTTGCTAGTTGCTACGTCTGATCCTCATCCTTCAGGCTCGATTATACATGGGATTACTCATTATTGCAAGATCTCAAGTCTCAGGCAAGCAATTAGACATAAGATACCTAACTTTTTATAGAAAAAACTAGTAGTTTGGCGGCGATGTAATCATGACTAGGATGGATGTTGCCGGCAATTGGCGATGCCCTTATGCCCAAATGCAGAATTAAGAAGCACACAGTCGCACGAGAAGCCGCTCTCAAATTTTTCAAATATCAGTGCGGCTATCACACCGTGGAGGAGGCAACATGGGATCGCGAAAATAGCCCAACAGCCATGTTTTTGTATCTTTTCTCTGAGCCGTCTAAATCTCGAGGATAAGATTCTCCTTAAAGATGGTAGATTTGTAACATTATAAAATTTCAAATTCTAATTTAAATTATGTCTAAACCTCATTTCTGGATTTTTTTTTATGATTATTAAAAAAACATGTGGGCATTTATTAAAGGTTTTCTCTACTTTTGGCAGTTAAAATAAAATTTCTAAAATAATTAAAGCATGATAAATTTAGAACAATTTTATTTAAGTTCTAAATAATCTGAACTGCATTCCCAAGATTTTTCAGAATTTTGAGATTTTGTTTACTATTTTTCAAAGCTTAAACATGATTTATGGAATTAAAACAATTTGGAAATGTTTTAAATTCGAAAACCATTCACAAGCCGTAACAGTAGCCTTGCCCTGCCTGTTTCCTCTTTCGGCCTAGCGTTGGCCCGTGCGATGTCCTCTGACCGAGCCACCTCTCTCCTCTCCTTTTCTCATTTTCTTTGTGTGAATGTGTATTTTTGCCTAGTGCATCTTCTCTCTCGCGGCTTCATCGCAGGCGCTGACACGCAGGGTCATCTATCAAGCATCGTCTTCCACCTCGGATGGCTGCCATTGGAGCTGACCAATGAACACAATATGCAAAATAACATACTAATTTATGTGAAAAACCTTCTCAAGGTGGTGAGTAAAAACCGAGGGACAAACACTCCCAAATCTTCCACTATGTGAATAATGGGTGCACCGGAGTCCTCTAGATCAATAGAGGCATTACAATAGCAGAGCAACCTCATTAGGGTGCAACCTTGGTATAAACAACAATAATGACAACATTTAACAAGAGCTAACATGAGGTACATACTTTTGGACCAGTGCATCGCTGGAATTGCATCATCATCTCCAGCTCCGGTCGCCGTTGTTGCCATCGTGCAGCTCTCTTCCCGGTGAGCCTTGACCCATTCCGTGTCATTTTCACCATCTCCAGCTCTCTCTTAAGCTTGTTGCACTTCCCGTTTAAGCACTTCATCACCAAAGACCTCTGGTGTTGTGAGCCCACATCCGCCACCTCTGTCATTGCCGTTGTTCCATAGTAGTCCTCTCTCTGGTGAGTTCTAGACCTTGGCATGCTCGTTTTTTATCTTCCCCTGACCTCGCTGAACCTCATCGTGCATTCAATTTGAGCCCTCTACCATCGTTGAGCTTCGTCCCCATTGAAGATTGTTACCGCTGATGCTGTTCACCATTAACAAGCTGCTCAAAGCCTCTCTTCCGTCGCCAAACCCACCATCGTGATCGCAATGAGCCCTTGATTATCAAGAGTTGCCCACCTTAGCTTCTATTAACCAGTTGTGCCATTAGCATCATAGTAGTGTGTAGCATCGTGGCCTTTCTTTGCTGTAGATTCATCTCTGATGACCATTGGTCCTCGTGCTATTGTCATTAGCTTCACAATGATCCCAAGAAGCTATCCTAGAACCTCTTGGCCCCTCTCCTTTGCTCCCTTGTCGACGCTGTCGTTTGGCCGAGCTACTTCACTGCCCAACGTCGCCATAGGCTCGCCTCTGTCCACCTCTTTGGCCACGTGGGATCGCCATGAGCCCCTCTTCCTATTCCCAACCTCACCTGAGCCTCTCCACCTTTCCTTCGTTGCTGGTGAGCTTGTCGCCGAGTATGATTGCAATGCTGTCGCACGCCTCTGAGAGGAGTAGGTTAGTTCTAATGGCGGTAGTTAAGTTTGAATATTTGAGAAATTTGTGATAATAGCCTTGGATAATGGGGGAGAGAAATTTAACATTGTGATAATGCCAATAGGGGAGAAATGTGATAATATATTCATTAGGGAGAAATTGTTTGAACAATGCCAAATGGGGAGAAATTAAAAGTTTTAGATCTCTATGTTGAATAATGCTTTCACCTTCTCTTATGCGCTTAATTTTATATCATTTGGTCATTTTCACCTATATGCTATTCTCATAAATGGATTTGTCATCAATCACCAAAAAGGGGAGATTGAAAGATCAAACTCCGATTAATTGAATGGTTAAGGGGGGAGATTGAAAGATCAAGCCCCGATTAAGTTGGTTTTGGTGTTAATGATAAATACCATTATGAGATCTTGGTAATAATGACAAATACTTTTATTATGTGTTAGTGATAATGACAAATGTATATATGAGACTAATATGTTTGTTCAATCTATTTATGTTTAGTCTCATTTGGATGGAAAGGTGAAATCAAAGAGGTATGCATTCGAAATCACTTTCTCATTTACTAATGCATTCCTTAGATCCAAAATATAGATTGAACTCCTAAAATAGTTCAAATGAATACGTGTTTATGTTTTCTTTATATACACTTGTATGCACACATTTAGGGGGAGCTCTCTCTCTATGTTTTGGAGTTTCATAAGTATTGATTCGTGCTTCTTTCAATATGCATATTTAGGATCTTTACATTGAATACATACTTGAGTATATATAGCTTGTGTAGTATATATATACTCATGTGCAATCGGGTTGTCATTTAACCTCTCCATTATGTGTTAATGGTTGAATGATTAATGACAACCGAATAAATAAGCTTTGTCTAAATCTTATCTTAGAGTATATATTTGTTGTGTACAAGCTGTATACTCGCAAATCAATTTTTATATCTTATTATTTGTTGAGATTGTCATGAATTACCAAAAAGAGAAGATTGTTGAATCTAGTCCCTCTATTATGTGTTAATGGTGAAGTTTGGTAATTGATGATAATTATTTTGTGGACTAACATTTTCCATGAGTTGGATAAATAGGTTAGGTTCCACAAATAAGGATGACTTGGGATGACTTCATGTGTTGAAGATCGTCAAGTCAAGATTGAGAAGAAGATGGCTTCATGTGTTGAATGTCATCAAGAAAAAAGATGCATCATGAATTGATGCATGTCCAAGAGAAGGTGATCATGTGTTGATCATCATGTCAAGCGAAGACCATCATGTATTGATGTAGTTGATAAAAAGGATGCATCATGAGTTGATGCATATCGAGACGATGACCCAATGCAAAGGTATGACTAGCTAGGGCTAAGGATGTGTTCCTAGTCTTTTACCGGTATTGGTGTTTGGTTGAAAGACCGGATTGCTAGTATAGGTTGCCATACTATCTAATCCTTATAGCATGATCTAAGTTTGCAAATGTGTTTTGCAAAAGTTGAAAATCATGCATTATCACTTGGCATGGTCTAAAATTGTTTGTTGCTATTTCCTTTGACATTAGACCGTGGTAGTGACTCTTTAGATGTCTTGTGATTTATGCATTGATCTAATGTGTTTGAGTTGATGCAAATAGATGAGTTGTGTAGCCCTCTGAATAAGATTTTCATAGAGTCCAAGATCACTCAATTCCGACATCGGAGTCAAAAGTTATGATCGTTTTTCCGAGTGTCGTCTGTGCAGAAAAACCGAAAACGGAAATATCATTTTTATAACTGTGGTAGTTCCGAAAAAATCAGAAGTACCGGAGTGAAAAGTGGAATCGGAAGTTCCGATCTCTGAGCGGAACATTTTTTCCAGAGAGCGGTTTTTTGAAAGACTTGGCCTCTTGGAAATCAGAAGTTCCGGTCCGTATATCGGAACTTCCGGAAAATCGGAAGTTCTGAAATATGAATGGTGGGAGTTCCGATTTTGGCTCCAACAGCTAGTTTTTGACCATTGGCGAGGAAATCGGAAGTTCCGGTTTTTGGCCGGCGGCACTTCTGATTTCCCTGATTTTTCAGGAGTTTGATTCCAACGGCTAGTTTTCTTGTGTGAGGTATAAATACCCCCTTGTGGTCGGTTGGAGAAGTTGTTGCTTGACCCATTGCTGTGTTCTTGAGCTAGAGTGAGGCCCTCCACTCAATTGTGCATGTGTTGCACTTTGTGAGAGATGAGAGGTGATCTAGAGTGCATGTGTTGCCTTTAGAGGTGGACTTTGTGTCCGAGTTGAACTTGTGCATTCGTTGCACGTGGTGAGAGTCAAGTGAGGTACTTGACTTGTTACTCTTGGAGTTTGCCGACTCCTAGACGACGTGGGAGGTGTCGTGCCCGGTGATCTTCTCAAAGAAGGTTGTGAGAAGACCCGGCGAAGTTGTGAAGGTTGAAGCTCACCTACCCGGAGCGGGAAAGAGCTATCACTAGTAATTTGATGTGGAAGGCTTAATTCGTGGAGCCGGTCCGATTTGTTTGGGCTTACCTCAACGTAGACTAGGGGAGACCGGCAAGTCTCCGAACACCACGGTAAAAAGTGAACGTGTCATTTGTGGTTTGCTTTCTTGTGCTCTTTTTACATTCAAGCAATTCACTTACTTAGCATTATTTTGATTGCTTGTAAACCTAGAATTGCAAACCTTGACCTAGGTTAGTATTGTTGGTGCACTTAGGCAAATTTGCTTAACTTAGGCGCTATTTGAGCTAAACCAACTTGAATTCAGCCTTCGCATTGTATACTTAGTTTAGGCAAATAGAAAAGGTCTTTAATCGTTTGTTTTAATTGGAAGAGAATTTTTAGACCGCCTATTCACCCCCCTCTAGTCGGCCACCTCGATCTTACAACTAGTCAGCCGAATGACACAATAAATCATGATTTTATTTTATAAATAAAAATAGAAATTAAAATGAAAATCTGAAACCCTAGTGCACATTATTTTCCCTTTTTTCTGATTTCCTCTTCCAACAAAACTTCAAAAGACCCATTCTCCCTCATACAAACTCTAATTAAAGTGAATTTTGTCTCTAATTTTTTCTAAAATCATGAAATTTCTTTATGCACAAAAATCATTAATTTTTGTAACTGTTTGAATTTATTTGTAATGTGTGTGTGTGTGTTTGGCATTTCTTGTGTAGATACTGATGTGCTGAAAACGTGTGAATTTGATCCAGACCAAGGGCAAGAGTTCAATAATCAAGGCAAGCACCCTTATTTTATCATGTTGATCCCATATTTAAATGTTATGTTCTTTTTTCTCAAACTATTATGCATGCTTAATTTGATTAAATGGCTATATTTATGTTTAGTAACTAGTTATCGCTAATTGTTGCATTGATCATTCCTTCAAATTTTGGTATTTGCGTTGTTATCACCATACGAATATTATCTATTGTTGTAGTGAATAATTGTGGAATTTTAGAGTGGTATATGAGTCATATTCTTAGCCATGCTTAGTTCAATAATGGTATAAAATTTGAAAATTGGTAAAAAAAACTCATTTTTTTGACATTTTGGGAGATGTTTTAGCTCATTTTGGACGAAGGGGTTACCTCTGATATTTCATTAAAAATGCGAAAATAAAAATTGTTTAGACTTAGGCAAGTGGTTTATGAAGACTGATGTGGTTAGCACAAGCTCACGATTTCTGTAAGTCTTACCTAGGTCATTAAGGAGCGAACTTTAGTGTCATTGATCTAAGCATTTTTTTTGTATTACCACAAATCTAGGATAGGATAGACTTAGCCGACTAATTTGTATTGTCTCAACCTTGATTTCACCATTCGAATGAATGTAAGTGTCAGTGAGACATTGTATTCCCACATGGTTCAAGGGAGTCTCCGATTGGGTGGTTAGCCCTTCAACGGTGAAATCGTAGTGTACAAAATCGATTTGTGGTAGTGCATTGTAAAGCCCTCATGATAATCACTTAATAGCACGTCTATGAAATCATGTTTTGGCTGACATTATGAGTTCTCTTATGGGTAAAGTTATATAACATCTGTATAATGTAAATCTATTTGAAAAGCTATGTCCCCAATTATAGACATCACTTGATAATACCACACTTGGTTAGATTTTTCTGATTTTAAAATAATCTTGAAAAAATTATGGGTTGTGGGAATCCAGGCTAGAAATATTCTGACAAAGGAACATCAAATGATAATGTTATGGCAAAGAATCATCATTTGCTTACAAATGATTATTATTTACTATTTCTTAGTAATGCCAATTGTTTCTACAAGTTACCCTTTACAAACTATTATGTCTACTACAAATGAAAACTCACTATTATGTCTACTGCAAATAAAAACTCGCATTATGCAGGGCAATCCTTGTAGAATAGCTACTCCTTTGTCAAAGGTGGTATATATTAACATCCTTGTTTAAAGTCTTGTGGAGTATATTTTATACTCACAATTGCTTGCTAAACAACTATTAGAGCAAGAGAAGAAAGGTCCCTCAGTTGGCTACTACTATACAACGGAGTTTGGTGACAAGGATACCGATTTATAGGGTGTTAACCCAGTCGGTTGCCAGGGAAATTTAGCTTGAAGGTTCATTTAGGTGATTGTACAGTACAACTTAACTGACGTAACACGTATACATTGTGTCAGACTATTGCCTCCCGACTCTCCGCCTCAAGCATTGCCTGGTGGACCCTGGGATTCTTTTACTGCACCACCACTACTATAAACTCCTATAGAAGAAACACAAGGGAGCCGTATCGCTGATTCACTTCAGTTTCCTATCGATCAAAACATGCAGGAAGCTGTGCGCCAGAAAGCCGGCGGTCCAAAAGGCTGCAATCATGGCTTCTGGTACATAGCTAGTGGGTCCGGCAATTTGGTTGAGCTCTCTGGTTCACTCTTTTTGACATTTCCTGGCTCGTCGATGGCCATCGCATTTGCATCCACCGGCTGTAGTCGACCGTGAAAAGCAAAATACAGCATTGGTTAGATCGGTCTAATCATGGTGATTGGCATCTGCGGGCAATGTTCACTTATAAGTTCTTGAAGGACGATATTGAGTTCACAACTAGAAAAGAAGACAAGACTTACAGGAGTTTGCTTGGAGGGACCAATGTCCTCAGCCATGGGTTCCGGTCCTCTATGTTCAGTTGTTATTCTGTTACCATCCTGCAGAATGTAAATCAATGAGCATTACTGTCAACAGAAATCACATTATTATTATTTAAAAAGACTAATGGCCGTTTCAAGATTCAATATTTGAGCTCAAGTTCTCCTCTTCGGTGTGCAAAAAGGGGACCTTTTGCTGCATCCTTTTTTGGGTGTCCCTAGCCCACCATGCTTTCCAATGTAAGCAGGGAGCTAAAGCGCAAGAGCCATACCAGTATAGGAGGCACCCCAACTTCCTCCCCCTGTTTTAGTCTCTTTCATTATTTTCTTCTTACCATGTTAGTCCTTATGCTTGGGCATTTTCCACCTTGCATCGTGAAAACAAGAAATTTCTCTCTATTTTACACACTGAAAATGCCTAAGATATACTACCCAGACTGCGGCAAGAGAAATAGAGCAATAACTAATAAGGAAAACTTCATGGACTCATGGTTGTCCTAAATAAGCCCATTAGGACGGAACAGTCCTTCCACAAAGAAAAGGGCAGTAGGGCACATGTTAATAAGATGATGGATCTTTTTTTTAAGGAATGGGCTAAAAAAGGAGAGCTGTGAATAAAATGGTGGGTCTAATGTCTTGGATTGCAGGAATGAAAAAGGACCAAACCACTCGTCTGTATAGACAGGAATGATAAAGTACCTGATCTTTGGTCTCACTTTCAGCAAATTCTCGCTTAACTCTGATGCCTTGAATATTGCTTCTCCTAAAACAAACAATTGCACGAGGCAGAGCACACACAATAGCCATCAGAACTTACAAAGCACTCCTACAGAAATAAATACCATCTCTCAGAAGAAAAGATAAAATACCTCGCTGAGTCTCCCAAAGGTTTGTGATCATCCAATTCCATATCAGAATCAGGGTCATGCCTTTCATCTGGATCCTCTTGATCTTCATCCAGCTGCATAACAAACATACACACAAAGTACCCAAAATGCAATCAGCTCTTCAACTTGTAAAGCTACATCTTGGCTGATAATCCAACTGTGTAGGTGAATGTTTGGTGCCAATCACTTAGGAAAGAGTGATACAATAGTCGTATAGATATTTAACAAGGCCACCGAAAGGTCAACCAAATGAAATAAATTACGGATATTTAACAAGGCCATCTAAGGTCAAACCAAATGAAAAAATTATTACTATCCAGCCTTTGTTCAAAATTGGCACAATGTAATCTATTCAACTGAGCATATTCAAAACTTTATTGAATATAATAGTAGCATGGTGATATTGTGAATCATCCTTATTATAGAAGTTAGTTCAAAGCTCAAACATGATTTAACCTACTAAAAAAGGTCGTATGCACGGACAGATCAAGCTCAAGGCACCAAGCTTGGGCTGGTGGCATAAATGTTATTGAAATAAATGTGAAAACATGTTGCAATAAAAATCACTCTTAAGCAATAATATAGTCCCTGGTAGACAAATAAACCAACTAAACTGTGCATGGAACAAAGTGAGCCCTTAAAACTGTAAACGAGGAGAAGAAATCAAGAAAAAGGCAAACAGTGCAGATGTATAAATTATCTTTGCATGCTACCTCAATTGACAATCATAGGGGACAAACATATGGAATCAAGAAAACAACAGATGACAGCATTAAAGCATATAATATACCCCTTGCGTCTAGCAGTCTTGAGTTATTGTATGAAGCAAGATGTTAGGTCATTAACAAGCAGGAAAATAGGTGTTAATTCATCTGTTATCAAAGCACCAAATTTCCATTAGCATTCCAGTATTTGCCAACAAGAAAATAATAAAACTAATATAACTGAATGCTAGCTATTGTTAATAATCACGCTTTTATATTGACAAGAATTTGCATCTGGTAATATCACTGAATGCTAGCTATTGTTAATAATCACACTTTTTATATTCACAAGAATTTGCATCTGGTAGGCAGCATGCCTCCTTTCTATTTAACACCCCCCCCCCCCCCCCCCAAAAAAGATGATTATGATTCATGAAGGAAAGTTTCCATCAAATAGATCAGAAACTCCTTTGTCCTATTATCATATTTTGTCAATTAAAGAAAGTGAACGCAAAGTTATCTACCTTACAAGTAGGAAGCTCAGTTGCTCACCTCAGGTAATTCTGTATCTGGATCTCGCTCTTGAAATTGGACGCTTGGGGCATGTCGAAGTCTTGAAAGATTGTCTAGAAGTATGCTTCTTATATCATCCAGTTGCTGGCGTGTATTTTTGTTCTCCATGTTACTTGGTGCAACATGAAGAGTGTAATCTGGACCAAAGTATTCGTAGTACTCGTTGATAGGCATCTTATCCTCAAGATCTTGACCAAGTGCAACTCCTGTCTGCTCAAAGATTAAAAAAAAAAGCCAGATGAAACAAACAACGGACAGCACCAAAATTCAAAACAGCAATTAAAAGCATAAGTGTGGCACCAAAAGCCCCTGATAAAAGAGAAAGGTGTTCCTGATCGGCTGGTCCTGGATACCTTCAGCAATTAAAAGTGCAGCCTCTCACACGTATCAGTTGTGTTTAGCCTATCTCGTGTTCAGATTTATAAATTCAACCAAAAAAAGTGTAAGCAGGTGTCCAAATAGCCACCCAAACTTCGGGTTTGCTGATTTGCTCTTGATCTTAAACCTATCTCCAAAGAAAAGCTAAACAAGTGGGACTGTGGCTGGCTTGGAGGACATCATTTTACAAGGAGTTTGTGCTTCCGCTTAGATTATCCAGATATCCTTCGAGGCTGATCTTATAGGCTACCCACTACCTTATTTTCTTTATCTATTCTAAGCTTGATAATACGAGGAAGCTTGATTAAGCCCAATATAATTACTGAATCAAGTGAAACAACCTTTAATACTTTGAGAAACACAAGGTGTTTTGTTGTTGTTATTGAAGATGCTCTCAACAAATAGATGTATTTTAAAGAGAAATACAAACATTCAAATCAAGCATTACAAGAGTTACTAAAAAATAACGGCCCATGAGTGTTTTGTAGATTGCATTGTTATCTGATCAACAGTAACCAAAAGTGCAATGATTTAGTGATTTTAGAACTAAACAGCAAAACATATCAATTAAAAGAAGTCAGAAAGAAGGTACAAGTTAGAAGCCAAATGCCAATATCTAGATTCCAAAGCGTGGACTGAAGTGGGAGCATAAAAGCACATTAGGTTCTAGCTCGTACCTTTGCATTGCCATCTATAATTATAAAATTCTCAGTGGCCATTATAATGCACATGACAAAGAAAAAGAAATCTGAGAGAGACGTCATTTTTTCCCTTCAATGAGATAGTTCTTTATCATACCTCATAACACCAACACCGTGCAACATTTCTTATGGTATATCCACCACCACCGAGAAGCAACAATGGAACATTGAAGGACCTCATGTACTTCACGCATTCCGCATGACCTCTGATTGAGAGATTGAAGCAGCCCAACCTATCCCCAGACAACGAATCGGCACCACATTGAAGCACAACTGCACCAGGGCGGAAAACCTCCATAACTTTGCACATGACTGGCTTGAACAGGGATTGGTAGCTTTCATCATCAATCCCATCGTCCAGCGGGACATTCAGGGCGTAATACTTCCCCTTTGAATGTCCAATGTCACGGATATCCCCTGTTCCTGGGAAATAATCGCCAAACTTGTGGAACGAGACTGTCATAACCCTGTCCGATGTGTAGAATGCCTCCTCAACTCCGTCTCCGTGGTGTATATCGATATCAACATACAGAACTCGCTGTAAATAGTAAGACAACATATATTAGCACAATGAAAAAGATCGATTAAACATTAAAAACATTCAGTTGGTTCAAAATGGTAAAAGGAATCCTAGAATAATTTTTACCACAGCAGCCACTCTTTCAAATCTGTTTGATCACTCATCCCCTTATTTGAAATCAGTTTCTGTGAAATCACTCTCTCATAGTCATAGTTAACAATCAAATGAGCATTCTAATTGTCTATATATCATTTAAGCATATGCATGGACTATAAAAATACAAAAGTAGCACACATATTGGGCTTTTTTTTTTTAAATACCAAGTAGCATACATATTGGCGTGTCAACATATATGAGGTCTTCTTGTAGTTTGCTCCTTTTCCCTTACTTTTTGTCCAAGTCATATTCTGAATCCATGAGATATCTCATAACTAATATAGGTGACATGAAGTTGATAAACTAGTTAAGTTGATCATTAACGACAAATAATCATTTGATTTGACGAAACATTTACAGATGAAAAGGGTGCACATTGATGAAATTGAGTGAAGATGAAACAAATACAAGTTCTGGTCCGGATTGACCGAAAGGACGCACAACCATCGACAAAGTAAACCGAATGAGCTAATTGAAAAGATTTATTGAGCCCACCGAGGCGAGGCAAGGAAGAGAGGAACCATCACCTCGTGGTGCTTGAGGAGCTCGAGGATGGCGAGCACGATGTCGTTGACGTAGCAGAACCCGGACGCCTCGCACTTCTTGGCGTGGTGCAGGCCCCCGGACCAGTTGATTGCGATGTCGTGTCCGTGGTTGAGCTTGATGGCGCCGCCGACGGAGGCCCCGGCGTAGGTCTGGCAGAAGCTGTAGAGCCCGTCGAAGACGGGGCAGTCCTCGCCGACGTTGAACCGCTTAAGCGCTCGGATCTGGTCCTGCTGCGTCTCGGGCGTGACCAAGCGGAGGAAGGTGATGTAGTCGTCGGAGTGGAAGCGGCAGAGGTCGCGGTCGCGGGCGGGGTACGGGCGCAGCACCTGCATCTGGTCGAGGAGGCCGTACTGCGCCAGCAGCGAGTGCGTCATGCGGATGCGGTGCGGCTTCATCGGGTGGCCCTGGCCGTAGTAGTAGTTGCCCACCTCCGGGTCGTAGAAGTAGCACACGCGCCGCTTCTGCGCGTCGGCGCCGACCGACGGCAGCGAGCTGCCGCCGGCGCCGGCCGACGAGGGGTCCATCGTGCGCGTCGCCGCCGCCGCCGGTGGGGAATCGGGGGGTTTTGGGGTTGGATTGTTTGCTGAGTTTCGCTTGGGGCTGCGCTTCGTCTCTTGTCTGGGTGCTTGTTTGAGGGGGCCGACAAGCGGAGGCGATGACGAACAAGTATTTATACAAGGAGGCGAGTGGGAGCGCAAGGAAAATCCAAGAAGCAACTAGAAAGGACGGCTGGCTCTTGTGATACGAGGGGCAGAATAGTTCCTGGTTTATCTTCCCGTGTCCCAGTGACCATTGTATTGGGACAGTAAATTAATTGTCTATGGTCTTAATCTGCGAATCAGAGTAGGACTCATGCCATCTATTGTTAGGTTTTGAATTCTTTTGCTTAGACTTTGCTTTCTATTTTTATAATAATTTATCGTTAAATGATGTGTCTTTTTAAGACAGAGTCTACATATAAATTATAGTACAAACTATACTGAGTTCAGTTATAACAACCAAAATCACATACGACTATTTTTCTCTATATACTGTCCTTAATGAACAGTTAAAAAATTCAAAAACCACAGCCATAAACCTCAGTCCAAAAGAACCCATCCTAAATGGTACCATCTTCTATAGTATAAGTACTGGTTCTAGGTGACCCTAGTGAGTTAAGGCTAACCTCCACGGCAAAACACTTGATGTTTGGAAATATTTAGAGGAAATTGATTATTTGCCTCTTCTTTGTTGCGCACTAGCTCATTTACTTTATAGTTAGTTTTAATTGATGATTTACCTTATCTTTCAATTTATTCTTGATGATTTGTTCTCTTTGGATTTTTAGCTCATTTTCTATTTTTGCAAAGCCAAATAACCGTGTGAAATAACCAATATACCTCTTGGAGAAAGAGTAATCTGTGGAGTTGCGATAGGGACGGTTGAAGAGCTACTGCAGCCGGCTCCTCCTGGATGTTGTATTTTCTGGATGTTGTTCTGGATGATTTATAATTATTGTGCAATACTGAGCGTTCTTGATGATTTGAGATGGTATAACATTCTGGATGATTTGAGATGAGATAACATTCCGGATGTACCAATACAATCTGAGATGATATAATAATGTGATATCAAAATCTGAGCAAAATAATGTCATACTTAACACTAGGAAACAATGTCCAAAAATATGACAATTGTTCAACCATCATAAAATAACTGAATATGTTGTGCTGAACCGTCACAATTGATCAACCATTATGAAATAATTGAATATGTCATGCTGAACATCACAATATAGTATCACAAACAGGTCCTAAACATCATAAAATAGCAAAATACAGGTTCTGAACATCACAAAATAACAAAAGATAGTTTATCATCACATTTAGGTCTTTCTTTTCTTCCTTGGGATCGTCATCTTGGAAGTGATTGTGATTGATGGTTGAGAAGGTCCCTTAGGAGCCATTGCAAGAACAAGTTGTCTGCATAATAATTTGGTAAAAACTTGTATGTTTATTCAACAATATGATAGAAATTAAACTTACATATCACCTTCTTGTCATTGGGCCTAGGCTGTTATGCAAGACGGTATGAATGCTGAGAGAGGACCTTGTGGGAGTAGCGACACTTGTAGTGCCTTCAACAACAAGTAAAGTGCTTTCACCATTGGTCCTTGTAATGTTCTTCCTGATTTTCCTTTTCCTAAAAAAACATTTAATTAAATGAGTTAAGTTAATAGTTACCTATGGATGCAATAGTTATAATTTCTGACAATACCTTTTATTTGTCTCATTTAGTGGACATCCAGATTGACTATGTTCCAACTCACCACATCTTTTACACCTGTTTGGGGTTCCCAAGTTAATTGACTTGTTACAATTTTCACCCTTATCAAGGCATCCCTTAATCCTCAACTTCCTAGGTCTTCCTGCAGATCTTTTTGCAAGTGGTGGAAATAAAACAAAGCCTAGATCAACCTTAGACCACTGAGTCCTATCTGTCAATGGTTCGACTGCCCCTTCATAAGCTGCCTTGAACCTCTCAAGTGAGTAGTAGTCATGGACATAGTCTTCTAAGTTGATGTTTCTCTTTTCAATAAAAATGCAAGGGCATGATCACAAGGCTTGTCTGTGTGCTGCCACTCAAAGCAAGTGTACTCATGTAAAGCTATCTTAATCACATGTCTCAAGTTATTGTTCAATGTGTCTCTAATTTCATCACTTCCATGATGGGATCTACCAATCTTCAAATGTCCGAGTCCTCTAGTCCTATTATTTATTTGTTGTATGATAAGCTGGTAGCATCCTTCCTTGTAGCCTTTTCCCAATCCTTCTCCTCTTGTCAAATAACATCATGATTTTCACCCTGATCTTGTTGCTAGGTGATCAACTAGCACATCCTTTACGTCTCTCACCCCAACTATTGAAGCACTTTACCAAATTGTTGTTGATATAATCATACTTAATCTCTATGTTGAAGCTACACCTCACCCTGATAGTTGTCTTGTCTGCCATTCTACGAGCCACAATTTTCTAAGGGTATCCTTCCACCATACAAAGCCTATAAACTTTATAGGGTCAGATTTCTTAGTGCTAATGTCAAACCCCTGTAGAATACATGTTGTCTGATGGCCAATCTAAAATCTCTCATTGAAGGAAACAATGTGCCTCTCTCCATCTTCGGGTTATCTCTATCATATGCAATGTGTTGCTCCTCGTATATGTTATCATGGACTACAATAGCAGCATCATTACTGCCATCAACATCACAGCTAGGTCCTGCAACAGTATCAACATCACCAGGAATGTCACAATGGGCTTCATATGTACCCTCATCCTCATCCCTCAAACCTAGTAGTACATGCATATCTTCCTCACTCATAGGATAATTACCCCCATCTTCATCTCCAGAGCAATTTCAATAGTGCACCAGTCCCCCACTGGTTGTGATGCACACATGTTATGTGTTTCAACAACTTGTGGCCCGCTTAGTCAGCTCCTCAACCATCCCTGTTGTGCAATGGAGGGGTGGCCTGCCCGCTCCAACAGCTCGGGCGGCGAGGAGGAGAGGGAGGAGGGCAATGTGGATGAGCCGACGGTCTCAGGTGACGAGGAGGGGATGGAGGAGGCGCCACACAGTGGAGGGGCAACATGAACCCTAGTCCCTACCACGCGGTGGAGGGGCTACGTGGAGGAGCCGACGGCCTCGGGCGGCGAGGAGGAGGTGGGCAACATGGACAACCCAGGGGTCTCAAGCGATGATGAAGGGATGGAGGTAGCGCCACACGGTGGAGGGGCAACACAAACCTTAGCGCTAGCTCATGAGCAGAGGTGAAAAATGGGGAATCGATTGATCATCTGATCCCCTCCACCGATAAGTCTTTCTCCAAGGGGTATATTGGTCATTTTACATGGTTATTTAGGCTTGCAAAAATAGAAAATGAGCTGAAAATCCAAAGATGGCAAATTATTAAGTATAAATTAAAAGATAGGACGAATCATCAATTGAAACCAACTATGAGGCAAATGAGCTAGTGCGAAACGAAGGAGGGGCAAATCATCAATTTCCTCAAATATTTCCATGAGATATTATAGTTAATACCAATGAGCACCCTACCTAGTTGAGGGGAGAGAGAATGTGTGGTCCCTTAGCGTCAGTTGCATTCCATACACGTCTTGTAAGGTCTAACTAGTTTTATGCCCGTGCATTACAATAGAAAATAAAACTTAGACATAAATATTATGTTGTAGTTATATATTCTTGCTAAAAGAAATAGAAGTTTGTTTCTGTTTAACTATATAAACTACCTCTAATATTAGCGACAGCCAAATATATGCACATAATGATTTAAACAATTCAACTAACCAAACACTTAAATCCAAAATCTTTTTTATATACTCCATCCTTGGCATAACAACACAAACAGCATGGATCTGAAATCATAATACATGCAAAGAAATTTGGTCTTATTACACAACTTCCGTATTTACTCTTTTTTTCCTAAACAGATGCATGCTCCAAGTAGATTTTGTTCAGAGCCACGATCTACGTTAAAGCTTCAGAAACACAAAAAAAAGTCGAGATCAAACAAATAGTTTTCTCTATGGAAGGACTTTGCGTACTTCAAATTAATTTGTGCAACGAATCTTGATCCGCACTCTCAATGTAGCATTCAAGCCTATCACTGCCCTTTTGCACTATTTTCTATTTCCGTATTTTTAGTGGCAAATTGTTTGTGATTTTGACCAGAAAAAAACCTGAAAGTCAAGAGAAAGCATACGTTATGTAGTGGAGACACATAATGTACACAAACTTGGTGCACAAAGCAAATAATCTGAAATTGGTCAGGTAACAATGTGACATCTCTTATCGTTCAAGTAATAGTTTTAAGAGCTGCAATACTATATCTCTGACCATTTCTCAAGGAACCCAAATGTTAAGTTATTATACATATACATCATCTACAAATTACGAAAGCCACTTGGCTATGGTTTTGATGATCTTATTCCACATAGACTAACCAAGAGCTAGGACTCAAATTGACATATCAACCATAATTGTTCCGTAGAAATATTTTGACACGTATTCTAGCATCCTGTGCTCCATTCATTCAAATAGCTTTGTAGCACATGACATTAGAATATTATGACATCATTAGAAAGAACCATCAGGTTTGTTAATATATCCTACTCATCTCCTGTAATTAAAATATTGGGTCTCATTTCATCTCTGGCACATAAAAGCCACTTCTTATAAAGTTAAGTCCTCCATATTGGCGCCTGCAAATAAAGGAAAACTTAAAGAAGCTACAACTCTCATAGAGTAGGATATTCAGTATCTTTAAAAAGAAATACACTGGCCCAATCTTCACATAAATAAGGGCATGAAGAATAAAATGGAGGAACCACAGGAATGGTCAAATTGCAGCTGTATACTCACCTTTTTCATCGTTCAAGTTTGTTCAGCAGATTTTCAAGCCGTGGCAGTTCTTGCAAAATGTCATTCCAGTTCGGCATACCCTACCAAAAAAGAAAAAAATTGATCATATACCCTCCATTTAGATGGAAATTGAGGATTTACCCTCCTGTCCCACGTGTCAGTGACTTATGATGACCCCACGTGTCATTGAGATGTGGAGGGTAAATCCTCAATTTCCCAACTAAAAGGGAGGGTATATGATCCAATCTCCCACCAAAAAAAGGTACATGTGCTTGGTTAGCTATATTACTTCTGCTTCTGCTGTTAGATCAGTGTCTTTTAGACTCTCTTGATCCATTCAAATTATGAGATTTTATGATTTTACTATTATCATACCATGAAGTAATAAATTTCGTTGTGACTAAACTAGCTGAGTGCTTATGCGTTGCTACGAAAAAAAATTAAAATACCCACCAGGATGTCAAACCACTGTTGCCCTATGCTTAGGTTGCGTCAAGCCATCAACTCTATTGGAACTTGGTCAAGGCCCGTCTCAGCCCACGACGTGGCTCCGCCAACTGTGCTCAACCTACATCACTCTCTCTGCTCCGCTGCTACACCCCAATTGAGCTCCGTTGTGGCTTATGTTAAACCTCCTTTGTCATGAATTGTGAGGCTGTGAGCAGCAATTGTTATTTTTGTTTTATAGGATTTTGGTTTATATATAATTGAATGAGGCAAGACACGACATGCTAGGCTGACAAAGCCTTAAAACCAATGTGTCGTAGTGGCCACAGCGCTTGCGTCTCCACTACAACTTGCGTGCTCAAGCGACCACCACCACAGCAACATGAAAGCCTCCTCGGCTCCTCTCATGATCTCATCACTCATCAGCATCAACTAGATGCAGCCATGGGCCATATCACACATCGAAGAGGCATACAAATTGAGATCAAATGGAGCATGCATGCACACGTTTAACAGAAGCACCAAAAAAGGAGCGTGTCATTATATTTATTTGTAGTATGATAGAGATAAGAATAGTTAGTTTACTTATTAGATTTGTTTATTGCTTTATAAATATATTTCATTTATTAGAAATGGATTTTCTTAGATATAGAGATTATTTCTTAGAGGCCAAATCGAGTTATTCCTATAAAAGGGCCAGCATTTATCTATTATCAATCAAGCAATGAGGATGAATTAATCTAACCTCTTTCCTCAAGTTCTATCATCTCAATCTATAGTCAAATCTCTCATCCCACAAAGCCGATGCTATCCGGCCTTTCTCCGAGCGATGTATACCTCTATGAACTAAGGATCATCATAAGGGACCTTTCACTCTGTGCCTAACAGAATTTTGGTGATTATACCCCATACGAGTACACTACAGCCTAACCTACTTGACCTTGAGTATAGAACTCTAACCAATAGCAAAGATATCACAGGACAAGTCCTGTTCCTGTGGTATTTTCCCCTATTGAGTAGGAATAACAATACAGACTGATTGTAGCTTTGATCTTCTGTTGTGAGTTCACACCAAAAAAAAGGATCACATCCATTGACGTACAAGATGTACAACATGCATACTTTGTGTGTGGACCATTCAATCAACAATGGATGGCCTAGATGACACCGGAGTAAATTCCTAAATTGTCATCTGGAGGCAATTTAAGCTTTTGATATGAGCAGAAGGCTGCCATATGGATGCCCATACCTTTTACATTGCAATGTAGAGGATCCATTTCCATCCCATCGAGGCAAGCAAGCTAGGATTTTTCACACAAGTTCACTATAAGCAGGAGCTTTGAAAAGGCTCTTGTCTAACATCATTTTCCTCAATATCTCCACTTCATTCCATCGATATTGTGCAGCATATATATTGGATAGAATTACCCATGGAGTTGTGCTCGCAGGGTCCAAATTATAAAGCTTTGTTGCTGCTATTTCACCAAGTTCCGCATTACAGTAGTTTCTACAGGCACTGAGGAAAGAATACCACATCGAAGCTGGTGGATCAGGATGTTCCAGTAATAGATCATAAGCTTCACATAGCTTTCCAGCACGGCAAAAAAGATCCACCATGACACTCAAGTGTTCAACAGTTGGGTTGATATTGTAGGTACTCCCCATCATTTGGTACATATGAATTGCTTTTTCAACTAATCCAGCATGACTACAGGCTGAAAGAGCACAGAGGAAGGTAGCTGAGTTGGGCTGCACTTGATGCTGAAGCATCTCATTGAAGGTTTGCAATGCTAAACCGTTTTCCCCACACCTTCCATAACCAGAAATCATTGCATTCCACAAAGCTGGATCAGTCAACTTCGTCCTATCTTTCTCAAATACCCTGCCAGCATACACATCACATCCACAGCTCATAAACATGTCAATCACTGTTGTCTGGAAAACATCATCCTCGAAGTCTTGCATTGTTCAAATGACATGGCAATAAATCTCCTTCCCACGCTGGATAGCTGACATGGCCGAACAAACATTCAACATACTTGTCATGGTTTCCAAACTTGCACATGACACTCCCTCTGACCGCATCTTACTGATAAATGAAAAGACCTCAGAGAACTTCCCATGATGTGCAAGCCCATTGACCATCAAATTCCATGTAATACTGTCAGGCTTGAACCCTTCCAACCTTAGCTGTTCGAACAACCCTAAGGCATTTGCGAGCTTCTCATGTATCAGGAAACCTGAGATCATGGTATTCCAAGACACCAAGTTCCTCTTCTCCATGACTGAGAAAACCCAGTAAGCACATTCCAGTGAACCACACTTCGAGTACATGTCAATGAGTGCAGTCCCAATCTTGACACTGCAATCCATTGCACGCTTCAGGACATAGCTATGGGCCTCTTTACCAAGTGCCGATGCCGACACACACTTGCACATGCTGAGAGGACTACCAGCAAAGTTGTCTCATTAGGCTTTTCACTGGACCCAAGTACCATTTTCCTAACAATACCCAAAGCCATGGAGTGTTCACCATTCCTCAACAACCCAGAAGCCATCGCATTGTAACTCTTCACGCCCTTGTCAACCATGAATTCAAGAATCCTCCTTGCCGAGTTCGAATCCCCGCAATCCGAGTACATTGTGATGAGCGCTGTTGCAACATAGCGATCCAAACAGTCCCCAGTCTTCACCACGAACCCGTGCAACTGCTCCCCCTGCTTGACCGCCCCACAAGCAGGCAGCACGCTCGCGACCGTGACAGAGTTCGGCAATATCCCTTCTTTCGCCAGGAGCCTGAAGACACCCTTCGCCTCATCGGCCTCCCGGCACTGCGAAAGCCCGGCGATGATGGCGTTGAAACAGGGCACAGTCCGCTCCGGCATTTGGTCGAACACCCGGCGCGCGTCCGTGAGACAGAGGAGCCTGGCGTAGGCGCTCGTCAGGGCGGTGGCCGCGTAGGGGCAGGAGGAGAAGCCCGACTTGGCGAGCTGGCCGTGTATTTGGCGGGCGGCGGATGCGTCCCGGAGTGCAGCGCAGGACCTGAGCAGGCAGGGGAAGGTGAAGGCGTTGGGACGGAGGTTGGAGGCGTCGGCTCGAGAGTAGGAGAGGAGGGCTTCTTGATAGCGTCCGTTGGAGACAAGCTTGCAGAGCTGCTTCCACGACGTGATGGTGATGGTGTCCGCGGAGAGCTTGGCACTGGAGAAAAGCTTGCGGAGTTGTTGCTTCCATGGCGCGACGGTGGCCGCGGAGGGCTTGGCGGCCATGCAGACGGCATTGGTTTCGGCGTTTCGCGTGGGGAGCGTTCAGGGTGGATTCGCAATTATCATTGGCCTATTCTTTTTAGTTGAAATTTATGGTTTTTAGTTATGGTTTTTTATATGAGAGATTATAGAGTAACAAAAACTCATGTGTAGTTTTTGCCGATATAAATAAAATCAGTACAGTATGTATTACAATTAATTAGTAGATCCTATCTTAAAAACATACTCCGTTTAAAAGTTAGTTATCGTAGAAAAGCTAAAAAACAGTTTTTAGAAGTTTAAAAGAACAGAGCCATTAAGTACTCGTTTTCAAGAAAAACTATGAATAAGTGCTCAACTTTAAATCCATAACTTTGTAAAAAATAAAAGGGAATAATTCTTGTTTCTTAGGAAGGACAAAAATTTTTCATTCCACATGAACAACTAATTCAATGAAGAGATATGCACATTACAATTCTTACATTCCACATGATCATTACAATTCTTACATACAACTAAACTAAATCAAGAGAGATGCAAATCTACCACACATTTCCCTGTCACTAGTTAATTCATTGGCTACAACATTCTGATTATATCCTGACCTTCATGATCTCAATTCCTGGGAGCTCTAAGCATAACTCCTTCACCTCCTAGACGATTGCACGGATTGATGATCATTCTTGAGCGCTTGCCATCAGTTTGTGATTAACGAATACATATTTAACCCGCACTTTTGCTGTGGAGATCCTATAATTTTCCGATTGTATTTTCCATCCTAGGCATGCAAACAAAGGACATAGATAATTGACTACTTGCTTGTTTATTTTAAGCATTACTTTAAAATCTAGAAAAATTATAGTAAGTTCTAGCATGTCCTATTGAGTTTTTATTTTTCACGTGTGTGTGTGGGTCCCTTGGATCTATAAATCAAATAGTGCAAAAAAAACAGATGATACGGCGCTCTCTTGCGTTATCTTTTGTGAGTAGCTTTAATTTAGGTTAATATTTGATCAGCCTTACAAAAACAATTGTCCGTGTCCAATGCAAGATATGACCACGCTTTTAACTATAATTTACTGAAAACGAGAAAAGATATGCATTACAAAAGTATTTTAAAAGACGAATTTAATAACATTTATTTTGCATAGTAGAGTGGTATACTTTCATATATATTAATAATAAGCTTTAAAAAGACAAAAAAGTATGGATTTCGTGGGCGACTTGTGGATGGAGGCACCCCTGCTCATTTTGGCTTTTTTATGGATTATGGCTTAGTTTTTACTGTTTTGCACTACAGCTGGTTTATTTTGCACTGTACCCGCTGATGGTTTTTGGCGTAATTAAATTTAAAAAATAAAAAATAAAAAACAGGTTATCCCATCACAAACATGCAAAAGAATATAGAAAAAAGTAAATAAAAAACACCAAAAAAGACAAAAAAGACTAAAATAAGAAACTAGAAGGCAGAAACAAAAATCTGAAGCCAAAAGAGCGGAGCCTTTGGAGGCACTCAATTGGGGTTTTTGGTGGCTTATTGGTTTTTGCACTCTAGTTAGATAATTTTACACTGTAATTATTGGTGACTTTTTAATATAACTAGTAGTGTGCCCGTACTAACGCTACGGTAAAATACAAAACAAGATAAAATTTGTTGATCTGCAAAATATAATATATAATATCTGCAATATATAATATTCGATCTGCTCCAGCGTCTTGCCGCTCGTCTCCGGCACGAACCTGTGCACGAACAGCACGGACAACGCCGAGATGGCCGCGAACGCGGAGAACGCGCCCGCGACGGACACGGCGCTGCAGACGGACAGGAACGACATGGCCACCGCACCGCTCGTCAGCCATTTTAAAGTATCGGCCAATATGTTGTCATGTCTCCTTTCAAAAACAAAAATATTTGACAAATTGTAGAACAAACTATGGGTGTTAAATGAGAAGTAGAAGACAACATGTACATCTTGCAATACTAACATATCGGTGAATATGGACGCCATGAATGGTTATAAATGGATCTGAAGAATTCATGTTCAGATCTGAAGGATTTCCGCTTCTCGTCCCTCTCCTTGAGTTCATTGACCATTTTGTCAATGTTTTCTTCCGGAACCTTAGACAACTGTGCAACACCAACGCAAAGATACCGAACTATCAATAAGGTATCTTTTCTACAAGCACCTATGAAATCCCACAAAGCATTTGTTGAGTATGATAGCAGTACCTTCCCATATTGAAGACTTGAAGCGTCACGATAAAATTCAGGATAAGCTTCCTTAGCTTTATTGTATGCATCCATGTCAACTTCTATATTCTTGGTCCTCTTTTTGTAGGCATCGTACAAGGTTTTCTGATTGAAAACTGCAAGCATTGACACCTCACTCAGATACATGTAAAAGATTTTCTTTTATTAAAAAAGTTGCATCCTGACTCCTGAGTTCATGACATACGGCATGTAGTTAATTGCAAATGGTAAATCAAAACCATTCTACCTTCAGACTTGAAAAGCATAGAAGACATTCAGAAAGCAAAAAAAATGAAGATTTAATGGAGCTCCCATTGCCATTGATTGAATATTAGGTACCAAGTAAATGTCTCCATGCAATATAGAAAGACACGAGGAACATGACATCAAACATTTTATCCATTGTGCATACAATATAGACATATATTTTCCCTTTATTTTAAACAAACTTAACTTACTTTGCTGGTTCAATGCACATATGCAGGATGAACTGAGATAGACAGATAGCTATTGAATAAACTTGGCCAAAAAAGTACTATTAGTAACTTTCTATATTCCTCAGGAGTTATTTTCTAGCTTGAACCAAAACAGCTCAAACTGTAAAATAATTACAATTTATAAGAATTATCCAAAGAGAGGATCTACAGTATAATAGCAAGCCTGATGTTCTCACACAGTCCCACACTTACACTACAATCTAGATCCTAATGTCAATGGAGCAGAAATTCACCAGAGATTAAGCAACACCCAAGTGGTGGTTGTCCAAAAAAACATAAAGTTGTACACTGTCGACTTTCAGACATATCTTTGCAATATAACAGCCCATGCATTTTTTTCCATACTTGACTGAACTAACACGTTTCTCTACCAATCAAAAGGATGTGGATATTAGAGCAGTGAAGAGATGAGCTCACCATCCCACCCATATGGTGCAGGTTCCTTCTCCCACTTCTTGTATTTTGCCTCTGCCGACTCCTGCGTATCAAGCATGAAAGACTTTGACAAGTCCAGCCCGTTCGAGTCGAGCAGCTTCCCGATTTTCTTCTTCCTGTCTTCCAGCCACTTCTGCTTAGAAACACCTCTACTCTCAGGGCGAGGCTCCATCCTCTTCTTCTCCGCAACCATCGCCTGCTGATTTGCCTTCCTAGCCTCGTTCTGTAGCACAATCAAACACCATGGATATGAATATCCTAAGCTGCAGATGGACCAGCTGCATTATCTCAATGACGGACACAGAATCACCGATTCACCATACCATCTTAAGCCGCAGCTCGAACAACTTCTTCTGCTTTTCGGTCATCTGCAGGTAACCATCATCTGCGCCAGCGTCCTCCTGCCGTCCGGCATCACCATCAGCCTGGTCTAGGGCGACGTCAGATTTGCCGGAACCTCCAGCAAGCAGTTCTTGCTCCCCGCGCTCCGATCCTAACGAGAAGTCAATCGATAAGCACGCAATCAACTTCAGCCTTCAGGATGGAATAAATCAACCCAAATAATATCTATTGGCGAAGAATCCAGGCAGCACAATTATTGAAATTACAGACGAGAAGAAGAGGTCGCGACCTAATTTGGCATCGGCGATCCTCTTGAAGCAGTACTCAGAGCAGTCGTGGTAGGGGTTGGACGCGTTGATGCAGTCGGGGTGGACGGTGCGCTCCTCGGGGGGCCGCTTCCACTCGTCGTCAAGGCGCCGGCGGTCGGAGTGGATGGCAAGGAGGAGAAGGGAGGCGGCCGGTGTAGAGGGCGGCGGCGGATGTGGAGAAACGGCGGCCGGATGGAGAAGTGGGTGCCGGCGCCGATCTGGACCGGGAAGCAAGGGGCGGCACGGTGGAGGTGTGGCCGGAGAGGAGGACTGGCGGCGCAAGAGCAGAAGGTGGAGAAGGTGGCGGAGGAGAAACGGCGGCCGGATGGAGAAATACGGGTGGTGCGCCGGCGAGCTGCAGCCCGGCCCACTCCTGCCTGATGAGGCGGAAGTCCCTGGGCGGCGCGCGGACCACGGCCGCGACGACCGAGCTGAGCGCGTCGGCGGCCAAGGATGACGTCTCGGAGACCTCCGAAGCCGACGGTTTCCCCGCCGCGGTGCCCCTCTGCCCGCAGGACGAGCTCTGCCACTGCCGGCTCCACTTGCGCGCCCTCCCCCCGCCGGGCTTCTCCTTCTCCGCCGCCGGCTTGAGCCCCACCAGCGTCTTGATCCACTTCCCCGACGCCCACATCGGTGCGCCAACCAAACACAGGGGTGGGGGGAGGAGGAGGCGGCGGCGTGGGGTGGGGGGAGAAGGAGGCGGCGGCGCGGGGTGGGGGGAGGAGGAGACGGCGGCGGAGCAGAGGGGTGGGGGGAGGAGAAGGCGGCGGCGGAGCGGTGGAGGCGGCGACGGCGGAGGAGCGGCAGAGATATCAGAGGGGAGGAGGCGCACGGATTTTCGGTGGTGGGAGGTAGGAGGCGGCAGAGGAGGAGGAGGGAGGGGAGGAGGCGGCGGAGAAATCAGAGGGCAGGAGCCGAGGAGGCGCACGGGGGCGTGTGCGTGGGCGTCGGGGTGGGGTTCTGGCTCAATGATGTGCATGATCCGGATGATTTAGGCCTTAGGATTTTCAATGAGTAAGAGAAGAAGGCTTGAGGAGAGATCCAGACCATTCATTTGTATGAAGTTGTAACCTTTTGGTACACAAATCTGGGTGGACTTAGATTAGGCATGACTGTGGGGGTGGATTTAGTAAAGAAAATTTTGGTGTATTATAGAGTAGGGTAGAAGGGTAGATTAATTTTAAAAAATGAAATTAAGAATCTAAAAGTCAGAAACATAAACTGGCTTTAAGCCGAAATGCGCACAGCAAATCTTACCAGCATTATTAGCGGAAGGATTCCGGCCTTCCCACGCTATCCACGTCGCCCCCTGCGCTCGGTCGGCTGGCGCGTGGCAAGAGAATCTGCGTACGGCCGGCCGAGGCATTTTCCTCATACTTTCCGAAAATTACGTAAAGGTCCTTTTTCCTCGCGAAAAGGTCTCTGCAAGTTTTTTCTTTAAAAAAAATTTTTGGATGGCGCCCGGCGGGTTTCTAAAATTACGTATAGGTCCTTATTTACTTACGTACAAGTCCTTACAAGTCCTCAATTTTTTTAAAAAAACCCTTTGATTTTTCCGAAATTACGCATTTGTCCTTGATATTTTTTTATGAAACTCTCTGCGAATTACTGTCTCTTTTACTTTGGTCCACACGGTAGCTAGCGCGACGTGCGCCGCGCTTATGCAGCTAGTAGATAACATTTACCGTCATTGGGTTAGCCAACCAAAGCTCTCCTACAAAATACGACTCTCTGGAGGGTCCTCCGTGCAAGACAGCCCAAAAGCCGAACACCCACGGCGCTCGGCCTCGATTTCCAGTAGCGCAGGTGCGGCCCCTTCAACAACGCGGCCATCCGCTGAAGCCCAGAGAACTTCTCGAACCTTCTCGAAACCGCAGCCCTCCCTCCTCCTCCTACCCCAAAACCCTAGATCCCCAAACCCTCCCAACCGCCTCGTCATGGACAATCCATGGGGCTTCCCCGCCGGCGCTGGCGCCGACCTCTGCCCCGTCTGCTCCGCGCGCCACTTCCCCTTCTGCCCGCCTCCGCCTCTCCCGCCCCAACCCTTCCCCTATGATCTCCACCCGCCGCCACCTCCTCCCCCGCCGCAGTACCACGCCCCCTTCCACCCGCCGCCGCCGCCGCCGATGTGGGGTCCTCCGGGGCCGCACCCCTACGAGCTCCTCGACCGGGAGGGCCCCCACAAGCGGATGCGCGTGGGCGATGCGCCTCCGTTCGGTCCGTACGCCGCCGCGCTGCCTCCCCCGCCGCTGATGCCGGGCAGGGCTTCCGTGGAGGGCGAGCGGCTGCTCGGCCTGATCCGGGATCATGGCCGCCCTCCGCGGCCGCCGTCGCCGCCTACACCGTGGCATGGCGAGCCGTACCCACCTGATGGCTTCGGTTTTGGAGGAGCTAAAGGCTATCCTTCTTCAAATTATAACAACCCCTATGCGCAGGGAGGCAATTTTGTTAATCACGATCACGCCGGAAGGATGCCACCTCCACCACCGCCGCACGATAGGCATAGTGCCTTCAGTTCGGGTTTTGTGCCGGCAGGAGGATCTCAGGAGAAGTATTTTGACCGTGATAACCGTTACCATCAGTTCCACCCGGAGGCATCACCTGGTGCGCTGCCGCTCCCTCCACTGCCTCAGTATGCTGAGGCAATCAGCCATTATGATTCCCGCGATTGGCATCTTGAAGCGGGTGTGGTGCCGCCACCACCAGAACCTCCAGTGCCTTCTCCCCCAGATTACAATGCCATGCCACCTCTGCCGGCAGCAAATTCGTCATTGTTTCCTGTCTTTTTCAGTTCTCCAGCTACAACAGCGCTTCTGCCTAGTGCTCATACCTTGCATCAAGCTCACTCGATGACGAATGCAAATTGTTACAATGAACCCATCCACAATGAGGTTCATTTTCCCCCTCCAAGAACTTGGAAGCTTTGCATATGATTGGATGCATTGCTGTTCACTCAGAAGCATTCATTGCTATATATGTATGTTTTTCCAGGGATTGGGTTTGATATATCGACCACACTCAGAGCAGCATTTGGGAGATGGAAGGCCAACCCAATCAAAGCATTCTCACAACAATGCTAAAATCAATATTGTTAATGCTTGTGACTTGTTCAAGCTGCCCCTTCGTGCTTCACGCCCTGATCATGTTGTTATCATCCTCCGAGGGCTTCCAGGTTCTTTCACAACCGTTGTTAATTGTCCTATTATCTATCAAGTAGTCAAAAGTATTATTTCCAACAAAGTTGACAATTTGTATGCTGGTCACAACATTTGGCTGTTTCTAGTTGGTGAAATGACAGGACTAGCTCTAAGATACTATGCCACGGAAAGTGTTCAGTCTTTTCATAAGTGGTGGCCCTACTGTACCTGTTGTCTGTTGAGAGTGAATGTAGTCTTTTTTACATACATGAGACCTGTGCACCTTTTCTACTTGGGAGTTCCTGACATTTTTAATTAAATTATACTTGATTGAATGTCTACTCTTCAATAGACCAGTATGCATGATAAGCCTTTTTTACATACTCCCTTCATTCATAAATATATGTCCTTTTTACAGAAGTGTAGTCAAACTTTTCTAACTTTGATCACTAGTACTAGTAAAAGTATCTACATTTGTTATATGAAAACACTATCAAACTATTTTTGTCATAAAAATACTTTTCACAACATATTGTGATAAGCCACTAGTCAAAGTTGAATCTTGAAGACCTTGTCACTTTCCAAGACGGCATATTTGTGATAGGAAGGGGCAGTCGAAACCGAGGCACCTATTTCTACTGGCCATTCTCTGCTGTCTGGATAACATCCGATAACATGTTATATTTATTACAAAAAGCTTCGGCCTCCTATTGCATGTGCCATATACATAATGACTATGATCTAACAGTGTGCAAGATTATCTATCCTTTCTGATTCCGTGAAGTTATTTCATACATGTGCTTCACTACTTTTACAATTCTCACATACTTAGAACTTGTAGGTAGTGGAAAGAGCTATCTGGCGAAGGCATTGCGTGATCTTGAAGTTGAGAATGGTGGAAATGCACCTAGAATTCACTCGATGGATGACTATTTCATGATTGAGGTTGAGAAGGTCAGTAGAAACTGTACACAACTTATCCTGTACTCTGGAACATTAGTTTGCCGGCCTAAACTATCAGAAGTGCTCGTTACATTGCTGCTTTCATTCATGGGTAATTTGTCTCCTAACTGCAATTTGGCTAAATTGTTCTTAGAAGGTCGATGACAACGAAGGGTGTAAATCTTCTAGTGCAACCAAAGGACGGAAACAGTTGACCAAGAAAGTGATTGAGTATTGTTATGAGCCTGAAATGGAGGAGGTGATGCAAATTTTTGTTCTTTTTGATTACTCGCTTTCTCTCATGTTGAATACACTTGCTATTTATTGGAACCCTGTTATAGCAACTGTAGCATGGCCTGTTGCAATTTATGAAACATGCAAAAGTATTCATTATTGCATTGCAGAATCCACGCAACTTTTAGCAAAGGCACATAAGGTTACTTGAAATCAGGATATCAGGGGATGTTGTCCAGAATTTACAGTACAGAACATTGTTACATTTAAAGAATAAGATCTCTTAGACTAGCATTAGCTGTAAGGATACTGTACTTAATAACATTGACATTAAGACTTTTTGTGGTTCTGGAATCAGGCTTCCCCATGGAAAGCCTTAGCTGGATTGTAGATAGGTGCATTAGCCATCAGTCACTTTTTTTTTGGAGTTCCACCCGAAGTCTAATTTTTCATTTATTTGCCTATTTGGCTATTTATTATTCGGTGTAGTAATGTTGCTAATTTTCTTTTCAATTTGACAGACTTACAGATCAAGCATGTTGAACGCATTTAAGAAGAC
This sequence comes from Dendrocalamus latiflorus, assembly GCA_017311315.1. Classification (NCBI taxonomy): domain Eukaryota; kingdom Viridiplantae; phylum Streptophyta; class Magnoliopsida; order Poales; family Poaceae; genus Dendrocalamus; species Dendrocalamus latiflorus. The sequence continues at coordinate 43,218,106 of CM029609.1, forward strand.
CCTTGAAGAAGGGAATTTCACATTTGTGATCGGTATGAAGTTATTTTGCATATTGTTAAATTATGGAACATGCTTTATGAGGACTTAACAATTTAGTTTACATTGGCGGTAAATGCTTTGGTGGTTTTGCCTCACATGATTATATTCTGTGTCTTGTATGTCTTTGCCTGTAAATTTCATGGAGTGGTGAAAAGAGTCCTCTGTCTATTTTTTTTTGGCCATTGACATCTTAATATGACTATTAAATGGTTTTTTCTATAGTTGGAAATTTTGTTTTCTTATTGATTATTAAATGATTTGGTGTTCAGTTTCTGGGAGTTAGGACATGGGTTCCTTAGACATTGGGAGGGTGCCCATTTACATCGGCAATTCATATTCTGTACTGTTTAAAACATTTAATTAAGCGACATTTTAGCTGTCCTTGCGACATACAGTGGTTATGCACCAGGAGATGCCTTCATTTTCACCAATGGCTGATACTGGATTTTCGGTAACTGACTTGTTTATTGCTGGTATGCCTGCCCGTTTTTAGTGGATGACCGCAATCTGCGGGTAGCTGATTTTGCTCAATTTTGGGCAAGCGCAAAGGTAAACCCTCAGTCTCTGTTGCGTCAACTGTGAGAATTTACTTTGCTTACCTGGACCTTTTTGTTAAGGAACCGATTTGAACCCTCAAGAGGTGTTCTATGCCTTTTTTTCTGTGAGAACGAGAGATGTGCTGCGCTTGAAAAGCATATTTTAGTGTCAACTGCCATGCAGGAAACACTCAAAATATATTTTTTCCTATTTTCAGGTTGTATGTCCATGAGACACATCTTAATTTAATTTATTTTCCACGATGGCTAATCTTATTTTTTTCTTTTTTTCCTATTTTTAATGTGTTTTCTCATCCTACTAGAGTTGTTATCATGCAATATAGGCCCCCTTCACATAGGTATCCCATGACAGGCACAATATTATGTAATTATTATAAATTTAGAAAGAGCCATTCTGTGCTGAGTATTTGTTACATCTAAAACAGCATGTTCTCTCTCTGTGCACACACGCATCTCTCTCTCATGTAATGGAATGTACTTATGTGATTGTTTCTTACTGTGGATGTATATGCTAGCTGTTTCTGTTTTCTGTATGAAATTAATTTCAAACAAGGGCTTGCTTTACGTTTTTACATGGTTTGCCTAATGACCATCAAACTTTTTTTTCCAAGGGTTTTGGTCATTGACTCATTGTATATAACAAGAATCAACTGTTGAGTTGCTGAACTGTAAGGAATTCAGTATTGTTGGACATTTGTGTGGTTCTTGGTGCTTCAGCTTCTTGGCATTATGACTTCAGAATTTAGATGACACAGGAGCAATAATCCTTCAAATGATTATGATTTTCAGTAGGCTAATTTTTGCAAACCTTGTTGCCTAATATCCTTGGCATTTGAGGAGCCACTCTGTTACTCTAGATTGTTGTTTGGAATTTCATTATCTGAATTACCGATGGTCTTTTGAAAGTAAGTTTACTGATTCTTCTTCGTCCTTTTGTAGAGATCAGGCTATGAGGTGTACTTGCTGGAGGCGCCATACAAGGATCCAACAGTAAGTTCTTGTAATATCACTAATATGAAAGGCTTACCTTGTTGTAAAGTATTGATGTACTTCGCGCAGCCACCATTTTTATCTTTCTTGAATAAACCATGAAATGTCGGTACTAAAAAATCAGGCCATTTTGTTGGCATTGTTTTGTAACATATTGACCATCCATAGGCAGTCCTGATGAAATACATACTTGAAGTTCGGGGGTTTAGATAGATATCAGGCTGGTAAAAATCTTGCCTGCACTCCCCTAAATAATATTTACTGATATCTAAACCATATAATATAACAATGTATTTCAAGTCAAGTACATACACTCCTACAAAAAGCAATGCACAGAGTATTTTACAGGTTCATGGTAGTAACCAACTAAAAACTTGTACCAGGTCGCGAACAGGAGCAATTTCTGTTGGGGTGAGGAACATTTTAGTTTTACTGAAGTTGCTTTATTGAAGGATGAATCTGAACATTTTGCCCAGCATTTTAGAGATATGGAATCACCCTCTTTATAATAACTAGCCTAGATGCCCGTGCAATTGTGTGGCTAGATATTACAATGTACATGTTTGTATTTTAAAAATAAAGTTGTATTTGTTATACTATAATGCCTATGACTAAAAATATAGTTGTATTTGTTATACAACTGTAACAACTCTAATATGTAGATCTGATTATTCTGCATCAGTATAATCTGAACCCACTAAATAAGTGGTATATCTTTGTCTTTTTCCTCCAATCGATGTGGTAACTTCTAGCGTCTCAGAGCGAATGTGGTGTCCTTTTAACATTGTTTTAATTACATAATAGATAGATTCCTTGTGTTCTGTACGTCATTTTTTAAATTTGTTTGATTGCTTAAGATCATTGTATTGCCTCATCATTAGCTATAAGCTATAGCGTATCATGCCTTTGATATCCTTGTGAATTATAGGGCTGTGCTGCTAGGAATGTGCATGGGTTTACATTAGGTGATATAGAAAAGATGGCAGCATACTGGGAGGAGGCTCCACCACTATATCTGCGACTAGACATCCATGTATGTTTTTGAAAGTACTAATACATTTTGCAATTAAGACCTATTAGATACATGGTTAATGATGTTTCTAACATTGGTACTCTCTTATCTTCTTCAGTCATTATTCCATGATGACAATCTCCGTGAGCATTCTATACAAGAGGTAACACTACTTCATCAGTCACTTATGAAGAGATCAGTGTGCTCATGATTTTTATAAGTCAAATAGGTGGATATGGACACTGAGGATGCCGATGATGCCAATGATACAGCAGTTAGCACTGAGGCTGAAAACTCAAAGAAGGATATACCTGAGTCAGCAGATGATGAACCTGATCAAGGTACATACTGATGACATATTCTTGGTCACGATCTATCTTAACATTTAAGCCTCTCAAATTTATGGGGAGGCCCTAAACGTAGAGCGCTCTATAGTTTGACTGGTCTGGTCTGGATCCTGGATGTATACATCTTGGTTAAGCCAGAGCTGGTGATGTAGGGGATGAACCCAGTGCCAATCACCTTTCCCCTTATGCTGTTGACTTTGTTCTCTCAGTCAATTTGGTCATATAATCTATCTCTTGCCTATCCAAGCAATTGGCCGTCTAGCCTAGCTAAGCAAGGGCATGTGTTTGGTAGACTTGTTAAAACCTTGCCTTGCCAAGCAAACTCTCCCCCATGGGCAAGGAAAAGCTTGTTCAGCTAGGAGAGCTACCCTGTGGGCAGGGTTTGTTTAAATATCATCTTGTCAAATTATGATGCACTAAATATCTTCAAATATATTTTATAAGATAATTTGATAATTTACTTTTTATTTCCAAATGCATACATTTCATGCTTTCAAGGCGAAAAGAACCAAACAGCTGTCCTTGTAACCTTCCCCTGTTTAGCTATTGCCCTCGTGAGCAAAGCAAAATGGGCAACAGATCCGAATGTGCACTTATTTGGAGACACAGATGTGCTGTGGACTATGGAGCAATCAGTTGAATCCGCTGCAAAACAAGCTTAGTGGAATCAAATGAACTGATGAAATAACCTCAAAATCATGGTACTATTGCAAAGCAATGGTTATAAACTTGTAGCACCATAATCAATGGCATCACTATTGTAGAATCGAAGTATGTGCTATATTCTTCAATAGAGTAGCACCATACTTGTTTGTTGTAAGACATGTAGTCATGTACTTTCTGGCATCTTCATTTCGCTTTCGGTGCTGTCTTTGACGAGTAGTTTGGGCTCAATATGTCTTATTAGCAGTATATGCTTCACGTTGATTTCACCATTGTACATAATCTATTTTTCACCATGTTTTAGCATTATCCATTGTATTGTGTTGAAGTCATATTTGTCCTTCACATTCATTAATGTAGTTACATCATATTTACGCTTTGCAGTACTAATTACTTATCTGTTTAGGCTTCTCAAAACCAGGGGAGAAGTGGGACTCATCAGAAGATGACGACCTGGATGGCTATAAAGAGCTAGGACAGAGTAAATGGTCAAAAGATTTTGATGAGGATACAGAGAAGTCTGAACATGCAGAGGGAACTTCGCATGCTCTTTCTGGGCTGGCCCAGACATATGGCACTCGTCGAAAAACAGTTAGTTGGGGTGATCGGGTATGCTTTTTTGCTTCAGTGAAAATTCAATACGGTGAACCTTGGCTTCTTATTTTTCTCTGAAGTACAAGAAAATCAACCTCATTATTAAAATCCACTCGTAACTTTTGAGCTACTAAAACATGAACTTAGTCGAATATATTTGTTTCGTTACTATTACAATATCATATCTTCGATGATACTGGACTTCTACAAAGAAAAAAAGATGTGATGTCACTCCTGTACTTTTGCAGTTGCTTATCACTTTATAGTCATGTAATGCTTCTTTCCCCAAATCTCTGTTGTTGACTAAAATGGAAATGATATCTTTTTTTTGCAGCTTGAAAAGGGTGGGTTTTCTATTGGTGCAGCCAAAAGAAAACTCACTTCGTCCTTAATCATAGGACCTGGATCAGGGTACAATTTGGTTAGTATCAGCTCATTGCCATCGTTCTGGCAGTTACATGAGTCTGCGCGCTATTTAGATTGTATCACCTCTACTTTCTGCTGCTATTAATCATTTGCATATTGGCATACCTTCTAATATTTGTACACGTCACTTGTTGGGTTGTTATTCTCTCTGTCTCGTCTATCTTAATGTTGGTTCTTGCAGAAAATGTGGGTCTTGGGAATCATTGCGAATGATTAAAAAATGATATGGTTGAAAAAGCTTGCATACTCTAGATAAAAACAATTCTATGTGTAATTTAGCTTAATAGGACACTCCTGTAGCTGCATGTGTAATTCTGCTGGAACCTGTGGTTCTGGTTACCCAAGCAAGAAATTGCATTCTTTCTCCAAGTGCCAATGACCAATGTTACAATAATTGATTTTTGTCACTGCTTCCAGCGGGAGCACCTGGACCCCTAGCAAACTTTTAAGCATAGAACTATATATTCCCTGTGAAAATTTGATTGTGGGATTTAGGGAGCATATTAGGCTCTTTTCTTTTCCACTTATGGTTTATGCTACAGTAACTAACTTTCAAACGGTGTATTTTTTAAGATAGGGTCAATAGGAGGATTTTAGTAAAAAGTGTATTGAGTTCAGCTTTATCGGCCAAAATCACATGCGACTATTTTTCTTTGCGTACTGTCTCTTGCGAAGTCAGAATTAAAAAATTTAAGCCATAAACCAGAGTCCAAAAGAACCCACCCTAAGTGGATATGTTACTTCTTGCCTTCTTTTGCTATAATTACCTCCGAGTCTAATTTAGGTTTCGTTTTATCTGTGTGCACATAGATAATTGAGTTATATTTAGCCCATCCCCAACCCATGGTAGTTTTGTTATGTCCCCCAAAGTATTTAAATTCGTGTCAGTTTGCTATAGCGAAATTCATTGCTTGCAGGTCTCCAACCCCTTGGCTGAAGATAATTCCACAGTGTTGAAGGGTAAGGTCAACAACGAAACAAAAAGACGATTCAGCGAGCAACTTCGTGACGAAGGTCAATCCTTCAGGGCAGTTTTTGACAAGAGAAGGCAGCGCATTGGGGTTTTCGACAATGGGGATGATGAGTAATCCTTGACAGACAAGCCTCTGATGGCACCCTGCAGTTGTCTGGATACTCAAATTATGACTTGGGGTCAAGCTCAGGCAGCTCGGAGTCAACGTCTTGTTGGTGCTCGTGCTCCAGTGCAATTGTGCTGTTTGGGGATTTGCCGGATCCAGGTTCAACACCGCTTCTTTTACTGCCTGCTTCCCGTTTGCGCAATCGAGGGAAGCATTAGTTCCTCCATTGAGCCGATTGTAGTCCATTTCGGTCCACAGGAAGACAAGGTGTGGGGAAGTTGGTTCGCTTCTCACTTTGTTGTATCTGTAAGCTGTCGACAATGTGAAAAAAAAAATTCTCCCATTATACAGGGGGCTGCTATTTCACGAGTACCCCCATATAATGTAGCAGGAACAATGAATGATTATTTAAATTTAATATAGCGATTCTCCATAGCGATTATTTGTTGGGTTATAGAAATTCGGTAGTCAGCTACACAGATTAGAAGGCAGCTTCTTTACTATCAGATTGAGTGAGAAAATGTGTGCCTTTTGCGGTCGAAATACTTCCCCTTTTCCTTTTATTGTACCGTTGCAGTATGAAACACTCTAAATAGTGATCGTATTTGGAGAAAGGCTGATATCTAGAACAGAGGAGTTCTGGGCCTAGTGCGCCTGGACCCCAAGCATTTGTTCTGATTGTTTCCTTCATTTGGTTGCGGGCATCATCTCTGCTTAGCTGCCCAGACCAGCAATAGCACTTTATAGTGGTTCTGTGGTTGCTCAGCTTGCCTATCCTATCTGTTACAATTGGAATCCGGAAGAACACCGATAAGATCTTTCGCAATGTGATCTATCTACGTAAGTGGGGTGTGCGTGTGGTGTCCATCCTCCATGCACACTCTCTCTCTCTCTCAAAAAAGTTATCTAAACTTTGTTAGACAAAAAAAAAAAGAATTTTACAGTAAAGCAACAGTCAGATTAATGAAAGTTTTTCTTGAGAAGTCCTATGTTAGTATGTTGTCCATTAATAGGACGCTATCAGCCCATTTCCCTCTCCTCTCCCGACCAAGAATAGAAAGTGATCACATGACACAGTTTCTTCATAGTTTTACGCCACCAACCAAGCACGGAAACACCTGCCGGGAGCGTGGCTCGCCTATCTCCTCGCCACCCCCTCCCTCTAATAATACCACCTCGCTCTCCTTATATAACCCTCCCCTTCCCATCCACGCGAGCAATAGGGTTCTCTCTCTCTCTCTCTCTACCAAGCTACCAAATTACTAATAAACCCAACCCTATTACTTGTTTCCAAGAACAAAACTTTATGTAGAAAGCAATAAAGGAGATCAAGTTCATAAGAGAAGAAGATATAGAGAATAATAAATCCATGGATCATCAGTGTCTCCTATGGAGCAAGCCCGGCTCCGTCATCCTCGTCGCGGTGGCGTTCCTGGCGGCGGCCGCCGTGTCGAGCGCCAACATCGGTGAGTTCGACGAGCACTGGCAGAAACGCAAGGAGGAGGCAGAGGCCTCGGCCAGGAAGACATACAAGCACGACCCCTTCAACGTCACCAACAACCTCAACCGCGCCGTCCACAGGCACGTCACACTCGCTCTCTACCTAAACGTCGTCACACCATTTCTTTTCTTGGAGACTATCGTGACACCATTAAGTTCGCATGCACCCATGCACTCGTGGGCAGCTTACTTTCTTTACATAAAAAAAATACATTGGATGACCGTGAGCATCTTCTTTTAGGACTTTGGGTGAATTTTGATTTTAGCTTATTTGGAAACCAAAATAAAACGGACGACTTCTTTAAATAGTTTTTTAAAATCGTTTTTTCAAATTATATATACGCCTCCATCGTTCAGTCACCATCTCAAAATGTATAGCCAAAAAAACTATTACCTATAGCTCAAAAGAATACGGCTTATGTAGTGTCACTTAGTTCTCGTGGTTGTGGGTCCATAAAATTGAACGTTAATTATGCCACTTGGGAACCTGCTAAGAAGATTGCCAAGTGTAGGGACCTAAACGGTAGTGTATATATCCACCGATCTGCAATGCAAATTTCTCCCTCTATTTTCTGGTCACTAACTCTGAAAGTAGACCAGAAATTACATGGTTGTCATCAACTGTCATAATTAAGCATGACGACCATATATATATGTATGTATGCACGCATGCAGGTCGGCTCAGCGCAGCAGCCTGCGGCGTGGGCTGACGGCGAAGCACAAGTTCCGCGGGCCGTGCATGGCGACGAACCCGATCGACCGCTGCTGGCGGTGCCGCAATGACTGGGTGACGGACCGCAAGCGGCTGGCCCGCTGCGCCATGGGCTTCGGCCACGCCGCCACCGGCGGCCTCGCCGGCAAGATCTACATCGTGACCGACCCGAGCGACGACGACGTGGTGAACCCCCGGTACGGCACGCTCCGGTGGGGCACCATCCAGACGGAACCCCTCTGGATCGTGTTCGCGCGCTCCATGATCATCCGCCTCTCGCAGGAGCTCCTCGTCAGCAACGACAAGACCATCGACGGCCGCGGCGCGCAGGTGCACATCGCCAACGGCGCCGGCATCACCGTGCAGTTCGCGCACAACGTCATCATCCACAACCTCCACGTGCACGACGTCAAGCACAGCGACGGCGGCCTCATGCGCGACGCGCCGGGGCACCTGGGGCCCCGCACCCGCGCCGACGGCGACGGCATCTCCCTCTTCGGCGCCACCAACGTCTGGATCGACCACATCTCCATGTCCATGTGCGAGGACGGGCTCATCGACGTCGTGCAGGCGTCCACGGGGGTCACCATCTCCAACTGCCACTTCACCAACCACAACGACGTGATGCTGTTCGGCGCCAGCGACTCGTACCCGCAGGACCAGGTCATGCAGATCACCGTGGCGTTCAACCACTTCGGGCGAGGGCTCGTGCAGAGGATGCCGCGCTGCCGGTGGGGCTTCTTCCACGTCGTGAACAACGACTACACGCACTGGCTCATGTACGCCATCGGCGGCAGCAAGAACCCCACCATCATCAGCCAGGGCAACCGCTACATCGCGCCGCCCAACATCGCCGCCAAAGTGGTAGTTGAACTGAACTGATCCATTTCGGTCCATGGCTTCATGTATAGACCAATGAAATGCATGGTGTGATGACGAGTACGATTGCAATGCCATGGAGCAGATCACGAAGCGCGACTACGCGGCGGAGTCGGAGTGGAAGAACTGGGTGTGGCACTCGGAGGGCGACCTGTTCATGAACGGCGCCGTCTTCAAGCAGTCCGGCGGCGCCATCCCCAGGAAGCTCAAGAAGGGCGACATGATCAAGCCCAAGCCCGGCTCCTACGTCAGGAGGCTCACCCGCTTCGCCGGTACTCTCTCGTGCCGCCCGGGCAAGCCCTGCTGATCGCCGGCATGGTGTATATAGGAGGCAGAGGATCGAGCTGCCGTACGTCGCCGACCAGGCCAGGCCGCACATGCAAATTCAGGGAGAAGACAGAAGGGAACGAGGACATGCGTCGAGGAATAGAGGAGGAAAGCCGGATTAATTTAATATCATTTTGTGTTGAAATTTTTGCGGGATCGATATATTACTGGTCGATTCTTTTTTCAGAGAAACTAGCAATTGCTTCATTTCCACAAGGTGTACCTACATATATACAAGTGTGTAACCACTGTTGTTTGTGAATTGTCAAAATCACACTTTCACATTAATGTTCATAAAGAAAAGTGGCAAATACGTGTTGTTTTACATTTCTAATCTCATGTCGACAAAATGAATATTGCCTAGATAAACTTATCTCATAAAATAGTCAGATGTATTTAGAGACATGTCAAAATGTGTTTAGGGACATGTCAAGAACACCGTTACAATGCCATAAACAGGAACAAAGGTTTTGAGGGAAAATACAGAAGGATCGTATCAAGGAAAAATGGGAACTACCCCGTAGAGAATCGAGCTTGACTATTGCTGACTTCTCGGTTCCTTTTTTCAGATGCCTTCCTCCAATGCATAAACTCTGCTTCCGAAAGATGGCGGCAATCTACTGATTGATTCATCAATTTCCTGAAAAAGCAGTTACAGTATTAGGCTTTTTCTGCAGATATTTGTTCATTACAAGGAGACACCGGGGTGTTCCATTCTAAAAACAGAGTTGCGCATAGAATTTCAAGAGAGAACAGAAGCGATGTGAAACACCCCAAAAATTCAAGGTTTTTGAATTTTTATTGAATTTTGCTTGAATTCCTTTTTCTTTCCCAATTTGGCAAGTCTCCTGGAAATGTGCCTTCCTTTTTGGCCTTTCCGCCTCCTCCTCACGCAGACGTCCACGCGCAGCGCTGCTTCCCCACCGCCTTACCTCGCTCGCTACTGCACGCGTTGTTCTCTCCTCGCGCTGGATTGCGGCGCCGCTCCTTCCTCACTCGATGTCATCCTTGCACCCCGGTCCCACGAGTCAGCCGGACGCCCCTCTGCCCCGCTCCAGTGCATTCCCCCTCTCCGTTCAGCGTGAAGCAAACGCGACCGAAAAATATCTCCGATGGAAACCAACTTACACAGCGCATAGAACCCCATAGACACCGTGAAGCTCCTCTAGACACTCCCACCCCTCTCCACAAGCAACCGATTGCATCCCCATCGCCCGAGTCACCGACAATCGCCGCCCCTGCGCCCGGTAAACTCTAGAGGTGATCTTGCAATTCTTTCAATACTTCTTCGATTACTTTCAATTTCAGGATCTCCCTCGTTTACTAATCACGTTGGTACACTCTCCTGAGCTTGAGTTCCCACCGGAAGTCCTAACGGTTGAGACCGCCGCCGGCCGAAAGGCCTTCGTCGTGGCCAGCTCGCCTGAGCCACTCCCGATCTAAACCTCTACTGTCATTGCAACCCTGACACTCCCTAGATGGTTAAAAACCTTTCAATTTGACCGGAAAACCTTTAGGTGACCTTAACCCCGCCATGGAGGCCGTCGCCTTGCCTCCTGCCGCCAACCACCATCGCTCATTCCCTCACCTCCCAAAGCCCTAAAATGGGTTCCTAAGCCTAACCCACCTCGCTCTGTGCTGCCTTTTCCTTCGGAGAAACTCTGCTGATGTTGTTCCACCCGAGCGGCCACTCCTCTGTTTCCGCCAGGAGAGAGAAGCCGGAGGTTGAAGACGACTGGGAAGGGACGACGTGGTCGCATCCCGATCGTTGGCTCCGCCACCACCTCCCCATCTGGGCCGTCCTCTCCAGGCGCATCTGGGCCGTTAGCGCTGGCCGCGCGTCGCCCATCAGGCGAGCGCACGCGCCTGGGCCTCGGCCTGCCGGCCCAAGTGGCCGTTGCGCGCGGGAATGGGGCCGCCGCTGCACTGTGCATTTGGGCTGGGTTGCACTGTTCATTCCGGCCGAGACGATACTGTTCCCTACTGTTCATTTTTATTTTAGAAAATCCAGAAAAATCTCCAAAAAATCTAGAAAAATCCAAAAACCCCAAAAATATCAAAATACATCATTTTGACCAATTTAATACCATGAATTTCAGTTTGGCCTCCATTCCTTCATTCAATTTTATAAATTCAAAATGTATTAATTTAAATTTTCCCTTCCACCATATTTATTTTCGAGTAAATTCAAATTCCTCCGCGTTGCCACAGTAAATCTTGGTAAAGCCCAAATTTATTCAATTCAAAAAAAAAAAATCAACCATCCGTTCCTAAATATCTATCCTATATTTCCAAAAATTGATCTAGTACATGTAATATCCATTTGATCGTCTTAAATCTGTTCACTCCAACTTTAGCTCTGTCGACCATCCAAGCACCATCGAACTCCGACTACCTAACCCAACCCATTTCTTTTTATACTCTTTCTTATTTTTAATTTGCATTTTGTTCCCAGCTTGCATCTCGCAAAGCAGGAACTTATTTGATTTCATTTCCTACGCTAGTGAACGGACCAAGCGAGTTAGTCAACGGAAGGCCAGCAAAGGTAGATGAAGTAAGTGTGAAGCTGGTCAAGAAGATCAAACGCAACAAAAGAAGGCAAGTCACATGCTTTTGATCATGTTGAATCCCATGACATGCCTATTATCTAAGTAATGTAGTTTCATTATGAATATTTGTGAAATGCTATTTGCTTAACATGAAATGTTTAGAATGACATGCTATTTAGATAAGTCCTACCACTGATAAAAGCCCTGTTTACTTTGATGGCCATATTCACCTTGACAACCTTAGTAATTATTGAAGTATTGTATAAATGTATGTACCATCATCGCATTCAACATTACACACTACTAAGTGACTTTGGCCGTTGGCCAGTAGGTTTGAAAAACCCCGGACTTAGGGTAGGGTGGTATGGGACGCCGTACCCTAGGCCGGTAATGCTGGTGTGCAGGGTGGGGTAAAGGTGTTGCGCAAAACCGTGCGGCGGATTTCGCCCATCGCTTTACCCTTCAACATGTACACTATTAAGGTTTGAACCGTGGGCTAGTAGATTTAGAAAAACCCGATCTAAGGTGAGCGTGCCCTAGAGCGGAGGTGCCGGTGTGCACAGTTAGGGTAAGGGTGTTGTGGGGGACCGTGTGGCGGTTTTCGCCCACCGCTCTACCCTAGAGTGGAGGTTGCGGACCTCAGGAAAAATATAAGGGCAAGAACCTTGTGCTAAGTAAAAGACACAGTGATCGCCCAACCACAAGTGTTGATACGTCAACTCTGGTCTAGTAGCTGCTCAAATTCGATTGAACCTCTACAAAAGCAGTTTGAAAGCAAAGTGCAAGTCCATACGGAAGGGGTAAGAAGGGCCGTATGGAAGTTGGTTATTTTATTTTGAACAATTTGACCGATCGATCTGAACCTTGATCATGTGTTATGTGTGCCGCACAATAGTAAGCTAAGGTAAGTCAGGTGCTGCCTGAGCTTACTGGGAGGCCTACTAGGTAGATGCTATATAAAGAATTGAGCAGCGAAAAGCCATGTTTCTTAATATCAGACGTGAAATTAAGAAATCTTGTGGGTAAAGCAGGGTAACTCTGCAGAGTGAAATAAATAGCATTCGAATACGCCATGCTTCCGGTTAATGAAGCTGTGTTAATTGGGTGATTCCAGCAACGAGGCATAAGTAGTGTTTTTGATGTTGTTAATTTGAGTAATGATGAGACTTTATCTGATAACAGAAAACCCCCTGATCTTAAGGAGCAATTGTTTTAAAATTTTATTTGATTACAAATAAGATTGCATCCACCTCTTAATAAAACACTATACTCCCTTCCCTTGAGAATCCTGGCATATAGTTATATATTATTTTCCACATGTGATTTGTTGAGTACGGGGTTGGAGTACTCAGGCTTGCAAAATTTCCCCCCAGATACCAGAAGAAAAGAAGACGCTGCGAGTGTTCGTGTTAGGGTTACGTCTGCACTCAAGTGTTCCTGTGGAGTTTTCTTCAGCTCTTCTGTATGTAAGTTAAGTTTTGGGCTTGGACGCCCGTATTGTCATTAAAATTGACCATTAGGTCTTATTTTAATTAAATTAACTTGTTTTAATTGTTCGTGAGCAGGCAAGATACACTTTTTATCCGCAACTGAACTCCTGGGCTGTTGCGGGTCGTTCGACGTCACTGTTTCCAAAAATGGGAGCGTTACATGATGGATATGCCAACATAAGCGGAAAGGGTAAGAATTACTACTCATACTATGTGAAATTTTGTTCTTTGGCAGATATGAAATAATCAAAGTAACGTTGGAATAACCTCAAACAGATGTCATTCTCTTGCATGCTCAATCGAAACAGAGTCATCAAGAAAAGTACCCTGAAATTTACTAAACTCAGTTCACCAGATTAAACTGAAATTTACAAAACACAGTTCACCAGATTAAACATAGGAGTAAAGCAAACCTCGTGAGGGCAAAGAATAGAAAATAAAACTTTCAGCACGAGAAGTGAAACATGCTTCTGTGAGACCAGGATTTCAGCAAGTTCTAATTTATTTTTAGGCGCCATAAGTTCTATTTTTGAAATAAGGGTAGCCAGCTTGCATGCAGTGAGATTTATCGATACTCGAAGACAAAGGTTGCTTGCTACTGTTAATACAATGAAAGTTAAACTGTATTCTATCTCCAGTACAAGCAACCCCAGGTGTCGTCACTGTATTCGTAATCTGCAAAAGCAAAATTTGGAAAATTGCAAGCACATACACGTCAAGGATTGTTACTTGATTGTGCTTTTATTTAATCTAGACATTGTAGGACGGGTATGGCAACAATGGGGTGTGAACGGTGCCTTCAAATTTTTCCCGAAGTATTTACAAATCCTTCACTCGATAGCTTCAGAGATATGAAGATTATGATAGAAAGCTAACACAAAAGCCACCAAATCAAGAACCCAAACCAGCCAAAAACAATCGGGTGAACAGTAATTTCAGTTCAGTGAACAATACAAAATAACACATTTAAATCCAAAAAGCTATGAAATTTTTTATCGATAGATCTAAAAAAACTTGAAATTTGATGTAAAACTAGATCATGACCTCAAGAACCCATCCCAATCAAAAATTGTGAAAGAACTTAAAAGAATTGAGATCTTTTGAATCGTGGAGCTTTGCTGTACAAAAACCAGACGAAAACTTAAAATTGAGCTTTACTTTCAAACCAAAACTCTAAATCATTTGAAAATTGGTATGCACCTTCTCTAGGATGTCAGGAATATATTTTAATCAACGATCAAGAAAATCGTTACCAAAATTCTTACCTTTTTCTGTTTGAAGAAATGTTGCACCAAAATTAATAAAAAACAAAAACGGTGAATATGATTTGCTTATGAGTGAATAATAGCCAGGATAGCTTTAGATTTATTTTCAAATATCACAGAAAGCTAGAACACCTAAGGATTAAAAAAATAATTGGATCAAGAAATCACTCAGAAAAGGCCAAATTAAGTAAAAACCGAGCAATTTCAAGCAGTTGTAAAATCTGATGGCTAGATGGATGGGGATTAATCTCCATGAGTCATCTCTATCGCTTACACATCCTTGACATAGTGGCTTCAATGAGTAAAACTAGAATGGTAGCCTAATTAATTTAATAACAATTTGTGTTGAATTTTGCGGGATCCATATATTATTGTTCGATTATTTCTCAGAGAAAGTAGGAATTGTTTCATTTCCACAAGGTGTACCTATATATATACATGTAACCAGGGTGTTCCATTATAGAAACAGAGTTGCACATGCTGGTAGAGTTGATTAAAATAAAAGCGAGGACCAACGAATGGAACCTAAAATATGAGGGAATTGGGATAAAATAGCTAAGTAAAAGGAGTAAAATGGACATGAATCAACATCTAAAATTTGAACAGCGAATCATAGAATTTCAAGAGAGAACAGAAGCGATGGATAGATATCAGCCCACCTCTGTTGTGTAACGAGCCGAAAAGTGAATTAGTATAATGGCTCTGTTTTCAAGCTTGTCCGACTGACTTGCAATCTGCAAACATTGCCAACATAAACGGAAAGGGTAAGAATTACTACTCATACTATGCGAAATTTTGTTCTTTGACAGATATGAAATAACCTCAAACAGATGTGTGTGCCCACATTCTCTTGCATGCTCAATCGAAACAGAGTCATCAAGAAAAGTACTCTGAAATTTATAAAACACAGTTCACTAGATTAAACATAGGAATAAAGCGAACCTCATGAAAGAAAATAATAAAAAATCAAACTTTCAGCTCGAGAAGTGAAACATGCTTCTGTGAACTCCAGGATTCCGCTAATTGCTGCTAACTGGTGTCACAGCATGTTCTAATTTATTTTTAGGCGCTATAAGTTCTGTTATTGAAGTAAGGCTAGTCAGCTTGCATGCAGTGAGATTTATCAATACTCGAAGAGGGCTTGCTACTATTAATACAATGAAAGTTAAACTATATGCTGATACAGAAACTTCAAGAAAAAGTTCTCAAACGTTTGTACTACCCTTCAAGAAAAAAGTTGACTATATGCTGATACAGAAACTTTTTTCTGAGGGAATTTTCAGAAAAAGTTGGCAAAATCCGCAGGACTCGATGGGTAAGGACCGGGCGTTGGGAAAGATGGCCATGGCTGTGCGGATTTTGCCGCACCTTGAGAGAGAGTTAAAAGAGGAATTAAATGAGTATGTATGTCGTTAATTAGGATTAAATTAACATGAATTAGCATGGACAATTGGATGGATATATTCGAACATGTAAAACTTTGGGAAAATTACACAAACAAGTCCACAATGTAAGGATTCTTAAAAAAATTCATAATTTTCGAAGCTCATTTACTATATTAAAAAATTCTTACAAATACTCTACTTAAATGAATTCTTGAGTGAAATTCAGAATAGATAAAATTATAAAAAATTACATAATAAAGTACACTGCGCTGAGAGGCTCCACATAAAATGTCATAATATTGGAGCTCATTTGCTATATCAAAAGATTCGTACAAGCAGTGTACAGAAACGAACCCCTAATTACCAAACTAAACAGCCACCGCACAATGGCCGTACGGGTGCGGGCCACCACACGGCTGTCGTGTGGCACCGACCACGTGTCGCCCCAGGGCTTCCGCGCGGTGGCCATGCGGTGGAGATGCTATTTTTGTAATTCCCATACGACGGGTGCAATTCTTGCAAATACGAGCCCAAAATGTGCCAATACGGCTAAAAACTCGCTAGACACGACTCATGACCTGCATGTAACAAGTAACTACAGATCACTCACTGCTAGTATATATGTCTGAAATGAATATGCATGATGAATAATCCATGGTCTGTACTATTACTGATATGCCATAGAGGTAATCATAAAGATGATTGTATTACATATATTTATGATATTTTAAATAATATGTTATTTTGTCTCTTGAATAAATATCTTTCGTCAGTGTTCCAAAAGGCAGTCTGGGCGTCCGCCGAGGCGGTGCGTAGGCGGTGGGCGATAGCCAGTTGCCGCACCTTGGTCCCTCAGCGGCTTGTTGGGTGGTTGGGCGATCAAAGGCGAAAGAGGCAGGCTCGGCGCCGCGGCTAGGCACAAGCCAGATCCAAGAAAACTTATTTTCTAAGCACAGACTGCATCCAAGCAAAGCACAGTCCATACTCTCCAACAGATCTGACCCAACAAAAAAATTAGGAATTAGAGGCGTTCTAGGGGATGGACTCACCGACGAGCCGTAAGTGCAGCTGTGCAGCTGCGCCGTGGTCATCTCCTCCATGAACATCTTCATCTACATCAAGAACAATGTGAGTTGGGCCGTTGGTTTCACCATCCCCACCGCCCTCATGCATCTCTCCATTGCCCTCTTCTTCATCGAAGTCGTTGAAAGGCTTGGTGGAGGCCAAGCAGGAGCTGGCCAGGACCGACGGAGAGCATCCGTGTTGGTGTTTTAATAATGATCTTATATATGATTTGTTTGGATTCGGGGGTTCTCAACGCTTCGGGTGATAACCGTCTAATGGAGGTTTCTGTCAGAGGGACATGATGGCCATTCGTTGTGCAGCGGTTGTTGTCAGAGAGAGATCGTGTGTGGTTATTGGATAAGCGCATGTTCTAACTGCCCTGTCAGGCGCCCCTACGATGTAGTAAGACGTCGCTTGGCAAGTCGATTGGGGATATAAAAATCGCAGAATAGTCTACGATCACAAGGTGATCGTAGGACTGCTTACAACTATGTTGTCGTAGAAGAACCTACGACCATAGAGTAATCATAGAAGAACTTACGACTTCATGATCGTAGAAGAGCTTATGGCCATGGAGTAGTCGAAGGAGAACTTACAACTACCTTGTGAATCTTCTCACTTATCAATAGGGGGTATACCCGGAGGATACACTGATGTAATAATTTGAGGATTATTCTATCCTCGTCATCTAGCTCCCCAACTTCTAGTAAAAGTAACTTACTTGAGAAAAAAAGAGTGGTCGTAGATGAAAAATGATCGAAAGCAAACCCTTTTTGATTCTTATCGAGTAGAAAAAGCTTGGTCAATAAGGTAATTTCTCTTGAGTTGTAAAGACAGATAGACTTCAAAATAAAAGAAAACCCAATCGTTTTTTATTGTTGTGTCTGTCGAATCAGTTCTCAAGGTAACCTTTCGGTTCCCGAGGCAAGTAACCAGCTCACACAGTTATAAGAACTTACCATGAGGTAATTCTTGGTCTCCTCCTTTCCCCATCTGCTCCAACTCACTTGAGCTCTCTGTCGCCAGTGAAATCGTCTTCTTCCCGCAATCTCGCCTAAATTCCAGCCAACCAGCACAAAGAAATGACAAAGTCATCACCTACTTGGGTAGCTTTAGAGATGGATGATGTGAAATTGAAGTCTTTGGAAAATGCTGAGAAGATTCCTCCATGGCGATTCATAAAGTGGATTGAAGCCATTGGATAACACTGGCCGTTGGGAAAAATAGGAGAAATTCCAGTGTTTCAGGCCTACTATGAGTGTGGCCTTCGCCTTCCTGCTCATCCCTTCCTCACAGCTGTGCTCGAATACTTTGGGGTCGAATTGGTGAACTTAGCCCCCAATTTGATCACAATGCTTAGCGTATTCGTATATTTTTGTGAGGCGTACTTGGGAATTCCGCCAGACCTCGAGCTCCACCGGTGCTTGGGAAAGGAGGAAGAAGAAGTAGCAACTCTTGCTCCAAACCTTCGATCAGGGAAAATTTATGTTTTTGCCACTCTTATGAGGTGAGGGGCAACAGATTTGCCACCCTGGCCCGTTGTCAGTGACTCAGGCGGTCCCACATGTAAGTGACAGAGGTAATTGACCAATCTTAAGAGTGGCAAAAACATGAATCTCCCGAGTGTGGTCGAAGAAGTCCTCATTTCTCCACGAACAGACGTGGTCGGAGAGAAGAAGTCAAAGAAACCACTCTCTAGGAGGGTTTCTTCTAAATTTATGCTTAAAGCAATAATGGCAAGGTATGGAAATACAAACATAAAACTTTACCTGTCAGTCTTTTTGAATGCTGACATTCTTTTATGCAATTTTAGCCCGTCTCCTCTATTGCACAAGGATGCTTCTGTCGAGAAGCTCCCTGCAGTGCAATCTGTAGTCGAAAAGACTGTAGAGAGAGTGGTCAAAGATACGACCACTTTGGTGATAGAGACTGCCACCAAAGCTACAAATACTATGACCACGGAAGCGGTTGTAGCAAAAGAAGGACAAACAATAAAAGACAAGGTAGAAATAGCTGTTAGAGTGGTCGAAACCCTTCCGATTACCATGTTGAGGAGGAAGACATCGAAGATACTCTTCCTCATTCCCAAGAAGGTACAACTAGAGAAAGACAAGAACAACCTAACTTCTTCTCTGCATCCTTTAACCCTGCATTTGTAGTGGCATCTTCTTCCTCATTCCCAAGAAGGTACAACTAGAGAAAGACAAGAACAACCTAACTTCTTCTCTGCATCCTTTAACCCTGCATTTGTAGTGGCATCTTCTACTGATTGAGCTCCGATCCAAGTTCCACACCCCAAAGACCTTCTGAATAAGGGGTACATCTTTGATGACAAACGTCTTGAGAAGGTGCGGTGGAATAAGGTCAAAGAGCTCGACCAACTCAAAGATTCTAGGCGGGTGCTCGGAAATTTTGCTTGTAGGAGTAAAAATATAGGTATTGAGAACCTGAACGTTCATACCTGGTCTTTTCTTATTTCTCACTATCCTTCTTTATCCAGAGAGCGTTAGAAGACATGGCAATTATGACTGAGTACCACAGAAGAATGCTCCTACGATAGGAGAATGTCGAACTCTCCAAGGAAGTAGAGGAATTGTAAGTTACTGATTTATGTAGTCAAATTCTATCTTGACCACACGTCCAGCATTTCATGTCTATTTTTAACCCTTATAGGTCTAAGCTTGATGTCGAGTTATTGGCTGCTGCTGCACTCGAGAATGAGAAGGTCGAGTCACAGAGGCTAAATATGGACAACTGTACATTATCAATAAACCTCTTGAAGGCCAACTCTGCATCCAAAGCTTTGCAGGAGAAAATAGACAATAAGTCCTGAATTTTAGGATGCCTATTTAGATATCTTTCTCGTATTCCTTTAACTATTTTCTTTTAATAGAGAAAGATGTTGAATTGAGTAAGTCTCGCGCTGAGGTCAAACAGAAAACCAAAGTATTCGGAGAACTTACTCATATTAATAAAGAGAAAATGAGAGAATAAATTTGCTTGATACCCAACTAGTAAGTAAGAAAATTTTACCTTCGACCAGTTCTTTTAACTAATCTCTTGATAAGTATCACCTTGACCACTTTCAACCCATTTGCAGAGTCAGTGGTCGAAATAAAGCGTCTTGCTAAAGCAATGACTCATAGCCAAGAAGAAACAAGTCGATGAAGGCAAGCCTTCAAGACTGCGGTACTCTTCTGAACAATCTACTTGGTGAATTCGGTGCGGAAAAGATGAGTCCTTCCGAGGACAATATACCCGCTCACACGAGTATGATTGTACTACAAGCTAAAGCTTTAGAAAAACATTTAGCCAATCTAAAGACCGATCAGGCAAAATTGATCAGGGATGTAATCAGGAGTGCTGTAAGCTATGCCTTGGTAAAACTTAAGGCATGCGACCATAACCTCAACTTACATCCAATCGAGCACAATTTCACCTGCTCTTTGGAAGAGGCATCTCGCTTGATCGATGAAATAGAGCCAATTGGATGAAAGGTGTCCAAAGAAATGCAACTTAGCTCTCTTTCTTCTTGAGAGTAGTTTGTAAAATTTTTTGTAAAGACTTACCTTTGGGTGATGAATGAACTTCTTCCTTTGCCTGCAATTCATCTTGTTGAGAAATTAGCACTCGTAAGACAAAAAAATGAAAGAGAATGGATCTATGACTAAGAAATAAAGTTATGCTGATAACTCTATTCTAGCCTCCGACTATTTACTTTGTTTATATGAATAAACAAAGCAAATAGTACAAAGTGAAGTATGTAGAGAGCAGAGAGCAGAGAGCAGAGTAGTTCATCCAATCATTGTTATCGAATTCGATTATCATGTACTGGTAGCTAAAGTTAGGAATGAAGCGATGCTAGGAAGTTTTTTTTAGTGGGCAAGACCACGTGCAGAGAGGAAAGACTTCGATTAGGTGTCGTTACCTCTCTTCAACCAGACTAATGATATCGAAGACATAAACAATGAGAGGATAAACGCTCAGAGTTCCTTCTCATACATCTATTCAATGTTTTCATAGACAACACAATTGTTGTATGCTGCAAGAGTCAAGAACATTTTGTCACTAGGGAGCTTCTTCTAGTGGGCAGGACCATGTGCAGAGAGGAGGGGATCCGATTAGTGGTGCTACTTTATTCGATCAGTTAAATAAATTGGATGTACTAGAAGTGGTCGAATAAACATAAAAGAAGCTCTACTAGACATACGACAGTACAGATTTGAATAAACTGAAAGCTTTATTGAAAAGACTAGAAATGTTACACATAAAACTTGTATAATTGATTGATATTCCAAGAGTTCGAGAGAATTTAGCCATCCTCCATAGCAAATCGTACCGAGCCTGGGCGAGTGACTTTGACCACAGTGTAAGGACCTTCCCACTTGGGGGAATGCTTGTTCTGATTAGACTGGGATTGAATTTTTCTTAATACCAAATCACCTACAGTAAGGCTACGAGATTGGACCTTACGATTGTAGTACTTACGCATGGCTTGTTGATAGACTACTGATCAGATTAAGGCTTGATTTCTCTTCTCTTCGAGCAGGTTGATGTCATCCTCTCATAGTTGTTCTTGGATGGAGTCGCTGAAGCTTTTTACCCTTGTTGACCAGATCTTTAGTTCTAGGGGAAGCATGGCTTCAGCCCCAAAGACTAAGAAGAAAGTAGTTTCTTCTGTCACCCGATTAGGAGTTGTACAAATTTCCCATAACATAGAAGGCAATTCTTGGACCCAAGCCCTCGAGCGCTTTACAAGCCGGCCGAAAACTCGAGTCTTGATTCCTTGCATTATTTGGCTATTTGCACGCTTGACTACCCCATTACTCTGAGGATGAGCGACCGTAGCATAGCAAAGTTTAGTACCTAATTCATCACAAAATTCTTGGAATTTCGCACTAAAAAAATTGCTTACCATTGCCTGTAATTATCCAACTTGATACTCCAAATTGAGTAATTACGCTTCTCATCATGAACTTTTTTGCGGCTTCCGTTGTTATCCCAATTACTGGTTTGGCTTTGATCTGTTTTGTGAACGTATCAATAGATACGAAGAGGAACTCAAAGACCCCCGACGCTCTTGGGAACGGCCCTAGGATAACAAGACCCCAGGTCGCAAAAGGACAAGATAGATGCATTGTCTGAAGAGCCTGAACTGTTTGGTGTATTTGCCGGCTATGAAATTGGCATTGTACACATTTCTAAACTAGATCCTTAGCGTCACTGAGGGCTGTTAGCTAGTAGAAACCTTATCGAAAGGCTTTTTCGACCATCATTCTGTAAAAAGCATGTGCTCCACATATACCCCCGTGTATGTCATTAAGGAGTTTTATCCATCTTTTTGCAATATACATCACATGAGAACTCCCCGAGTACTCCGTTTATAGAGTACTGCATTGACCAAGGTATACATCCTGGCTTTGCTGGCAAGATGATCTACTTCGAGATCATCATCGGGCACTGAACCATTCTGAAGATACTCATAGATGGGAGCCATCCAAGTATCCTCGTACTCTAAGAGGCTGTCTCATTAGAAGTTTTCTCTGGTGCTTCGACCAAAGACGGCTTCTGGAGATGCTTTAAGAAGACTCCTGGCGGTACTTATGATCAGGAGGAAGCTATTCGAGTATCTGGTCTACGAGAAAGTTATCCTTTCGAGGGATATATTGTAACTCAAAATCAAAGAAGTGCTTTTCAAGCTTCCGTACTTTTGACAAGTACTGAGACATAGTCATACTCGAGCATTGATACTCTTTTCCAACCTGATTCATGACTAATTGAGAGTCTCCTCTCACGAGTAGTCGGCGCATCCCGAGCGCTTTAGCGGCTCATATGCCAGCCAACAAACCTTCACCCTCAACCACATTGTTAGTAGCTGGAAAGAGCAATTGGATGGCATACTTTAAGGTCTCTTCTGTGGGAGATTTCAGGACCACCCCAGCCCCCGAGCCACTTAGTGTAAGTGACCCATTGAAGTATATCGTCCACTGGTCATGAGAATCGTACTATTGGGGATCCTAAACAGGTTCTGGATTTGTCCATTCGGCGACAAAGTTTGTCGATATCTAGGATTTAATGGCTGTTTGGGACACAAAATGGAGATCAAACTCTCCAAGTTCTACTGACCATTTAACCATGCGACCCACTATTTCCTTATTCTAGAGGATCTCTTCTAAAGGAAACTCGAATGACACAATCATCTTGTGCGCCTGAAAATAGTGTCTTAGCTTCCTTGAAGACATGAGGAGAGCATATAAGAGCTTTTGGACCTGAGGGTAGCGCTCCTTAAGCCCATGTAAGACTTCACTTACATAATATACTGGTCGTTGGACACCTTCACGTTATGCGACCAGTACAACACTTACTGCCTGTGGCGTGGCGGATAGACATACTAATAATATCTCACTTGGTTTCGGAGAAACCAGAACAAGAGCCCTCGTGAAATATCTCTTGACATCCTCGAAGGCATCGTTTGCCTTTTGAGACCACTCAAAACCCTCATATTTACTTGGAAGTTTGAAGAAAGGAAGTTCTTTCTCTCCCAAGCATACGATGAAACGACTTAGAGCCGCCATGCACTCGATGAGTTTTTGAACTTCTTTCTTTGTGGTCGGAGGGTACATCTGCTCAATGGCCTTGATCTTTTCAGGGTTTTCCTCGATACCTATTGTTGAAATAAGGAATCTGAGCAATTTTCTTGAAGAAACTCCGAACACACACTGCTCGGGGTTAAGTTTCAAGCGGTGCTTTCTGAGATTGTCGAAAGTCTCCTGCAAGTCTAAAACATGATTAAGTCATTTGATGCTTTTTATGATCAAATCATCAACATAGGCATCTAAATTTCAGCCCATTTGATGTATAAAGGTTAATTGCATCAAACATTGAAAAGTTGGACCTGCATTTTTCAGACCAAATGGTATTTAGGCATAGCAAAATACTCCAAATAGAGTGATAAATGTGGTTTTCTCTTCATCTTTTGAACACATATTAATCTGGTAATAACCAGAGTATGCATCTAGAAAACTTAACATTTCACAACCAGTAATAGAATTAACCAATTGATCAATAAGAGGAAGTGAAAAGTCAACTTTTGGACAAGCTTTATTTAAATTAGTATAGTCCATACACATGTGCCACTTAACATTATACTTTCTAACCATTACAGGGTTAGCCAACAACTCTGAGTGATCGACTTTCCTTATAAAGCTTGCTTTTAGTAGCTTGTCCAATTCTGACTTGATAGCTTCTCGTCGATCTGGTGCAAATCTTTGTAATTTCTGTTTTATGGGTTTCTTGTCAGGCCAAAGAGTTAGCCTGTGCTCAATCACCTCCCTAGGGACTCCAGGCATGTTGGATGGTTGCCACACGAACACATCTACATTTGCCTGGAGGAAGGCAACGAGGGCGTCTTCCTATGCGGGGTGGAGGTTACCCTAATGCGAACGGTCTTGGAAGGCTCTGTTGGGTCTAGAGGAACCTCCTTGACTTCTTCGTTCGGCTTTGGTGCAGCTTTAGGCTTCGAGTGCTTGCTAGAAGACTACACATTGGTAGCTTTTTGAGTCGGTAGCTGTCCGACCAACTCAAGGGACTTGTGGTCGCACATTAGTGCCATTTTTTTTATCACAGTGGACGGTTATGACTCCCTTAGGACCAGGCATCTTAAGACATTGATATGTATAGTGAGCAATAATCAAAAAATGAGCCAGAGTTGGTCGTCCAAGTATGGTGTTGTACGCTGTGTCGAAGTTGACCACATCAAAAGAGATTCTCTCTGTCCTAAAATTGTTTGGAGACCCGAATGTGACAGGCATAGAGACTTAGCCAATTGGCTTAGCTAAAGATCCTGGTACGATTCTATGAAATGAATATCGTACAAGCTTTATTCTGGTACGAGGGACTTGCATTTCGTCTAGAGCACTAACAAATAAAATATTTAAAGAACTGCCACCATCGATCAACATGTGATTCATTCGATAGTTGTTGATGGTGGGCTTGATCACGTTTGGAAACCGATCGGGTTGAGTAGAAGGGATCGGGTAGTCACTCTTCTCGAAAGAAGTAGTGACTTCCAACTAGTTAGGAAGATAATTGACAAGGGGAGGGTCGATAGAATTTACCTCTCACTCGACAGCCTTATACTGTCGCTTGGACTCTATGCCGAGGATCCACAGTAGATATGCTCAATGGTGTGCTTCAGATCCTAGAAAGGCATGTTGTCATCCTCATCTGAGTTTTTTTCGACCACTTGACTGATCCCACAGACGACGCGAACTGTCGATGTTTTAATACCAATCTTACGTATGATTTGTTTGGATTCAGGGATTCCCTTAGAAGACTAAACTATGGTCTTGCAAATAGGGACATGAGAATTTTTATACGGGTTCAGGCATTCTCCTGGGAGAATAATAACCCAATGTCCTGTGTGATTACTAATCAAAGAATCTTCTCCCTTATCAATAGGGGGTATACCCAGAGGATACAGTGACGTAATAATTTAAGGATTATTCTTTCCTCGTCAGGCCTGATGAGGCGATGGGGTCCCGATCTTCCGATAGGATGATAACTTCGATTTGGAGGAGAACGACTTTGACGATGCATGCTTCTAACCGGCCACGACCAGAACACCAAGCAATCGCTAAACCACACTCTGAGTCGTTATCAACCGTGCCAAGAACACGGTTGACCTGACCACGAAGGTCTATTCCTGCATGCAACCGAAGAACACGCAAGAACAAGATAACAAGCAATCTGAAATTGCAAATATTTATATTGAGCTCAAAAGGTGGGATTCCGTAGATGTTCTTTACGGTTGGTCTAGTCGACACAAGCGAAGAACAAGAGTTTTCACAATGGAAAAACTAAGCAAACGAAATCCAAGCAAACTAGAAAGGTGCAGCCTCCTTAAATAGGCGAGAGAGAGCCGCACAAAATTAAGACAAATGAGGTGGTACTATTCGTAGTACTGTTCATGTGAACAGTATCTGTGAACAGTATGGGCCGGGGGCGCCTCTCCTTTGGGCCCAAGAATTACAAGACCCGAGTTGGCCCAAACAGGTGATACAGCATCTTCTTTGAGTGATTGCGACATGCACAGGATTAATTTGGAGATGAGGCCAGATCCATTAGAAAGAGGACGAAAAAAGCTTTCCAACAAGTACTCGTGGAGCTCAAACGGACTCCGTATGTGAAAGTTATGCACATTTGAAGTTGGGCCTGTCAGGCTGAATCCGAATTGATCTGGAGGCCGAATTGGCTTCCAAAACCTGTCCAACTTGAACCCTTGCTTCAATTGGTTCCAAAGTGATGTGGTGCTACAAAATATATTTTTTCATCATTAGGTAGCATCATATTCTCATTTAAAATATGTTGAAGTTGAAGAAACGAATTCACCTTTAGTTCAATCTTGATATTGGCCGCTATGGTCGTATGTGTTAGTGGCGTGGTCACATCATCCTCCCATTCTTGACAGAAAACCGTCCTCGGTTTTAACATATGTGTAGTGTCACGTATTGCATGATCTTGATCATAAATCTTGGTACATGATAACAAACGCAACACACTCTCATTATGTAATATCATAAGTTCTTTATCAAATAAAGTAAAATCTCTTTGAAACGAGCTCACCTGATAATTTAAGTGATGCGTAGGAGCTCTTGTAATTGGAACAATAAGTATAACAAATATGGTTGTATCCATAGGGTACATGTTTTTATCATCCTCCCCTTCTTGAAAACAAAGCCGTCCTCGGCTTTTGATAAGCTGAAAATAGGGTAACAAAGAATCCAAAGTGTATGCATGGTATATATATATATGTCATCCACACTTCTCCTATTTAGCACATCAATAACATCCGAAAGTGTAGTAAACAAGGAGAACAACACATATGCATGGTATATGTATGAATCAATGATGGTGTTAGTCTTGTTGTTTTGCACAAACCATTTAGCACAACAGCAGCTGTAAGATGTATACATTGTAATATTGTCATTCACATCATTCTCTCTTCCAAAAAAAATTATCCTCGACTTTTCTAAGGACATAGACAAGATATTAAAGGTCATAACTCGATCAAGTTGTTCAAATATGGGGGAGAAAATGTTTAATGCTTTCCATGCTTCAACTGCGCTACTCTGATCACTTGTACATGATTGTACATCAAAGGATGAATAAGTAGGATTATGAAATCTTTCTAAACAGCAAGGACTATTGTTGAGACTCAACATATTGTGATCATGACATGGAACCAAAAATTGTTTATCTAAAACATGCAATTTCAATTCAGCAAGCTTGTCACATGTAATGCATATTCGATAAACATAAAACTTATCATCTACACCATAATCACCAATCAAATTGAACTTATATGTGTAGACATAAGTACTAACTAGTGATTTTAAACATGAAATTTCAGCAAAGTTCTCAATTACACTAGATAGCTCTATAGGATTATTGAACATAATATAGTATAAAGAGTTATCAGGAGATATTCTAGTAAGAACTTCCTTATGAGTAATCAATTCCACATTGTGTAAATTGAGCAAAAAAATTTCAGAACATGGAATTTCTAATTGAATACATGAGTTCTCACAATTACTCACCTTTTCACATTTAAATTTAGCAATATGGTTATTACCTTTGTCGACCTTCTTTGTTAATGTAGGTGTTGTAGGTGTCAATTCCTTATGATGAAACAACGGGGCAGCAAGCATTTCATCTCCGACCATGGTTATCTCCTCATCTTTTTCTTTTAGTGTATCTCTCTCACACTCAATTTGAATGCTCTCAATCTCACATGTTGTGGAAACACACAACTCACTCTTTTCGTCAGCATGGTTCTCAACTTCCTACAAGTTGTTAGTCATAGAAAAAGGTACAAATATAGGTCTGTTCGTATGTTTCCTGTCATCAAGCACTCTCAATTTCTCAATCTGACTTTCAATCTTACAAGCAAGTATAAACAAATGAGGGAGAGAATTATATTCTTCGTGAATAAGAAGGTCCTGAATTTCTTTATTAAGCCCACATAAGAATCTATTCTTTGTAGCTTCAGCATGTTCTTTTAAGCCACAATGC
Organism: Dendrocalamus latiflorus; assembly: GCA_017311315.1. Lineage (NCBI taxonomy): Eukaryota > Viridiplantae > Streptophyta > Magnoliopsida > Poales > Poaceae > Dendrocalamus > Dendrocalamus latiflorus. The sequence goes on from CM029609.1 coordinate 43,246,058, forward strand.
AACAAACAAGTTTTTAATTCATGATAGTATTCTCTTACAGTTCTACTTCGTTGTTTTAAACATTGCAATCTAGCTAGCAAATAATCAGCATGATTTTTAGGAACAAATTCATCTCTCATAAGTTTTTTTAATGCATTCCAAGTTTGAGGCACTCTACCATGCCTACCAAAATACTTCCACCAAAGTCTTGCATCATCAATAAAAACACTACTGACAGCTCTAATCTTTTGCCTATCAGACCAATCATAACATTCAAATTCTTTATTTAGTGCTATCTCTCAGTCAATATAGGCATCAGGATCAGGATCAAATTTACCAGCAAACGATGGCAAAGTGATTTTAGTTTTACCAGACGTACTATCATGATCATATACCTCCCGTGGTGAAGAAGCTAGTCTCAAGCGTGCATCTTCCTCGTGAATTTTCTTGAGCTCCCGTTCAATGGCTCGACGAAAATGTGGATCTATCTCATAATCATCCCGTGAACCTACCATGGTTAGTAGAAAACAAGGAAATTGTTGTGGCTACAGGCCAAACAGAGAGAGAGATGGTAGTGGAGAGTGATCGAGATGAGTATAATGGCTTGCCCCCTCCCCATGGCCTGTATTCATATATATATATATATATATATATATATATATATATATATATATATATATATATATATATATATATATATATATATATATATACACACACACATGAGGAGTGCTTTTACAGTTATACCCTTACATTTGGTTATCCCCCTGGGGGCAGTTATGTCATTACACATGGCCTATTCTGGGCCTTATAATCTCCTACCAGGCCTGCTGGGTTTAGGTAGGGGCCACCCCTACGACAGAAATAAATTACAAGAATATGTTCCTATCAACTACTAGGACCTGGAGCTTAACAAGTCACACATCTCTCAAACTCTTACCAAGCTCTTACAAGTTCTTACCAATGCAAACAAGTGGTGCAACCGGTGGCTGGTTCGTAATAACTTGACTCAAGTGATGTGTAGGAGCTCTTGTAATTGGAACAACAAGTATAACAAATATGGTTGTATCCATAGGGTACATGTTTTTATCAAGGCCGCATGGAGATGAGATGAAGCCAGGGGCGCCGACAGCAAGGCATCGCCAGGAAGCCAAGATGGGAGCCAACTGAGTGAAGCAAGGAGAAGAGGAAGAAGGGGATGGGGATGAGGGAAGGAGAAGGCAAGGACATGAAGAGCCAAACCACTCGATTGACTGGAGAGAAAAAGAGAAGAGTGAGGGAGATGGGAAGATGAGGTAGGAGATGAACTAGAAAAAGAACGATCAACACTAGAGAGAAAAAGAGAGAGGGGAAATATAGAACAAGAAGAGGAAGAGATAAGGCTTAGGAAGAAGCGGTGAGTGGCTCTAGACACAGCTGAATAAAAAAAGAGAGGGAGAGAAAGAAAACGGAGTGGCTTGGGTGCCTTGCTGAACAGGAGAAAGGATAGGGGAGAGAGAGAGAAAAGAAAAGGGGAGAGAGAGAGCACACACGAAATAATTTTTCTCTGTAAATATTTAACACTGATCATTCCATTGCATATTAAATTACTTAGTAAAGTTTTTTCTCTATAAATATTTAACCCAGAGCTTCTGTTGTGCGTGGTTGCTTATCTTTGGCTTCTTGTCCTCATTTTTAATTTGGCCGCCAGGGCCTAGGCTCCCTAGGTGCTAGGCCCCACTTCTCTACCTACCTAACGCCTTCTTGAATATTATCCTTCATGTTGATTAACAAGTATATATGTGACATGTTTGTGGAGCTCTTTATATATGTTTTGATTTTATTCTAAATTATTCGTAATCTTATATCATTATATAGAGACAATATTGATTTATAGATCATCATATATATTGATTGATGATCACGTTTAATTGATCATGGATATAGAGATATCAAATCAATAATGTGGTTGCATGTTAGAGGATATAGTGTTGGATTAACCCACCTTAAGACACTATTGAGATTGTTATATTTTTATGCGTCATCAGTTAGTCTCAAGCAATGATGATGTATAATCCTTGTACTTGAAATTATCATAGTTTCTTACATGTGTAACTAGCTGAATGCCTGTGCGTTGCTACGGATTTTAAAATTTTATCATACTATATATTCTGAAACTAACGGGTAGTAAAATTTTTTAGAACGTGCATATAAATATATTCTAAAATTTTTTAAAATCCGTAGCAACACACATGCATTCAGCTAGTACAAGTACAATAATCGGTTTGTAGTTCAGTATTGGAGCATACAAGAAATAAAGCTACCTCCTTAAAGGAGTAAACATCATTGCCCCAGAGCCAGGCATCGCAGCCGGCGTCCCTAGCTCCCCATAAATCATTCCTACGGTCATCACCAATGTGCACAGCCTCTTCAGGTTTCACGCCCAACAACTCGCAGGCCTTTAAGAATATTGTTGGGTTTGGCTTTTCCGCTACAACCTGTTAGTAGGGAGCCAGACAACATAATTTAATAGCAAAGATTAATAGGAAAACCATAGCTGAAACTTGGATACAAAGTATGGTAACTACATGGTCAGGGCTTCAATAATAAGCTTAGCTAAACCAGCTCATCTGAAAATGGAAACCCACCTCAGCAGACACAACAACTGCATCAAACCAGTGATCACATTTCAGGGCCTGTAAAAGTGGCCGAAGACGGGTGTCAAAGTTGGATACAACAGCTGTTTTTACACCAGCCCTTCTCAATGCTTCAAAAACATATTTAGCATCAGGGTCACAGAGCTGCCAAGCCTAGCAAACATAAAGCACTTTATAAGGTCTAACATACAATAAGGTTTGACAACATTTTGATTACAGCCTATCTCACCTTTTCAGTCATATAGTAATGACGAAGTTCCTCAAAGTACTGCAAATCTGAGCAGCCTGTAGAAGAACTGACTATATGTTGCCAAAAAGGGTCTTCCATCATCAACATACATGGGGATATTCGGATCCATTAGTCCATGCAGCAGCATATTTACAAGGGGTTTGAAATGTAAATAGTAAATATTCTTTGATTGAAATATGACTCAAGAAGGTGAATAACTCAATCACATGTCCAGAGGGCTGCGCAAGGCTATCAGGCTCATATTTCTATTTCTGTAACATAACAAGTCCAACAGTTCAAGGAGGCACATGAATGCACAGGCAAGATAAAGCTACAAAAGAATGAAATAATTGCAATCGTACTACCTATCACCAGCATCCATATATGATGAGGAAAATTAGTTCCAGATGATTTTCCATTGAGATGTTTCTCCTGATACATAATAAGAAAAAAAACTCAATGATGCTTGCTAGTAATGTGTGCTTGTAAAGAGCACAATACCAGGTCAAATTTTACTTGTCAACTGCGCAGTGTCTAAACTATAAACTACATAAAAAATTGTCTCAATTTTCTTAATACTGCCAGAAACTTCCGAATCAATGTTCATCCTTCCCTCTTCTTTTAGCATCACCAAAAACAAGCAAAACTATCTCATTCTTATCAGACAAGATAAATGGCAGGGAACCAGCACCAACCGAAACTTAGGACCAGTCCAGTTCCTCGATCTTGATATGAAACATTGGTTATTACAGCATTCTCACAGTCGTTCTTGCAAGGATCCGTCTAGCATTCTGATTCTGCATTTACTTCAGTTGAATTTTATTTTTGATGAAAGTTTTTTAATTCGTGGTTCAACTCAGATTGAGAGACCATTCACTCTATCTGAAATTGTTGCATGTCTGTGCGCTTATCTGGATGTTCATATTTTCAGTTTTCATGAACCAGCACATGTATGTGCCATGCCCCATGTTAACCGCATGTCACATCTGCAAGTGTCTATAGTACCAAATTCTCTGTTGCTTAAGTAGAGGGAACCACTTTTATGCTGATTGATTCAAAAGACAAACGTCCGTCAAGTGGACAACAAATATTAAGTTAGCTGCCACTTTGCGTGCCAAAGCATTTTTTAAATTGCACAAAAGCAATAGGTGATGGCATAATATTCTAGTCCCAGATGCTATTTTTCAATTCAATGCAACTGCACAAGAACATCATCATACAGGGCGATCCAAGATATAGCAAAACCACATACAAAGCTCACATCTGGAACAATAGAACAGTCAAAAAGTTAAATGCCATACCTTAGCCGTGATCTACCCCATGGTTGCGCATACGCCTTCTGGTACCTCATCAAGATCTCATCCTCCAAATACTTCACTCCGTACTTTTCGCCGATTGTTCTGTACACCTGAACACACATTTAGAACAAGCTACATCAAAACGCATACAAACCCTGTCGTCACAAAAAAGGAGTTTTTCTTCGTAACTCATTATGCATGGAAGAAATTCACCCAAAGCCAAACCCGAAGAGCATAAACAAATCTCTCCATGTCCACAAAACCCAAATCTATGATATACTCGAACAGAACAGCTACGGATCAGATCGACGCCAAACACGCACTGTCTCATCGTGCAGGGTACACGGAAACATGCAGGCCTCAGCCATTGGCATCTCATGGAAAAGAAGAGAACCTCTGCATCAAACATAGCAACAGAGATACGAATTGGCGATGGGAGAGGGGGCATGAGTTGACCTGGGCCATGGGCTCAGTGGGGGCGAGGAGGGTGTCGGCGGCGTCGACGAGGATGGCCTTGTGTGTGATGTCGCCGTAGATGGCCCTCCGGTAGTCGTAGTACTCCCGCGCCCCCAACGGCTCCCACCTCGCGACTCCAGCCACCGGCCCCGCCTCCGCGACCTCCGCCGCGACCGTCCCGAGCCGCCGCCTCTCACCTCGGCCCGCGAGCGCCGGTTGGAACGAGCTCCGCCCCCGCCGCAACCGGCGTGCCGCCACCTCCGGGGACCGCTTGTCGTACAACCCCGTCATCGTGCTCCGCCGCTCCACAGTCCTCCCAGGCGACGATGAAATCCCCGGCGCCACGAGCAGCTTCGAGCTCTTCTACGACGACGGTGCTGGCTCCGGTCTCCGCCCCCTCCCGGAGAGCATGTCCGACTTCTTGATGGGCTCCGGCTTCGAGCGGCTCCTCGCCCAGCTCGCCCAGATTGAGTCTGGCGGCTTCGGCGCCGTCCGTCCGTGCGAGAACCCCCCGGCGTCCAAGGCCGCGCGCGAGAGAGAGGGGTGGGAGAGAGAGGGGTAGTAGGTGAGGAACTTTTGAAGTGCAGCCCGCGCGAGCACAGTCAAAAAAGGTAGTGAAAAGAGAAGGAAGTGTAGGATGCACCATCACCTTGAACTCCTCCTTTTAAGGAGTAGAGATAGTGCACCAAGGAGCTCCCGAGCGGTATGTTATCGAGGAGTCGTAACACAAAAGGGAAGCAGGGCGACTTAGTGTAAGCTCCCACCGCTGCTCCCCTAGTCCTCCGGCTCTGACTCTTGTTGATGCTCGTCAGCTCTCACCAAGCATGGGAGACTATGCCATGGATGATGATCATATGTGTCGGAACCCGGAGCAACAACTCCTGGATCCTCTGTGTAAATCACACTAGTCCAGGATTAGCTAGTGCACACAGTGATAACAAAGACAAATATCATGCACAATGATAAACTTTATTTAACTGATTATGGGCCTGATGGCCAAAGTTTACATCAGTGGCACATAAGCCAGAATTAAATATAAGCAGCGGAAAGAAAAACCGAAGCGGAAGAAGCCCACTGAGCCTGCCCACAGGGAAACGACAGTAAGACGCGGCCTACTCGTCCAGATCTTCACCGTAGTCGACATCGTCCTTCTCTGTGTGGAGATAACAAGGTGAGTACAAATTTGTACTCCGCAAATCACACAGAGAAAATGCATCATAATGATAAAGGCTTCAATGGAAGGCTAATAGGGTTAGTTTGCATAAAACAGCCTTTAATGAAATACAGTAAATAGATTGAAATTGCTGAATTTTATACAGTAAATAAAAACAGAACTTTGTAATTGAAAATAATACCGTCAGTGCAGACTCCAACCAAACACCAACCTAATCACGGGCATCCCACTCGGACCATCTTTTCCAAAAGTTCACGTATGGATTCTATCCATCCACACGCTTTCACTGCGCAACTTTGATGGATTCTATCCATCCACCAGGTTTCAATCTCTCACGGTTTCCATCCATCCGCAAGGTTTTCATCTCTCGTGGATTCCATCCATCCACAAGGTTTTCAAAAATATTTTGAAAAACAAAGTCTAATCCATGAAAAACTTTTACTCAGCATGCCGATGACCGTGGGCACGGCTATCCAGGATAGATTATACACTCTGTAGAGGTTGTACAGCTTTACCCACAAGACACGATCATCCCTTTTTGCCACTGGGTTACACACTTCCTTTGGTGTGCGGCAAGGAGTCGTGACAAGGCCTTTACAATGCAAAGCCTTCAACCTGGTGAAGCCAACTCTAAGGTTTCACCCCAGTAAGGAATCCACCAGACCGGGACCCCCTCTTGAGCCTGAGAGAGACTTCATATAGCTTAACCACGCTCCCTCAAGTGAGACTTTTCATGGCACCAACCACGCCCACTTTCAACCTACAATTTGACTCAGGTTGGGACTTCACAAATTATTCAGCCAGAGTTGTCCCATACCAGCTATGTGGTAGTACGAAAGAGCTTTGCAACAGTAGCTCACAGACCGGTCCTTAATAGACTTAGGCTCAACCACATACCCCCTGTGCCCGACAATCAACACTGTGTCTCCGAACAACAGTGCATGCCTGCACCCACCACCTAACCATTAGCCTAAGTCTAAACCATATTTTATATTTGTTTCAAAATATTTTATCAACCTTCTTGACTGTCCGAAGTCAAGAGTACAACTCAAAAGTTTATCATTTTATGTGAAAATGTATCCCAAAATAAAAATTATATCTAAGCAGGTCTAAGCATTTGATTTAAAATTCTCTAGCCAATACTAGTGTACTAACTAGAGTTTGACTCTAAGGTGACAAGGTATAAGGATTTGCAATGTCAAATGAGGTATTAACAAACAGGTATTTAACTAAATTTAAACTGAATTGAAATATAGTGAATAAAAATAAGCATGCAGAATTAATTTAAAAAACATAATTTTATTTGGAAATCTTGGATCAACATGGTCAAGATGTGTGACTCGCCTTGCTCTGTAGTCTGGTGTGAGTCGTCGTCGAATTCTTCTGAATCGTCGCAGTCTACACGCGAAGAACCAAAGCGAATAAATCCAAAAAATATAAAATATATACTGACGGATATAATATGATTTTATATGAATTTAGGAGAAAGAATCAACGGATTCGGAGTTCGTATGAGGGAGATCGAATATCTAGAAGTTTTAGATGTCATATGAAATGATAACAAAATCTGAGACTTATCTTTTGAATAGTACGGTGTCGGTTGGCTGCGAGGTGGCTGTCGAATGGGAAAAATGGAATCCCAGCGATGAGGCGAAGGTAGTGACACGGGTATGGTGGCGAGGAATGGCGGCAATCACCGGCGGTGAGAGGAAACGACCGTGACGGTGTGGTAGCGTCAGCGACAGGTTGGAGAGAGATAGTACTGGGTATGGAATGTGGAGATGTAGGGTGAGCATGGGGTAGAACACGGCATGGTGAAGCTAGAAAAATTATTAGCTAAGCTGAAAATTTATCGGAGACGATACAATCGACGTTTGAACGACGACAGTAGAGAAAAAGGAAAAACTTGATATCTTGGTGCTCGGTGAAGCGAATCCAAAACCATTTGAAAGGTAGCTACCTGGGATCGTTTGGCACGATATGACATGAACGGATTGGGGAAAACATCACCGGATAGATGGGAACACGAGATGCCATTGGCGGCCATGGCGAGGTGTCGGAGGCGAAAATTTGTGGAGGCTTTTCGGGGAAAAGGAAGGAAGCATGGCATAAAACGCAGCGAGGCAAGTCTAAGAAAAATTACGGCATGGCCAAAGGACATCGGATGGTGGCGGAACACAGTGGAGAAGACCTATAGCGACCGGCGGGTTGACATCGGTGTTCTGGGCAAACGAAGAGAAGTTAGCGGGTGAGGTTTGTGGCGAAACGAAGAGGAGAACATGGGGAATGCAGTGCTCACCTTGGTTGTGGTGGAGCATGTGCAGTCGGCCTGCAGCGAGGAGAGAAGCGGCGGCACGATTTGGCCATGGTGCTCCGACGAAGCTCCGGCGAAGCTCCGATGAAGGCGAGGGGAGCACCATGTAGAACGCGCGAAGGCAAAGCCAACGATGTGGTCAATCGTGGCTGGAATCCACCGTAGACGGTGCAAACGGCCAAAGAACGCCGTTTTGTTGGCGAGAGAAAAATGCCGATTGCGGCGAGGAGGAAGGGAGAGCGGCTTTGAGATTTTCGGTGGTGAATGAGGATGAGGAGGGGCACCCAGTGCTCCCTTTTATAGGCGCATAGGTGGACCGAATGAGGAGATCCGTGAGGGAATGTCTTTCGATGGCATGGCATATTCTCGCGAAATGGGCACATGAAATTGGGGGCTAAGGCCGAGAATGGAAAGTTCTTGATGAGGGGATTCAAATGCATTTTGTTGCGCAAGAAATGGTTGAGAAAATCTCAAGCTCTAGAAGCTTCAAAATCACGGCCATGGCGACGACGTTCGGGCTCAGGAACGGTTCGAACCACTGGAAGATGAACAGTGCGAGGAGAGAAAATAAAAAGTGAAAAAAATATTTTTTTTCCAAAAAACAAAATAAATTCAAAAACATTTCACCAAAATCCTTGGAACCCAAAAATATCAAATAAAATAATTTCATATTTATTTGAAGTATATTTTAACCATTTAAAATATTTTATTTGCTAATCTTTAATTTAATCAAAATAAATTTAAACAGACTCTGAAAATTTGAAACGATGATAGAAATGGATAGATTGGAATTTTTAAAGAATTTAGAAATTTAAAATGGGCTCAATCGGAGCTAGGATGAAGAAGAACAAGTTTTTGGAAGTTTGAAACTAAAAAAAAGGAAAAATAGATTTTCTGAATTATTTTTGTACTGGAAAAGAACGATTATGACGTGGGATCAAATCTCGCGGTATAGATTGAACCAGGTCATCGGATGGAGATGGAGTGGGTTAAGTGAAGATGGAGGGCCGATATTTAATCGAATGCGGAAGATTGGATCTAGGCGTGACACTTGTCAGCCCGAGAAGAGAGAGGGATTACAAAAACACTAAGAAAATAAAGTCTAAAAATTTCAAAAAATTCACAAAAAATCCTGGAGATGATTTCGAACTTAAAGTTGGTCTTTTAATTTTTACAAAAACACTTTTTAGCTTTGAAATTGATTTTTAAAAACCAGAAAAACACTGAAAATCCAGATAAATGCCAAATGCTTCTGAATAATTAATTTGAAATAGGATTTTTATAGAAAATCAAAATATCATTTTATTTAATAATATTTTTATGTTTTTACCTAAATTACTTTTCAAATCTAGCATTTTTAAAAGCAGAAAAATCACAGCAAATCATAAGGGCATCTCCAATGGTTATAGCTAGCAACTAACTATAAGACTTCCACATCATCTATATAGTACACACTAAAGCTAGCATTTTAAAGAACTATCTACAAGGATAGCTATTTGATGCTTACATGCACACACAGAATTTATAGAGGCTGCCTCGTTTGGCGTTATAGACTAGTGCTTAAGGAAGAGCTGTCTCGATTTTTTTTTTGCATACTCTCTTTCCTCCACATAGGATATATGCTGATGTGTACATACATATAGCTAGCTGACTCAGACCATTGGAGATGCCCTAAATAAAATTTAGGCAACCAAAACACTTATTTTTATTTTAAATTATTTTTACTATTATTATATTTTTATAAAAAACTGGGCTGTTACAATATGGATGGTACATAGGGCTACGAGGAGTACCAGAATGGTCTGGAGCTAATGGTAACACCAGACTTCTCTCTCCCATTCACGAACAGCAACATTAGCGCGTCCACGTCCGATAACCACATCATGAAACAAAAGGTGGATTGCTGGAAGCACATGACCTGAAGCCAGGAAATTCGAGATGGCCAAATGGTAGAAATCACAACTTGTAATTATTGTAAAGCTAAATTAACTACTCGTACAGGTGGAGGGACAAAACACTTGAACCGGTAACATAGAACACGCTTAAGTAAGATGGGGGCGCATAGCCAAGGGCGAGGGGTACAAATGCAGCTGAACTTCGAGGCCGATGGCTCTGTAAGTACTTGGGTATACAACTTGCTTTCTACCTATGAGGAAATTGCTAAATATATTATTTTACAAGATCAACCGATTAGGATAGGTAAAAGTCGTGCATTTGAAAGAATGATCCAACGCAGTTTTTGCCCATAGTATCAACATGTTAGTAGAAAAACTACCACATCTGATATTTTATGGATATATCATAAGGAACTAGTAGAACTAAAGGAACAATTCCTACAAGTTTAGTTCTCTTTTACTATAACTTTAGACATTTAGACATTATCGCACCACAGAAGTGCCTACCTTAGTGTTGTAGCCCATTATTTAGACGATAATTACAAGATAAGCAAGATAGTAATAGGATTTAAGGTAATTATTGAATCACATACGGGAGAGACTATTGCCGAGCGTATACTAAACGTACTTGATAATTTTAAGATAGATAGTAAGATTGTTTCTATAACTCTTGATAGTGCATCGAAAAACATGATGGCTATGAACATCCTCACCCCAAGGTTGTAGACATATATTGGTGGTTATATTTTCCTCCAGAGATACGTATGCCATATCATGAACTTTGTTGTTCAAGATGGTATGCAAATGATTGACAGATATTTGAATAGCATTCACGATGCCATTCGTTACCTCACAAATTCTCCACATGTGGTAGCTAGGTTCGCGGAGTACTGCGCAGCCAATCGGAAGGAGCCAAGGAAATTCGATCTTGATACAAAGGTGAGGTGGAACTCAACATACATCATGTTAAAGAAGGTACAAGGGTACGAATATATTATATCTGTTTTATCAACGCTAGCTCTCAAAATAATGAGTTGGTAGTTACTAATTCAGATTTGCAATTGCTAGTCATTTTTGAGAGTTTTTAATATCTTTTTATAAAGCAACAAAGATTATATCTGGTGTTTATTACTCTACCTCTTATTTAGTTATAGAATTTATTTGGTTGATTGTAGACAAGATTGTGAAATCTAGGGAAGATCCCCTTTTAGGCTATACTGTTGCAGCAATGGAGGAAAGATTTGTTAAATATTTTGGTTCTACTTCATACATATATTGCTTTACTATCAATTTTGATCATACGAAAAAGTTGGCAGGTTTGCAGATCGGTATGGATGGAATAGGTAAATACCTTAGTCTTGATTACTCGGAAGCTTTTGAACATGTCAAAAAGGAGTTTTTTTTATATTTTTCGTGTGTATCATGACAAACTTTGTAGCAGCATGAGATCAGAGACCTCATAGTAGATGCAACAAGGAAATACAAGCTTGACAGCTTACATGTGGAAGAAGCTAAAGGGCCAGCCTAGTTCTTCATTCTGTCTGCCACAGATGGTCTTTAAGTGGAATTTTGTCTCAGAGCTGAACCACTATGTAGAACATGATTTTGCAATAATAAGTGGATATTTCTTGTGCTGTCATATTTTGCACTGGATGTTCTACTAGTGCCGGTGTTCATCTCTCTTCAGAAGCGACGTTCAACATAGTAAGGAGAATAATTGAAGAAAGGAGATTATCCCTCATGCCTAGGATGGTAGAGGCAATCACATACGTCAATGACTAAGAATTAGCTAAAGAGTGGCAACAATATCAACTGGAGGATCCTGAAATCGTGCTGGCATACGCTGACCTCGAATGCATAAATGATCTTGACATTGATGACAGTTAGTACGTATGTATGTTGTTATAGTTAGCATGCACGCATGTTGTTACTATATTCTTTTCCTTACTCAGGGAACCTCACTCTAGGGCATAAGAATTTTAACAAGATAGTAACATTATATTTATGAAATATCAAAAAATTGCACTTTTCCCTCAAAATATTTATGTGCCTAGGTTTTTACGTAATTAATTCAATTTTAACTAGTTTTTTTAACGAGGTAGGCATGAGAGCTTTTTTAAAGATAGCTTTCGAGTATGCTATGAAACATGCATAGCAATGTGACTGATCAGATATGAGATTTTCCTCTCCTACATAACAGGAAAGATATCTTTAGGCTCATCGATGTTGTCAGATAAAAGAAGTGCACGACCATGCCACGAGTGGTCGAAGAGTCAACCACATAAAACTATCCATCACTAGATCGAAAAAAGATTGAACAGTCTATGGATAGCACGTTTCTCACCTAAAGTTCGATCAGGTATCATGAGGCAAAAGGAGAATATACAAACAGGTCATTTAGTCCACCCAGATACGAACTGGTCATGTGGGTATACTAACTGGTCATGAACTGGTTAGACATATGAAGAACTAGTTTGTGAACTAGTCGTATAGGAATACAGACTGGTTGTAACTAGATACGAACTGGTCGTAAGGAGTTATAAACTAATCGTGAGTAACTAAGACCTAGTTGTAGATTATATTGCATAACATTTGTCCAGTTTGATCTTTGTGTATATTTGGGGTCGATATGTTCAGATAGGGACCGCTACTGACCAGTGGTTGAAAAGGTGATTCTGGGTTACAACCAAATATATATGAACCTACAGGGTCACACACTTAATAGATTAGAACAATAAGAGTCCGGATGATAGACTCCAAGTGGGATATGATTTGTACTCGTATTGCATCAGGATCCGGTCGGAGGCTCTCTGAGTGGTATATGATCTCTACCCGTGTTGGAAAATGATCTGATTGGAGGCACTATATAAAGAGGTGCATTAGGCTATGAATAAAAGAGAGACATCGGGCCGCCCACCAAAACCCTAGCCAATTCCTTTCGAAGGCCCTGTTGTGTGTGCTAGTGCTAGTACACTGGTGTACGACATTCCATCTCTGGACTTGTGGACTTCAGTTGAGGCACTGCTGCGACTACAGTGCTAATCTGGACAATTCGAGATGAAGACAATCGGCTCATGGAGATCAACTACTGCTAGAGGATGATCAGCTTCCGAAGATCATTTATCAAAGACATTGAACGATTAACTACTTTCACTACACCGACACACACTACGTTGAACCAGGCCGCTTCAACTCTTCTTCCGCTATATTGCGCATCTAGTGGTAACAATATGTGATCTTTTACTCGCATGACTTTCGGATTTACGCAATAGAAATTTTAATTTGCGCTAGTGTAGCCCATCCTTTATCCCCAACATGCATTGTGCTACCCCATTTATCTCACGTTTGGATGTAGGGGCAGATCCATATTGGCCCACCGGGGTGCATAGGACACTGGGTCCAAATCTATTTTTCCATGATATAACCCATGTATGCATAGTGTGTGAACTCTGTAGCCCAAGCCAAGTGACACCGGCCCCAAAACATTTAGCCCAACTGAGGCAAGACAGATAGGTGCCCAAGGCAGCAGCACCCAAGCCCATAGAATTGACCAAAGCAAGCGCATGGCCCTGACGGGGTTGGATGGCCACGGGCCAGCGTCAAGGGCAGGAGGCATACAATAGTCAACATACGTCCATAGAAGAAGAAGCAACGCCGAACGCCTCACAGCCTATCGTCCAGCCACCGGTCGCCAACAACTGTCTTGCTGAAGAATTCACCCACCGTTCTCACCTGACGCCATGTTGCCCTCACCATTGTTCGTCAAACTGACCGATAGCAGCTGCTCAAGCACAGCCAGCGAGCCCCACATTTCTGATTTCTTTCTACTAGTTACTTCTGGTTCCTTTCAATATTTTTGATTTGTTTCAAGCATAGCGACTAACTTTGTGGTTTATGAATTCAATTTGATTATCATTTGTTGAATTTTTTTCTCAAATTGTAGGGTTGTTGTTTCAGTTATGGTTTTTGAAATACCATAGTGGCAAATGGGAGGCAAATTTGAGGTGTTTCATGTGACCATGTACTCATCTATGATCTGACAAGCTTTGGATTAGAGCTTTTGATGAGTTGATACATAATATCAAGTAAGATTTCCAGCTTGCAATTATTGAATTATGGACAAAAGGACAAATATCACTGCTGTGTAGCATTCGGTGACAAACTCATACTTTGATAAGCACTTTGATGGGTACTTCTTCATCATTGTATATTTCCCTTGGTTATGTTGACTTAATAAGGCTAAAAATTATTGAACAAATTACTATATAGTGAAATATTGCTTAAAAACCATAGGTGTAGTTATATGTATATAAAATGATGAATCCTGGTCATTTTCGTTCTGGTTCCACCTCTACCTGGATGCAGACATACCAAGCAGTAGGGGACTAGAGCAAGATACCCACTAATTTTCTGCCAAGGCGAAGGCCCTGTTTGTTTCCACTTAAGATTATTATAATCTAGCTTATAAATCATAAGTGGAAACAAACAGTCCAGATTATAAGGTAACTTATTATAATCTAATAGCCCAGATTATTGTAATCTAATAAGCTCAAAAAAGGAGCTTATTTCAGCTTATAGATCCACCTTTTATCTTAATGACCATAAAACTTGAATATTACCCACCTTTGCCATTCAACCAACCCCCAACTCCCGTGCCTCTCTCTCCCAGGAGCGTCTCTCCCGTGCGCCTCCTTCCTCTCCTCTTCCATTCTCCTCCAACCCTAGCAACCTAGCCCAAATCCGGCCAAATTTTCGGTGTGTTCCGGCCAAAATGGATCCCCAAGATGGTGATGATGCGGAGGCCGGCCTTGCCCATGCGCTTGCCTACCAGGATTCCCTTGCGCAAAGCCCCGTGGTCGCCGAGGAAGTCGCTGGGAGGGGTGGCGCTGGCCGAGGCGACGCCGGCCAGGGCGGCGTCGGGAGGGTACGTGGTGCCGGGAGAGGCCGCGAAGTCGCGGGAGGCCGAGGCGTCGTGGTCAGCGGCCTAGGCGTGGGCGGCGGCCTGGGCGCCGGCGTCGAAGGCCTCGAGGGCGGCGGCCTGGGCATGGGCGGTGACCTCGGGGGCGGCGGGCTGGGCACAGCGCGGCTGCCAGCGCCGGCCTCGGGGGCAGCGGGCTGGGCACAGGAGCGATAGATTGCATGACTTGTTGGTGACGTCTTATGGTTTGAAGTCAAGCAACAAGATGTCTTCTATTGAAGCTTTGGGTATGTTTCTATGGACTATTGGGGCTTCTCAGTCATTTACTCAAGTGAAAAACAGATTTGCGAGGTCAAAAGAAACAATTAGTAGAAAATTCAATGAAGTGTTGGAAAGTGTTTACCTCCTATCAGCAGATATTGTGAAACCTAGAGATCCAAACTTCACAAAGATACACCCAAGATTGCTAGGTTCTCGGTTTTATCCTTATTTTAATAACTATATGCCGATGCCTTCCTCTCATGTGGGTGCAAGTCAATTGGGAGATGAAGAGGGGGCATGAATGCCTTCCGTGATAATATTGCTAATGCTTTATTTGCTAGAAGAGAGTAATTTGTTTGTAAGAGCATATTTGTACGAACAAATTATCATGGATATTTGAATAATTAAGCTTTTCTACCACTTATATATTCAAATTCGTATTTTACTAATGTTTTGCAAGTCCAAACTAATAAAAAACATGTCATAAAAGAATAAATAAGTCACCAAAAAAGGTCAAGGGCATTGTAGTCTTTAAACATTCGAATACAACAATCCATAGCTCTGATAATTCAGGCTGCCAAGCACCTGACAGCTTATTTCCTACCAGCTTATTATAAGCTAGCTTATATAATCCCCACCTATAAACTAGATTATAATAATCTTAAGTGGAAACAAATAGGGCCGAAGACCAGAACTTAATCTTGGGTCGTCGCTCGCTTGATTTGTAACGACTGGCTGGCCGGCCACCTTTTGACTAGCCGGAGAAAGATGCGCTAGATGTGTTGAATAACTTGCAATCATGCACTGGAATTCCACGGATAAAGACCTCAAAGGTTCGTATTTGATGGGTAAAGAAGCATGTATAGGCCCAATGATTCCCCTTGACAGGCTATTTTGTGCATAAATTTTTATTTGGTCTCGTTCGTTTGGATTTTAGTTTTTACCTTCTATTTTCTTAATTTTACTTTTTTTTGTTTTTTCTAGTATTCGTTTGTATTTACCTAATAGGCTAACCTTTTTTATTTTTATTTTTTTAAATTTAACTATATCAAAAAACTATTAATAACTACAATATAAAATAAACCAACTAGCATACCAAACAGTCGAAATGAGCAGCACTTCAGTCACTGGCGTACATCGGCACCTATTTAAAAGTTACGAACAATGAAATGATTTGTAAAGAACCTTCAAGTACGGCCAGTTTGGAAAGCATAAATTTGACAAAAGAGAGAGAAACATTTCCGAACAGGGCTTAGGCCCGTTCAAAACGGCTTAGACTTCTAGTTTCTGGTTTATTTTTATTATTCAACAATTTCATCTTTTTCTGATTTTTTTTGAGCTTTTTTGTCGGTTCTTTTTTCCCGTATTCGTTTGTACTGTCCGTGATGGACTAGCATGTTTTTTATTTTTAAATTTTTTAAATTTAATTACGCCAAATAAGTCACCATCAACTACAGTGCGATTTCAGTTAGCTATAGTGTTTTTTAATCATAAACCACTAAAAAAGCCATTTTAAGCAGAAGTACTAGGGATGCAAACGAATCAAATACGAACGGATAATGTCTCTACTATATTTGTTTTCTTATTTTTTTTCGGATGTGGATACGAATACAGATACCTCGGATACGAATACAAATACGAATAATATCGAATACAGATACGGAGCGAATACGAACCATAACGAATATGGTCATGAATATGTATCGGAACATGAAAAACCCCTTAAACTATACATCCAAAATCAATAAAAACACATAAATAATTTATCTTGTCAAAACATTCATGAAATCTAAATAAGCATAAATATTTTTATCCACAATAGTCATACCATTGTACAAGATTTAAATCTTCAAGTGGCAGTTAATTTTTTCTAAAGTCCTAAATAATTCTTAATGGATTTCTACCATTTACATGTGACTAATAAATTAATTAAGTATTTAAATTTGCATCAAAATGATTTAAATAGGAGTGCATCAATTAATCGGTACAAATTTTAATCCACCGACAATATTAAATTTATTTTTTAATAAACATAAATATTTGCTAGTGATGTTTGTAATTTAATATGACTAAGGAACTTAATGCCTAATGGTAATGGATGCTTATGGCTTGGTCGGGCTAGTGGGCTGGTGGCAGGGGAGATGAGAGAGGCTGATTGGGCTTGGCAATGTTGGGCTGAAATCCCGGATATCTGTTTTCATATTATCCGAATAATCCGTATTCGTCGGATATCAGGCCTACTGTATTCGTATCCGTATCCGACAAAAAAAATCCGTGTTCGTATCCGATCCGATAATTATCCGATCTGACACAATCCATATCCGTTTTCATCCAGATCGATCGAAAATTATCCGATCCGTTTTCACCCCTAAGCAGCACCTTAAACTGCAGGAACATAATGCCGCTAGTCACACAGACGCACTGTGTTATCGGAGCAGGAACACAACACATATGCCGCTGGTCACAGAGAAGCACACACTGCAGTGGCGGACGTAGGAATTTTGGAATGGGTGTTCGAAGTTGTTGATCAGGTCGATAAGCTTGTTGATCATGCTCATTGGAATTTCTCTGAGTACAACATGACAAGCGACAATGCAATTGTATTAACTTGCTAAAAATTCGTCTAACGAGGACAACATGGTAACTGAAAGTCAGCCCACTACACCATAGACCTTAAACTGTGGTTCTTAATTAACATGATGTTCTACAGGGATTGTACAGGATCCGACAAAAATATGTGGCCTTCCTGTAATAATATTATTGGAACAAATGGCTTACATGCAATTCATATTACTGGTTCCAATATGCAATTGTTTAAGACCCTTTTTTGGATTTGGAAGATATTTAGGCAAGCATACAGTAACATAAATCAAAGTTGCAGATTAAGAAGCATAACAAACCATGATCAGTTGGGATATCAAAATCTGTCACTCAGTTTAGAACAAACACTAGAAATTACTCAAGAATTTTATCATGAACATTGCCTGATAAACTACAAAAGTACTGAAATAATGTGGAACAGCTAGCACCTCATACATACCAAGAATGCAGAACAGCTTCTCCAACGATCTCTTCCCAATTGCAATGGCATCACCAAAGTTGAGCAGCTTCAGAACGCACCCCTTGGCCGCCTCAGTCTAGCACACTTCCTCAGCATCGGCAATTCGGCATCGGTCGAAAGGATCTGGCTGCAGATGCGGCGCTCCTCAGCAAGAAGCCCCCAGACGACAACCTTGAGCGCCTGGATCCACTTCTTCAACTTGACGTCGAGCACACCCCACTCCACGGTGCCGCAAAGGCAGAGTGGAGGCGACGAGGCATGGCCACGCGCGCATGGTCCAGTCGGCTGGTCGTGCACCGCGGTGCCACCGTGCCAGGCTCGGTGGGCTGCCGGCGGAGGCACGGAGCGGATGGCCGAACCGCCGAAGGCACGCCTAGTGGCTGGTGCAGTCGCGGGTCGTCGATCGTGGATTGCGGCGGAGCGGAGGGTCGGAGCGGCAGAGCGGTAGAGCGACGAAGCAGAGGGCTAGAGTCTGGAGGGCGAAGGTGCTGCCACCGGTCGTGCGGCGCGCCGGCGCGGGTACAAAGCTGGAGTCCCGGAGAGCCCAGATCTAGCCGGAGCCCGGAGGACCAGAGGGCGGAGGCGGTGGCGAGGCGGGGGGCGGAGGCGGCGAGGCGGAGCGGATGTGGAGGGCGGAGGCGGCGAGGCGGTCGCCGGCGGAGCGGAGGGCGGAGGCGGCAAGGCTAGGGTTAGGGTCCGCACGAACGCAAATGGATCGGGGGGAGGGCGGACCGGGACGGGGGATAGGTAGGCCGCGGCGCCGCACGGACAGAAAATGGGCTGGGCCTTGGTTCACGCGCGGTCGCGCCATCGCGGGCTACTGCGAGCGGCCGAATTGTCGCAGTAAACAGTTGATTGGGCCCAACTATTATATATATGTGTGTGTATGTATATGTATATATGCATATGTATTATACATCATATATACTAGGTTTTTTGTCAAAAAATTTAGGTGTTCAGCTGAACACCTATGAACTACTGTAGATCCGCCGCCCCTGACACACTGTAACCGGAGCAGGAACATATACGCTGCTACCTGCTGCATGCGCAGCTCGTAGTCTCGTTAAACTTTGCGCACGACGTACGTCAGTTGCTTGACTCATCTCGCTCCAGACAAAACGGATCACACTTATTCTCAACATCAGTTGACTAGACTATGTACCAAAATGGCCAAGACTCGGAGAATCACGGAGCCACCAACGACGACCACTAGTATGGCCTGTTCTTCTGTAGCTACCAATGGCCAAGACTCGGAGAATCACCGAGCCACCAACGACGACCACTAGCATGGCCTGTTCTTCTGTAGCTACGGTTTATAAACGGTTTGTGACTATTCGTATGAGAGATTACAGAGTAACTGAAATTCATATGCAACTTTTGCCGATATAATTGAAGTCGGTACCGTATGTACTATAATTAACTAGTAGACTCTATTTTAAAAAGACAACTCTGGTATGAAAATTAAGGAAATTCTGTGTGATCTTTCGCATCCTCGCCTCTATAAATTGCACCAGGCACGCGAGCCGATCGAACACGAGCAGGCAGGCAAAAGCTGAGCGCTCAGCGAGCTAGCGTCGGCGCGTACTAGGTGCATGATGGCTCTTCTGGGAGCGCGACCTGGGCGTTTCCTCGTGCTCCTGCAGCTCGCCGTGGTGCTCTGGCTGGCGACCACGAGCGGCCACTTCTGCCGGTACGTTCCGGCGCCGCCCTCCGGCCTCCTCCCAACGCCGTCTCCTACACCGCCGGCGCCTGCTACCCCTCCTCGTGAGTAGTCCTTCCTTTTACATGACCTCGCGCGCACATCCAACGGCATGCGCGTTGTATGTGTAGCAGTGAACTAGTGGCCCATGGAGGATGTAATATAGCTAATGGTCAACACATGCACTGGTCTTTGCAGCCCCAAAACGGCCTTTCCCTCCGCGGCCGATCTGCCGCCGTCCGTTCTGCCCGCGGCCGCCGATCTGCCCGCCTGAAGGTTGCCACGGCCAGGGCCCGCCTTGATTATCACCATCATCGACCATCCAGCTGAGACTCCAGACGACAAGTCTCGAACACTACGTACATATATAACGAAGGGTATACTACATCTCCGGCAGGACGGTCATGGCCTATATATAAAGAATATACTACATCTGAATAAGCGTAGCTAATGAGCGTGATCGAGATTCGAGACGTATCCATGTAATGCATAGTTAAGCTTTTTTTTTTGTGTGTTCTCTGAATAATTCACTCTGCTTTGGCAATCCGATGATCGCCATGCGGATGCTCAAGTTACGCAGCATGCATACGCGTTGACCTTGGTCTCATCTGGCCTCGTAGTGGTTGGGCTGGGACTCTTTTCAGTCTGCTCAGCTCGACTGAAAAAATATGATTTATGGCTAAAATTATACTGTAGTTGATTGAAATTATATTGTAGTTGATGGTGGCTTATTTAGTGTAATTAAATTTAAAAAAATAAAAAAAACATGTTAGTCCATCACAGACAATGCAAACGAATACGGGAAAAAAAGAACAAGCAAAAAACTAAAAAAACAAAAAAACCAGAAAAAACAAAATTTAGAAATAATTAAAAAAATAAGCTAAAAGTCAGAAGTTTAAGCCAAAATGAACGTGGCCACATGTGTTTGACATGAGTGGTGTCGTAACGGAAGCTTATAGACGAAGGAACTGTCTATTCCAACCGAGAACAGGCCACTATGTGGTGATCATTTGGGCTTTTTTGTGGCTTATGGCTAAAAAGCACTGTACCTGGCTGAAAAAATATTGTAGCTGATAGAGGCTTATTTAGCATAATTAAATTTAAAAAAATAAAAAATATAAAAAATATGTTAGCTAGCCCATTACATATAATACAAACACATATAGGAAAAAAGAACCGGCAAAAAAGGTCAACAAAAAGCCAAAAGTTCAGAAAAAGACAAAATTTATGAATAGTGAAAAATAAGCCAGAAGCCAGAAGCTGAAGCCTAAATGATCACAGCCCCGTGAAAGCTTGGTTGGATCAAGCTCCTGAGTACTAAAAATAAGCTTAGGAATTCTAAAGAATAAAAAAAATAAGCTTATGAACTGGTTAGACATATGAAGAGCTAGTTTGCGAACTAGTCGTATAGGAATACAGATTAGTTGTAACCAGATACGAACTGGTTGTAAGGAGTTATAAACTAATCGTAAGTGACTAAGACCTAGTTGTAGATCATATTGCATAACATTTGACTAGTGATTGGAAAGGTGTTTCTGGGTTACAACCAAATATATATGAACCTACAGGATCACACACTTAACAGATTAGAACAACAAGAGTCCGGATGATAGACTCTGAGTGGGATATGATCTATACTTATATTGCATAAGGATTTGGTCGGAGGCTCTCTGACTGGTATATGATCTCTACTCATGTTGAAAAATGATCCGATTGGAGGCACTATATAAAGAGGTGCATTGGGCTATGGGTAAAAGAGAGACATCAGGCCACCCACAAAAACCCTAGCCAATTCCATCTCAAGGCCCTGCTATGCGTGCTAGTGCTAATACACCGGTGTACGACATTCCATCTCTAGACTTGTGGGCTTCAGTTGAGGCACTACTACGACTACGGTGTTGATCTGGACAATTCAAGATGAAGACAATCAGCTCGTAGAGATCAACTACTGCTAGAGGATGATCAGCTTCCGAAGATCATTTATCAAAGACGTCGAACGATCAACTACTTTCACTACACTGCCACATACCACGTTGAATCAGGCTGCTTCAACTCTTCTTCGGCTACACTGCATATCTAGTGGTAACAATATGTGATCTTTTACTCACATGACTTCCTGGTTTATGCAATAAAAATTTTAATTTATGCTAGTGTAGCCTACCCGTAATCCCCAACATGCAATGTGCTACTCCATTTATGACATGCTTGGATGTAGGGGCGGATCCATATTGTCCCACCGGGGTGCACAAGACACTGGGTCCAATCTATTTTTCCATGATATAACCCATGTATGTATAGCGTGTGAACCCTGTAGCCCAAGCCAAGTGACACCGGCCCTGAAACATTTAGCCCAACCGAGGCAAGACAGATAGGTGCCCACGGCAGCGGTAGCCAAGCCCATAGAATTGACATAAGCAAGCACATGGCCCAGACGGGTTGGATGGCCATGGGCCAGCATCAAGGGCAGGAGGCATACAATAGTCAACATACGTCCATAGAAGAAGAAGCGACGCCGAACGCCTCATGGCCTATCGCCCAGCCACCGGTCGCCAATGACTGTCTTGCCGAAGAATTCACCCACCATTCTCACCTGCTGCCATGTCGCCCTCGCCGTTGTTCGTCAAACTAGCCGGCGGCAGCTGCTCAAGCCAAGCCAGCGAGCCCTACATTTCTGATTTCTTTCTACTAGTTACTTTTGGTTCCTTTCAATATTTTTTATTTGTTTCAAGTATAGTGACTAACTTTGTGGTTTAGGAATTCGATTTGATCATCATTTGTTGAATTTTTCTCAATTTGTAGGGTTATTGTTTCAATTACGGTTTTTAGAATACCTTAGTGGCAAATGGGAGACAAATTTAAGGTGTTTCATGTGACCATGTACCCATATGTGATCTAACTAGCTTTGGATCAGAGCTTTTGATGAGTTGATACACAATATCATGTAAGATTTCCAGCTTGCAATTATCGAATCATGGACAAAAGGACAAATACACTACTGTGTAGTATTCGGTGATAAACTCGCACTTTGATAAGCACTTTGATGGGTACTTCTTTATCATTGTATATTTCCCTTGGTAATGTTGAATTAATAAGGCTAAAATTTATTGAACAAATTATTATATAGTGCAATGTTGCTTAAAAACCATAGATGTAGTTATATATATGTGAAATGATGAATCCCGATTGTTTTCATTCTGGTTCCACCTCTACTTGGATGCAGACATACCAAGCAGTAGGGGACTAGAGCAAGATACAGACTAATTTTCTTCGTGCCAAGACGAAGATCAGAACTTAATCTTGGGTCGTCGCTCGCTTGATTTATAACCACTGGTTGGCCGGCTACCTTTTGACTAGCCGGAGAAAGATGCGCTAAGATGTGTTGAATAACATGCATGCATGCATGCACTGGAATTCCACGGATAAAGACCTCAAAGGTACGTATTTGAAGGGTAAAGAAGCATGCATAGGCCCAATGATTCCCCTTGACAGGCTATTTTGTGGACAAATTTTATATTCGGTTCTTTTGGTTTCAGCTTTTAATTTCTAGTTTGTTAATTTTATTTTACTTTTTGCCTTTTCGTTTTTTGGTTTTTTTGTTTCTTTCCTATTCATTTGTATTGTACGTAATATACTAACCTGTTTTTTATTTTTTAAATTTAATTATATAAAAAACCACCAACAGTTATAGTATAAAATAAATCAGCTATAATACTAACCAGTGAAAAATAAGTCAAAATGAGCAGCACTTATTAGTCACTTGCGAACGTCCGCACCTATTTAAAAGTTAGGAACAATGAAATGATTTGTAAAGAACCTTCAAGTACGGCCAGTTTGGAAAGCATAAATTCGACAGAAAAAAAGAGAGATAAACATTTCCTAACAGGGCTTAAACTGCAGGAACATAATGCCGCTAGTCACACAGACGCACACACTGTTATCGGAGCAGGAACACAACACATATGCCGCTGGTCACAGAGACGCACACACTGTAACCGGAGCAGGAGCAGGAACATTTATGCTGCTACCTGCTGCATGCGCAGCTCGTAGTCTCGTTAAACTTTGCGCACGACGTACGTCCCAGACAAAACGGATCACACTACTATTCTCAGCATCAGTTGACTAGACTATATACCAAAATGGCCAAGACTCGGGAGAATCACCGAGCCACCAACGACGACCACTAGTAAGTAGTAACGTTACACTGTCTCCGGGGTGAAAATTAAGAAAATCCTGCGTGATCGTTCGCCGCCTCGCCTCTATAAATTGCACCAGGCACGCGAGCCGATCTAACACGAGCAGGCAGGCAAAGGCTGATCGAGCGCTCAGCGAGCTAGCGTCGGCGCGTGCTAGGTGCGTGATGGCTCTGCTGGGAGCGCGACCTGGGCGTTTCCTCGTGCTCCTGCAGCTCGCCGTGGTGCTCTGGCTGGCGACCACGAGCGGCCACTTCTGCCGGTACGTTCCGGCGCCGCCCTCCGGCCTCCTCCCAACGCCGGCGCCTGCCACCCATCCTCGTGAGTAGTCCTCCCTTTTACATGACCTCGCGCGCTCATCCAACGGCATGCGCGTTGTATAGCTAATGGTCAACACATGCACTGGTCTTTGCAGCCCCAAAACGCCCGTTCCCTCCGCGGCCGATCTGCCGGCGTCCGTTCTGCCCGCGGCCGATCTGCCCGCCTGAAGGTTGCCCCGGCCAGGGCCCGCCTTGATTATCACCATCATCGATCATCCAGCTGAGACTCCAGACGACGAGTCTCGAACACTACGTACATATATAACGATTAACGAAGGGTATACTACATCTCCGGCAGGATGGTCATGGCCTATACATATAATATACTACATCTGAATAAGCTTAGTTAATGAGCGTGATCGAGATTCGAGATGTATCCGTGTAATGCATAGTTAAGCTTACTTTTGTGTGTGTGTTCTCTGAATAATTCACTCTGCTTTGGCAATCAGATGATCGCCATGCGGATGCTCAAGTTAAGCAGCATGGAATCAAAGTCACTTTTGGCACTGTTTCATACTATATTTACAAAAATAGCAGTATAGCGACCGTATTGACAAAAATATCGTTTTTGCTATCTGCGCACCGGGCGGCAGCGTCTCAGCTGGACGGCTTCGACCCGTACCGGACCCAGCATACTTTACCTCAGTCTATTGGACCACCGCCGCCCACTGAGCAGACAAAACAGTCTCCATACCTCCTTCGACCCGATAGGCAACCTCCGGACCGACGGATGTACTCAACGGGACATGCTCGTGCGCGACGGAAGACAAGACCACGTACAAGCAGGCAAGCGCGGTGAGAAGATAGCAGTGGCTCAGAAGAGTGAGCCATATCGCATCCTGTGATACATTTTTGTAGTACTGTAATTACTTTTAATTATACAAATTCATAATGTATCAAATTGTAAAAAAAGGTGATATATTCGTTAAATTCATGGTTAAGTTAATCCGAACAAACGTGGCTAATTTGGACTGCATAAAATTCTCAAAAAATTACATAATAACTATTATTGCATCGGGAGGCATCATAAAATTTCGTGATTTTTTGAGCTCGTTTGCTATATGTAAAAACTCGTAAAAATATCAAAATTGTATAAATTTTTGAGCAACATTCGCCATGGATAAAATTCTCCAGAAATTACACTGCAAGGAACGTTGTGTCGGGAGGCTGTACATAAATTTTCGTAATTTTTTGAGCTCATTTAATATATTTAAAAATTCATTAAAACACTAAATGAAAAAAATTAGGTAGATAATAAGGCCGGCTAATCAGCCAGCCTAATTACCTGCTACCTGGTGGCTGAGCGCTGCCGGCAGGTGCGCCGACGGTAAAAACAATATTTTTTTCAATACAGTCGTAATACTACTATTTTTGTAAATACGATGCGAAACATTGTTAAGATTGACTTGACCTTGGTCTCATCTGGCTCAGAAATGGTTGGGCTGGAACTCCTTTGTTTGACGTGATTGGTCGTGTCGTAACGGAAGCTGTCTTATAGACGAAGGAACTGTCTATTCCAACCGAGGAGAACAGGCCATTCTATAGGGCGATTTAGAAATTGCGAAAGCTTGGTTGGATCAAGCTCCTGAGTACTAAAAATAAGCTTAGGAATTCTAAAAAATGAAAAAAAAAATCAAGGATCCGTTCATAGGAAAACCTGACCTTTCCTCGCAGCAGACACTAATCTTTTTAACGACTAATAACTAATTAGACCAGAGAATAATATCAATTCAGAAGTTAAGCTCTTGGCCTTTTACTTTATCACAATTGGGGCCAGACTTTATCCATTTATTCGCTAGCATTAGTGTCCGCGTTAATCAAAGCGGCTTCACGATGCGAACCTTTTCTTTTCTTTCTTTTTTTCCTTTTGGGAAAAGTCCTGCTTTTGCGTCTACTAGTACCAACTACTGCCACCATGGGCTACTGTGCAGGCACGCAACAAGAAGAACGTGTACACAATTATATTAACGTGCCTTACCGGTTTGGCTCATCCCATCTCAGACAAGACAGATCACACTTCGTCTTCACAACATCAATTGACTACCAAATGATTGACTTGGAAAATTAAGCACCAACGAAGACTAAAGGTTTTGGTAAGTAACAGCCGAGTGTTTAGACCACTGACCTGGCGACTAGCTACACTAGAAGTGCGTCAGGAACTCAGGATGAAAAGAAAATCTCAGGAAAAGCTGAGAAAATATCACTGTAATAGCACACTGAAAGTTTGGTACATGATCATCTTAGCATTTTGTCAAGTCGCTCCACTTTCCAAGTGTTCTGCATGGTTGTGTTGATAGTCTGGGAAGCGACGAAGACAAGGAATGTTGTGACAAACTACAGGATACACCGCTAGCATTTTGGTGGATGACGTGGCACACCAACAAAAGTGCAGACAGCTCTCAAAAGAAACACAGAACAATGGGTAGAAATTAATTAATTACTCGCAAGTTCATGTAAGTGTATGCTATGCTTTACGTAAAATGCACAGTAAACTTAATTATAATGTTTGTACTTGAAATATTCTACTTAGCAAATGGAACAAATAGTTCTGCGCTTGCTACCAACGACAGAGGTCCAGCTTACAGTTCATCCTCTCTCCAGTTTGGTTGCCTGCATCGGGGTGGTTCGCACCAGCGCATACAGAGAGATGGTGTTTGGTTGCCTGCATCGGGGTGAGAGCATGCACGAGCGGATGCAAAAAATCAACTGGAGTCAGGCTGAGGAGAAACGCGGCTGAGGACCTTCTCTACTCAGCTTGGCCACGCTCATACAGCTGCATCAGCTCATGCAGGCAACCAAACAGGCCCGGGTGTGTTTGGTTCGTGGATGTAGGTTGTATCGTATATCCTGACTGAGTAGATACAGGCTGAGTGGAATCGTATTTCAGAAAAAGAAGATGTTTGGTGAGGTTGCATGAGCGGATGCAAAAAAAACTGAGATGATGTTTGGTTGCCTGTATGAGCGGATGCAGTCTACCAAACCTGAGAGGCTGACACGTGGGACCGCATAAGATACACTGCATCAACCTATCCGGGATGGCCAGTGAAGCTCATTTTGAGCGTATCCACCCATCCAGGATGAGGGCGTATTTTTGCATCCACTCATGCAGGCTGCATCCACTCATACAGGCAACCAAACAGGCTCTTTCTCAGATTATACGGATCCACCCAACCAGGACGAAGGAGATTCAGGCAACCAAACACATAACTGGTTCTTGTTTGTACCGGGTGGGTGTCTCGTCTCATCAGTTGCCATGTGCAGGGGAGACAGGAGGATCATGTTCTCCGGGGTCTGAAACGAAACTCAAAGTTAGCAAAATTCTTCGTAAACACCATAAAGAATTTCGAATATGGAAAACAAACATAGATGTCTCACTAAAAGATGGTCCCAGGACCCACTTGTTAATCTCACTTCGGGATGGTATTTTACAATTTGCACATCTTTGTTACCGAGCACATTTTCCCTTAAACATATATAGGTGTATAGAAAACTTGCTCGACAGCACGTAACATAAATCAGAGAGTAATCCTTTTGGGCTTTTGGCATGAGAGTTGACCATCTAATTTTGAGATGTGGCCATCATCACCATTTTCATTCTAATTCCTGATTTCCTGGTGCTGGTTAACAAAATCGTATGCTGTCATGGATTTTTTTTATGTGTATATTTAAAGAAGGCAATTAAGGAGTTTAAAATTTTCTATGTTCAGGTGCCAAAATAGATGCTTTTATACACCATTAATCCCCAGTTACAACTTACTATTAGCATGATCGAGTGGAGCTCGGAGAGACCGCCGTGCTGATCTGATCGGAGTTAACCGATGGCCTTCTTTCTTCTCCCTGCTGATCGCTGGCACACCCGACTTGCTGTCACCACCGTTCTTCACTGCCATAAGCACACACAAGAGCCAGCGTTGCCATCAAATTAAGTTGGGCCAAAAGATGTGAAACTTTGCGCACTCACATGCCGGAGGCTCGTTGCCTGCAGAAACGGCGGCGACGGCGAGAGAGCCGGACAGATACGACGGCTGCAGCAACAGAAACATCACAAGTAGTATCCCCAGTAACTCCACGCGGGCTCGAGAAGCTGCCATGGCGCGCGCGAGCTATCTAGCCACAGTACTACAGGTGTTCACCGGTCTTTACTTGCTCTAAAATCTGAAACTTGGTGCGTAATTATATATTAGCTGTGACTTCGCGTCCAAGTTGCCGTGCATGCATGCGCTCCACACAGAATAAGGGTGTTGATAAACATTACCCGGATGTTTTCTTTCTAATTATCATCCAGATTTATAACCATTGAATTAGAGATCCAACGGCCATGAATTCTCCCCCCTCCAAAAAAATCTCCCCCTCCTCCAAAAATACTCCCCCCTCCAAAAACAAGAGGCCGTTGGATCTCTAATTCAACGGTCTCAAATCTGAATAATTATTAGCAAAAAAACATTTAGATGATGTCTATACACATCTGAGAATAATAGCTCACCTACCCAAAATTTCAACACGCTTGGGTAGCCTTTCTTTTTTTTTTTTGATAAAGTGGGTAGCCTTTCTGAATGCATATGCAAGTCGATCACATCGTATTTCTTAGGCTCTTGGCTTTACTCAGAAAACTGTTTTTGCCATAGCCTTTTCGCAACTCGTCAGCTTCTACGTAGAAACTGTACAAAGTATACTATACTACCGTATATGCTTTAGGTGGTGATCATTTGGGCTTATTTTTGATGACTTATGGCTGAAAAGCACTGTAGCTGACTGAAAAAATACTGTAACTGACAGAGACTTATTTAACATAATTAAATTTAAAAAATATGTTAGCCCATTACGTATAATAGAAACAAATATAGGAAAAAACCAGTAAAAAAGTTCAATAAAAAGTTAAAAGTTAAAAAAAAAACCAAATTTATAAATAATGAAAAATAAGTCAGAAGCTATAAAAGCTGAAGCCAACATTTCCGTGATCTTGCTGCAGTCGAAGTCGCAGCAAAGACCACTAGTTTCTTGCCATTATTTCCAAGTATCTACCTAGCTAGTAGAAATATTAATCGAGTGAAGTAGCTAGCAGACATTGGTGGAGAAGCAACACGGTACGTACGTAATCAAGTTCGTCAAACGTGCATGTATAGCCCTCATCATGGATGAGACGTGCATCGTACGTTTTCGAGTCAATTCAAAGGCTTTGAATTGACCAACAGAAAGAGAAACATGCATATAATATTAATTTTATGGCATCTCGTTATTTAATTTGTTAAACAAGAATCTCCTTTACTTGTACAACTGGATTGATTTTTTTACCTCATCAAGCTGGGCAAATATATTTTCTATTTCTCTGGTTATCTCTTTGTCTAGAATTGTATCTGATCATATTTCTCTGGTTATCACTTTGTCTAGAATCTGTGCTAACATACCGAAAAGTGCTATATTTAAATTTGAAAAAGTTTGGATTTCTCACCCCCAATTTATGGATACAGTCTATCAAGCTTGGAATAGTATCTCATTTCGAACCACATCCAGGCCAGTGAATGGTGCTAAATTCTTTGGTCAGAAACTGAAGAATCTAAGAAAAGTACTAAGGAATTGGAGCAAGGACTTCAAACAAATGGACCAACACATCAAGATTAGTAATGCTATTATTCAATTGCTCAATAAGATCGAGGAGTATGAACCCCTATCTTGTTATAGAATTCAATCTACGTGATCTAGTCTCCCATAATTTACTCAACTTGTTAAAAGATCAAAATGCTTATTGGAAACAAAGAAGTAAAAGAAGATGGACTAAGATGGGAGATGAGAACATACAATATTTTCATGCAATTGCCACAACTAACAAAAGAAATAATATGATTGCATGCATACACTACTACAAAAGAGGCTAAAATGAACGCTTACATCATAGACAGTTCCTAGGAACCATCTGTACTGTAAGTATCATAGACGGTTCAAAGACGGTTATTTATATGAACTGTCTGTGATAATACAAGACATCACAGATGGTTCTTACTAATACCCGTCTGTGATAATTCACTGACTAAGAATCGTCTATGATAATAGTAGACATCACAGACGGTTTTATATTTAAACCGCATGTGATAATGAAGTTATCACAGACAGTTTGTATTAAAAATTATCTGTGATATATTTCCCGCCTTGTAATTCCCCAAAATTTCATAATCTCCCGCCTGAGTTCAAATAGGATTCAGTTTTGAGACACCTTTAGTAAAACGGGTATAACTTTTGTATACGATGTCCATTTTTTATGTTCTTGTACTCGTTGAAAAGCTAACGACGAGCCCGAGCTCTCTAAGACCCTCAAAATTGGTCATCTTTATCACAAAATTTGCGTTTTAGGCTTTCAGTTTCTGTTTTTGCCAAAAAAATTTGATCTTCCCTTCAGAATTTGGGTTTCGCCTCAACTGCAAAGTTGTATATCTCATCAAAACCTTTCAAACGAGCATATATATGCCATATAAAATTTTGCTATTTTATCTTTTGAGACTAGCTATTTATATTGTAACGATATATTGTCTTGTGACGCCATTATCACCGACTGTTTTTGTTATGAACCGTCTGTGATATCTCCTATTATCATAGATAGTTTTAGTTATGAACTGTCAGTGATGTCGCTATCATAGACGGTTTGTCATCCAAAGTGTCTGTGATGTCCTGCCATGTCACTAATTCGTGGCATATCCCCAGGATCCTGATCTTACCCCTTCATTCTCTTTGCATCAAATGGTAGGCACCGTTCTCCTCCCCTCCTCTTGCCCCTTATTAATCCCCTCTCCCTACTCGAAGAACCAATGCCACCAGTACTAGTCCAACTCGTTTGTGCGCGGAAAGGGTGGGAAGGGGATCGGTAAGGACGACTGAAATTTTGCTTGAAGCAAGATGGAAAGGAAGAAGGCAATGACAAATCTACACTATTCTAAGTCACCGGTATAGAAGCTATTGATTTTGGCATAGAAGCTGAAAATGATGTTCGTTGTCTTTTATTTCTGCTACATCAAAATTTTACCACACCACTTGTTTTATATTATAGTTTAATGAAAGATGTGTAAGTCTAACTTGCATTAGCCTGAAGTTTCTTGTAGTGTAAGCATTTTTCTGAATTTATAATCATGAAGCTTATCTTTGTAAAATTGTAAGTGTCATCTTGTGTATGCAATGCTATGGGTAATCTACTTGATATCTTGTGATGTTGTAATGGTGGATTTTAATCTTGATGGAAATAGAATGTGTCGCTGTGTTTGTTGCTATATTTGCTTATTTTCAGATGATATAGTTAACATTTTCTAAGGCTGGCCGAAAAATAGAAAAAAAAATTAGGTATATAATGAACTATCACAGACGATTTTGTGGTATAAACCGTCTGTGAAGAATTATCACAGACGGCTCGAACCAGAAACCGTCTGTAATGGGGAAGCATCACAAACAGTTCTATATACCAACCGTCTGTGATACTCACATATCACAGAAGGTTCTAGCAACCGTCTGTGATATGTGAGTATCATAGATGGTTTTTAGTTCGAGCCGTCTGTGATAGTGTTCTTCACAGATGGTTCTAGTTACAAACCGTCTGTGATGTATTTATCACAGACAGCTCACAAATCGTTTGTGATAACATCTGATTATCACTGACGTATAAATTTAGATGATTCAAACAAACCATCTATGATGATAGTTTTGAACCGTCTGTGATAACCCTTTTTGTAGTAGTGATAAAAAATGAAGAAGGCAATTTCATCTATGAACATGATCTGAAAGCCGTTGTTTTCTGGAATGCTTTTAAGAAGAGAATAGGTCAATCTATTGAAATAGCCATGCCCTTTGATCTTTTAGAACTATTTGGTGATAGTAATTTGAACCTCACTGAATTGGAAAATGACTTTACTAAGAAGGACATTGAGAAAGTCATTAAAGAGTTACCTAATTAATGATAGAGCACGGGACCAAACGGTTTCAATGGACTCTTTTTCAAAATGTGTTGGCATATTATAAAATATGATTTTTTTTTTCAGAATCTGTGAATAGCTTCTATCAGAAAATGAAGGCTTAAATTTGATGTCTATTAATGATTCGTTTGCCACTTTTGTGCCCAAAAAAGCATCCCCAGAATTGGTTAGTGATTTCAAGCCCATCTCTTTAATAAATGAGACAATGAAAGTTCTCACCAAAATACTTGCAAATAGATTGCAACCTTTCATCGAGAAGTTAGTGCACAAAAATCAGTTTGGATTTATAAAGACAAGAACTATACAAGATTGTTATGCCACAACAGTTGAGTATATTCATGCTTGCAGAATGTCTAAAAGAGAAATCATAGTTCTTAAACTTGATTTTGAAAAAGCCTTTGACACAGTGGAGCATCAGGCTTTATTTGCCATATTACAAAGTAAGGGCTTCGGTCAAAAATGGATAAATTGGTTGAAATTAATTTTGGAAAGTGCTACTTCAGCGGTGCTACTTAATGGTGTTCCTGGAAAGAAGTCCCACTGCAAGAGGGGTTTTAGACAGGGGGATCCAATCTCCCCTATGCTATTTGTTCTAGTAGCTGATTTACTTCAGAGTATTTTAAATTCTGCTATGTTCAAGGGATAAATTTCCCTACCATTTGGCAATAATCTTGATCTGGATTTCCCTATCTACCAGTATGTGGTGACACTTTAGTTGTAATGAAAGCATGTCAAAGAGAAATCCTTCTCCTCAAAGAGATATTGCACTCTTTTGCTGCATCCAATAGATTGAAGGTAAACTTTGAAAAATCTTTCATGGTTCCACTAAATCTAAGTGAGGAGAAAGCTGTGCTTTTGGCTAATATTTTGGGTTGCAAAATTGAATATTTTCCTTTCACCTACTTGGGACTTCTTATGTGTGTTACCAAGCCAAGATTGCAAGACTTTGCTGGCCTAATTGATAAAATATCTAGCAGATTATCAGGATGGGAAGCCTCAAAACTATCAAGAGCAGGTAGACTTACACTAGCTAACTCCGTTTTATCTTCGCAACCTATTTTCTATATGAGTTCTTTCAGGTTACCAACTAAAGTGGTGAGTATAATTGACAAAATCAGAAGGGCTTTTTTCTGGTAATGTGACTTTGACATTCATGCATGGTGGTTCTCGCTTGGTTTCTTGGAAAACAGTTTGCACACCTAAAAAATATGGAGACCTTGGTATTCTTAACATTAAGAGACAAAATAAGGCCTTACTTGCAAAAGCAATCCATAAATTTTTCAACAACAGAGAAATTCCTTGTGAATTTTTTGTGGAAAAGATACTATTCTACTTCAGCCCCTGTAGAAGGGAGTTTCAAGGGATCTTTTTGGTGGAAGGATGTTTTAAAACAACTTCTTTGGTTCAAAGCAGTGGCAGTACCTGAATTGAATGATGGTGGTTTTGTTTTTATTTTGGGAATATTTGTGGCTCAATTCAATATTGAAAGAAGACTACTCTCACCTTTACTCTTATGCTAAAAATAAGAACCTAAGAGTGGCTGATGCTCTATATCTAGAGGATATTGCTCTGGCTTTCTTCTTCCCTCTATCTAAGGTGGCTTCATTTTAAATTCAAGATCTAAGAGTGAGATTATCTATGGTAAATATATCTAATATAAAAGATATTTAGACTTATATCTGGAACTTAGCTTCATTCTCCACAAAAAAGATGTATTTGGCACTTTCTGGATCTCATCTAACTTAACCTATCTTCTACTGGGTTTGGGAAAATAAATGCATGCTTAAGCATTGATTCTTTGTTTGGATCTTAATGCATGGGAAGATTAGTACCTGCCGCATGATGCAGAAAAAGAATATGTTTGTTAAGGATGCCTCTTGTCCCCTTTGCAATGACCAAATCATTGAAGATTAGAAGCATCTACTATTCGATTGCTCCTTCAGCACCCAATGTTGGGATTTGTTAAATATATCTTGGGACTCTTCTCTCCCTATCGAGGCATGTGGAACCTTGCTAGAAATCAAGCAGGCAGCTCAAAGCCTTTCTTTAAGGAGTTAATCACTCTAGGTTGTTGGCTGATTTGGAATCAAAGAAACAAGCGCATATTTGAAAGAATCCCTTCTAATAGACCTAGATGGAAGAGAGATTTAATCTTAGAGTTGAGTTGGTTGAAAGTTGTGACGACCCGCATTATTACCGTGGGGTAATAACGCCAGTCAACGGATTATTATTCGTTTTAGCCGATAAAACATCGCTCTAACGAATAATAAGCCATCAGAGTGTTACAGCAGAACAATAATTAGAGACAAAATACGATATTACAAGATTATCGCCACGCAGGGCAAATTTATTACAAAGCCTCAAGGGCTTAAATATTACAATCTTTAGACAAAATATTCTAACTACTTCCTATTCACACAACTCTACACGGGGTGTCCACCTTGTACCCACTGTAATCCGAGTCCACGGTACTCCATCCAGGTAACTTCCTCCTGATCTTAGCCATTATCTACTTTAACATGCTCCTAAGCAAAGGGAGGATTATAGCAAGGGTGAGTACAGAAGTACTCAGCAAGCGTTATTAGCAAAATGCACAACATGCTTATCCTTTACACATTTAGGAATCTCAATTCCTATCCTCGAATCTTGCTCATTTGTATACTCCTTTCTTTACTCAATTTCCTTTCCAGGACTTATAGAAAATAAGGTTTGTTGGTTTTGAAATAATTACAAATTATTAATTTAGAAAATTACTGAACATACGCATGAACAGCAAAAACCCCCATAAGTTTCCGTAATTCTCCTTTCCCGGAGACAGGCATGAATTCATGATTTTGATAGCATTGCGCAAGCTTGTATCACTTTACCCATCATCACTCTGATCGTGTTGGCTCTTGGGTGATCCGCAATTCCTTTGAAGCGGCGCCCAGACCAGAGTACAATACGATTATCTCTAGTTCAGTAATTATATCTCCACCCGGTTACTCACAATCAGCAGCCCGGAGCGGTGTAACACCCTCACACAGACCCACTGAAAACGACATAACCGTTGGCTGGTAGGGTATTCAACCTTTCCCCAGCCCCCTGACTCGCGTATATAACGCCCATGCGTAACCCGCCTGTGGGTTCTTACGTTCCGGTCTTCCACCGGTTCCTTTGGGTCTATCCCATAAATAATCACTCCTGTGGAGAATATAACACCTCACTAGAGTACCGACTGCCCGTGAAAACGGAACGTTGGTTGATACGAGTTGGTACGGTCTGTCCATACGGATGAAGTTTGTAGTCCCTTATATTCTATTCTTATGCAGAGGTCCCGCCCTCGCCCACTCATTTCCTATCCCGGCAACCTCTGCCCACCTTTTTACTTAACTTTAGTGGCCAACTGCTCCATCAGTTGCCAACTAACCCTTTTCATTCACATATAGCCATTGCTTGATTTAAAACCCTTTTTATTTCTTTCATGCAAGTGATACTAGATTAATACAAAATACTTGTTTTACGAATATACTCCGCAGAGGTGTTCAAAGGAATGCTTGCCTGAACTTTAACCATAAACTCGGATTCAAGTAGGATCAAGTGAAGTCACTCCCGTAGCTTGGTTGTTGCCTGCAATTAAATACGTCGACTACGACTTAATTTACGAAAATATAATAAAATACGAGGTGTCGAGGTGCTTGTGCTTCTAAGGTAAGACGTCACTCCATTTAATCTAATCGCAGTAATCGAGGTTAATTTCGATACACTATTCGTCGATCGACATTATCGCCCTAACGTCATGAGATAAGGTTGATTTATTAGGTATGCCTAGCATTTTATTAATTCCTAACAATTTTTCCGATTATACGGGATTTACTAGAGGCGTGAATAAGTATAACAGCTCATATTAATCCTATATGATGATAACTGCCATTATTAATTCTACTCCAGCTTCGCGTGTGCAATTATACCACTTTAATTCCTTATATGTGTGTATGTATATATTCACCTTTCTAAATTACTTTAGGTCTTATGTTTATTTACATAGATTCTTCTTCTTTGGTACTGGTCCTTCTAGTAACTAATGCGCGTGTGATTAATTATCTACACCAACGAAATTAATTCTTAGGTAATTATTAATTGAATTATACTAAAGTGTCTTTGTACGGTCGCCAGGTTTTATTTTAGTTAGCTGCGGATTGTTACGGCTTATGCTATTTAAATTACTATGTACCAGTTTAATTGGCGGGCATAACTTTTGAGTCATGGTTTATTATTTTAATTTGGTACAGGTTAATCTAGTCGTCATGACCAGTTCTAAATCTTCTAATGGCTACTAATTTATTCTAATAATTCAGAATAGTTATTAGTGGATTTCTACGGTTTATATTCGACTAACAAAATTTAGCCGGGCATTTAAATACATAATAGAATGATCTAAATGCTATAATGATATTATGATCATTTGCTCCGCAAGTGTGCAATCTGCTATTATCTGCAATATCCAGCTTACGGCCTCATTTAGTTTACTTTTAGTATTTACTAATATTTACTAGGAAAGTTTTATGATTTAACACTATCCAGGCTAATTAAGTATTCAGTTACAACCCCGAATGATTTATTTGGCCATACCTTAGTTGAATCGGTACAGCCATGTTTTAACCGATTGAGGCACTTAATTTATTCCAATCATTGCAAGTATTGATTATTGGTCTTATACTGTTTAAGATGGATTTTACTAAATTATTTGGTTATTTGAACTCACCACAAAAATGGGCTAAAACTACCTTACCTTAATTTAATCCATACACGTACAAGTTTACACAACATGGATTTCTATAATTTAAATGTTAGCAACAACATTTTTGGAGGATTTAAATATGCCATGGGATGGTCGAAATGAAGATACACAAATTTTAGTATACCTATGTACAGGTTTTAATCCATTAACAGTTTGGTTTGTTTATAACGATCATGAATATTTATTATTAAAGATTCACAAGTTTCTATCACCGATAGGGTCAATTAGGTATATAATTAGGAATTCTAATAATTTGAACGGCGATATATCGATTCAATTGGTACCTGTTAGATTTTAATCTACTAACAGTCTAAATTACTTATAACTACTGATTAGGGATATTCTGTATTTTAACAGGCTTAAGATAATACTATGGAGTCATTTGATTTGCATTAGCTTACCTGAATTAAGGATTTACAAATGACATTTTTATTAAACTCTTTTCTCTTCTCTCTACTTTCTTTTCCCTCTTTTCTCTCTTTTCTTTTCTTCCACCCGACGCCTCCTCTTTTCCTCCGCCGACGCTTCTCCATCTCCCCTCCTTTTTCCTCCTTTCTCACCCACTCCGCCGGCTCCCTCTCTCTATTCCTCTCTCTCTCTCTCTCTCTCTCTTTGCTCTCTCCTCACGCCGCCTCTCCCCCGCCTTCGGGTCCCAGCGCCGCCGCCCGGTTTGGCTCCCCTCACACGCCGCCTCTCTCTCGTGCCCGCGCCTCGGCCGGAGGTCGGCGCCTCTCCTCGGTGCCATCCCCCCTCACGCCGGCTCCCCGACGCGCCGCAGCTCCACGACCAGATCTGGCCGATCTAATGCTTTCTCCTCATTTTTCCCCATTTCTTGCTTGATTTATAATTTTGTGATTTGCTAACTTGTGAGGTTTTGCCTAGGGTTCGGTTTTGGGAGGCGGGTGACCGTGGCTGACCGCCGCCGGTGAACCGTCGCTGCACGCCGGGGGAGTACCGGTGGCGGTGAACTGGTGACTCGGCCGCACACCCACAGCCGCCCTCCCTGGTAACCCTCTTCTCTCTTCTGCTATTTCGGTTGACATGCCTAAATGGTTCATGTGCTCTATTGTGGGTGAATGCTTATGGTTTCTAGTCTATGTTGAATGGATTTGATAATGGCATTACATGGATGGCTAGAGTTGTGGGGATTTACCTGCACTGGTACTTGTGAGAAATGCTAGGGTTTGGGGTTGGGGTGGTGGCTGGTTGGCGGTGGCTGATGCTTGATGCTAGCTTGTGGTTCTCCTGTGCCCGTCACGTCCCCTTGCTCCCTTCGGCTTGTCGGTTCTTCACCCCCTTGACCGTCGGCTCCACTCGGTTGTGGACTCCTCTGCTGTCTGGGGATTGGCTGTGAGAGTTGGGGAATGTTACCTTACCTTTCCTTTGTCCCTCTGTGCTCTATTCTCTCGGTTTGACTACTAGTATGCAATGTGGGATATTTGTTGGATGGCTTGCCCGTGAGGCTTATTGGCTGCTGATGCCCTCTGGGCGTGGCTGCTCTGGCCCGGTGCTATCTATTTCACTGTGGTGGATATTTGCATGGTGAGGGCTTTGACAGGTGGTTTCTCTGTTGTGGGTTTGGCTGGAATGATTTGTGCTCACCTAGTCTTTGCCTTGGTTGGATTCCTATGTTCAGAACAGGTTTGTATATATATACCGTGTGATGAGCCTATAGTTGTGAGAGGTGTCGACTGGCCCCCGGACGGTCAGGTATCTCCGTGAACGGATTACCCCGCCCGAAGTTAATCCTTAGGGCTCTGACGGCAATGCTTTCTTTTAATTATTTTCTTTTGTTTGGTCTTTTTCGGTATTACAGTTATTGGTTTGTTCACAATTAAAATAGTGGTGTGGCGGCAACTCGACGGCATCTTTTAATGTATGAAATGATCTAAATTGTAATTTGGCTTTCTCTTAATATTGATGTATACAAAATATTGTATGCTACTCGAATGTAGTTTCTAATGTTGCAATTGTGTTGCAATTATCTAAGTTTGCGAGACGATCATTTGATTAATACCGAGACTTGTAAACTTACAGTAATTTGTATTATCGTTATGAATGTAAAAAGAGTTGTAATATCTTTATTTAATTTAAGCCAGTTTTAGTTGTAGCTCAAGGAATGTGGCTTGATTGGTTGTATAAGAATTGTAATAATTACACAATTGTATTACGGACTGTTATATATATATATTTTAATTGAGTTGGAAACTTTTACTTGTGCAATTGAATTTTATTTCTCACTTAGCCTATACCGTTTGATATTCACTCTCGTCGATGAAATTGTGAAAACAACGTATTAGTTTATCGCTCGCTGATTTCCAATTTATACAATTACGTAGAAAATTTTAAATTCCCTCGTATTTTTATATTATCGTATATGTAATTAATCCTACTTAACGTCCTAATTTGCTAATTAGGGTTAATTAACGACGTGGGTCGTTACAAAAGTCATATTATCTTCATCTAGTTGGGAAGCTTTGCAAATCTGGTTGGATAGCTTTTAGTTTCCTCTTTTTCGAGACTAGTTGTTTTTCTTCTTTGTTTCTTCTGTACCTTGTAAATAAAATAAAATAATAATAAATTTATTTTCAGTAGGGTCCTCCCCTACTATTTCCCTAAAAAACATCCTACACAGCTCGACTACCCAAGAGCCCGTCCGCCTCCTCACCCCAGCTGACGCGTCGGCCGCGGCAGCATCAAGGCTCACTCTTCCCTTCCGGTCTCTCTCCCTCTCTCCCTCCCTTCATCTCTCTCTTCTTTTGGTGGTGGCCGTGCTCAGATCTAACGCTGTAGTCGGAGTTTCCTTCCTCTTCGTTGGTTGTTGACACCATAGGTCCAGAATCTCGACGGATCTAGTGCCTCCTCGCTAACCTTCTGGTACCACCACCAGGCAGTCATCCTGGTCGTTGTTGCTGCACCGGTGACATGCTGGGTGCATCGGTGCTACAGTGTTATAACGGGCAGCACCGTAGGGGCTGTGCCCTCTCAGTTCTAGGGGCCGAGGGCTTGTCATGTTCCTCCATCATGAACTCAGATCAACACCAAGATCAAGAGTTAGTTGCCAATCCAACTCAGGATACATGTATTTGGGTATAGAAATCGGGGAGAATTGGAAGCAAGGACCGAGAGAAGCAAGTCTAGACTAGAATTGGAAGAAGGGGACTTGGAAATCAGAGGAAGGTAATTTGGGGAAGCTGCAGGGAGGAAGGGGAGTCAGGCGCAGCCTTTGTTCTCTGTGTTCATCGATGTCCCCTCCAGTATTTTGGTTGTTGTCTTTGTACTAAGTCCCCCATTCGACATGGGCCTTGACTCGGTCGCCCTCATGCCTTCTTGGCCCATGGCCCACACCACCAGTTGGTCTGTGACATTCCTTCCCAGTTGGAATTCGGCTTGCCCCCAAGCCGATGCAAAGTAGCCACTTGGATCCTATGGTACTTGTAGACGTAGTTCCGTGACGTCGAAAGTAAACTAGCCACCACTTAGCTTACACTTTACTGCATCTTCTTTGGTGTCTTGCACCACCTTGGAATGAGGCTGGCCACCTTCTTCCATGCTTCTCAACTTGCCATAGCATACCTCTAAGAATGCTTCCATCTGCACACCAACATGAAGGGTGTGTTTGGTTGAGCTGTGGCTTCTGGAAAAGTTGTTGTGAGCTGTGGGCTGTAGAAAAGCTGCTGTGGGTTGTGGGCTATGAGAAAGCTGAAAGCCGTTTGGTTGAACAGCTGTGGCTTTTGGAAAAACTGCTGTCAGCGGGCCCCACATGTCATCCGTGACCCCACATGTCAACCACCCAATGCATATTTTTCTGTTTTTTCCTGCGCGTTTCTTCCTCAGGTCGTCGATCCGCACGGAGACGAAGCAAGGCAAAGGCAGCGGCGGAGCTCGCGCTCGCCCGCGGCGGCGGCAGCGGAGCTTGCGCTTGCCCGCGGCGGCTCCCAGCTCGTCGGTCTTGGAGCGGAGCGGGCGGACGGGGTGGAGCGGCGGCGGCCTTTCCTCGCGAGTCTGCGGATGGGGAAAAGAAGAGGAAAAAACGAAACGGTACCTTCATAACCAGTGGCAGGTGGGTAATTTTGTGGACAATCACGAATCCACAGCCGGTGGAAGCAAGGTGCCACCTGCTGTGAAAATTGTACTACCACAAAAGCAGCTTTCTCCAAAAAGCAGGCGTGGAGTTTCCCCTCTTTGGTTGGCTTTTGGCTTTTTGGGAAGCCAAAGCAGGTTGGGAAGCCCAACCAAAGGCACCCAAAGACTTCTTATGTAGCACATACACAGTTCACAACCCCTAGTACCAGTATAGAACTCAATCTTTGCCATCGCAATGAATTTTGCTCCTAGTAAAAACTGCACCTTGATCTTTGCTTCCAGTAATCTTCTGACGGCCACTAGAGCTTCTAACTGAATGTAGAGTTCTTCATAAAATTCCTTCTTGGCCGCCTTGTACTCAAGCGCTATCTTTCCATGCAGTTTCACAACTTCTAATACCGAGTTTGTGTGATCTAAGTTAGACCAAGAAGCTGACCTTAGCATCTTTAGGACCTTAGCCATCAAATCATCCTCGATGAGATTTCCCATATGATCCTTCACACCGCCCTTATCATGCTTGCATTGAACAAACTCTGTAATCAGCAGGGATACACATGACCTCATCAGTTTCTTACAACAATCAATCGTATCATCCCAACAGTGGCACATTGTCTCATGAATGAACTGATTATACTGATCACCTTGAGGAAACTTGATCCCATTATCTTTGTAGGGTGGTGGCCAGGACAGTAGCCTCATCCTACTGCTGCTTTTCATGAAAACTGGTACTCTCCAGGCAACCACTTCCTTATTGTCATCAGTACACAACATATTGCCCCAAGAGAAGAGCACTGCCCAGCTAATCACTTCCTCCTTGGTATCTATATAGAATGCTCTATTACTAAAGAGCTCACCACGCTTCTACTGCTCAACATGGATAGGCTGTGGCAGCCATGGCAAATGAATCAACAATCCAGGCCACATGCACCCTTGAATTGGTGCACCAAGCTCACAGAAAGATTTTAGCATGATTATTGCATGATGCTGTGAGATCTTAGAACCACTACCTAGAAGTACAACAAGCTTCTTGTCAATCCCTGATTCGATCATTATCTCAATAACATTTAACTTTCCCACTTTAATCAAAGGTGATAGAGTTATAAAAACAATTTCATGCCACTCCTCATTTTCTGGGGACAATAGTTCTGTAATTCAATCCATGGGAATGCTTGCCAAAATTTCATCAGCGACTATGGCACCAACATGCTCATATACCTTGGCAATAACAATAGAAACATTGGCTAGAGTTGAAGAATCTTCACAACCACAAAGAATGTTAGATAATCTAGTTAATTTGCATGTCAGTTTTTTCTCTTCAAGTCTGCCGCCCACTTCATGCATGCATGGGCGTTAGTAGTCTGTATGTCTTCATGTCTACATTTAGTCTTCAGTTTCTTCTTGAATAGTGCATGTCAGTTACTACTGTATTTGCTAAATAAAAGGAGGAGTAAACCAGGAAAAGCTGCAGACTTGGGGCAGCACCAAATCCTCTTTGTGTTTGTGCGTGAGATTGCTCAAGTTCTAGCCAAAGCTGCAAAGTGCGCGCAGAGTCCAGCGAGTAGAAATACCAAGGGGCTTGCAGTGCCAAAACACCAGGAGTTCGCGTGAGTTTCTTTGGGCGTTTTCTTGACTTGCTCATTGACGTCGTCTTGTCCAACACAGGCCAAACCAACATTTGGTATCAGAGCTCCGTTCAGGATCCTGGTGGCCATGTCAGCTCCGGTGGGACGAGGGTCGATCACTCCTCCACGGCGGGATTGCCTTCGGTCGCCATCACGAGGTCCTCGCCGTCTGCGAAAACAGAATGGTCGGGAGCGCGAGGTCGTCATCGAGCGTGTGGTCAAGGAAGCGTCAGCGTCGGCGTCGGTGCAGTATCCGATGCTGACCAAGACCAACTACCCGGAGTGGGCGATGCTCATGCGCATCAACCTGCAGGCGCAAGGCTTGTGGGGAGCCATCGAACCCGGTGGCACAGAGTACAGCGTGGATCGTCTGGCGTTAGCAGCGATTGCACGAGCTGTCCCGCCGGAGATGCTGGCCTCCATCGGCAATAAGGACTCCGCGCAGGAGGCGTGGGATGCTGTCAAGATCATGCGGATGGGCGTCGAGCGCGTGTGCGAGGCGAACGCGCAGAAACTCCGGTGCGACTTCAACAATATTGCATTCAGGGAAGGGGAGGCCATCGACGACTTCTCGATGCGCATCACGGGCCTCGGCAATAATCTGCGGCTTCTCGGCGACCACATCACCGAAGGCGAGGTCGTGCGCAAGATGCTGCAGGTGGTCCCTGATAAGTTCATGCAGGTCGCAATCTCCATC
The DNA here is from genome assembly GCA_017311315.1 of Dendrocalamus latiflorus. NCBI lineage: Eukaryota > Viridiplantae > Streptophyta > Magnoliopsida > Poales > Poaceae > Dendrocalamus > Dendrocalamus latiflorus. The sequence goes on from CM029609.1 coordinate 43,289,622, forward strand.
GAGACGCTGCTCAACATCAACGACATGTCCGTCGAGGAAGTCACGGGCCGACTCTGATCCGTCGAGCAGCGGTACGAGGCACGAGCGGTGGCCGTGGAACTGGGCTCACGCCTGCTCCTCTCTCCAAAGAGGAGGAGATGATCCGCCGTATGCGCCGGCGGGAGAGCGAGGCTACACGAGGCGGTGGCAACTTCACGGGTGGCGGTTCAAATGCCCCACGCCGTGACATGTTGCAGTTCAACCGCAGCCGAGATGCACCGCGTGAAGACGGAGGCGGGCAAGCCTCCAACAAGGACCGCTGCAAGAAGAAGAAGGGTCATTGGGCCCGTGAATGCAGAAAGAAAAAAAGAGACGAGGCGCAGGCGCACCTAGTCCAAGAAGGTGGTGACGAAGACGAACCGGCCCTGCTTATGGCCCAGGTGGCGGCGTTGGCTTCCGGGCCGGTGTCTTCCCGGGTTCATGTCGACCCGGAACGCGTGGGCGCTCGCGTTCATCTGAACGAGGAGTGCGCCATGGTGCAGCTTGGCGACACCGACACCGGCGAGTAGAAGCGCGGCGTATGGTACCTCGACACGGGCGCATCGAACCACATGACGGGCGTGGCTGCTGCCTTCTCCGAGCTGGACCGAAATGTCTCTGGAATGGTCAAATTCGGCGATGGCTCGGTCGTGGACATCGTCGGGCGCGGCTCGATTGTGTTCGCTGCGCGTGATGGGCAACACCACATTCTCTCCGACGTGTACTACATTCCCAGGCTGCGCAGCAACATTGTGAGCCTGGGTCAACTCGACGAGTTCGGCTGCGAGGTACTCCCCACAACAGAACGGCGTCGTGGAGCGCCGGAACCAGACTGTGATGGCTATGGCGCGATGCCTGCTCAAGGCAAAGAAGGTGCCCAGTACATTCTGGGGGGAGGCGGTGAGCACGGCTGTGTTCATTTTGAACAGGTCTCCGACGAAAAGCGTCACCGGCATGACTCCCTACGAGGCTTGGCACGGCGAGAAGCCGACGGTGAACTTCTTGCGCACGTTCGGGTGCATTGCGCATGTGAAGGTCACGCGTCCCCATCTCGCCAAGCTCGACGATCACAGTGTGAAGATGGTGTTTCTTGGCTACGAGCCGAGCTCAAAGGGGTACCGTGTGTACAACCCGGTGAGCGGTCGTCTGCACGTCACTCGCGATGCGGTGTTTGACGAGGGCAGCGGGTGGAATTGGGAGGAGGTTGACGGCAACGCAGTCCCTGAGACCTTCACCGTGGAATACACGGTCAGTGCTCTCACGGGCGGCAATGAGCCGGCTTCTCCTGTATCCCTGCCAGCCTCACCAGAACAAGATCAAGGGGAGCAGACGCCACGCACTCCCTCGGACACCAGGAGCAGTGCGGACGGCGCACGCATCACATACGCCACGCCACCATCGAACATCCCGTCCGGCAATGAGCTGGACGATGAGGGAGCACCCCGGCGGTTCTGCACCGTCGAGGACTGCATCAACAACTCCGAGCAAGTCGAGCTGGATCCGGAGGAGCTGCTCTTGGCGGCATCTGAGGAGCCCACGTCGTTCGCCGAGGCCAACACTGATCCGGCTTGGCGCGCGGCAATGGAGGAGGAGATGGCCGCGATCGTGGACAACGGCACCTGGGAAGCTGTCGATCTCCCGGCGGGACACCGGCCCATTGGTCTCAAATGGGTTTACAAGCTCAAGAAGGATGCACAGGGCTCGGTGGTCAGGCACAAAGCACGACTTGTCGTGAAAGGGTACGTACAACGCGCTGGCGTGGACTTCGATGAGGTTTTTGCACCTATGGCGCGGCTCGACTCCATGTGCGCACTGGTAGCGGTGGCAGCGCACGAGGGCTAGGCGCTCCACCATCTCGACGTCAAGTCTGCGTTTCTGAACGGCGACCTCACGGAGGAGGTTTACGTCGCTCAACCACGGGGATTCGCGATCGCCGGGCGTGAGCGGCAAGTACTGCGGCTGCGCAAAGCACTGTACGGCCTACGTCAGGCTCCGCGAGCATGGAACGCCAAACTCGACCGCACGCTGGTGGCACTCGGGTTCACGCGCTGCGAGGAAGAACACGGTGTGTACACTCGCGGCATAGGGAACAGGCGTCTACTACTGGGCATGTACGTCGACGACTTAATTCTCACCGGTGCCGACCCGAGTGAGATCGATCAGTTCAAGAAAGAGATGCAGCGCTCATTCAAGATGAGCGACCTCGGGCACTTGAGCTACTACCTCGGGATTGAGATTAAGCAGCTACCCGGGAAGATCACATTGTGCCAGGCGGCGTACGCGACGAAGCTGCTGGACAAAGCGGGCATGGCTGGTTGCAATGTTGTTCAAGTTCCCATAGAATCGCGCTTGAAGCTAAGTAAGAAGAGTTCCAACCCTCCTGTTGATTCTACATTTTACCGCAGTATTGTTGGAGGCCTTCGTTACTTGGTCCACATCCGGCCGGACATCAGCTTTGCTGTCGAGTACGTCAGCCGGTTCATGGAGAAACCGACAACGGAGCACCTGAGCGCCGTCAAGCACCTACTGCGCTATGTTGTGGGTACAATTCACTTCGGCCTTAGTTACTCTAGCGGCTCCGGCGACATCAAGCTCCAGGGGTTCAGCGACGCGGACATGGCGGGAGATTTGGACGATCGCAAGAGCACTTCCGGCGTGTTGTTCTGCATCGGTCAGGCACCCGTGACATGGCAATCCCAGAAGCAATCGGTGGTCGCGTTGTCCAGTTGCGAGGCTGAGTACATCGCAGCGTCATCGGCAGCATGCCAAGGGCTTTGGCTTGGTCGTCTGCTCGGCAGATTCTACGGGCGAGCTCCGGGCATCGTCACCATCCATGTCGACAACCAGTCGGCGATACAACTCTGCAAGAATCCGGTTTTCCATGGCCGGAGCAAGCACATCGAGACACACTTTCACTTCATCCGAGAGTGTGTTGAGCGTGGCCAAGTTGCCATCCGGAAGATCCACACCGACGATCAGCTGGCAGATATATTGACAAAATCACTTGGCAGGGTGAGATTTCTGCACCTGCGCTCGAAGCTCGGCGTCGTCGACATCAACATCAACTAGATTAGGAGGAGTAATGTTAGATAATCTAGTTAATTTGCATGTCAGTTTTTTCTCTTCAAGTCTGCCGCCCACTTCATGCATGCATGGGCGTTAGTAGTCTGCATGTCTTCATGTCTACATTTAGTCTTCAGTTTCTTCTTGAATAGTGCATGTCAGTTACTACTGTATTTGCTAAATAAAAGGAGGAGTAAACCAGGAAAAGCTGCAGACTTGGGGCAGCACCAAATCCTCTTTGTGTTTGTGCGTGAGATTGCTCAAGTTCTAGCCAAAGCTGCAAAGTGCGCGTAGAGTCCAGCGAGTAGAAATACCAAGGGGCTTGTAGTGCCAAAACACCCGGAGTTCGCGTGAGTTTCTTTGGGCGTTTTCTTGTCTTGCTCGTTGACGTCGTCTTGTCCAACACAGGCCAAGCCAACAAAGAACAGAAATTAATTATCCACAGAACCTATTGTTTCAAAAGACTGAGCAAGATCTGCATAGTCTCCTTAGACAAAGATGATTGAAATAGATTTGGTGACAACAACAATAAGAGCTGGTGATCCAACAGAAATTAGTTCTCCTATTCGAGGGCTAAGTGTAATATCCCATTTGGCACACCAAAAAAAGTATTACATAGAATTAACGAAGAAATTCCAGAGATTAAAAAGAGAAAATTCAGAAAAAAGATTAAATTAGAGGGAGTAGTAGGCCCTGGGCCTTTGGCCCATGACACCCTGGCCCAGGTGGGCTAGCCGGCCATTTAGTGGGCTAGGGGGTCTCTTCCCCATCAAAAACCCTAGCCCCCACCCCAGCCCTTGCGCCTCCCCTCTCCCCACCACCTTGCAGCCACCACGTCTAGAAGTGTTGCCGTGGCAAGAATTTTGGCTGCTGCGGCAAAGAAACTTGGCTGATGTGACAAGGATTTTGGCTGCCGCAGCAAAGAAACTTGGCTACCGTGGCGAGGGGGTTTGTTGCACCCTTGTGCTACTACCGCAGCATAGAGGAGCACTGTCGTGGCAATGGTTTCGGCTGCTGCGGCAAGGTTTGTGCTGCCGTGGCAGAGATGACAAGGAAGAAGGAGAAAAGAGGGCACCAACCACTTTACTGTGTCTAGCACAGTGCCTTACCCCACCTATTAGTTACCCATGATTTTGTTTAAGAAAATAATTCTAAAAAGAAAATAAAAACCTTGAGGGCCCCAGCTGTCAGCCTCTATTAATATTTGTAGTAGAAAAATAAATCAAAAACAAAATTAAAAGCCATAGGGCCCACCTAATGGTGAGAGAACTTTCTCCCTCCTCTCTTTATTTTTGGATTTTTAAATTAAACTTTGGAAAGCCTGTTCTCACTTATTTTAAATCTAAATTAAATGAAACTTGATTCTAAATTCATTTAAAATCAAGATCTTTCCAATGAAAGTAAAATAATGAATTTTGGAGTTTAATTGTATTTTCATTTAGATTTATTTGTGTTCTCTAGTATTTATTCGCTTCTCGTCATGGTAGTTTGATTAGACTACGAAGCATAGTTGGCAATTCCATTCCAGAAGCCATATTGGTGTACCATTTTGGATCTTAAAATTTTAATATGATAATATGTATTTATTCATAAGTATATATATGTAATTATATGCACACGTAATTTCACTTAGAATCTCACTTTAAATACATAACTATAGCATAAAAATGAGGCGTCACTTTAATTATATCCAATATCGAAATAGATGGAATGGCAAATACTACAAACTCCCAAAGCAATCCCCTCACTTAGACACTTACTAAGAATAAATTATCAAAACATCAGGTATGACAAATCATTTAATGTGTTCTAGATGAATCGGTTCCTGACGGATGTATCTTGCCATAATAAAACAACTGAGCCAGGACACATGGAGTGATGACAAAGTAGGTCAGGAACAGCATAGCCAGCTAACCTATATATGTAGCCGGTACCGGAATGAATGGCTTGGTATTGGTTGGTATTGAAGCTGGTACGGGATTGAGGCTGTTGTATGCCATTTTAGGTGCTAGTATAGTATGTTCTGGCCATTCTGGCTGGTACCGGAATGGAGTTGACAAGTATGCTACGAAGCCCAAAAAGAGCAGCAGTTCAAATCAAGCCAGGAACCTCAAGAGCAAACAACTTATGAGCAAGATGAGTCAATAGTTTAATCATTCTGCACCTACATTCTGAATGCAAGTTATATTGATTTAAATTATCAAATCGTATGCTTTAATTTCATTATGCAAACTATATTCGCACCCTAGGAATAATGGTTAAACATATTAGTGATAAGTCCATATCTAAGCACCATACTTAGTCTTGCTTAGATACCCAGGGGTATTAATTTGCCCTAATATCATTTCAAACACGACAACTTGGTTTGCGTGGTCACTGAAGGAAAGTGGTTGGTATGTTGAATTCAATTATTTTATGCTATCAAAAACTGTAAAACTTGCTTAAATATCTAGATGGATAGTAAGAGGTGTTGGTGTGGATGTAGCACGAGAATGTGTGGTTTGTGATAGAACCGCCCAGATAACTTTAAGCATCGAATCATGCACGACCTCCCAAAGTAAAATAGTGCAACCACAAATCTATAATGGTACGACTTGGTCAACTAATTTGCATCGACTCAGCATAGTTGCACCATTCAGATGAACATAGGTTTTGTCGTTGGATTTAAGTCACCGTGTGGTACAAGATAAGGCCTCTAGAGTGGCTAGATGTAACCCCAGCGGTGAAAACCTTAACGAGTTTGGCCCGTTGGGAAGATGCATTGTAAATGTCTTGGGGTGATCTTCTTAATCAGCATGTCTAAGAAAATATGTGAAATATAATAGGATGATTGTCTCTTATGGGTAAAGTGTGTGACCTCTGCAAAGTGAAAACTGTTCGAACAACCGTACCCACAGTCATGGGCGGGTGTTGAGAACCTGCCGAAGTTAGTATCTATTTATAAATACTTTGTGAGTGGGATGAAAAATGATGGGTGGATGTAACCCTGGATTAATTCTTGCTAGGTGGATATAACCCAGTGATAAATAATGGATAGATATAACCCAGGTAACCAAACTAGCATATGGTGGATGTAATCATGTAAAACGTGCATGGAATCACACTACTATTGTTGCATTCTTACACACACTTTGGAAAATCGTGTTTAGTTAAAATTGCTAAGTTCTAGGAATTTTCTACTTATTGTAGCTTTCAACTAAAGACATTTAGCAAATAAAAGAACATGGGCCTTCCTTTGTTCAGCCATGCATATATATTACATTTTGTGTGTTGGCTAGCATAGCATGATTGTTTATGCTCACATCGCTTACTCAATTAACTCGGAATCTGTGGACCAAAACCATTACGCCTACTATGACGCTTCAGGAACAGATGGAGAAGAAAATGGTGGAAATTAGGTCAATCTGTAATGTTCTAATCTTTACCTTAGATAGACAGGTTTTGATGGTGATTGTGTACACATCTATTATCCAGATTCGTGAAAAGTAGTATGGCATCATTTACCCATAATCAATTGCTTTTGGCTAGGTGGCCATGCCGTTTACTTCTTACTTCCGCTTTTGTGTAATATAAACATTTAGTCTGACCGGACTATATTGTAAAACTTACCCATTATGGATTAATTAAACTCTGGTGTGTAATATAAGTGTTTGGTATGGTTTATACAATATATGAAATGGTGTAGCAATGTATTTATAAGCACCATCTATTGATCTAGGGAATAATACAGTAGGGTCACATAGGGCTCCGAATGGCATATTCGGTCCGACACATCCCCTATTTAATCATTTGATATTGGCAATTGAAACATATGACAGGACACTCTCAAGACTGTCGTGCCCACAAGATCGACGCGATGGCGCTTAGCGTTGACCGAAGGGGATGGGAATACGATGGTATGCTTCAAGATTAGTGTTGGCACATATCAAGGTTTGGAGAGGGTCGTACTTGATGGACCAAAATACAGTTGCTACCTCAACTTCCATAGTCCAAACTCATTTCAAGCCCTACAAGCTCAGCGTATTGCTGTAGTGTTACAAGCTCAGCGTATTGCTGTAGTGTTACAAGCTCAGTGAATTGCCAGTGATATACTTGAAGTTGCAACTCTGGTAAATTGCAAACCGTCACCTTTCTGGGATTAGGTCACAGAGGATGTGTCACTCTCCTTGGCAACTCTGATGAAGACATCTTCCAGCGTTGTATCAGCCAAGCCCCAGGCAAGAATGGCCACCCTGCTCTTTGCATGCTCCATGGCCTGAAACACTTCAGAGATCTTCACTTCCTGCTTTGGCATCTCGAACTTCTGCGTCCCGGAGATGTGGTACACCCTGTTCACTGTAGGTGAGATTGACTGGACTAATTTCTCCACCTCCTCCTCGCCCGCCACAGACGTTATTGTAAGTACATATGAACCTCCATATTTGGTTTTCAGCTGGAAAGGCAGATTGGGTGGTCATGTTAGCATTTGAGATCAATGATCATGTCTGAAAATATGATCAGTTGACATATATAAATGTACCTCCTTAGAGTTTCCAATGCACTGTAAACTACCGTCTGCGATTATTCCTATCCGGTCGCATAGAACTTCAGCTTCTTCCATTGAATGTGCTGAAAATTGATGGAAGTATGTTGTGATCATGTGAGGTGAAGCTCAAAATGTCCACACATCAAAAATGCAGTGATTAACTGAACTAAAATGTACTGCTGTATGTATGAGAATTGAGGTAAACTATTGTACTTGTGAGAATTATGGCCCTGTCCTGTTTGGAGGACTTCACAGCATTCCATAAGTCTTTCCTTGATGCTGGATCTAATCCAGAGCTTGGTTCGTCCATATAAACAACCTAAAAAATGTTCCAATTACATGTTTTACACATGCACAAATATTCAGAAACTCCCTGAACCATGAATTCAAATGGTATACAAGTACCTTAGGATCACCAATTAGAGAGATCGCAACACTGAGACGACGTTTCATGCCGCCACTGTATTTTCCCACAAGCTTGTCAGCAACACCACCGGCAAACAAACACACACTTTTCAAAGATTGTTCAATAGCCTGGAAATAAGATATGAGAGATTTTTAGTAGTTGCATCTTTACGGCATGATGATTTGGTTTTGCATTAAGATAAATGTAAATTTGTGCTGGTAAAAGAGAGTTTTCTCCTCATCGGAAAAAAATATCGAGTTTTAGTAAAGCAAGAGTATACGAACAAGATGCTAATTCTTGCCAGGATCATGACCGCATCATTCAGAACACTAGAATGAGTATCAGTTATTTGAACTCCCAGTTATATATGAACTCTAGGTATATACTGAATTCTACATTTGGCAATAGATGATGACATGCCTTGGATTTTGCATTGGGAGATTTATATGTGTATACAGTTCAGCTCAGGACAAATCAGTCCTATATGCGAACGATACAATCAGCTTTAACCAGCTGGTACATGCAAATGACTGGATGGTACTTCTATTTTAAGTGGTAGATAGTGATGGAAATCGAATCTATCATATTCATGCATGAAAAATGTCACCATATTAACCAGTGGTGACACATTACCTGAGCTAATGCTGCACCCTTCAATTTCTTAAGCCTTCCATAGAACATCAAATGCTCTCGACCGGTCAGTGTTTCCCAAAGCAAGCTGCATGGTGACGATCAAAGAAGGGGGAACTGATCACAAGTTCACAACTGCATTGCCTTAAACTAACATAGACCCCTAGTCCAAAAACATATGAGTGAGAGAGATTAGATTACTCGTGCTGCGGACAAACACCAATTCCAGAATAAATTTTGTCTACGTCCAATCGTATGTCCATTCCTTCAATGTACGCCGTGCCAGATGTAGGTTTAGTAAATCCAGTCAGCTGTTGTCAGGTTAAGAGTCCTTCAAATTTGATTATGTGATGTAACCGATTAAATATCTAATATAGTTGTACGTGAACTATAGCTAGAACCATTTGTGTTAAACAACAAATTCTGGAATAGAGTTCTATTGATACATGAACCCATAGACAGGCTGTTTCCCGACTTAAAGAAATGTATAACACTCTTGAGATTGTTCATAATTCCGTGAAAAGGGGTGCTGTGTGAAAACATGCTTTACAAACTAGTAAATTATTAGATCTAAATTACATTCATACTTACCATGTTAATAAGAGTGGTTTTTCCAGCACCATTTGGACCAAGAATGCCGAAACACTGCCCACGTGCCATAGCAAGGGATAACCCTCTGACGGCGATTTTCTCTGCATTTCCATCTTTTCCACGGTACACTTTCTTAAGGTTGTCACATATGATCGAATAACTACTATTTGATTCTTGTAAGAGCTGTTCAACTCTCTCTCTCTGTAAAGAAATATGGTGAAGCTAAAGTAGGATGCCAGTTCATCAAAAACACATTCATGCAAGACTAATTTCAACCCATATGATCACCTATGATTCATAAGCTTAACATACAATCACAGGGAAAAGAGTTGTTAGATATGCATCAGGATAAAATTGTTAGGAGTATATGGAACACGAGAGCACACCTCTTTGATAACATCTGTCCTCTCCAATTCAACAGAGGCCTTGAACTCTTGAAGCTGTATGGTCTGCTGTTGAGCAGATTGAAAATGGTTCCCGCCCAGGCACGAGTGAAAAAGTATTGCTGCTTTTCTTATTCCATTTTGGAAGGAACCAAAGTGATCCAAATAGAATGCTAGTAAAATGAATAGGAGCCATTCGAGTACCATTATGGTTAAAATAGTTGCCATTCCATTTTTGGGATCACTCAAGTCGATCCACTGCATCCCCGAGGAGTCAATATAATTCCCAAGCAATGCAGATTGTGAAAACTCATAGACAATGCGGTACAAAGAAAATGCAGGGAACAGTTCCAAAAGTGTAATCCAGATTCCTTGAAATGAGCAAAAACAAAATTTCCACACAAGTTATTGGAAAAGAGGAATAAACCTTTTTAGGGAAAAAAAACACTAAAATCATACATATCGAATGCATAGAGATACTTCTACAAATATAGACTTGTGTGCATACTTGAGAGGGAAACATCTTCAACATAGGGCCTGAATAAAAATTCTCCTAAAAGACCAGACCCAAATATGTAGAAATATCCTGTCACTGCAGCATGATATGCCAAATAATCAGAGTAGATAATTTCGTACTATATAATGAAATGGAAATGAAACTATTTATGGAAGCATACCAGTAGCTGTCCTCACATTAGAGAAGCATGTTGCCATAAGAAATGCAAATGAAATTTGCAAGTTCATGTAAGCAAAGTAGAACACAAACTGTACGCCATAGTTATTCAGTCGGAAGAATCTTAAACCTGAAAATTAAGATAGTAGTATAAGCAAGCTGCTTCCATTATAACAGTATGAAGATACTCCTTTTTATATCAAATAAAATTGGGGCAATACTTAAATATGTAAGAATGAGGCTTGTTGTATTGCAAAGAAGCCAGAGGCCCAATACATGTACAGGGTAAAATGCAAATAACACCTTAGACTCTAGACTATTTACATGTCTGATACCCCCTCAAACCTATGGTGGATCAACACCACTGAGTTTGGAGAGATAGAAACTATACTGAGCTCTAGTCTGTGCCTTGGTGAAGAAATCTGCTAACTGAACCTCCGAAGGTACATACTGAAGAGCAATAATTTGGTCTTGCACCTGCGATCGCATGTATGAAGCATCCACCACAATATGCTTGGTAAACTCATGCTTCATAGGATCTTGAGAAATGCTGATCGCGCCAGCACTGTCTGAGAAGAGAGGAGTCGGTGCAGAAGTGGAAACACCGAAATCCTCAAGTAGCCACCGAAGCCAGGTGATCTCAACTGTCAACGATGCCATGCCTCTCAACTCAGCCTTAGCGCTCGAACGGGAAACAACAGTCTGCTTCTTGGTCTTCTAAGTAATCAAGGAGGAACAAAAAAAAACACAATAGGTAGAAAGAGACCGGCAATCAGAGTGATCGCTAGTCCAAGTTGCATCAGAGTACATCTGAAGCTGCAAAGAACTGGAGCGAGGAAAGAAAAGGCGACGAGTGATGGTCCCGCGAAGATATCGCAGAACACAAAGAAGGTGATTGTAATGGAGCTGAGTAGGAGCAGAAATGAATTGACTCAGGATGTGAACTGAGTGAGAAATGTCAGGGGGAGTGATGCCAAGGTAGACAAGGCTCCCTACAAGATGACGGTAATGAGTGGGATTGTCAAGAGGCCCGCCATCAGTAGGTCGAAGGTGAGCACCAAGCTCCATAGAAGTATCCACCACACGCTAATCGGTGAGACAAGCGTGAGTAAGGATATCCTGAATGTAACGCTCCTGGGAGAGAAAGCAACCCTCGGGCGTACAAGTAATCTCAATCCCAAAGAAGTAACAAAGCAGACCCAAATCAGACATCAAGAACTGCTCACTGAGACGCTCCTTCACAAAGGTAATATACCGAGAGTCATCGCCAGTAATGATCATATCATCCACATAAAGGAGTGTCCGACCCCGAGGAGAGGTGTGGACAAAGAGGGCAGGGTCGTGATCACTGGCGGAGAAGCTGGCAGCAGTGACAACAAAAGAGAAGCGGTCAAATCAAGCAAGAGGGGCTTGTTTGAGCCCATAGAGAGAGCGACGAAGGCGACAAACTATACCCTCAGGGACATAATATCCAGGGGCGGCTGCATGTAGACCTCACGCGGCTCACCATTGAGAAAGGCATTCTTAACGTCCAACTGAGAGATGGACCACTGTCGAACAAAGGTAACAACAAGTAGAGTGCGAATTGTGGTCATGTGTGCAACAGGAGCGAAAGTCTTATCATAGTCACAACCATGCTCCTATTAAAAACCACGCGCCATAAGACGAGCTTTGTAGCGCTCAAGGGAACCATCCGAGTGGGTCTTGATCTTGTACACACACTTGCACATGATGGGAGTGACACGCGCAGGTAGGAGCACATGATCCCAAGTGCCAGTACGCTCCAAAGCAGCAATCACCTCAGACATCGCGAGCTGCCATTCAAGATGAGTAGCAGCCTCACAGTAGGTCATAGGCTCAGAAGAGGTAGCGGTCTCAAGTGATGATGCTTATGCTCAACGACACCATTCTAAGCGTGAGTACCCGGACAAGAATACTGGAAAAGAGTACCCTACTCAGCGAGAAAGCGACACAAAGTAGCAAAAAGATACTCACTGGCAGAGTCAGCATGAAACACATGAATGGGCAAATCGAGCTGAGTGCGGACCATGGTGGCGAACATCTGGTAAATAGAGAGAACCTGATTGCAAGAGGACATGAAGTAGATCTAAGTATGGCGAGAATAATGATCAATAAAGATCACATAATATCTATGACCCCCTTGCGAAACGAAGGGAGCTGGGCCCCAAATATCAAAATGTACAAGATCAAAAGGACGCGCAGAAATAGAATCACTAGAGGGATAGGGAAGCTGCAGCTGTTTGCCAAGCTTGTAACCCGTACAATGTAGAGACGTGTCCCCGGAGATAGACCCAAGGACACCACGACCAACTATTGATGAAAGACGCGATCCGCAAAGATGACTGAGACGATGGTGCCCCGAGCGAAGGAGGTAGTGGAGGATGTGGCAAGGGCAGAGGTAGTGGCAGGGCCTGACTGGCTGGTGGAGACAGCAGAAGGCAGATGGAGCCAATTGAGCTCCCAAAGACGCTGTGAATCATGGCGCCGAGGGCCAGTACCAAACAGAGTCCCCGTGCGGCGGTCCTGAACAGAACAAGAGTCAGACTCAAGAATAATGCGACAGTTATGATCAGTGATCTGACAAGCCGACATAAGCTGCATAATAAGCTGAGGAACATGAGAGACTGCAAGAACATGAAAAGAGGAAGTAGACAGGGTGCCTCAACCTGCCACAGGAAGAGAGGTACCATCTGCAGTCTGAATAGTGGAAGAGAAAATTGTGGGGTGTAGTGAGGTGAGGGGGTAGAATCTGGTGTCATATGAAAAGAAGCATCAGAGTCCAAGATCCACGGAGACAGGATACCTAATGAGGTAGGAGGCAGAGGCGTGGAAGACTGCTGAGAAGCAAGGGCCAAACAAGCTGATCTCGAGGAGTCTGAGGACGAGCCGACAACAAGGCACTGAAGGAGTGAGAGGAGCTGTTGTGAGGCATCACCGGAGGAGCCCTGTTGAGAGGCGGCAGCTCCTGAGTGGGAGGAACCACCAAAGCCCTTCGGGGGACATCCAGCCCGGTGACCCCCATCCCTCCTCCACTTGTAGCAATCCTGATACCTATGACCGTCACACTGGCAGTAGGTGCAGTGGAGACCCGCAGTAGAAGCAGCAACTACAGGGGCGCTAGGAGCTGGAGTAGGGATCACGACCGGTGCTAAAGCAGACAAGATAGCCTGCATCTAAGCCGCACCACCGTGACGAGTCTCCTTAGCACGCACAATCGTGAGAGCCTCCACTAAGCTCGGGCGCGGGTGACAAGTCAGGAGCTGAGCCCGCATAGTCTCGAACTCAAGCTGGAGACACGTCAGAAAGTCGTAGAGATAATGAGTCTCTTGGTGAGCGCGAAGCCACACACAGGAGAGGCAGGTCCGGCCAACAACCGGCCCCAGAGAGTCAAGCTGATGCCACACCTCAGATATATGCTGGTAGAAGTCATCGATGGTGGCATCAAGCTGCTGAAGGGAATGCGCCCGGTGCACAACTGAGAGATACATAGCATCACTCGTCAGCTGGTAGTGAGCTCGGAGACGCTCCCACATAAGTTGTGTCGTCGGTACCTCCGCCACATCCATGGAGATAGCCACTGTCGTGCTACCCACCATGATGATGGTAGCACGACCCTTGGCATTTTGCCACCACTCAAAGGTGTGCAGCTTAGACTAGTAGAGCTTCAAGGCCTCCTCTAGTGCAGCATGGGCCTAGTCCTGAGTTGCTTGATCCGCACCAGCAGTAAGAGCGGGCTAGGTGGGCGGTGTGGGACGAGGTGGACAGGGGTGCTCGCCAGTAAGATGACCCCAGAGACGCTGGCTGTTGAGATGAATCCTCACATGAACAGCCCACTCCCTAAAGTTTGTCCTGTCGAAATGGACTGAGGGGAGTGGGATGGCGAAGGAGCCGACAGTAGCCATCTAGAACAGAAATGGCCGAGGCGGCGAGAGTCGGCCAAGGTGGTTGTGGCGTTGGCCGGGGCAGCCTAAGGCGGCTTAGGCCCTCGCCGGGGTGGCTGCGGCGCTGGCTAGGGCAACTCAGACTGCTGCCGGGGTGGCCAACGGCGGGAGGTGGCCAGGACAGGCCAGGGTGTCGTCGGCAGTGACCGGTGCGGGCCGGGGCGTAGGCGGCAACGGAGCAAGGGAGAAGGCGGGGTCGGGGTGGGCCAGACGGCGGTGATCGGATCCGGACCGACAACGGCCGGATCCGGATGGGTGGTGGCCAGATCCGGGCAAGCGGCGATTGGATCTGGGTGGACAACAGCCAAGGTAGAGAGCGCGCGCGGGAGAGAGAGAGAAGGGAGCAGCAGGCGTGCCGACAGCGGCGGCCGGAACCCTAACATAGCCTGGCTCTGATACCATGTAAGAATAAGGCTTGTTGTATTGCAAAGAGGCCAGAGGCCCAATACATGTACAGGGTAAAATGCAAATAACATCCTAGACCCTAGACTATTTACATATCTAACAAAATATAGTATGATTAAACTAAACTAAGAACCACGTAAAATTGGTGAAATATCAATCCTTAGGTGATCAGAGGCACTTTAAGTCATTCCTAGTTTTATTTGGATGATTATAAAGTGCATCCCTAGTAATAAAATATTATCTTACCGAGAACAGAACCAAATAGAATGAAGGACAGAACATAAAGCAGTGATAAAAGAAGAAAATAGCAATAGGATATAGTCCAGTATGATAGATCTCCAAGACCATGCATCTTCATCATAATTCTTAGCTTCTTTTGCTTCTCATATACAAGGTTGGTCAAAATTACCTGCAGTAACAATTCACTCTTTTATAAGCTATAAAAAAAAGTTGCTACCACTTTCCTTTGCTTGTAAAAGTGCCACAACAAATATACCAGATTATTCAAATTAACCGGCTCTCTATAAACAAATCCATAAAGATATGTCATACCGGGAAAAGAAGCTCCATAGTCCACACATAAGGCAGCTGCCCTATTAATGAAGATAGATCAAACGGACCCATTGGTCTAGCTGCTCTAGGCATTTCTTTGACAAAATCAAATGACATCTTGAGACCATTGCCCCTTAAATGAAGGTATGCATTTGAGGCCTGCAAAACTGAAACTCTGTAAAGGGTAACACAATGGTGAAGGGGTATCAGAAATAATGTGATAACGAACAAAAGAGCACATAAACTGAGTCCGTAAAATGAAGAATCGAGAATGACATGTGTGTGACACTAACAAATTCGTAGAGAACGAGAAGGATGCAAATATACAATAAGCAATTAAGAAAGAATTGACAAAGAGAGATAACATATTTTCTTTTTTCAATTGGGAAAAAAGATACCATATTAGTTAACCGTGGAACTTGAACCAATCTAGGTGCTTGCGATATTCCTGCTTCGTAATCATTAAACTTGTTTGTTGAGTTATATGAGATGACCAAGTTAAAGTTGCCCTGATCAGAGCTTAAGAAGTCGTATGCTGCAAACAAATGAATTTAATGTTAATGAGTGGTGGAATAGAAGAATTGATTGAGGGCACAAAGTTGGGAAAATATGACCTGCTGCAATTTCATTGGTCTTGTTCTTATTATTCCCTTGGTAGTAACCTCTATATAGCTCATCATTGATGAGCCACGAACTGTCACGCCAGAGCATTAATCCTTCCGTACAATTCACATCTATTCCAGGTTTCAGCAAACATTAGAAATAACTAAATGCAGTATAACTGGTGACATTGCTAGATGTGAAGGCAGACGAATGCTTGTACATGCATTTAATCGTTACCATGTCCGTCAGGAACTTAATAAGTCAAATATGTTTGCCATATTAAGCAAGAATAGTTAAGCTATTGGTGCTGCTGGTTTATCTACTAAACCTTTATGTTATGGTAAAGGATAGCAAGCCAGGTCGGCGCAAGATTGCTCTCACGAGGAGGCTCTGATCCCGTACTAGCCAGTTGGAAAACTTGTTGTTTACTGATTGATTTCCCAAATGTGCATTGCTAGCCTTTATATATTAGGTGCCTAGGTTTACCAAAGGAAAGACAAACCATATTTAGGAAAGGAAATAACAATACTATCCAAACAATAATATCCTAGAGAAGGAACTACTTGTAAAGCTTATCCCCTTCCAAGCCACCAATACCAATCCCCATGCTGTAACCGATCCAAACTCTATTGTCGGCTTGTCGCAGTCGCTACTATAGCTGATCAGGACTCTACTGTTCCCAAACCAACAATGCTGCCGCCGCTTGTAGCTACGCTCCGAGGACACCACCGCTGGTACGCCTTACCAATGGATGCACCCACAACACTGTCATCGTCTCTATGAAACAGCTCATCCTCGAGCTGGACATCAGGATGATTCTGTTGGAATTCCTCAAGACTGGTCCCGTTGGAATTCCTCAAGACTAGTCCAAGTAGCGTCAGCTGGAGAAGAACTTACTCGTGAACCAACAATTCCCAAGTTCCGCGATTGAGACACGCTCGTAGAATCTTATCTGGAGTCAGAATAACATGACCATGAGTGATGACTGGCAAGGAAGGAATGTCAGCCGGAGGTGTTCCTGTGAACTTCTTATGGAAGACCACATCAAAAACATTATGAATGCGAGCCTTTGGTGGCAACTGTAACTGATAGGAGACTTCACTAATGCATGCCGACGTGACCGAAGATGTGCTACGTGCACGGGCTGCTGGTCAAAGGGAACCCACTGGTCTAAAGGCCGGTTTAGGCTCCTCCATGTCGTCCACGGTCATCCTCTTTGTATAAACCCTAGCCAGGCTCATGGCCACCTCTAGAGTCGAAGTATTCTGCAATTCGACATCGGTCTACAAATGATTGTGAAGACCCACCATAAAAATCTGAGCTTGTTGCTTCTCAGTCATCTCATCACATCGGCAAAGCAGAGAAAGAAACTAATCCTAGAAGTCTTCAATGCTGCCTGTGCAGCGGAGTTGAATGAGTTTGCCCAGTGGATTATTCCATATGGGAGGTCCAAAGCGAAGATTAACATGCTCGATGAAGCGAGGCCAAGTAGGAACACCATTACTCCGCTCCAAGCGATAATACCATTGTTGTGCAGTGCCGGTCATATGATAGGATGCCAGCCAAACTTTCTCCTCTTCCATCGTGCATTGTCCCTGAAAGAATTGCTCGCAACGATTCATCCATGGTAGGGGGTCCTCCTTGCCATCGAACATTGGGAAGGTGTGACATCCCGCATTTTTACCATGGGATAAAAACGCTAGTCAACGGATTATTATTAGTTTTAGCCGATAAAACATCGTTCTAACGAATAATAAGCCCATCAGAGTGTTACAGCAGAACAATAATTAGAGACACAATACGATATTACAAGAATATCGCCACACAGAGCTACAATTTATTATAACGCCTCAAGGGATTGAATATCACACTCTTTAAAAAAGAAAATATTCTAACTACTTTCTATTCAAAAACGACTCCACACGGGTTGTCCGCCTTGTACGCATTGTATTCCGAGTCCACGGTATTCCATCCAGGTAGCTTCCTCCTGACCCTTGCTATTATTCTCCCTTCATATTAAAGAATACGTATTGCCATATAGCAAGGATAACATCCTTAAGTCAGGAACCGTCTCTAATTATTTGTGTGGCCCTCGAACCATTGCTCTGATACCACCCCAGCCAACAGTTATGTCGCTTTCGGTGGGTCTGAGTGAGGGTGGTACACCGCTCTAGGCTGCCGTTTGTGAGTAACTGGGTGGAGATATAATTTACTGAGATAGATGTAAAAGTATTGTACTCTGATCTGGGCACCGCATCTAAAGAAATGCGGAGATCCGGGAAGCCACCAGGATCAGAGTGGTGATGGGTAAAGTGGTACAAGCTTGCGCAATACTATATAAATCATGAATTCATGCATGTCTCCGGGAAAGAAGAATTACGAAAACTTATGGGGGGTTTTGTTGTTCATGCGTATGCTCAGTAGTTTTCTAAAATAATAAATTCGAAATCTTTCCCAACTTAAAACCTTTATTTTCTATAAGTTTGAGATTGAGAGTGGATATAAAAATGGAAGAAAACAATAGAGATAGAACAGAAGCATCCAGTGCATATTTGTTATATAAGCTTGCTGAATACTCTGTACTCATCCTTGCTATTATTTTCTTTGTTTAGAGGATAGCCAGCTGGGTGTGGACAGATATGAGACCTGTACAGAGGAGTCTTACTCTCCAGGGGAGGGAGGTTGTAGCGACGATGAGTTGTTTGACGGTCACCCCATATACGAGGACTAGGATGACTAGAGACATAGGAGCAGCTCAGACTCTACCACTAGGGTACCTATGATATTAGTGTATTGTAGTTGTGTTTTCTCTTGTGTAGTTGGAATTCTGAACTACTCTTTTCTGGTATTGTAACCTCTGAACTGAATAAGTTGTGTAATACTATAGCCCTGCGTGGCAATGTGAATGTATGTAATCTTCTATCTCTAATGATTGTTCTGTTGCAACACTCTGATGGACTTATTATTCATTAAAGCGATGTTCTATTTGCTAAAATGAATAATAATCCGTTGACCAGCATTATTACCTCATGGTAATAACGTGGGTCGTCACAGAAGGCCAACTTGTGAAAGCGTGGCACTCCATGATCTCCATCAGGATGTGCCACACCAGCGTCCTACATGTCTTCATCTTTGTCTGCTGGGGTCTTCTTTGGCTGGCAGCTAGAGCCAGGACCCATGTGCTTCTCTAGTTCATCAAGCTTCTCCTGGTGGCCGGTCACCACCTGAAAAATCCGTGCTAGTTGCTTACTAATATCGACGAAAGACTTAGCCTCCTCCATGAAGTCGGCAGGATCGTCGTCTCTAATACCAAGGTGTTATGGTGAAGGATAGCAGGCCATGTCGACACAAGATCGCCCTCATGAGGAGGCTCTGATCCCTTACTAGCCAGTTGAAAACTTGTTGTTTATTGATTGATTTCCCAAAGTTACATTGCTAGCCTGTATATATTAAGCACCTAGGTTTATCAAAGGAAAGACATGTCATATTTAGGAAAGGAAATAACAATACTCTCCTAACAATAATATCCTAGAGAAGGAAACTACTTGTGAAGCTTATCCCCTTCCAAGCCGCAAGCCTCTAGTACCGATCCCCTTGTTGTAACCGATCCAAACTCTATTGTCACAGCCACTACTGTAGCTGATCCGGACTCTACTGTTCTCAAACCAACAATGCTGCCACCGCTTGTAGCTATGCTCCAAGTATGCCACCGCGGGTACATCTTACCAATGAATGCGTCCACAAAACTTTCATGTTCATTGTTTAGTAAGAAATACAACATTTGACTTTCTATGAGAAAAAATTACCTCTGGTCTCAGTTTCATTGCCACCTTGAAATGCAAAAGAAAGTGTCAGGTTTTGAGTGCATTTGCTCTGAAGAAAGGAGTCAACTCCAGGGGCATAAAAAAGTGTTCTTGGCACAAAATACCCCTCATCTGCCTGCAGTTTTTGATACATCACAAAATGCCTGAATAATAAGGATCACTCTGAACTCAGAACTAAAGGAAACTACCAGAACAAAATCAGCCAAGGCAGAAATGTCAGCCGATAAGTTCACCGAAGTATTATGAGCAGGGAACATGTTATCCATCACACCTGCAAGTAGCAGAAGCTGTCAAAAACCACTCACTGGCAAAGTAGCACTACAAGACTACAACCATGTAACTGCACCGAAAAGAACTGCATACTTCCGACAAATGACTGGTTGGTGCCAGTCACAAGGAACGTCGCTGCGCAGGATCCTGTGCCTCTACACGACGCATCCGGAAGATCGGTGAACGGGAAGAGGCCACCTCTGACTGCCCGGTTTTTCGATAGTGGGATCTGCAGCACAGGGGGCCATTTGGGTGCACGAGGCAACGGGCACTCGTCTGGGCACTCCATGCCTCCTATGGTGTTCTCGCCCACAATGACATTGCTACAATTGCAATCCAAACGGGTGGGGACGTCCTGCGACGATGCGCGGTTGACAGCGATCTGCAGACCTCCGATGACTGAACATAGGAGCAGCGGGAAGAGGATGAGGCAGCAGTTCGTCTTGCAGGCGCGTCTCTGCGGATTGGGTAAGTCACAAGGATCGAAATTAAGAATCAAGATGACTAGATGAGTGATCTTGGACTCTTGGTATGAGCAATAATACAGTGGCGTTTGCAACAGGAATTTCATCTATGGTTGGTGAAAAAATTGAATCTTGGAACCAAAAGAGTAGGCGCTGCATCCTTTGTTCCTCGGAATTGCGGGATATCACATGTACTTAGCATTGATCCTATGAATATTTGAGTTCTTCACTAAAATCGGCAGACATAGGATCACAAAAGATGCATTTATATCACAGATTCTTGGTGTATGATACCCTCTCATAGTGAATTGCGCAGGGAAAAACAAAAGATTCAGACTTTTTACTTTAAAGAAGGGCATAATTTTGCTGACACAATTCGACACAAAACACTCCTAAAAGAAAAGGAAGATCAAGAAACATTACCTGGATCACAAGATTTTTCCTGAAGAGAGCATTGGTTTGCTCAAGATGGTTCGCACCCATATCTTTTCTTCCTTGGAGAACTCGACGCGACAAGGAGAAGAGATGCTACACCGAAGCTGCTACTCCACTAAATTTGGCTAGGAGGCAACGTTAATTTGGCGTTCTCCAGCCGGCCGAGAATGTGAAAGGACTGGTTTGCCCTTCGAGTTAATTTGGCGTGGTCGACACGGTCGACGGGACAATTCTTTCCACTGAGCAAGGTCAAGTCTGCGCAATTTCACAGGAAAATATCCCGAATTTCTTTTTTTTTTCCCATTTGAAAAGAAGATATCCCAAATCTGGTCAGAGTGTGATGACATTTAGCTTTTTGCATGTAGTCTGCAAAAGGTCATGTTGGAAATTAACTTCGGGTTCTCTGTTCGTACTGTGTTTTTTAAAAAAAAAATCCCTCGTGTTTATAACTGCGCCTTCGTTGTGATTTTGTTCATAAGAAGAAAACCAAAGAAGAAAATATAACAGAGAACTCACCGAATAAGAATAAAAGCTAGAATGACTAGATCTTGGAAAAAAATATTGCTTGAATAGGGCGAAAAATCAAATCCAAGTATTTAATGAAAAGGGGAGGTTACTACTAAGGGCATCTCCAATGGTTATAGCTAGCAACTAACTATAAGATTTCCACATCATCTATATAGGGGGTGTTTGGGACTGCTCTACAAACTCTGCTCCACGAATTCTACCGTGGAGCAGCTCCACAAAAAACCTAGAGTTTGTAGAGTACCCCTTTAGGTGCTCTCACAACTCCACCTTTTTTTCCTCGAACAGAGTGCGTGGAGCTGAACCTGTTTGGCTAAAAAACATAGAGCGGAGCTGAAAAACGTGGAGTGAAGCAGTCCCAAACACCCCCATAGTACACACTAAAGCTAGCATTCTAAAAAACTATCTATAAGGATAGCTATTTGATGCTTACATGCACACACAAAATTTATAGAGACTGCCTCGTTTGGCGTTATAGACTAGTGCTTAAGGAAGAGCTGGCTCGATTTTTTTGCATACTCTCTTTCCTCCACATAGGATATATGCTAATGTGTACATGCATATAGCTAGCTGACTCAGACCATTGGAGATGCCCTAATTGAGAGTTTGACTGAATGGGTAAATTCTTTTGGGCTGATGGCTTATGGCTTAAATATTTGAATTTTGACTGTTCGTGAAAGGTAGTACGCAGAGGGAAATAGTCGCATGCGATTTTGGTCAATACAGCTGAACTCAATACACTTTTACTACAATTTTTCTATTGGCCCCGTCTTGAAAAACATATAGTTTAAAAACTAGTTACTGTAGACAGTACAAACATAAACCAACTTTAAGCTTAAAAGAATCCGGATATATCCCAGCCAACGAATGCAGACTCAATTGGGTGAATATAATTTGACAATAATTTTATGGATGGATGGATGTTGTTTTTATGAAATTCCTGTATTTCAAATGCATCGCAGTGGTTTTCAATAGGTTTTTGTTGTCATATAGGTCTAAGATGCATATGGTGCTCAGTAGAGGCGAAGCTAGGACTCGGGTCGTCAGGGCAATGGCCCGAGACCTAGATCAAATTTTCTCCCTACAAAACACTGTAGTCAAGGGAAGGAGATAAGACTTCCTGCACTCTCCATTGACTAGGCCCGAGGCTGGCTAGCTAGCTACGCCCCTGATGCTCGGTGACGAGGGAATACTTGATTTGGTTTCCATCATGCCTCCGTAGTTCTATTTAGGGCATCTTTATCCCTTACCAAAAGCGTGCTAGCTGACCGACGTGGCTTCCATGTCATCACGTGAGAAGTAGACACGCAGTTGATAAGGAGCTTAGGGCATGTACAATGGTATGAGCTAGTTACTAGCTCTAAGCTAACTTCTCCAATGATATTAACTTTTTAGCACATAGCTCATAACACGAATAGTCCCACATGACATCCTCATATAATCTTGGAATGTGTGTATGAGACTAGCTCTTGATCAAGAGCTAGCTTTTCTCTCTCTTCTATTAAAATATGAAATAATATGTTTAGAGCTAGCTCATAAATCACACATTGAATGAGCTGAAAAGTGAGAAAAGAAGGAATGAGGATAGCAAGCAACCAATGGAAGTGGCATGGTCCCATTTCAGTAGCGGATAGCAAGCAACCCATGGAAGTGGCAATGTCCGATTTCTCTAGTATTTTCTGGCCTCATTCCAAACGGATTTAGCCTTTAATTTTTTTCTTTCGATTTATTTAAATTAGAAGTCATTTAGAATACGTCAACTTTTAATTTTAGTTTATTTTTTATTCTTTCAGTTTTTTGCTTCTTCTTTTTCACTTATTCATTTATATTGTTTATGATGATATAACATTTTTTTTCTTTTTTCTTATTTTTTAATATTTTTTAATTTTTTAAACTAACAACTACTACAGTATAATTTTAGCCAAAACTAAGCTAAAATCTTTAAGCCAAAAGCAAGAAGAAACACCTCCTAAAGTATCAACGCTATAGCTAACGGCCCATTCATTTTCTCTCCTTCGCCTCTTTTCTACCTGGATACCCTCTCTCCTATAGAATCTTTCTAAACACCCAGATGTAACACTGTGGTGTCTTATATTTTGCAATTTTATTTAACTATTTTTTTCAATATATTAACTACCTAAAATTATCGTTTTCCTATAAATGACAAAGATCTAAATAGCACCAAAGGTCAACCACAAACAAGCCCTTAATTGCATATAAGAGCTGTTCTTTTTTGTTTCGGCTTATGCTTTATGGGTGTCGACGCAGTCAGTAGTGGGGCGAAAGCTTTGGAACGGGCGCTCCATGCAAAATCCCTGTCGGATAGGCTTGACATTCGTCGGTGTTGTTCGGAGACCAACTCCTTGGTGTCGAGATGACAGCACGGGCATCGCGATCGATGGTCGTACCGGCATGGGCGTCGCAGTCGACGGTCCTATCGATGCGAGTGTCGTGATCGTTGCCACGGGGTACCACCGCCCGCCGTGTGCTGGACTCGACGGTCGCTATCGCCGTACCTCTCTTTCGCTTAGTTGTCATCGCTTTCTAGTGCCTTCTTTTGCGCAGCTTCTTGTGCGTTCCTCACGGACGACGCCAACTATTATAGCTACTAGAGAGTGCCAACGACAGGAGAGAGGGTTTGTGTATGGAATGAGTGGATCTTCCCTTCTCATACCCCTCTTGAGGGTTTATATACATGAATAGGATATGATGGAAAATTAATAATTACAAAAGGTGATGGTACATTGGTACATTTCTCTATACTACTGAGTATATTACATATTGGGGTCAGTTGTAAGGCCCAGTCACGAGGGTTGGACCACCCCTACAACAATATATGAGACAGATTTCCCAGGCTTTTGTGGAGTTGTTTACTTGCTTGTAGAGAGCTGCATGGATTGGTTCCTGTGTTTGTGAGAATGGTTTGCTAGCTCTGCAAATCCCAACTCCCGCAAATCCTAACTGAACCATTTCAAGCCTTGCAAATTCAATGGATTGCTTGATGCTAAAAAAAAAAGAAAAAAGAATTAGTGGATTGCCAGTGTGATACATTCGAATCTGTAACTGAAAACTGGTTGTGGCCTGTAACAGTCTAACAGATGTAGCTTGTTAGCATGCAGTTTGAACATTTTCTTTTTCACTGGGAACAACTGTGCTTTGTTGCCACAAGGGATGCTTGGTTCTCTTGCCTGTCCTTGCCTAGCAAGGTTAGTGGGCAAGAACTATGATGATGTTTTTCGGTGTGTGATATTGAAAGGATAGAAAAATACTTCAAAATAGATCGGTAGTCCAGAGACAAGCTGAACAATACGTTGCCATTTACGCTGTTGTCCCGTATCCAACAAGCAGTCCAAGTTCAGGTTCTGAAAAAAAGGACGATTGCTACAAATTTCATTTCCATGCAAGGAAGAAACTGGAATGAATCATTAGTGTTTTTTTTCATGACTACCATCTACATACTACCAGAAATTTGTAGCACTAGTTCTTCATCATATTATCATTCCATTTCTAATCAACAAAAATAATAGCCCAGGTTGTTTTTCAGTGTTCTGAGACAAGAATTGCAAGTGGCGTTTCACACAACATAATGATAAATGTGGTGTACAAACACAAAATTCCAACCTTAATATAAGTAACTTTACATGTATTTGGTGCTGCTCAGTATATCTTCCGGTTCGTATTGCTCAAATTTTATTTTGAGGCAGCACTTTCTCCTTCAAGATCCTGAGGGCTTCTCCAATCCCATCCTGGGATGACAGCAATGTGAAAAATAGTTAAGCTTTCAGCTTTTCTAAACGAAAATAATTATGAAATTCTTATTACAATAATTGTAGGGTACCATTGTAAAACACACCTCAGAGGAAAGTCTATCAGCAATTATGGTTGCTTGAGCTTTAATATCAGGTGATAATGCTGATTTGATAGCTCCAAGTAGCACATCTGCAGCGTTGTGAATGCTTGCGGCATCGTCCATATCTGGGATTAGATGTTGTCTTTGTAGGGGCTCAGGTGCCACTCCTAACCAGTGTAGCCTCTCTGCCCAGTAGAACTGGTCCAGCAGGAAAGGACATACTACCTGCGTGACGGGGTTCGTCAGAATAATGAATACCATCCAAAAGCATCTAATGAGAGAATTTTACAACAGACATGACAGTGTGGAATCTAACAGATAGTACATTGTTTGAATCAGCACCAAATTTATTTTTTATACAAAATTGCATGCATGATACTGCTTGCTCGAAACAAGAGATGAATGCTGTTCGGTTCAAAGTTTTTAATTGCTTCCATACCTCGTATTCAAATGATATCAAAATACGCATAAGGTAATGCCAACTGTTTTTAAAGCACAGGAATTTTTAGTGTCTACAATAATGCAAGTAGCCAAATTCCTTATTTACACATGAGCCATGAGTGCAAATATTCTTTCAGATCAAGGGTAAAATGATGTTGAAGAACTGCCATTTATTTCAAAGAACACATGCTATTGCTAGCAATATGACGAATTACACATATAGAAACAAACTTTTTATTCTAAAGTAAAAGATTAGGTTCCAAGTGGAACAGAGGACTTATTTCTGTTGAATCTTTGCCTAGCGCCCTAGACCATGAGCTATTTCAAAACTGACGTGAAAAAGCATGTATAGCATTCACAACATGGCACTGTTGGAGTGATTAAAAAAATATTAATATGCGGCAGAATGACAGCTATGAATATTGATATATAGCAGCTGCTGTTATCACCTGAGGGATTCCAGCAGATAGTGCTGCAGCTGTAGACCCACTATTATAGAAACAGCAGAAACATGAGAACTTTTGTAGAAGCAGCAATAACATGCAAATTTGTGGATCAAATACTTCAGCATTGTGAGAAAATTGTGAACTCAGTTACCTGCCAGCATGGTGGATAGCAGCTGAACATTTAGGAAAGAGCCAGCTATATGGTATTGATCTGAAAAAATAGTCATGTCATTGACCAAAGCATCTACCAATTTCCAGGTAGGATAAACAGATGTGTGCAATCAGTCTAGTACTCTCACCCAGAAAAGCAAAAGAGTCGACCACTGAAAAGAAGAGTGCTGTCGCAACTAAGAGCAGGTGCCACCAACTCACTTGATTCTGCGACTGAAGAAGCAATAGACTGGATTGCGTAATCCAATGGCTGGTATCCAGATGAGAAGAGGATAAATCTGTAATCTGATGACTCTATGACAGCTTTAAGTACCATTAGAAATGCTTTAGGATTTTTAAGAAAACCCATGCTGCAGCAGATTGACGTCATGAATGAGTATGCTGAGAAAGGCCTAATTCAAATTATGATTGACGAGATAAAAGAAATTTGCCTCCTAATATAGCTAGAATTATGAAAATAAGCACGAGTGAGCTTCTCAACTTGCTATCAAGTATCAACAACCAGACTTAAAGAAAATGAGTACGAGTAAGCTGATCAACTTGGTCATGGAGTTTGTTCCCATACTTTAATCTCATTCAGAGAACACATAGAGACACCATTCAACTTTAACAATACAAATATGAAGACATATCAAGGATACTTTACTGTTTGGGATTGTCTGTCCTTACACAAAATAGAAAGTATAATGCGGACACAAATTCTTTAGGATAAGAAGCTCACCTACCAATGGAACTTAACCCTATAAATATAGGTAAGGATGAATAAGAATTTCCCACGAGGAAGTGTTCTAGGCCAGCATGATTTGTGCAGAGAATACCCTCAAGTGAAGAATTGACATTTCCACACAAAACCTCCCTGCATTTATCACAAGAAAATTGCCAAGACATAGGAAGAAACCAAAAGCCACAAACATGAGCACTGGAGGGCCAATATCCTGCCATGAAATTATGTAAATTATTTTCGAAATTTAATATCATATGAATTGATAAGAGTATAAACATCTGAAGGGATTCCTCAGAGCTTGCCTGGGCACTCCACAATTTCCTTGCTGAAACCATACCTGCTCAAATAACAATGAAATTGCTAACAAATCATCCATTCAAGTATAATAAAAAATAGTTATAATAATTCCATTTTCAGAGAACTGATTTATCCTTGTCCAACAAATAACTACCATCGCCATATTATCATTTGCACTCAAGTTACCAATGTCAGTAGTACCTTTTAGATTATAGGATATGAAGGTGGTAATTTGATATATGTTCTTATCAAGAATAGGCTTAATGTTTATCTTAAAAAGTGATATGTTACATGAGTCTTACAGCAACAATGGCGACTCTGCTCGCATATGCCACAAAGGAAGATTTGTCACTGGATCCTGCAGTTATTAAAAAACCTGACCTCAGTACAGGTTTGCACAAACATAATAAAGAAAAATCATAAATATTTTCACTCACTGTAAAAGGAATAGGACTAAGATTTAGACAATCATTTCTCCACGATCCCCAACTTTCCATGAAGAGTGCCCACATCCAGTGGGCAATGTCTGTCCAGCAGACCTGCCATTGTTTGACAACATCAAAAAAAAAAATTCTCCATGCAAAGCAGATGATACATCAGACAGCCAACAAGAGAGACAAAATTACTCATGCATATCGAATCACTACCATCTGAGAATCTGCAATGCCTATGCTGGAGAACCAGTATAATAGAATAGAAATGCACATGGCCCATAAGGATTAGAAACCTGATGAGTGCATAGTAAAAGTTCAGCTTCAAGGATAGAATCAACATCCTGATTAACCTACAGATACTGCTATTGACAGGCTACATTACTCCATTGTTCATTCTTCCATGAATGGGTGCTATACATACGTGCCGAGCTAAACTTTTAGCCAACACTAAAATGGTCATCAAATTATCTTTCTAGCAGAGAAGTTAAATATGTCCCAGCAGAGGGGTTAGATAGAGTTGCAAATTTAAAATTGATTGTAAGTTGGGAAACTGACCATTTCAAACTGAGGAAACAATCATTCAAAAGGTACAATATGCTCGCATTACATCATTACTAAAAGGCCAAATTTAATACCATATTCAAGGGAGCTTCTTGGAAGTACTTGTATAGAAGAGGAAGACTTTGTTTAAATTGGCGTTCAAATGATGAAGGAGCACTGCACAAACAAATGAAAACATATAAATGAAACAGAATCAGGAAGATGATACTAGAAGGATGGGTAATCCCCTCATAGAATCGTTTCGAGAAAACAGCTTCTATGTGAAATTGAAGTCAATATAGCCCAAGTTACCTATATGGAACAAAATAGGGAGCAGCAATGATGCACTTAACTTGGAACAATTCTGCAAGATGCCAACCTTCCTAAATCATGAGATAGACTCATATTATGACCACACAATGCATTTTACAGCTGCATTAAGAACGATTCCTACATAGGACTGACTGACTGAATAATGTTATCCTGGATCTGTTCTAATGCCTGATGAAACAATGCAATTCGATAATTTCAACAAAAATTGTGCAGCATGGTTTTAGTATTATCTCCAGTGCTTGTAATTGAATAGAGCATTAAGCTACACAACTTCTACCTGAAATTTGAACCAGAAGGCCCACTACTTAACTTCGAGATGATTACGTTGATAGCAAGGTCCTCACCAGGGCAAAAAAATTTATCACAATAAAATCAAGATGAATAATCGAATCATTTCCAAACACTTCTTCAACAGAAGATAAGCACTCTTTCCTGTGCTCCATCTGAGCGACCGTTTTCCGCAGTGAAAAGGACTCATGGTCAACTTTTGATTGAAGAGAATCACCTAAGAAAGATAGTTGCATGATAAATCATATTTGTAAGAGAAAATTTGGTCTATGCCACTAATGTTTTGTGGCTTTTGGTTTTTACTATTGCTTTTTGCCTTATTGGTTTTACGCCATCGGAATCACAAACTTCTTTGGAAAATACCACAAGTGACTCAACTTTTCTCAAAATGACAGAACTGCCCTTACCATTTTCTTCTCCCCCTCTCGTGTTCTCCCAATGACCTATCTCTATCTTTCTCTCTCCTTTCTATTTTGGAATTTCAACCCAATCTTTTTCTCTCATGCGGCAGCAGCAACTAATACAATGCAAATTTGTGAATTGGAAAGGGCATAAGGGTCATTTTCGGCTTAGTAAAAAGGCTTTGACCTTATCAAAGTGGTATTTTTCAAAGAAGTTTACAATTCCTATGGCATAAAACCAATAAAGCAAAAAGTAATGGCAAAAACCAAATCCACAAAACATCAGTGGCATAGACCGAATTTTCTCTACTTGTAAAGAAAATAATGAGAGCAAATTATTTTTGAACATGAGATTAGATTATATATTCATAGCACTTACATGAGATATTCTCCAGTTGTTCGGCAGCAAGGACAGGTAGGTTTGACACAGACATATATCTAACATTACTAGCTGCTAGATGTGTGGATAAACTCTGCATTGAATTCACTGTGTGAAGCCACATGAAGTTAAGCAAGTTTCAATTTTTTGAAAAAAAATACAAGCTCCAAACCTGGTGAGCTGAATGAGTGATAAACACCACAGTATACCGTTGCTGGTCCTGCGCAAAAGCTGCAGCAAGGGCCTAACAAAAATGAAAAGGAGTCAAATACATATTACAGTTATCCAAACTGAAAGGAAAAAACTACTTTGATTCCATGGCTTCATTTGGAGCTCTAAACTGTTCACTGTTCGGTAGCAGGCGGAGTAAGCGAGTAAACAAAACTCTAGAAATCAAGTGGACACATAGAGAAGAGAAAAGGAGGAGGTAGGTACAGCGATGGGGAAGACGTCGCCTCGGGTGCCGAAGGCCATGAAGACGGCGCGAGGCCTGCGGCCATCGCCGCCACCGCCGTCCATCGTTCTCGCCAATTTTGGGGGTTTCGTGTGTGTTCCCGCGTCGGGCAATCTAGCCAACAACCCTGGCACCGGCGGTGGAGTTGGGGTGGCTAGGCGGGGCAGCACCACCGGTGGTAGAGGTGGCTGGAAATGGGGATCTCCGGCGGCTGGAGGAGGAAGGAGTTGTGGACCTGTGGGCTGCCTCCTGGGCCCTTCATGCGCTCGTGGGCTTCTCAACTTGTTGGAGGCCCAAGGCCAATTGGGAAAGTCAATTACCCAAAGTGGCCCGGTTCGGTCCGACCGGGCAACCCGCGGCGCCACCGCCGTCACGCGACGGCGCGACCCAAACCTAGGGCGGCGGGCGACCGCCGCGGCGACTAGGCAGGCAACAGGCGCGGTCACGGCGAGGGCGCGTCGGCGGTGCGTCAGGCAGGTAGAGCAGCCGAGAGCCCGAGCAAGCAGGGCGGGCCGCAGACTCACGGAGATCAGAGACAGGTTTGCCGATCCAAATGTGAGCTTCTCTTGCCAATCTCTGCGTTCCAGGTGCCATTCTTGTTTGCTTAAACTTTTAAAGTGTGGCAATATCCTATGTAGTTGTAGCAGTGAACTTTTTATGCTGTGTCATCCCGGTCCATAGACTTTCAAAAAAAATTGCCGCACTTTGAAAGTTTAAGGACCGGATGTCATACTTTAAAAGTTTATGGACCGGGATGACACAGCATAAAAAGTTTAAGGACCGATAATGGACTTTACTCTTCAATAGATAACAGGTCAATAGCCATTCTTGTTTGCTTTGATTCTTGTTGCCGTTGACTTTGTCCGTGATCTGCAAAAAATGTAGAAGCGAAGAACTTTACACAATTATTTCCCAAATACTAATGCAAGTACTGTTAGTAACCCCTCGAACTGATGTTTGTAAGCATTCACAATTTACTGCCGTATCACTTTGATAATCTTGATCTCACTCACACATATTTATGGGCATTAGCGGCGCACTATCCATTGGTGTACTACATTTATTGTATTTCGCATCTTCCACTTCGTTTTCTTCCTGTTTTTGTGTAAGTTTGGACTGCACAAGACCGTTAGATGTGTAGTGTTAGATATGACTTTGTTACGCTTATCTCATATTAACTTTGCCAGAAAAAATTCGCCCACCGTGGAGAGCCGCTCCTTCATCGGCAAGCATGCTAGCGTGCGCCTCTATGGCCATCCTGATTCGCTGTAGGAATGCAAAGCTCCGTGACCTCACAAGTCACAAGCAGAGCCGTGTCCCCAAGCAATCAACCCTTGCAAAGCTGTCAACGCCTCCTGGTCTGCCCCGCTTTGCTGCCTCGTGCCGTCGTGTGGTCATGTTGAAAGTCGGCTGGCCGGGCAGTGGCCTCACTCCTTTCCAGCGAAGGAAGGTGTTTCTATGCTTTTTCTCAACAGTGACTTGCATGATTTCTAAAGCACGATGAATGGTAGATATATGTTGCTTATCTCTTCATGTGCTTTGAGATTAGCGTTACTCTTGTTAGAAAGGAAAGTATAGAAGCAATTCTCTTCTCTCTTTTTTTTCTTTGGAGGATGACAGCGATGGAACCAAATAGCATGACTTGCTTATGTGGGCAGTGGCGGAGCTTCAAGAGAAACATTGAGGGGTCTAACTAAGAGAAATATACTTAAATTAGTATTTTTGTTAGTATGGAAGTGGTGAAAATTAGTGTTTGCATAAGAAGTTTGTTGCAAAACCAGGGGATATGGCCACCTTTGGCCTACACGAAGCTCCGCCACCGTGTGTGGGCTATAGCCTGAATGGGCTAGTTTGTATTAGCAAAACTGGGCAAACATATAGACATTATATGGTTAAACGAAAGAAGAGATAGAAAAATTTTAATGGCACACTTCAGACAAGTCTAAAGCCATGTACATTGATCCTCACAAGGTCCAAGGAGACAAACAATTTGGCCCTAATAACTATATACTCTCTGCAGGTTCTTGAATTTTTTGGGTGTGCCGGAGCATACAGGGCACCATCCCTAGCTCCGCCCCTGCGTACAGTTTAAAAGTTTGAACGTGATAGCTTTATTCTGAAAACAGATCTAAATAACAAGTTTACTAGTGTTACAAATTGCAAAGAAGACATCTGGATTCCATGCGTCTACATTCCTCAAATCTCATAGTATTCCAACCTGCAAGGTTTACCATCCTCAAATCTCATACTGCATTCCAACCTGCAAGGTTTTACCAGGAGCTATCTTTAGATTGGAAATGTTGGACCTAAAGTTCTTTTTGTAGGATCAAGGATACCGACTAGAGGGGGGGTGAATAGGAAGTTTTTAAATTTTTCTTGATTACTAAATTAATTCTTCACAATTTTAAGAGACAAAGATGTAAAGCAATTAATCCAATACAATTCTAGTTAACAACTTAGCTCTAAACAAATAAATGATCACAATAAAGCAAAGGAACAAGAGCTAAAAAAACAAGAGACACAACCGATGTTTTTACCGTGGTATTCGGAAACTTGCCGGTTTCCCCTAGTCCACGTTGAGGTAAGCCCGGACGTATCGGACCGGCTCCACGAATTGAGCCAAGCACCTCGATCACTAGTGTAGCTCTTCCCCACTCCGGGTAGGCGAGCTCCAACATTCACAATTTGCCGGGTCTTCTCATAATCTTCTTGAGAAGATCACCGAGCCAACTTCCACCGGATCGTCCAAGTGCCGGCAAGCACTAAGAGTAATAAATCCCGGTGTTCACTTGAATGCAACTCTAGTGCCAAATGGATTTGCAAATGAAATCTAGCACTAAATGCTCAACCACCTCACTTTGATGTGCAAGGAGAGAATTGAGGTGAAATGAATGCACTTGGGCTTGAGAAATATGCAATAAGTCTGTAACCACAGCCCTTGAGCAGTGGTGGGGGTATTTATAGCCTCCACCAACCAAAACTAGCCGTTTGACCCAGTTTCCAGAAAATTTTCTGGTCGAGCGGTACTACCGCTTCCAAAGACCGGTACTACCGCTACCAAATCTTCGCGCCAGAACGGCTATGTCAGACGTCTGCAGTGACCGTTGGATTCGGCGGCGCGGTACTACCGCCGTTGAAATTTGCAGTACTACCGCTACCCGGTAGTTCCGCAAAGTCGGCGCGGTACTACCGCTCCAGCCAAACTCCGAAGGGTCCTAGATTTGGCGCTCTCTGGAAAAATGCGTCCGCTCTGAAATCGGATCTTCCGGACTCCGGAAGTACCGCTCTGAGTAGCGGAACTACCGCACGTAGCGGTAGTTCCGGCGTTGAAATAGCCGGTACTTCCGCTCCAGATAACTCCAGGCTTCATCCGGAGGGCGCTCTCTGGAAAAGTTGATCCGCTCTCCCTCCGGATCTTCCGGGGTCCGGAAGTACCGCTTTAGGATGCGGTACTACCGCTCGCAGCGGTAGTACCGGCGTTCAAACAGCCGGTACTTCCGTTCCCGCAAGATTTGAAATGAGCCAAGGGTGCTCTCTGGAAATATTGATCCGCTCCAAAACTGGATCTACCGCTAGCCGGTACTACCGCATTTTAGTTGCGGAACTACCGCTTTCCGGTAGTTCCGACGTTTAAAACTGCGGTACTACCGCTCTTCCAGACAGAGCACAAGAGCATTTAAAAACTGAACTTTTGATGGATGCAAGTTGAGATTAAACCATTTGGCACAGGAGATATGTGTTCAAGCTACTAGCCAAGATCCCCCTTGATGGTACGATCATCTATCCTATAATCCGGTCTTCCACCATTCACCTAAGACCGGTAAAATTCAAAGGGGTCCTATTCTAAGTATACCTTTGTCTTGAGCCAATTTGATTTTCACGCGTATCCTTTGGCTTGCATCTTGTCGCTCATGTGTGTGGACTAACCCTTCGCATGCTCATTAAAACACGTTAGTCCCATATTCCATATTCTCTTAATTTCATTAATTACCAAAATCATTTTTAGGGGCCTAGATGCTTTCAATCTCCCCCTTTTTGGTAATTGATGACAACCCAAATTTTGAGAAATGAAAGATTTGAATATATCAAAATGTTTGACAACAAATTGTATATTCTATGTGGACTTTAAATGAGAGAGTAGTTCTTATGCAATAAGATTTGTTTAGATAAAAGGAACTATTTTCATTTTAGAGTCCAAGAGGGAATATGGCTCCCCCTAAACATGTGCATAGATAAAGATTACGACATTTTATACAAGATGCACAAGACAAAGTTATTCAATGAGAGATAGACAACTAAGTAATATCATCAACTCATGATCATAAGGTTCATTACATCCAAGCACCAAACATAAGTTCATTACATCCATCCATTAAAGATAATTAAAAACATAGTAGATAAGCCCATAGGTCCAAATACCAAAAGTAATCTAGCCCAGCCCCAAATTATTCTCCCCCTTTGGCATCAAGTACCAAAAAGAGGTCAACCCTGAGAAGGCGGCGGAGGATCACGAGTAGTCTGACGGCGGCGACCGTAGCAACGAGGCGAGGGAGAGCGCTCCAGATCTGCAACTCGACCATCTAACGAGGTCAAATGGCCGTCAATGCAGTCCAACCGCTCATCCACCCTATCCATCCTAGAGTTGAGAGTAGAGAAACCCTCAAGCAAGGTAGAGTAGATCTGCTGAAGGGTGGGCTGGCCAGGCTCCTGAGACTGAGTGGCTGCTCCTCCTCCTCCTGCTGCTGCTGCTCCAGATGTGAGCCTGCTCCTGGAGCTGTCGTCCGGCTAGCGCGAAGACCAGTGGGAATGGGAGGCTCCGGTCTTGGCTTGTAAGACTTATGCACACCACTGCGTCCTCCACGATAGATAAACTTAGAGTCAATCAAGGCCATGATATAGGGCGCATAGTTAATCTGCTTGTAGCGATCATTTTTGGAGGCAACGATCTCCCTCATGATCACATCCACAACGTCAAACTTCTGCCCCTTCATAATGCAGTCAATGATATTCCACACATGGCCTCGAATTGCATCATAGTTGCCACCTTTTGGAAGAATGGTATGATTGATGATACGATTGATTAAGCTAGGAATAGGGAGGAGTCCAATATTTTTGCCAAGCACAAACTTTTCAGCAGGGTTGTAAAAAGGATACATGGCATGAACATCAAGAGCTGGCTTGTCATGAATCTTCTCATAAGCACTGAGCTCTGCTCCCAATACTATCTCAAACTCGTGCTTGGTAGCCTCATACTTAGTGCAAACAGTCATCCAAGTCATATGCTGAAGATCGGGGTTGACGTGCACAGTAGCATAAAACTGACGTATAAACTCCTCATGATAGTCACGTCCCAAGGCCACTAGCTGCCGAAGACCAACTGTCTGGAAGAGCCTGAAGGTTCCTTCATACTTGTCAATGCTGTCAATGTGATCCCAGTCGATGAACTTATGGTCTGCAAACTAGCGATCTTGTCCATACATCTCATCAAATATCTTTTCTTGGAACTTTGTATGGAATTTTGGATTGATGGAGTTGGAGGGGAAATCATACTGATTTGTATGACGGAGACGGGCGTACTCATCAGGTGAGATTTTCTTAAGATTAATCTCGAGACACTCTCTCCCAGCGACATCTTCTTCAGATTCCTCCATGGGAGAGCTCGGAGGAAGAGAATGATCAGACTCTGTTGCAGATTCGGAGTCGGACTCAGGGACGGAAGCAGTCCCCTTCCCTCTGTCCTGGGCTGCCTTTTGAGTCACCTCGGGGGATGGAAGAGCGCGAGTGCCTGAAGAGTCTCCTGAAGCATAGGACTTCTTACTGGCGGCTCTTGTTCTAGGCATCTAGGAACAAAAAGAATGGATTATGAGATTGAGGAAATATGGCCAAGTTAGATTCAAAAGAAATGAATTGAATTTGCCAAATTGTCAATCAAAACGGTAGTACCGCCGTTCTGGGCCGGTAGTACCGCAACAGTCGAGCGGTAGTTCCGCTTTCTGGCTGATTCTAGGGTTTTGGAAATGTGAATGGATCTTTGGTGTTTTCTTGGATTGAATCCATGGAATGGGTTTGTATATACCATTGAACACCAAATATACTCAATTTCCCTAGAAATAGTTGGCAAAATCAACTAAATTTTGATTTAACCTAAAGCATGACCTAGGGTTCAAAAGAAGAAGATCAAAAAGAGGTTTTGATCCGAAATACCTTAAGAATCGGAGGAGTTGAACCCTGGGAAATTGATTTGAGTTGAGGAAACGAAGAAATCACCACTGGATCCGACGATTTGTGGTGCGGTTTGGGTGGTTCTTTGTGGGAGAGAGAGAGAAAGAGGAGAGGAGAGGTACGGGCTCGGGCGGTAGTAAGGAGGAAGTACCGGAGAGGAGTGGGGGCCAACAGAGGAGAACCCTCGGGCGCGGGCAGTTGCTCCCCCTTAAATGCAAGTCCGGTAGTACCGCAGATGCGGCCGGTAGTACCGCCAAGCGGTAGTACCGCTTCCTCGGACGGAAGTACCGTTCCCCGGAAGTACCGCAGAAGGCAGCGGTAGTTCCGCATTTTCTGAGACTTCACAGAATTTGAACTTTAGGACTATATATGCAAATGATCCCTAGATTTTGCATTCAACTAAAGTCTTTAAGGATCATTATGCATTAAATAGAACAAATTATTATAATCAAATACTTTTGCATTTTACCTTTTATAAATCAAAACCCTTTGCATAAAGACATAATTTCAAACAACCTTTCAAGCTTCCTCAAAAAAAACATGCATTTAAATTTTCCATAAATTTATGCAACATTTGAGTAATCCAAGACATTTAATTCACTCCTAAGCTTGCAAAAATGATTCTCATCTAATGGCTTGGTGAATATATTCGCTAATTGGTCTTCGGTCCGGATGTGGCTAATGCAAATATCTCCCTCAAGAAGTGGTGACGTACATCTATGTGCTTAGTTCTTGAGTGTTGGACTGGGTTATTGGATATTTTCACGGCACTTTCATTGTCACACAATAAAGGCACTTTATCAAAGTTTATTCCATAATCCAACAATGTTTGCCTCATCCACAATAATTGAGCACAACAACTCCCGGCGGAAATATATTCGGCTTCGGCGGTTGAGAGTGCTACGGAGTTTTGTTTCTTTGAGGACCAAGACACTAAGGATCTACCTAGAAATTGACAACTTCCCGAGGTGCTTTTTCTATCCACTTTGCAACCCGCATAATCGGAATCCGAATATCCAATTAGATCGAATTTAGCACCTTTAGGATACCAAAGTCCTATGTTTGGGGAATGTTTCAAATATCTCAAGATTCTCTTTACGGCTTTTAAATGACACTCTTTTGGTGAAGCTTGAAAGCGAGCACACATGCATACACTAAACATGATATCGGGCCTAGATGCGGTAAGATAAAGCAAACTACCAATCATGGATCTATAAAGCTTTGAATCTACCGACTTACCTCCTTCGTCGAGGTCTAGATGCCCGTTAGTTGCCATTGG
Source organism: Dendrocalamus latiflorus (assembly GCA_017311315.1). Taxonomy (NCBI): domain Eukaryota; kingdom Viridiplantae; phylum Streptophyta; class Magnoliopsida; order Poales; family Poaceae; genus Dendrocalamus; species Dendrocalamus latiflorus. Next base: position 43,327,210 of record CM029609.1, read on the forward strand.
TGTCTTGATGGGCTTTGCATCTTCCATGCCAAACTTTTTGAAAAGATCTTTGATGTACTTCGTTTGGCTTATGAATGTCCCATCTTTGCGTTGCTTAATTTGAAGTCCAATAAAATAGCTTAATTCTCCTATCATGGACATCTCAAACTCCCTAGACATCATATCACCAAATTCTTCACAAAAATCTTGGTTAGTAGAACCAAATATAATGTCATCAACATAAATTTGGCATACAAAGAAATCACCACCAATGATTTTTGTGAATAGCGTTGTATCTACCTTACCAATTTTAAATCCTTTCGAGACAAGGAAATTTCTAAGTCGTTCATACCAAGCTCTAGGAGCTTGTTTTAAACCATACAATGCCTTTGAAAGTTTATAAACATGATTAGGACATTTAGGATCTTCGAACCCCGGAGGTTGTTCAACAAATACAAGTTCGGAGATTGTTCCATTTAAGAAAGCACTTTTAACATCCATTTGAAATAATTTAATATCAAAGCTAGATGCAAAAGCAAGCAAGATTCTAATTGACTCAAGTCTAGCAACGGGTGCAAATGTTTCATCATAGTCTAACCCTTCGACTTGAGTATAGCCTTGAGCTACTAACCTTGCCTTGTTTCTTACCACAATGTCATTCTCATCTTGTTTGTTTCGGAAGACCCATTTGGTGCCAATCACATTGTGCTCTTCGGGTCTTTCCACCAAGGTCCATACTTCATTTTGAGCGAAGTTGTTTAATTCTTCATGCATGGCATTTACCCAATCCGGATCATCTAGAGCCTCATCTACAAGTTTAGGCTCAAGAGAAGAAACAAAGGATTAATGTTCACAAAATGAAACTACTCTAGAACGAGTTTGAACACCCTTACTCACATCACCCAATATTTGATCTATTGGATGATCTTTGGAAGTCGCATTGTGAATCTTGAAGTTGTTTTGTTGTTGATCCTTTTGTTCATCTTCAATGACTTGTATATTACTTAGAGTAGACGATGTGGGAGACTCTACTTGCTTTGATGAGCTTGGTGAAGATGGATCTTCCTTTGGCTTGATGTCTCCAATTTGCATGTTTTCCATAGCTTTGCGCAAGCCTTCATTACCTACATCATCCAAGTTTTCTTGCTCTTCTTGAGAGCCATTAGTCTCATCAAATTGTACATCACATGATTCTTCAACTAAACCCGAGTTTTTGTTATAAACTCTATATGCTTTACTATTTGAAGAATAACCTAATAGGAAACCTTCATTACGACGACTTTGAAATTTAGAGAGCCGAACACCCTTCCTTAGAATATAGCATTTGCATCCAAATACTCTAAAATAAGAGATGTTCGGTTTTCTTCCAACAAGTAGCTCATAGGAAGTCTTTTTCAAGAGTCGATGTAAATAAAGGCGATTTATGGCATGACAAGCGGTGTTGATTGCTTCCGCCCAAAATTTGTCGGAAGTGTTATATTCATCAAGCATTGTCCTAGCCATTTCAATTAATGTGCGATTTTTCCTTTCTACAACCACATTTTGCTCCGGAGTGTAGGTTGTGGAAAGTTCGTGCTTTATTCCAAGTTCATCACAAAAATCTTCAACTTTTGTGTTCTTGAACTCGGAACCATTGTCACTCCTAATTTTCTTTATTTTAAAATCAAATTCATTTTGGGCCCTTTTTGAAATTTTTTTGAAAATTCCGGAGGTTTCACTCTTGTCATTTAGGAAGAAGACCCATGTATATCTAGAGTGATCATCCACAATGACTAAACAATAGCTATTTCCTCCGATGCTCTTATATTTAAAGCCTTCCTTTAGATCAAAATGCTTTGTTCCTCTTCGTGCCTGCCAAGTGCGACCTTGGAAAGGACCATTGCCGAGGAGGAAGCCATCGGAGATCACGCTCGAGGCGTTCTTGCCATCGTCGCTAGTGAACCGAAATGCAACCTCGGAGGAAATCGGGTCAGGTGCGAACCAGGATTCTCAGTTTGGGTCTGGGCCATACAATCGGGCTGAGTTAATCGCACGGGCTAGAATTTACGGAGCGTCCAGGGACTTTAGGCCAAGGCTGGGTCCTAGGGTTAATTGGCTTCAGATTAAACCAAACGCCATACGCGACGCTCAGCATCTCTTGCCTAGCTACGCTGCCATGGCTGCACGGCCGCCTGCTCCAGCGCGTCAACCGGCTACCCTCCCTCCATCGCCGCAATTCCAAGCGCGGCCTCCCATGCAAAGGCATGTTCCGCCAACGGCAAGGCAGCGGCCACCTTACAATAGACAGCCGCCTTTCCGGCCGCCGGCAGGACGAGGATATGGTCCTGGACGGGGTTTCGGCAGGGAAGGGATCGGTCCACCAAGGAGGAATCACCAGATGTTTGACCAGGGGGCAAATAGACCTCAGGCGGAGGTTCAGCAGAGGCAGGACATCGCTGCACCGGTTGAGACAACAAAAGCGAAAAAGCCTCGTCCGCCGCACTGTTTTAGATGCAAGACTAATGGTCATCTCGCTGAAGGGTGCAAGGCAAACCTTGATTGTATCATCTGCAACAAGAAGAATTCTCACCTTGCCGCTAAGTGCCCAATTCTCAAAATGCCAAGGCCGGGGGCGTCAATGTTTGGATTCGCTAAAGCAGGTCTGTGTTTTTACCGTTTACCGGATTTTGATTTTAAGTTGGAAGAACCTGAACCGGCTCCAACTGCTTTAGTCAAAATATCGGGTGGTACTTTACCTGCTGCTGTGGTTCAAGAAGAGCTAGCGAGATTGTCACGGTTAGATTGGAATTGGGAGGCACTGCCACATGGGGATGACTCTTTTCTGGTTGCTTTCCCTTCTAAGGAGGAGCTTCTCAGGATGGCTGATGTAGAATTTCGACTGAAAAACTATGGGATCACATTGCTAATCTCGTCATGGCATGCTGATGGTGATGCTATTCCAGCATATCACTTGGATGAAGTCGGGGTTCATGTCTCTGGTGTACCACATGCATGGAGACATTTCCTTGGTTTTTGGAGTATCGGCGCAGCCATCGGGACTACACTTGAGGTAGACATGTTGACTTATCGGAAAAAGGGAGTTATTCGGATTTTGGTTGGGATGTTGGATAAATCAGTTCTTCCTTTAAATCCGGACATAGTTTTTGGGAAGGTTGGGTATGATATCACTTTTACTTTGGAGCATGATGATTTTGAGCCAGCCGTCCCTGATCCAGAAGACTTTGATTCCATGGATCGCAATGAGGATGGTGTTGGGGATCAAAATGCGGCAGGGCAAGGAGGAAATCAGTTTGCAAAAAAACAAAAGAAAATTGATGAGCCGGCCAGTTCTTCGGGCGCCACAATGTATGGAGGACCGACTCCTATGCAATTGTGTGGACAAATAGCAGTCACACCGCTTGGGCCTCGACCGGTTTGCGGGGAAAAAATGTCTTCGCCGAGTTTAAGTTGTGAGTTGGCACTTAAATCTGTTCGGCGGAATACAGGTGTTGAGAATATTTCAGATATCCCTTTGGAGAGGGGTTCTGATAAACGGATCTTGGCAACACAGGTGCCGCAGTCAGATTTTGATTCAATGCCTGATGGAAATAGGGTTCAAGTGGATAATCTGAAGCCTGGACAAGATCGGCAGGTTGGCCTGATGGACAAAAATGATGATGCTGCCTTGGATGGTGCGCTGCAGGATGTAATTGTGACTGTGCCCTGTCCGACACCTGATAACTCGGCACAGAGCAGTGATGCTTTTGTTCCTTCCTCACCTGTGGCGAACACGTCAACAAAGGGTGTGAAGGATGATCAGTGTGACGCTAACAATTTACAAGTAGCAAACAGAGAACCAGGTAACATAACTTTTTCATCTTATTCAAATCTTAGAGCTGTTGAGAATTATCATTCTGTGGACGGATTTCGTCGCAGTTTGCGTAATATTTCCTCTTCGGTTGATGGGGTAACAGTGGCAGATGAAGATATGGTGACCAAGGCAATGAAAAGGGTGGCAGTACAGAACCTGGAAAATCAAAAAGGAAACAAGTTGGGTAACAAGACGGTGGATACCAACATCGGTTTTCCACATTCGCCTGTACTCCCGGATCCTTCGTTGAACGGTAATCCCATACAAACTTCTCCTACTTCTTTTGTCTTGTTGTCTGAAGATATCTGTGCCACAAACTTAATTAACATAGGTTTCAAGTTAGGAGCCAACTGTGATGAATGTATTAATTCTATTAAAGCTTTAAAAAGAATTGAATTTGAACGGGTGAGGGTTCATACAGTTACAAAATCACATCATGATGGTAATAAGGTGGGTTTGTTACCTGATGAGTGTAGTAGTTTAGACAAAAGTGATGACGAGGCACAATCACAAGATTGTGACCTACTCGAGCACTTGATACAGGATGTTTCTGAAGTGGATCTTGAGGATGGGGACTTGGACACAAGGATTTGTGATCTGAAAGTCTCCTGTCGGAAATCTCAGTTGGGCCCCAAAGTACGGAAAAATCGTTTTGGGGGGAAAGTTAATAACACAAATAAAAAAAAGAAAGAAGTTGCTCAATGAAAGGTTTTTACTGGAATAGCAGAGGTCTTTCTGACTTGGCTAAGTATCGGTATATAGCGGATGCGGTTAAAGAACATAAACTTGATTTCGTTGCGATCATGGAAACAGGCAAAAAGGATATGTCAAAATCGAATCTGAAACACCTCTCGGGAGGTTCGGATTTCGTTTGGCATTGTCTACCTCCGAGGGGCAGATCAGGGGGTATCCTCCTTGGGATTAATAATTCTTCGCTTGACCTGTCTTTAATTTGTGAAGGTGAATTTTATATAAAATTCCACCTGACTAATAAATCAGATAAGTTCAAGTGGATTCTTATGGCAGTGTATGGCCCTGCTCAAGATGATTTCAAATCACCCTTTTTAGCAGAGTTGGTTCGTGCTTGCCAGGAAAATCCTGTACCATCTTTAATAGGGGGGGACTTCAATATTTTGCGAAGAAGCACAGAGAAAAACAATGATAGATTTAATTATCGTTGGCCTTTTCTGTTTAATGCGATCATAGATAGCTTTGACCTAAGGGAGATAGAGCTAACTGGTCGACAATTTACATGGGCAAACTCTTTGCCTAATCCGACGTATGAAAAGCTGGATAGGGTTCTCATGTCAACGGAGTGGGAATTTAAATATCCGCTGGTGTCGGTACAGGCATTGGATAGGGGGGTTTCAGACCACACCCCTTTACTCCTAGACACGGGTGAACCTGCTTACGCAGGCATCATAAAACCTTTTCGTTTTGAACTTAGTTGGTTTACGCATGATGATTTCCATGATAGAGTTGTTAATATTTGGAATAAGTCGGTGAAAGGGCAAAACCCAGTCCAACGCTGGAATAACAAACTGAGCGCATTACGAAGACACTTACGGGGCTGGGCTGCCCATTCGAATGGTGTCTACAAACAAAAAAAATCGGCTTTACAATCTACTGTTACGCTTTTGGATACCACAGCCGAGGTTCGGGATTTGACTGATTTTGAGCGTGATCTTTTAGCTCAATCCAGGAATCACCTAACCAATCTTCTTAGGGAGGAGGAGATCAAATGGGCGCAGCGTGCTAAAGTAAAGAATGTGGTACTAGGGGATAACAACACACGTTACTTTCATATGATTGCTAACGGCAAGCACAGGAAAAAACATATTTTCTCCCTTGACCATGATAATGGCAAAATCGAGGGGCAAGAGAATTTAAAAACTTACATTACTAATTTCTATAAGGAACTCTTTGGTGAGCCTGAGGAAAATTCCTTTAGTCTGTGGGAGGATCGGATTACGGATATTCCCCAGGTAATGCAAGAGGAGAATAATGTTTTAATATCCCCTTTCACTGAGGAAGAAGTAAAAGGTGCTATCTTCAGTATGGAAAGTAATAAAGCCCCTGGTCCAGATGGCTTCCCAGCAGAATTCTATCAGAAATTCTGGGAAGTTTTAAAAGATGACCTTATGACCATGTTTCATGACTTCTTTTTGGGGAAGTTGCCTTTGTTCGGTCTAAATTTTGGAGTGGTCACTTTAGTGCCTAAGGTAGAAGAGGCAAATATTATCCAGAAATATAGACCTATTTGCCTCCTTAATGTGAGTTTCAAAATTTTTACTAAGGTTGCCACAACAAGGATGAATTCTGTGGCTGATCGTTTCATCAGTCCAACTCAGACAGCTTTTATGCGTGGGCGGAATATCCTGGAAGGAGTCGTCATACTGCATGAAACCATACACGAGCTACATAGGAAAAAACTAAGTGGTGTGATTCTTAAAATTGACTTTGAAAAGGCTTACGACAAGGTTAAATGGCCCTTCTTAATGCAAGCTCTACGGATGAAAGGATTTGCGCCAAAGTGGATCACTTGGGTTAAGTCTTTCATTTCGGGAGGAAGTGTCGCGGTTAATGTTAACAATGATGTAGGACGTTTCTTTCAAACAAAGAAAGGTCTTCGACAGGGAGATCCCCTCTCTCCATTGCTTTTTAACATTGTCGCAGATATGCTTGCAATCTTGATTCGCAGAGCTAAGGCCGACGGGCAGTTTAGTGGAGTAGTTCCTCATCTAGTGGATGATGGCCTTTCTATCCTCCAGTATGCTGATGATACTATCCTCTTCTTGGATCATGATCTAGGTAAAGCAACAAATTTAAAACTCCTCCTCTGTGCCTTTGAACATCTTTCTGGGCTCAAAATAAATTTCCATAAGAGTGAAATTTTTTGCTTTGGGGAAGCACAGTCGGCTATAGGTCAATATGTTGATCTGTTTGGTTGTAAAGCTGGTGACTTTCCATTACGATATCTTGGAATTCCCATACATTACAAAAAGCTTAAAAACTCGGATTGGAGGATAATTGAGGAGCGGTTCGAGAAAAGACTCAGTAGTTGGAAGAGCAAACACCTTTCGATAGGTGGTAGACTGACACTTATTAACTCAGTTTTGAGTAGCCTTCCAATGTATATGATGTCCTTTTTCGCTATACCTAAGGGGGTGTTAAAAAAACTAAATTACTACCGATCTCGGTTTTACTGGCAAAGTGATGATCAAAAGAGGAAATATCGTCTAGTTAAATGGAATATCCTATGCCAGCCCAAAGACCAGGGTGGTCTTGGGATTCATGATTTGAATTTGAAGAACATCGCCCTTCTAGGTAAATGGCTTTTTAAGCTTCTCACAACAGACGGTACCTGGCAACAAATCTTGCGGAACAAATACCTAGGCACTAAACCACTTGTTCAAGTTGAGAGAAAGCAAGGAGACTCTCAATTCTGGTCCAGTCTTTTGAAGATTAAACAAGAATTCTTCCGTTTTGGATCTTTCATTATTAAGGACGGGTCACAAGTGAGGTTCTGGGAGGACAAGTGGCTAGGTAACTCTACTTTAAAAGATCAGTATCCTGGTCTTTATACTATAGTACGACCAAAATTCATAACCATTTTGGAAGTGCTCAACTCCGATCCCCCAAACCTATCATGGAGGCGTGACCTTATTGGTCCAAAGTTAGTGGCGTGGAATAATCTTCTTCCTCGTTTAACTACTATACAGTTGTCCCAAGGACAGGATGTGTTTCGCTGGTCCTTGCTCCCAAATGGACAGTTCTCAGTGAAATCATTCTATCAAGCCATGGTCCTTACAGATGTACCTAATTTGAATAAAATATTATGGAAACTAAAGGCGCCACTGAAACTGAAAGTTTTCCTGTGGTATTTACGGAGAGGTGTTGTGTTGACTAAAGATAATCTAGCTAAGCGTAACTGGACAGGAAGCAAAACATGTTGCTTTTGTCACGAAGACGAGACAATTAGGCACTTGTTTTTTGATTGTCGTTTTGCTAGGGCGGTCTGGAGTGTCCCTCAACTATCTCTCAACATAACGAAACCTCACAGTGTATCACATATGTTTGGAAGTTGGCTTACGGGTGTAACCAAAAACTTGAAACCACTAGTTCTGCTTGGGGCAGCAGTTGTCTGTTGGTCAATTTGGTTACACAGAAATGACATTATTTTTGAAAAGAAACAATCTTTTTCTCCCTTGCAGGTTATCTTCGCAGCTTCTCATCGACTCCGTTCATGGGCTATCCTTCACAAAACGGATTTGCAGGGTTTAGTTGTGGCGGTCTCACAACATTTGGACCGTGTGGCCAAGGATTTTTACTCCCGGGCTTTTGGGTGGCGATCTAGTCTACGGATTGATAGTCATTAGATTTGTTTTGTTTTTGTTTTGTTTAGCTGTGTGCCTTCGAGGCAGAAGCTGGAAATTTTATTCCAAGACTGTGTATCACCTTGATGTACTGCTCTTGGTTTATTAATAAAGATTTCCGTTATCAAAAAATAGGTTGTTGGCCCAAACAAATCCATGTGTAAGAGCTCCAATAGCCTAGAGGTTGACATGATACTTTTGGAAGGGTGAGAACTAGCGACTTGTTTTCCGGCTTGACAGGCACTACAAAGTCGATTTTTCTCAAACTTCACATCTTTCAAGCCAATCACTAGATCATGTTTGAAAAGCTTTTTAAGTTGAACCATACCCATATGACCTAGTCTCCTATGCCAAAGCCAACCCAAAGAAGTTTTTGTAATTAAACAAGTTTTTAAGCATGCATCATTTGAAGTGAAATCTACTAAATAAAGATTTCCAAATCTAAAACCTTTGAAAACGAGTTCATTATTATTATCTTTTGATATTACAGCATTTTCTTTTGAGAATGAGCATGTTAAGCCTAGATCGCATAATTGAGCAACGGATAGCAAGTTAAAATTTAATGTTTCAACTAGAGATACATTAGAAATTGAGAGATCGTTTGAGATAGCAATTTTACCCAAACCCAATACCTTTCCTTTGCTATTATCACCAAATGTGATCTTGTCATTGCTTCCACTCTCAAAGGTGGTGAACATCTTCCGGTCTCCGGTCATGTGTTGAGTGCAACCACTATCCAACACTCAATGTCTTCCACCGGTTTTATAGTTCACCTACAAAAGAAAATCAAGTTCTTTTAGGTACCCAAATTTGTTTGGGTCCTTGGAGGTTAGTAACCAAGGTTTTGGGCACCCAAATGGATTTCCTTTTAGCACCCAAAATCGAGGTGCCAATAAAATGAGCAATTACATTTCCATTTTTAGATTTTTTTAAGCATGTAACAAGAATCATACAAGCCAATGGAATGCACACTATTTCTAGAACAATCATTTACCATATGTCCTACATTCCAGCATTTTGTACAATACTTACCATTCTCATTTACAAACCTTGGAGGTTTGGATATCAGTTTCTTACCTTTCTTGGGAATGTATCCAAGTCTTTCCTTATTGAAAGAGCATCTTTGGGTATTTAACAATTTGTCAAGGGTGTCTTTTCCCTTGTATGCTCTTTCCAAACTTTTATTCAATTTTAGGACTTGTTCTCTTAAATTTTGGTTTTCACCTACTAGCATATCATCATGAACATGAGATAAAGCATTAGATGAATCAATCTTAGAGGAACATGGCATAGAAAGTAAATCATCACAAGAGGTAGACATGCTAGATGTTACTTTTTCTACACTAGGCATCTCATTCAAAATATTGCAAGATATGCCAATACTCATACTAGACTTATTTGTATGCAAGTCATGAGCTTCCTTTAGCTCCTCATAGGATTTTTGAAGAGCTATGTGCTCCCTCTTCAAAACCTTGAATTTTGACTTTTCTTTTCCAAGAAATTCATTTAGTTCTACTAACATATCCATCAAATCATCATAGGAGGGTTCATCGTCATCTAGAGTTTTTACCTTCTCCCCTTTTGCCATAAGACATGTGGGAGTGGAGAATAGCGAAGGAGCTTCCTTGATGGCGATGCCGACAAGTCTCTTCTTCTTGGGAGACTCATCCTCACTAGAGTCGGAGTCGGAGTATTCCTCATCGGAATCCCACTCACCAATGTGGGCTTCATTTTTGCCGTCTTTGTGGAGCTTCTTGAAAAGCTTCTTCTTGCCATGATAGCCTTTCTTCTTGGATGACTTCTCCTTGTCATCCTTCTTTGTGGGACATTGTGAAGCTATATGCCCCTTCTCATCGCACTCATAGCAACGGATGTTGCTATACTTGTTTTTGTTGGAGGATGATTGCCACTTCTTTCCTTTATCATAGCCTCCTCCTCGATTCGAGCGTCTTCTCATGAACTTGTTCATCCTTCTCACAAGGAGGGCAAGTTCTTCTTCGGAGTCTTCTTCTTCATCTTCGGACTCTTCACTTGCCACCGTCTTTGCCTTGAAGGCGGTGATCTTCTTCCCTTTGGAGGTGGATTGCTCCAAAAGTTCCTCCTTGTCCTTCTTGTACAACTCATTGGTAATTAGATTACCCAAGAGTTGTGTTGGCGTCATTCTTGCCAATTCCGGTGAGTTGAGGAAGAGAGTTACCAACATCTCGTACTTCTCCGGTAGAGCCCTAAGCATCTTTCTCACAACATCAAGATCCGAGAGGTTAGTACCAAGGCCTTTGAGCTCATTCACAATGTTGTTGAGCCGTGTGTACATCTCATTGATGTCCTCATGGGGCAACATTATGAATGTCTCATATTTAATCCTAAGCCGATGCAATTTTGCCTCCTTAACCGTGGATGTCCCTTCATGTATTTCCGAAAGGGTATTCCAAATAGCGTGAGCCGTCTCAAGATTGCTCACTCTATTGAATTCATCCGCGTTTAAGGCCCCAAAAAGAGCATTCATGGCTTGGGCATCTAAATGAGTGTTACGCCCATCTTGTTCCGTTGGGTTGTCGGGATCAAGTGGCATGACGTAACCATCATTTACGATTTTCCAAATATTAGGACTCATGGCCTTTAAATAAATTGACATTCTAATCTTCCAATAAGCATAATTTGAGCCATCAAATAGAGGTGCCTTTCCTACCGAAATCCCCTCACTAGCCATCCTTTTCTCTCTAGACGGTTAAGTCTAAAAGTGAGAGACCAAGCTCTGATACCACTGTAGGATCAAGGATACCGACTAGAGGGGGGTGAATAGGAAGTTTTTAAATTTTTCTTGATTACTAAATTAATTCTTCACAATTTTAAGAGACAAAGATGTAAAGCAATTAATCCAATACAATTCTAGTTAACAACTTAGCTCTAAACAAATAAATGATCACAATGAAGCAAAGGAACAAGAGCTAAAGAAACAAGAGACACAACCGATGTTTTTACCGTGGTATTCGGAAACTTGCCGGTTCCCCTAGTCCACGTTGAGGTAAGCCCGGACGTATCGGACCGGCTCCACGAATTGAGCCAAGCACCTCGATCACTAGTGTAGCTCTTCCCCACTCCGGGTAGGCGAGCTCCAACCTTCACAATTTGCCGAGTCTTCTCACAATCTTCTTGAGAAGATCACCGAGCCAACTTCCACCGGATCGTCCAAGTGCCGGCAAGCACTAAGAGTAATAAATCTCGGTGTTCACTTGAATGCAACTCTAGTGCCAAATGGATTTGCAAATGAAATCTAGCACTAAATGCTCAACCACCTCACTTTGATGTGCAAGGAGAGAATTGAGGTGAAATGAATGCACTTGGGCTTGAGAAATATGCAATAAGTCTCTAACCACAGCCCTTGAGCAGTGGTGGGGGTATTTATAGCCTCCACCAACCAAAACTAGCCGTTTGACCCAGTTTCCAGAAAATTTTCTGGTCGAGCGGTACTACCGCTCCCAAAGACCGGTACTACCGCTACCAAATCTTCGCGCCAGAACGGCTATGTCAGACGTCTGCAGTGACCGTTGGATTCGGCGACGCGGTACTACCGCCGTTGAAATTTGCAGTACTACCGCTACCCGGTAGTTCCGCAAAGTCGGCGCGGTACTACCGCTCCAGCCAAACTCCGAAGGGTCCTAGATTTGGCGCTCTCTGGAAAAATGCGTCCGCTCTGAAATCGGATCTTCCGGACTCCGGAAGTACCGCTCTGAGTAGCGGAACTACCGCACGTAGCGGTAGTTCCGGCGTTGAAATAGCCGGTACTTCCGCTCCAGATAACTCCAGGCTTCATCCGGAGGGCGCTCTCTGGAAAAGTTGATCCGCTCTCCCTCCGGATCTTCCGGGGTCCGGAAGTACCGCTTTAGGATGCGGTACTACCGCTCGCAGCGGTAGTACCGGCGTTCAAACAGCCGGTACTTCCGTTCCCGCAAGATTTGAAATGAGCCAAGGGTGCTCTCTGGAAATATTGATCCGCTCCAAAACCGGATCTACCGCTAGCCGGTACTACCGCATTTTAGTTGCGGAACTACCGCTTTCTTGTAGTTCCGACGTTTAAAACTGCGGTACTACCGCTCTTCCAGACAGAGCACAAGAGCATTTAAAAACTGAACTTTTGATGGATGCAAGTTGAGATTAAACCATTTGGCACAGGAGATATGTGTTCAAGCTACTAGCCAAGATCCCACTTGATGGTACGATCATCTATCCTATAATCCGGTCTTCCACCATTCACCTAAGACCGGTAAAATTCAAAGGGGTCCTATTCTAAGTATACCTTTGTCTTGAGCCAATTTGATTTTCACGCGTATCCTTTGGCTTGCATCTTGTCGCTCATGTGTGTGGACTAACCCTTCGCATGCTCATTAAAACACGTTAGTCCCATATTCCATATTCTCTTAATTTCATTAATTACCAAAATTATTTTTAGGGGCCTAGATGCTTTCACTTTTGCAGGAACCTGTTAAGTTTATTAATAGCGAAGCGCTTGAAGCAGTTTTGCCCGGTGCTCATCTTCAGAATAGTCCTTCCAAGTGCAAAGGTTGATCCATTTGTCAAAGCTGAATCCATCACCATGATCTCATCATCATTCTCAGCTATTTCCTTGAGGGGTGCAATTACTGATGGAACATGTACATCACCCTCCATATTGTGGTTGTTCATATAGCCATATTGGACTATGCACCTGTAAACACCGACAGGATCTGTTTTGTCTATGAGGAAGCGCTCTTCAGGAAGGACAGATCTCACCAGAAGAAGCCTCACGGTGCTCTTCAGGAAGGACAGATCTCACCAGAAGAAGCCTCACGGTGAAAAATACCATCAGTTCACTGAGGGAACCCATATGCTGAACATAATGGCACACGAACACGATTGGCGGGATGCCATTCATGAAGTCTGTGCAAAAGATGCATATTCCAGGTACCCGGCTGCTCATTGTTACCATTTCAATGAATTCCTAGCTATCCATCACGTTGGCCACTTCATATTCACTCTTCTTGCTTCTTCCCTAAGTCCAAGAAAGTGTAATTATAAGGAAAAATGCACTAATCGCAAATGGAATCCAGCCACCTTGTGCAATCTTGTTTAGAAGTGACTAGTGAGGTCATGTAAAGGCCTTCGATGGAGAAGACAACAAAAAATAAACCAGCTAGTGCCATGTGAACTTGCCAGATTATAACCATGACCACTGTCATCAGGGTTGTTATAAAAAGCATGACCCATATCACTGCCACACCTGCAAACCAAAAGATAGGACTAACAATCAGATGGCAGCTAATGCATGTTAATTATGTACATTCTTGCCATTGCATCTATCAAAATGCAAATGTGCTCTTATAGTTTCTAGAACAGTAACAATGGTGTGCTTTCTAGTAACATGAAAATTGCATCAAGCTAACCATGCATGACTTTTCTACAAACTACTATTTTACTTCTACTCACTACCCACCTGTCCTTCGAATAACCGAACACACCATCAGGTATTTTGTATGTTAAATTTTTTAATGTTAGGTGGGTTTGATATAATTTAGTTCCCCCCCCCCCCCCCCCAACCCACACACACAATATGCATACCAAAAAAAGAAGGAAATTGACAATTAGAAATAACAAGAGCATATGCTAGATTGCTCACCAAAGGCTTGCCCAATCTCTGGTCCACCCTTAAAGCCAACAGTAATCAAGATGCACACGATCATCAAGAAGTAGTTCACCTCTGGATAGGATACTTGTCCTTCATATTTTTTTTGAGGTATGCTTCATGGCAACTCTTGGAAAACAACCTAAACCAATGGATTGTTGAATGATAGAGAAACTGGCTGATGTCAACGCGTGGCTTGCAACAGCCAACAATAGCAGACAAAGTAGCTACGATAAACATGGGCCAAAATAAGGGCTCTCGAGTACTACTGTAAAACGTTGTGCTGAGCTTAGAAGGGTTCTTGATTAAAAAAAATGCTGCCTGGCCAGAATATGCAAGGATCACTAAGTGTATTCTTGATCAATTTGGAGAAGCTTCGGGGCTGCACACTAATTTTTCAGAAAAGCTGCTTGGTTCCAATCAGTTGTGAGGAAGCTAATTTGCAGGTGGCGGATAATATTCTTCATTGCCCAGCAAAAGAATTTCCCTGCACCTATCTGGGACTACCAATCTCAAATAGGAAATTGTGGAAGTGTGATTTATTGCCATGGATTGAGAAGATTGCTGATAGGCTTTTAGGTTGGATTGCTTCTCTGATGAACCTAGCCGGTAGAGCCACCATGGTGCGGTTCGTGTTATCTGCCATCCCGGTGTACCTACTTATTGCCATGAATGCGCCTAAGTGGGTGCTTAAAGCAATTGATAAAATCAGGAGAGCTTTCTTGTGGAAAGGAAGAAAAGAGGTCAAGGGGGGCTGCTGTTTGGTAGCATGGGAAAAGGTGGCAAGACCAATTGATTTGGGTGGCCTAGGCATTCCTAACTTGCAGGTGAAGGGCTGGGCTTTACAAATGAGATGGCTATGGCTGGAAAAAAACTGGGGAAGGCAAAGCTTGGTCTAGATTGGACATTCCAATCCAGCCACAGGTTCAGTCTTTGTTTGCAATTTCGGTGATCACACAAGTGGGGAGTGGAGCAAACACCTTGTTTTGGTCAGACCGTTGGTTGAATGGGCAATCCTTAATTGAGCTTGCACCGGCAGTAGTGGCGAGTGTGCCTAGGAGGTGCATCAAACACCGCACGGTAGCAGAAGCTTTAGATAACCAAACTTGGGTAAGAGACATTCGGAGCACCTTATCTCTTGACGGCTTAGTGCAATATCTGCAGATTTGGGAGACTTTAGAAAATGTGACCTTATCACAAGAGGAGGATAGTTTTATTTGGAGGCATGAGGCAAGTGGGTCCTTCTCTGCCAAATCTGCTTATAAAGCATTCTTCTATGGGTCGATTTCATTCGAGCCTTGGAAAAGATTGTGGAAATCCTGGGCTCCGCCTAAATGCAAGATTTTCTTATGGCTTGCCATTCAAAATAAATGCTGGACAGCGGATAGATTAGCTCAAAGAGGCCTCCCTCATCTAGAGAAGTGTGTGCTATGTGACCAAGAAGAAGAATCAATCCAGCACATCCTCTCCACTTGTGTCTTTGCTCGACAATTCTGGTACAATCTGTTAGTTCGCCTTGGTCTTGAAAGAGTTGCTCCTCGACTCAATGAATTGAGCTTTGCGGATTGGTGGAGGAAGGCAAGTCGGAAGATGGATAAGACAAAGAAAAAGGGGTTTAACATTGCTGTGATCTTGGGTGCTTGGACACTTTGGATTCAGAGGAACAAGTGTGTCTTTGATGGTGCCTCCCCTTCTCTCAGAAATGCTCAACAATATTGAGGAAGAGATGAGGATCTGGAGTCTAGCTGGAGCACGAAAGCTACAAGAGTTGGTCGGCATTATTAGTTTTAGGCATTTTTCTGGCTTCCTGCCCTTGTCATTCTGTTGGGTTAAGGGGTGGTTGGTATAAACTCTTGACTTCCTCTTGGGTTAAGGGTGGTGTTGTTTGTTTGTTTGGGCTGTTTTTTCTTCTCTCTATATTATATAAAGATGTGCAGTTCTCCTGTCCGTTCGAGAAAAAAAAAAGAATATGCAAGGATCAGCGATGGATAAACTAAGACTGAAAATGCCGTCTGCAGGGGGAATAGGAAGGAACATAATTTATACTTTTGTTATTTATGTTAAAAGTAAATAACCATTTGCCTGAATTGATGACTTTTTATATGTACTTTCTTACAGAGATTGCAGTTAACCACTTCACAATAAACACTATATTACTGCACACCCTTGAAAGTGCCTAATCCGAATAGAAACTTTGAATAGAATTTGTACCTGAGATGGCTTGAGTGAGGGCACCATCATCTATCACCATGCAAGTGGCAACCAACACGATGTAGGTAATGACGGCGGACGGCCTGTGCTTTTGTGGTTCCTTCCAAGAACTCCAGCATCTTAGATGGCAGATTGCTCTTTTTACTGTGTAACTTCGGATTAGTGTCAGATGCCAACCGTGCAACTGGCATTGGCATGTTTCCCTTGAAATTTACATGCTGACGCAAGAGAGAGTGCAGGGCAAAGGTACCACCTTAATTCACACAGTAACATGAGTGTAATTACGCTGCAAATGCATCAACTTCAAGAATTTTTGGCATGCAAAAGGATGTTGGAATTGAACAGTCAAGTATTTTGTACTTCACTAGGATAGTTGAGCTTGTGTTACATCTTGTTTGACGACGAAGTTGGTCAACTTTTCTCTAATAATTTACCCACTTAGAACATCGTTTTATTGCATCTTTAACACTACAAAACCAAACATTCATGAAAAATTACAAGTATAATTTTCAATTTACCGGTTGTCTGCTATGGTTATGTTGACATGTTTCTGTTTGAAGATACAATTTCTGCCATCACCGACGCAGATTTTTAACTCTAGAAAATATAATTGGGTTTTTTAGACCGTAGTTGCTGAGACGCGCGTCCGTCTTAAGGTGTGTTTGGATCTCCCTCATCGGCAAGGCAGCGCACGCAGTCGTCATTCAACATCGAGTAGGCATCGTCCTTCATGCATGTAATCAATCGCTAACTACAAGAACACTCATGGAATCGAGTACCTGCTACTATCTTCTATTGCAACAAGCCAACTACTAATCTCCTCACAGCTAGTTTATTTGTAAAGTTACATGAGTCATATATATCTGGTTGGTTTGAAACAAAAATGGTTCAAATATTTGGATGATGATTTATTCAAAACCCAAATATATTTTTATTTTACATTTTCAAAGCAAAAGAACCAAGCAAATAGCCTTGCCACACTTAGCTATAGACCGGATGGTGAGGAGCTGCATTTCTGGGGTTTGGCCGGGGCTAAAGGTATTTCATACCTTTTTGCCTTGGTGCCAAACTAGGTCGTGGTCGGGCTCATTTGTAATAGGCGCGTGTTGGTTGGTTTGAAGGACCTGGTGTGGGTGGGTGTGTGTGTGTTTGTAAGGGCTCTTCCCCTTTTTTTCTTTTTAATATAATGATGCACAGCTCTCCTGCGTGTTCGAGAAAACAAAACTTTAACCTAGCGTAGCTGGGCGATGCTAATTTCTCTTTCTGTTTTCTAGCCCGAAAAAATTGTTCTTTTTTTAACCAACCTAACACCCGGATCTGGTCAAGTTTCAAGCGATACATGCAGTCACTCAGATCTAAGTATTCTAGTCCATGCAGTTTCCATCCACGTTAGAAGAAGAAGAAATTAAAATCCAGTACTTGTTAACCAAAAGATTATTATGAAAAGAAGAGTAAGCTAGTAGTAGTTACCTTCTCCATGGTCGTCTGCATGGAGCATGACGAAGATGTACTTGATGAGGCTGATCAAGGTGAGCGTCCAGAGGATGATGCTGAGGATGCCGAGGAAGTCGTCCTTGCCCGGGTCCGGCAGGGTGATGGACGAGAACACGTACAGCGGCGACGTCCCGAGGTCGCGGTAGACGATGCCGAGCGACTGGTAGCTCAGCAGCAGCACCTGCCGCTTGGTGAACTCCTGCATGCACCGACGCCATTGCCACGCAACACGAATCGCATCAAGAAACAGCCACAGAAATGGCACATTAATTCGCATGCATCAATAATTCTACAGAAATGAAGAGAAATCGTGCTAATATATGCATGATCACTGATGATCACGAATAATATTCACGTACGTAGGTACCAGAGGTTTGCGGTGCTTCATCTTGTAGGCCTGGCTGAAGGTCCGGCGCGTGAGGCCCTTGTCATCCCCGGCGCCGCCGTCGGCCACGTGCAGCTCCGCCTCCTCGTCGTTCGTCGAGCTCCTCTCGTCGCAGTGGCGGATCTAGGATTTTTAGAATGGGTGTTCGGACTTTGGAGCTAGGTTGTTTAAATATGTCGATACCGCAACACATCATTTCCCCCAAAAACAATGATACAACAATACGTGCATATAGATATAATAAAATATAGAGATGGCCCTATGTCTTTTATTTAGCATCTCAAGTTGAAGAGGCATTTGAATTATATAGCAAAATGACGAGGAGAGGCCTTGTGCCAGAAATAAGTGTCTTTATTTACCTTGAGGATCCAGTTGATAGCAATGGCACCTAGGGTTGCCTTGCTCTGAGAGACTCCAATGGAGCTTAGCACGCTTCTTGTTGTAAACACACCCATTGCTCCACCAAAGAAATGCTGAGCAGTGAAAAAAGTGAAACTTAGCTTTATATATTTGAATCAAGACCATGAACACAAGTTCTAAAATATACCTTCAGAGCTCTCTAGGTCATGTACGGGATGTACGAAGGAGTAACAGTCTGGAAACCCTTCAGGCTTGACATATGATCTTATGAATGCCATTATTTCCTGCAGCCATAGTATGTAGTGTGGTTATTTCACATACAAGCATTGCTCATTCTCATTTTCATTTTTCAACACATAACAACAATCTCAATCTGACATGCAAACTTGGGACATCTAAAGTCTAAACTTAAACTGCCCTTTCCTTTGAAATTCAACAACAATTCAACATTTCATCTAAAGATGCAATCTTGAGACATCTAAAGTCTAAACTGCCCTTTCCTCTGAAATTCAACAACAATTCAAGTATTCAACATTTCATCTAAAGCCTCAACCGAGTCTGCGATTCACCGAGCACTACATCAATCGATTCAGTCAGCATTCATCAACATTTCAACTCAACATCTGAACATCATGCTCGTCGTCTAGTCGTCTTTACAAATTACACATAGTCACATACTCATATACAGCAGTTGACCAGTAGTGCTCAGGTACTCACTGGCCGTGGCCGACTGGGCGATTGCGGAGGCGCCGGGCGCGGTCGCGCGGAGCGGAGGGACGGAGCGGCGGAGCAGAGAGACCGGAGCCGGAGGTGATGACGCGGTGTCGCGGTCGGGCCCGCCGTCGAGGTGCCGGCGGAGCGGAGCGGCGGAGGCCCGAAGCGGAGGGGCGGAGCGGACTGGAGGGGGAGGGGCGGAGCGGACTGGAGGCGGAGGGGCGGAGCGCCGGATCGGAGGGCGGCGGGCCGGAGGCGCGGTCGGCGCCGAGTCGCCGCTAGGGTTACGGCGGATTGCGTCGGGTCGGCCGCTCGGGCAGCAGGAACTGGGGGTTTTGATACGGGGTCGCCCGATCTTCTCGACGTAGGATTGGATACTCACGTGCAGCCTCTCGAATCGTAGCGATCCTCCGTTGCCAATGCAAGAACGAACGCTCTTTAATTCGCAAGATCACACGCGCCGGACTTCACGACCACCAAGCGAAAGCCCTATCGCGCTCCCAATTCCCAGCGGAAAGGTTGAACGATCTTAATTTGCAAAAACGTGCAAATTTTCTATTGGATTTTTGATGGCTATCAAAAGATCAGAAACGTGTACAAAACTTCCAACTCCATATCTAGTTTCCTGGTTCCTCTCGTCACGTAGTATATTTCATGGTTTTTCTAGTCGGTCCCCGTTCTGATGGATCACATGAGTATTTATACGGCGGCGGTAGTCACGCACGCATATATGGGCCTAAGGCCAAATTTCTATCTGGTTCGGACTCACGCAATAAACAAGATTTGATGGCCTAAAAGAATTGGGGTTGGCCAGACTTGATGTAAAGTCTTGGGCTTCCGCATGGGCTCCTTCTTTCTGTGTGTGCAGCCCACACGCAATCCATCTTCACATGCCAAATGCGCCAAATTTGTGACACCATATTTAATGCGTGTACACTCGTAGCACTCCTATAATCATAAGTAAATACATCAGGTAGTATCAATGTTCTCACTGGAAAACATGGTAAACTAAGGAGCAATTTCACCTTGTAATTTTTTATTGCTGCGCAATAATTCTTTTCACTCAAATAATATTTAATTGAAAAGCGCTACGCATGTCTGTATCCGCATCATCCTCCCCTTCTTCAAGAAAAGCCGTCCTCGGCTTTTGATAGCCTGAAATTGTACTAAACAAAGAATACAATGTGTATACATGGTATATATATTTGTCATCAACACTTCTCCTGTTTAGCCCATCATGAACATCTGAAGGCGTAGTAAACAAAAAAAATAACACATATGCATGGTATATGTATGAATCAATTATTGTGTCATTCTCATTATTTTGTATAAACCAATTAGTACAACAGCAGCCATAAGATGTATGCATTGCTATACTGTCATTCACATCATTCTCCCTCCCATGAGAAAAAGTCATCCTCGACTTTGCTAAGTACATGGACAAGTCATTAATGGGCCAAACCAAATTAAGTTGTTCAAATATGGGGGAGAAAATTTTTAGTGTCTTCCATGCTTCAACTGCGCTACTCTGATTATTTGTACATGATTGTATATGAAAGGATGAACAAGTAGGCTTAAGAAACCTTTTAAAACATGAAGCACTATTGTTGAAACTCTTCTCATTGTGATCATGATATGGCACAAAAGATTGTTTATCCAAAATATGCAATTTCAATTCAGCAAGCTTATCACAGGTAATGCATATTCGGTAAACATAAAACTTGCCATCTACACCACAATCTCCGATCAAATTGAACTTATAGGTGTAGGCATAGACACTAACTAGTGATTTTAAACACAAAATTTCAGCAACATTCTCAATCACACTAGATAGCTCTCTAGGATCATCGAACATGATATAGTACAAGGAATAATCAGGAGATATTCTCGTAAGAACTTCCTTATGAGTAATCAATTCCACATTATGTAAATTGAGCAAAGAAATTTCAGAACATGGAATTTTCATTCGCATATATGAGTTCTCACAATTACTCACCATTTCATAATTAATTTTAGCACCAATATGGTTACCTTTATCGTCCTTTTTAGTTGATGTAGGTGCTATAGGTATTAAATCATCATGATGTAACAACGGAACAGCAAGTACTTCATATTTAATTATGGTTATCTCCTCATTGTTTATCTCTAATGGTGCCGATTGATGAACATTTGGCTTCTCCTCTTTAATATCAACCTGCACAATGGGAGAAACAATACTAGAAGTAGACATTAATGTGTTAATTTCAAAATCAACCTCACTTTGTCTAATATCTACCTCTCTCTTTTCTTTTAGTGTATCTCTCGCACACTCAATTTGGATGCCCTCAAACTCACATATGGTGTGATCACACAGCTCACTCTTTTTAACACTCTCACTCAATTTGGCTATGTGGCTCTCATTCTCACATGGGGTTTGGCGCATCTCAAATGTTACATGTGTCATTGGGGCAGCACAAGATGTCTCCTTGACCGAAGGGAAAGTCCCATGCTCGATCGTCTTCTCATGTATCACATTAATAGAGGCATAAGAACTGAAGTATGGATATGGATGGATCCAACACCTCTCCATGAGTCTTTTCTCCTCCTCAATAGCACAATTTACTAGATCATGCACATTACTAAAATATTTATGTTGAAGTGCAGTGGCGATCTTAGAATTCAAACCACTTTTAAAGTATGCCATCTCTTTTAATTCACTAGTGACACCTGCACGACGCAACGCATCTTGCAGCTGAAAATAATAATCTTGAACATTATTACCCCCTTGTGTGATACTCTCCAAATAGTGAAGCAATCCCCGCTCATAATAGGATGGCACAAACTCATTTCTCATGATCACCTTCAAACCTACCCAAGATTTAATGAATCGTTTTCCAGACAATTGTTGCCACCAACTATAAGCATAGCCTTCGAACTTCATAGTGGCTCGTATCACCTCTTGGTCTTTGGGAAGCTTCTGAAATTTAAATACTTTCTCCATTCGACATTCCCACTCAAGATACTCTTCTGGATCATCACTTCCATAGAAAGGAAGACACAAATTGTTGGGCTCGGAATCGCTCCAAGAGGAACGAAATACTGAAGATCCATTCCCATTTGGCTCACACCGAGAGAAACAAATTGTTGAATATCCTGTCATAGTTAGTTGTGCAGTATATATATGTGGAAAACACTCAATCTCACTTTTTTTCTCTCTCTCAAGTAAAGTTCTTACCTTTCCGAAGTGAATTAAGACCAATAAAAACTTACACTTGGTAGAAGCTACAATAGCAACGTGATGATCAAGCGAATTTAAGAGTATTCACAATTGCACAACAACGGTTATTTAGTGGAGCTTGGTATGGAAGTGTATATCCTAGCAATCTGAAATTCTTGATGTTGTAAAGTTAAGTAATAATCCAAGCTAGAATATTTCGCCTAAGTGCTGATCCAAAAGATTTAAGTGAAGTATATGAACGCACACGCAAAGATCAATGTGACTCGATGCAAACAAATGAATGAGCTAACTAGAGACAAACTGAAATAAAAGATTAGATAGCTCGTTTTGCACCAAGTACTAGGAGAGACGCTAGCCAATTGCAAAAATATGAACGTAAGGGCACAAGATTGCTCAAGAAATTAAATTACACAATCTGAATTTATGGACTAAGAATTTCTCCCAAATTCGGCCAATGTTTTTTTTAAGCTGGGGCTTCCCTCTCTTCTTTTTTTTTTTTTGACTGCCCCTTTTTTTGACTGCCCTCTTTTTTTTTAATAGCCGAACATTTTTTTTTTG
Organism: Dendrocalamus latiflorus; assembly: GCA_017311315.1. NCBI lineage: Eukaryota > Viridiplantae > Streptophyta > Magnoliopsida > Poales > Poaceae > Dendrocalamus > Dendrocalamus latiflorus. The sequence continues at coordinate 43,350,013 of CM029609.1, forward strand.
ATTTTACACAAGTCCAAAATAACGATTCAGCAATGTGTAAAATAATTCTAGAATAGCCCTAAATGCAATATTCAACAGCTAGTCTCAAAGATGAAAGAAAATATAAGTGAAGCTCAAGCAGCAGCAACGTATTCAACTGATTCAAATTTTGCCAAGTATTCACAGCATCAATGCAACTAGCTTCAATGACCGATTGTTGTTTGCTATGAAGATTGATTTTTTTTTAAACTGATCCAACCAAAACATTCGGAAGGCAAGCAACACGATGATCAGTTGGTTGGTCCAAAAAGATTTGGCAGCAAATCAACTCCACGTGATCAACTCGGAAGCAAACAACATCCTGATGTTTTGGTCCACTCGACAGCAAGTTGGCGCAATATTCTAATTGGAGATCAATTCGGCCTCTTTTTTTTTTTTACTTGCGAAGCAACTAGACGAGATAACTAGCGCTCCGCCGAACCAGCAAAAATCTGATGCTACTGTAGATCATACTGTAGCACGCGATAGTGATTTTTTTTTTGGATAATTATGGTTCCGATGAACAAAGGAAACAGATCAACGATGAAGCGACGCAAAAGGACACGGAGATCAGCACCTAAACAAAAATTCTAATGGATCAAAACCTAACAAAACTCACAAAAATAACATATGCAAAAACTAGGGTTTGGATTTTTTTTTGTTTTTTGGTTTATGGACTGTAGGATAGAAATTAATCAATCTAAAAAAACAAGGGTAAGAATCCTACCGAGGAAACCACGCTCTGATACCAAGATGATACGGGGTCGCCCGATCTTCTCGACGTAGGATTGGATACTCACGTGCAGCCTCTCGAATCGTAGCGATCCTCCGTTGCCAATGCAAGAACGAACGCTCTTTAATTCGCAAGATCACACGCGCCGGACTTCACGACCACCAAGCGAAAGCCCTATCGCGCTCCCAATTCCCAGCGGAAAGGTTGAACGATCTTAATTTGCAAAAACTTGCAAATTTTCTATTGGATTTTTTATGGCTATCGAAAGATCAGAAACGTGTACAAAACTTCCAACTCCATATCTAGTTTCCTGGTTCCTCTCGTCACGTAGTATATTTCATGGTTTTTCTAGTCGGTCCCCGTTCTGATGGATCACATGAGTATTTATACGGCGGCGGTAGTCACGCACGCATATATGGGCCTAAGGCCAAATTTCTATCTGGTTCGGACTCACGCAATAAACAAGATTTGATGGCCTAAAAGAATTGGGGTTGGCCAGACTTGATGTAAAGTCTTGGGCTTCCGCATGGGCTCCTTCTTTCTGTGTGTGCAGCCCACACGCAATCCATCTTCACATGCCAAATGCGCCAAATTTGTGACACCATATTTAATGCGTGTACACTCGTAGCACTCCTATAATCATAAGTAAATACATCAGGTAGTATCAATGTTCTCACTGGAAAACATGGTAAACTAAGGAGCAATTTCACCTTGTAATTTTTTATTGCTGCGCAATAATTCTTTTCACTCAAATAATATTTAATTGAAAAGCGCTACGCATGTCTGTATCCGCATCAGGTTTGGCGGCGGGACGGGGGAAATGGGGGCTGGGGGAGCAGGAGCGCACCGCGCGAGCAAATGGGCTGGCCTGGCCGCGCACGCGCACGCGGAGTCGCGGACGCAGTTCCCTCAGGCCGGCCCGGCCAGCAGATTTGTGATGCGAAACAGTTAAAATGGCCCACTTATTATATACATATGTAATATATTTCATATATACTAAATTTTTTGTTAAAAATTTTGGGTGTTCAGCTGAACACGCATGAACCACTGTAGATCACTCGTCGACGGCCGCGGCAGAGGCGCCGCTCACCTGGATCGCAACGTCGTCCGGCGGCTGGTGCTCCATTGCGCCAAACTAGCTATCCTAAATCCATCGCAACGGATGTGAATGAATGCCAAGAAAGAAGGCCAATGAATTAATGTGCGATCTTGGAAGGGTTTGAAGGCCAGCGTCTCTCACCTTTTCACGGCGGGGGTTTTGCAGCTCGGGCTTCTTGGGTTATAGGGGGTTTAGTTAGTGTGCACAAGGTTTAACTGGGATCGATCGAGACAGTGGTGGATGCACATTGGTTTACGGGAGTGCATATGTACACCATTTCGTTTTTTTTTTGTTGCAAAATACCATGTATGTAGTACGTATTTTAGTTTATATATAGTAAGAGTTGGGCCAAATACTCCGTATTTGTATCCTGCCGATTTATTCACTTCTTTTTTATGAGGACAATTGCTTAGACTTGTCCAATTTTATCCTAAGGACCTCTCAGGCATAGAGAATTCCTGCATCTTTTCAACCAACTTACACACTATTCATTGATGGAAGCAGATAGAAGCAGAAAAAACATGACCAACGATATTTGGTTGAAGCAGTAGGATAGAAGAAAAACCTGATCTTGTTGGTATTGATTCAAAAACTTATCGCTTGTGTTTATCACAGTTGATGATTCAGAAATGAGTTACTTCAAAACTAGAATTCTTTTTTCGGTACAGATTCAGAAATTTAGGGTGACACAGATTTGCAAGAAAGATATGCAATACGATGAAAGCTGGCTACTCGAATGTATATAACCTTGCAGATTTCTATTTAATGAGAAACCTTGTCATGCTTTTGGACAAACTGAACATGATATATTTGGTCACTGTATATGATTATTTGTTGTGATTACCAGACTTACTGTTATGAACCTTGCCTCCACTGTTTGGACAATAAGGATGAAAAACCCACATTCAGGCAGTTCTTTCATGTATTAATACAAAAATTTGTGTCATATTGTCGAAATTGAGTTTCCTAGTTATTGGGGTGGTGAACATTTTCCTCTTCTGGATCATGATACTTGAAACAACTTAACATAATCAAATTTGAGGAGGTAGCAGAAATTTGCGGCCTAACAACTTTCTCCAGATTTTGACAATAAATTGCACAATTTTGACATTTCGAGCTTTACTGCAACCCTCATTTCTTCCATTCATTGATCTCATGTCTTCGGTAATTTTATTTTTCCCTTGTAGGTTTTAACGTTGAGAAGGTTCAGTACAAGAATATGGTATTTACCATGTGGGATGTTGGAGGACAAGAAAAGCTTAGGCTATTGCGGACTAAGCTTCATTAGTGAGATATTTTTCAATGTCCTGCCGTTATCTACACATGTTTACATACAAATTGTAGTTGTTGTTTCTATTTGGTGTCATATACTTTTATTAGTGCGATTGTAACATAGTTTGATCATAAATTATTTTGCTTTTGGGTATAATATTTGCTTCACGCTTGTGAGTCTATCCTAGCTATATTTTAGTCATGGATCCGCCACTGAGGCATTATAGCATAATAACTCGTCAATAACCTTAATCCTATTTGTTAGGATCAGTTGACACCTTCATTCTCAGACCTATTCTTTTGCTCCAACGTGCCCTAGTAACGGACACGGCTCCCCTGACCTGTAAGATGCATGCCACAGGAGCACAATAACAGATAGTGCCGAGGAAAACCGTAAGTACTGCAGCAAGTACTGTAGATGATACCTATTGCTACTAAATTCATAGATTAAACAAAAACGCCGTACCATAGGTACGCTTTTGCACGGGCGCTAGATATTGTAGCATCGAATCTGCACTGTACTTTTGAATCCGACAGCGAAGGATCATCAAAAGTTACACTGTATATATGCATCTGAATCCAAATCCCCTTGTAACATACTGGTAATGGATTTGTTATCTAAAGGAAGTGTTTCAGTTGATCTGCGTAGTATCGAAGCAAATTAATTGCACACTCAGCTCAGGCCAGGGGGATGTGAGTATGTGACTCCGGTAGTCCGCATACAAGTTTACTCAAGAGACAGGCTATCCAGCTCCTACCAACAAAAAAATTAAGCGAACAAATCGCGACATGCGAATCTTGAAAGCCCGTAGATTCCATCAGCTAGCTGTGGAACTGACCGACACGTGTGACTGCGCGACACTTGAGAAACGTTGCAACTTTTTTTTCCTATGATTGATGGTTTATGTCTGTGGGTATTGATTTTTGTATTCTAATATAAATATTTGTATGAATGAATTCAATATGGATAAATTGCTTTAACACGATGGTAAAAAAAACAATTCTATTTCTTTGTTTAAAAAACAGTAACTCTGCTGAAAACAACTTGGCAACACCGTGATTCACCGTCACCGGACGAAATGATTGGCTCGCTCGCGACACAGCCGCGGCCGCGGGTGCCGTGCATGCCACACACATGTCATATACAAAGTCAACCCCAACACGAAGAGAGAGACGCAGGCTGCTTCTACCTCTGCACGTCCATTTTGTTTCTTGGATGCCAGCGTTTCTTGGATGGCAGCTTCTTCTCCCCCCGCCATTTGGCACCCTCCTCTCTCTCTCTCTCTCTCTCTCTCTCTCTCTCTCTCTCTCTCTCTCTCCATTGCCAAGAAACAAGCCATTGCTCCAAAAACTAGCGAGATTTTGTTACTCTTGTTGCTGCATTGATCGTTGTCGCAAGAAATTAAGAAGGCCATCCACAAAACAGGCGCCATTGCTCCAAGCTCCCCAATAGCTTAGCTCCCTTCCAAGTGATCGCGCGGCGCTGGGCTACCTCTCCTTGATCCCAGCGGTTCCAAGATGAACGACCTCTTCTCGTCGGGCTCGTTCAAGAAGTACGCCGACCTGAAGCAGCAGGCGGCGCTGGACGAGATGGAGGCCGGCGGCGAGGCCGCCAACCTCGACAGGTTCTTCGAGGACGTGGAGGGCGTCAAGGAGGACATGCGCGGCCTCGAGGGGCTCTACCGGCGGCTGCAGTCGGCGCACGAGGAGAGCAAGACCGCCCACGACGCCCGCGCCGTCAAGTCCCTCCGCGCCCGCATGGACGCCGACGTCGAGCAGGTGCTCCGCCGCGCCAAGGCTGTCAAGGGCAAGCTCGAGGCCCTCGACCGCGGCAACGCCGCCAGCCGAAACCTCCCCGGCTGCGGCCCCGGCTCCTCCACAGACCGCACCCGCTCCTCCGTTGTCGCCGGCCTTGGCAAGAAGCTCAAGGACCTCATGGACGACTTCCAGGTAACCCAGATTCTCCCTACTCATTGCATCATTTCTTGATCGTTCGCCGATGAGGACGGCATTTGATCGAAGAGAGTGGCGTACTGGCGCATGCAGGGGCTGAGGACGCGGATGGCGGCGGAGTACAAGGAGACGGTGGCGCGGCGGTACTACACGGTGACGGGGGAGAAGGCGGAGGACAGCACGATCGAGGCGCTCATCTCGTCGGGGGAGAGCGAGACGTTCCTGCAGAAGGCGATCCAGGAGCAAGGGCGCGGACAGGTGATGGACACCATCTCGGAGATCCAGGAGAGGCACGACGCCGTGAAGGAGATCGAGCGCAGCCTGCTGGACCTGCACCAGGTGTTCCTCGACATGGCCGCGCTCGTCGAGGCGCAGGGGCACCAGCTCAACGACATCCAGAGCCACGTCGCGCACGCCAGCTCCTTCGTGCGCCGCGGCGCTGTCGAGCTCGAGTCGGCCCGCGAGTACCAGAAGAGCAACCGCAAGTGGACGTGCATCGCCGTCCTCGCCGGCGCCGTGCTCGTCGCCGTCCTCATACTGCCCGTCCTCGTCAACCTCCACCTCTTGACGATCAGATAGATGATGATGATCCGTTCACCTCTTCTTGCTGTCCTTGTTGTATTATTGTTTAGTTCTTTGGATTATGATGGAGATTCTTATCGTAGATCGAGGAGTGTAACTCTGGAATTGTGGTTTGTGTATTCCTTTTGAGCCGGCCGGTGGTGGGAGAAGTATGGAGTTGTTTTGGATTGATTCGTGAGAGCGAGGAGATCATGTCAAGATTCATGCAGCTGGTTCGTGACATCAATTTCTGATCGTGCGCTGAAACAATCCTCGAATTCAAGGCGTCCCCTCAGGTGACCGTGGAGAAAGTATGCTACATTACAGTGAAGCACGTTCGTCACCTGATGTTACACTGGACACAACCCATACGCCATACACGTGGCAAGGTAGCATGTGCCATTGGACGGTGAGATTATTCGTCCTTACAGAAGGATCGGTCCCCTCTAAATACATGTTTCTACTTCGTGAAGTTATGGATTTCCGAAATTTTCTGATGCAAAGGAACTGGTAGTTTCTGCACTTATATTATTTCCGTTTCGAAGCAGATATCAAGGCACCAGTGGTCTAGTGGTAGAATAGTACCCTGCCACGGTACAGACCCGGGTTCGATTCCCGGCTGGTGCAAAAGCCTACCGAAAATCTTTTTGCACAACGTTTTCTGTCGCTGACTCACTTGCCTCGTTGACTGTAGCCTCCCGCCCTCCCCATGTCATCTAGCGTGTAGTCTAATGCTCCGCGCAGCACAAGTTTGTCTCGATCAACGCTCAGCCGGTCAAGAAAAAAAATACTGGACTTATGACTTATAATTTTTTAGAACAAATAAATATGATCTATATATTGATATTTGGTTCATTCGTATAAATCATCACACTGGGATTAAAAATCATTAGCCACAGGCAACAAAAAAAAAAGAGCCATTCATACGATGTCTCAAATTCAAATAACGCTAGTACATACATAATCATATGTTAGACAATTAAGAATCTTAAGATATTATATAGAAATAACTGTTGTGGCAACAGTGGGTACTGATACCTTTTTCCATGGAGGACATGGATTAGCTAGAGAGAAGAAGCTGGTGAGAAAAAATAATTCGATTTGGCTCACACATCCTTTTAAGGGGTTTATATATATATATATATATATATATATATATAGGAAAAATACTAATTACTCCCAGGTGTAGTTATACCCTGTACATTCACCATTGCTGACTACTTGAGATTCATGCTTCAGTTAGAGCCATTCGGACTTAAAAGTCACAGATGGGAGGAAGACCTGATCCAATCTGGGAGTAATTAACACTCCAGCCATATATGGTATCTCAGCGATTTTCTAGGCCTTCACTATCAATCACTAAATATACGGGATTTTGACCAACCGACCAAGTTTCAGATCTCAACGAGGACACACATGAGATGGAAATACGTTTAACTTTTTGAGGAAAATGATGAACGTACTACCCACTTTGTTATGGTTACTACCAACATGAGATGGACCCGTGAGTACATGTACTCGGTATATATACCAGATAAACCTGAGATGGACCCATGAACATACATACTCTATATGCCACATACATACACCCTTTTACATACTCCCTGTGACCATATACTCACTTCTTGATATGGTTCAATGAATATATATATAGTCCCAACTCCCAGCTAAACATGAGATGGACCCATGAGTATACATACACGGTCTGCAGCATACATACTCCCTGTGACCCGTAGACTAACTTCTTGCGATGTATCCATGAGTACATGTACTCCCAACTGTCAGTTAAACCTTAGATGGACACGTGAGTATACATACGTGATCTGCCATGTACATACTCCCTTCAACATACTCCCTGTGACCCATACACTCCCTACTTGAGATCGTCATTTGAACATCTAATGTTCCCGACTCCCAGCTAAACATGAGATGGACCCAAGAGTACACATACGTGGTCTACCGTGTACATACTCCCTATGACCAGTAAACTAACTTCTTTCGATGCATCCATGAGTACATATACTCCCAACTGACAGTTAAACATTAGATGGACCTGTTAGTATACATACGTGGTCTACCGCGTACATACTACCTTCTACATACTCCCTATGACCCATATACTCTTGAGCTCATCATTTGAATGGCTCTTTTCCGAGTATGTAGGAGGGGTTACGCCGAAACATCAGTCAACGCCGCGAGAATCAAGCTGCTCGTTGCATTAATACTCCATTTTCTTCATTACTTAATTGATTTACTAGAAAACTACTTGGGTTTTGCACGGTGCCCTGGAGTGGTACCTCACCCAATAGCCCGATCAAGCGCGTGGGACTTCGAGGCAAACGAATGGTGGATATGATGGGAATAACTACACTCGAGTGTAGAAAAAATGCTCCCTATATATATATATATATATATATATATATATATATATATATATATATATATATATATATATATATATATATGAACGAGGGAGTTTTTATCTTGTCTCTTAATAATTACATAAGATAAAAATATATTAGTATATTCTTTGATACATATAGTACTATGTAATTGGGTTTGCCCCAAGACCCGATCCCCAAAACAATAACGATCATTTGAGCCGATCAAAACGGGAAAATTGTATATTTACCCCATAGTTGGCAGTGATTTGTAAATTTGCCCCATACTTAGATAGCTTTGCTATTTTGCCCCATACTTGGAGTGTTCTCTTATTATTTTGCCCCACTATCCACTTGGCTGGTATTTTAATTTCATTTTTCATTTTTCAGCATAGGAAATGACGGTTCTACCCTTGGCTCATTTTCCTCATCCAGACCGCAGCATTCGCTTGCTGTGAAGAAAACTCTGATCTTGCCAGTACCTTCCATATTACGTCTGCTGGCAACAGGGCCATCATAAAATGTTGAGTACTTCCCACTTCTCACCCATTTGCCAACGTAAATACTTTGCAATATGATACCAAATGAAGAGAAAACTAGATCAAAGTATAGCACTCACCATACGAAGGTAATAAGGATTGGCCTGATTGGATGTTCATCGCAACAATTCCTGACTAACGAGTGAACCAATCTACACTGAAGGTGGGTATGGTTCACTGCAGCAAAGGAAGAACAGAACGAGGGACAAGTTATTAAGCCTGCAGCCAAAGCATTAAGGTCTAAGGAGACTCACCAGAGAGCGTGTACCATGCAGTTCAAGAATTCACAGCCAGGTGTTTTCAGCGACTAATCATCAAAACAAATTCACAGCCAGGTGATTGAGCAGGCTAAAAGCAAGTGTAAAAACTCAACAGTACTCAATAGGAATACACATAACATCATATAACCTCTGAAGCTAAAGAAAGCACACATATACATCAAGCATTCAAACTAAAGCATCAGATGAACTCTGGTAAAGTAGGAAGTAGGAAGAAAAAATCATAACCTTTGACAGGGCTATAACAAGACCACCACTTAGAAGCATATATAATAGAGTTGAAATAACTGATTTCAGAAATAAAAGGTGCTTGCAAAATAAGTGAGTTTATATCTCACACATGACAGGTGCCTGCAAAATAAGTGAGTTTACATCTCACACTAGCCCAAGGCAATTACAAACTTCACATATCACACATTTAGTTTCTTTTTCTTCCTAGGAGACATCTTTTTTGCTGGTTTGGAGGCTTTGTTTGGGGAAATTGTCACAATAGTGGCTTGTGATGCTCCTCCTAACAGTTGTGCAAGTTGCCTCCTTGTCATAACACCGGGGCTTTCCATGACCTGTGTAGGAATGTTCACATTTGCTCTAGTAGGTGTAGTTGGCCCAGACATTGAAGTGCTGGCTCCTGCCTTTCTACTTGGCCCTTCCTTTGTAGAGGCTTTCCTTGCCTTCCTCTTCCTGTCCAATAGGGGAAAAAAAAGAGAGAAACAAGTACTGTAAAAAAGAAACAATAGCAAAATAAAAATGAATTGTGCAGAATCAAAATTTGTACCTCTTTTTGGTGCCACTTAAAGGACATTTAGCTTGCCTATGTCCAAGCTCATTACACCTCTTACACTTGTTTAGGCCCTTCCCACCTTTCTCTAAACATCCCTTGATTCTCTCCTTTCTACGCCTCCCAAGGGTTTTTGGCTTAGCAATGGGTGGTAGAAGCACAAAACCTAGGTCCATCTTTGGCCATTGTGACTTGTCTGTTAATGGTTGTATTTCAAGTTGATATGCAACTTGAAACCTCTCTAGTGAATAGTACTCATCTATGTAGCTCTCCATGTTGACATTTCTTTGGGTTGTAAGAAAAGCAAGTGCATGTTCACAAGGCTTTCCAGTGTGTTGCCATTCAAGACAAGTACACTCCTTAATAGGCAACTGTACAACATGCCTCAATTGTTCATTGTTGGTATCCTTTACTTCTGCACTCCAACCTGCAGCTTTGTGCACTTTGAAATGTCCTAAGCCTCTAGTCCTTGTGTTAACTTGGTGAAGAACAGCTGGCAATATAAGACCTTGCAACCTCTCTCCAATCCTTCTCCTCTTGTAAAATAACTCCATGATTTTTCCCTAATTTTATCTGCTAGTTCCACAACAGGGAGATCCTTTAAGCTCTTCACCCAACTATTGAAGCATTCAGCCAAGTTATTATTAATGTAGTCACACTTGATTTTTGTGTTAAATGAACATCTCATCCACATCAAGTTATGATACCTTCTAAGATAGTCAGCCACCGCAGGGCATTGTTCTAGGACCTTGTCCATGTGGTAATTAAATACCTCTGGCCTATATGCCTTTGCAGCAGGCCACATATGATTAGGGATATCACCATGGAATTTCTTTACAAAGTTGTCCATTAAATGCCTAAAACATTCTCTTTGCTCGGCCTGTGGAAAAACATTTTTTACTGCATTTTCTAAACCTTTTTGTGCATCTGTACACACAGCTAAGAGAGGAGGTTCACCAATTCCCTTCTTTAGTTGGGTCATAAACCAAGTCCAATTGTCCTCTGTCTCTGAATCTATCAGCCCAAATGCTACTGGAAACATCCAATTATGTCCATCTAATGCAGTTACAGCAGCCAAGTGGCCATTCCATTTACCATTCAAAGCAGTTGAATCTATACTAATATATGGTCTACACCCATTTAGGAATCCCTCAATGCAAGGCTTAAATGCAATAAAGAATCTATGGAAATGTACATTGCCACCTACTAATTGTGTTCCAATCTCAACAATGCTACCTGGGGATCTCATCTCTACCTCTGCCTTGAAGTTATAAAGTAATTGAAAACTTCCTTCCCAACTACCATATATCTCATTTATAGCTCTTTCCCTCCCCCTCCACACCGTGTCATACCCAATAGTGACATTATAATCGTCTTGCAACTTCTCTTGCATTTCTTTTGCACCCATATTAGGATTAGTGCGTAAAATACTTGTTGCCTTTGAAGCAACCCAGCCTATAGATGCCATGCTAGATCTGATCCTGCTGGTAGAAGAACACTTATGCTCATTCCCAAGTTGGTTGACCTGAAACAATGAAAAGAAAAGTTGAGTACAATGCTTTGCAAAGAGAAAAGTTAACTTAAAAAGACTCAATATGTTAGGAACAAAGCTAGTACCCTGATTACGTTGTTAGGTGTCGTGCGGGCTACAATTCTCCAAGGACAACCATCAGCTTTACAATAGCCCACAAACCTAGTACGATCCGACTTTTTGATTCCCAAGACAAATTCTTCATTAATCGCATATTGCCTGATTGCTAATCTAAATAGGTCCATCGAAGGGTAAATGGTACCTACAACAATTTCAGGGCGTTCCATGTCATAAGAATATTGTACCCCATAAGGTTCCTCTTCCTCATCAACCGGGATAGCAGCCCCATCGATGTCTACGAGTGAATTTATAACGTTTTCACAAGCAACATTACCAATTTCTTCATTAACAACAGCAGCCTCCAATATTTCCCTATTTCTGTCATCTTCATTCCTCAAACCCAAAAGCTCTAACATAGCATCCTCTTCCATAGGTACATCCCTATCTCGGTCATCAGGACCTTCCACAATCTGAAGAGTTGACCAATCCACTAGCTCAGTGGTTCCTGCATCACCCCCACCTCCAACTCCACTCTCTATTGCTGCCTGAGATGATTACACAACCTCTACCACACTATCAGCAACGTCTGTCACACTTGAATGATGTCATTCCAACTCTTGGAGCGGTATTCTAGTGTCTACTCTATAAACGGACTCATCAAGAATCCTACCGCAGGAATATGCAAAAAAAACAAAAATAAACTAGTTAGGAATGGTTTCCGTTCATGCACTGCATCGATTTTGCAACAAAATGCTACATACCTACTGCTGATGTCGTCCATATCAATCACACGCTCATCGACGAGTTAATCTACAACCCTAATTCATCCAGCACACCTAGGTTTTCACACAGCATCCACTCAAAACACAAACAAATCTAATCAACAAAATGAGCAGGGGATCCCAATGAGCAGTGGCAATCCTTTACCTCTTGTGTGCGCGGGGAGGAGGAGGACCGGATCTGGCTGGCTCCGTTGGCGCGGGGGAGGAGGAGGACCGGATAGAGGGGGCGGTGCTGTGAGATTGGCGGCGCAGAGTGCCGAGAGGTGGCGGAAGCGGTGGGAGGTGACCAGAGGGGCGGCCGTGGATGCGGTGAGGCGGTCGGCGGATCTGGAGGAGGAGCGGCGGTGAAGTTGGCGGCGGCGTAGATGGAGATGGGAGTCGCGGTGGAGTGAAGAGGTGACGGAGAAACGGGGGCGCACCGGCGAGATGGCGGCGGCCGGAGTAGAGGGCGGCGGCGGATGTGGAGATGGAGCGCCGGAGGGAGAAGAACCAGGAGGAGAGGTGGTGTGGTGGAGAAGAGGAAGGGGTGCGGCCAGAGCAGCCCGTGCGGTCTGGATGAGGAAAATGAGCCAAGGGTAGAACCGTCATTTCCTATGCTGAAAAATGAAATTAAAATACCAGCCAAGTGGATAGTGGGGCAAAATAATAAGAGAACACTCCAAGTATGGGGCAAAATAGCAAAGCTATCTAAGTATGGGGTAAATTTACAAGTCACTGCCAACTATGGGGTAAATATACAATTTTCCCGATCAAAACAGGCACACCAGACAGAAATAAACAAACCCAAACCATCCATCCCCCCGTTGCCTCCGGTATACGAGCACACGTCTTGACTAGCAGCAGAGCAGATCATTACTTCACTCTGTAAGTTGCAGTCACAGGAATCCAGTAGTACCAATTATAGCCCTAGCGCCAAGAAACAATCTCTAGTCATCGCACCATTTCCTTTCGGGGTATACATAGTTTTGAGCTAAGCAGCTAGCCATGGGTTCGTTGAAGGCGCAAGCCATGATCCTCACCTACGTCCTGCTCGCCGTCCTCCTGCACCCTCTGCTCTGCCAGGGCTCGCCGGCGGCGTCCCTCTCGGAAGCGACTACCAGCGACGGTAGCAAGAGCTTTCTTTTTCGCATACTTATTTTCTCGTCGAGTTTTATCGGCGAAGTTCAGTTCCTTTTCCATGTGTTCTGAGTACGTGCTCTGTTTTTTTCTTCTTTTTTTCTTCAGGAAAAGCGGTTGATCAGGGTGTCGCTTGTTAGAGATATATGTATAGTTTGTTATTCCCCATTGTTATGAGGGGTTCTTTACATATTTACCTCATGTACTTTGTGTATATATACTGGCCCATTGGCCTCATATGAATACAAGCGCTATTCATAACATGGTATCAGAGCCAAAACTAGGGTTTACCTAGGGTTCCGCGCCTGCGTGCCGCCTCCGGCCTCCCATCCGACACGGCCTCCGCCTCGCCTCCCCGGTCGCCAACGCGGCCTCCCCCGCTTGTCGCCTCGCCGTCGCCGTCATCCCGCCGACGACTCCGCACATCACCGTCGTCCCGCCGACGACTCCAACCACTGCCGATCCACCGCCTTCACCGAAGCGTGCCGCTCGGCCTCCACCGCCGTCGAGCCGTCCGCTCGGCCTCCATCGCCGTCGCCGCCTGCTCGGCCGCCCAGCCGGCGTCGCAGTCGCACCGTCGCGCGCCGCTCCCGCCGCCACCTGCACCTGCCTGCCGGCTGCCCGAGCCACCGGTCACCTACCCGGCCCGGCCCCGCCGCCGCTGGCTGCCCCTGCCGGGGCCCGCCGCCCGTCGCCGCTGTGGCCGCTCGGCCGATCCGCCCGAGGAGGCTGCGGACCGATCGGATCTGCCCGATCGGATCTGATCGTTAGCTTCTCTTAGAAGCCAAAAAAAAAGAGAGAGAAAAAAATGTCATTCTAACCGCCGCGCCGTCCAGCGACGCCTGTTAGACTTCGTTGCCTTGGTCGCCGCGCCGTCCAGCGCCGCCTACTAATGGGCACCGTTTCCCTCCCTCGCTGCCCGGTGATTTTTTATGGTGTTAATTACACCGACTTTGTGTCTCACATGCGCATTCACATGCGTGGTCTTCGTCTCTGGGGCGTCCTCTCTGGCGATGTCACCTGCCCGCCTTACCCTATTCCTCCGACGGAGCCTACGTCTGTTGCATTGCCTCCGACAGCCGATAAGGCTGCTGCTGATGATGAAGCTAATGATAAAGATGCCTCTGCCTACCAGGAGGCTCTGGATTCCTACAAAGATCGTCTGACCGTCTACACTCAGTGGTACGATGACGACGCTCGGGCTGCTGCTGTCTTCATCGCCAGTGTCCAGCCTCAGTTTTCTTCTGAGGTTGTGGGACTCCCTTTGGCTTTCCAGATGTGGACTCATCTTCGTCAGCGCTACGAGCCCTCTGGTGATGCCCTGTACCTGTCCGTGGTCCACCAGGAGCACTCTCTTCAGCAGGGTGATGCTACTGTTGACGCCTTTTACGCTCAGAGCTCTGCTGTTTGGCGTCAGTTGGACTCTCTCCGCACTGCTGGCTGTCGTACCTGTCCGTGCTGCCTGGAGGTACGTGCTGACCTGGAGTTTCAGCGGGTTTACGAGTTCTTTACTCGCCTTCGTCCTGAGTTCGAGCAAAGGCGTGCCCAGCTCCTTGCATGCCACCCTCGTGTCACTCTCCTGGAGGCTCTTACCGAGATACGCGCAGAGGAGACTCGTTTGAGTGGTGCTGGTCTGATGCCACTCCCCTCTGTGCTCGCCGCTCGTCCGCCTGCTACACTGCCTCCTCCAGCGGCTACCACAGGTGGTGGTGGCCGTCCTCCGTCTGGAGGTGGCCGTCCTCACTGTTCCTACTGCGACAAGGATGGCCACACTGAGTCCCAGTGCTACAAGAAGAAGCGGCATCTTTCACGCCGTTCTTCTACTGGCACTAGTGCTTCTACGACGACGTCTGCCTCGACTTCTTCAGCAGCTTCTCTCGCCGAGCAGGAGATAGCCAGACTTCGACGCCTACTTGCCGCTTCAGGTTCTCCCTCGACAGGTTCTGCAGGTTCTGCTACTGACTCTTCAGGCACTGAGAGACCACCTCCTGCACAGTCAGGTACCTCCCCGTGGATTCTTGATTCTGGAGCATCTTTTTACATGACTCCTGATTCTTCCACTCTGTCTTCTATTACACCTCTTGATTCTCCTGTCAGTGTTCTTACTGCTGATGGTACATCTCTTTCTGTCTCTGGTCGAGGATCTCTTAGCAACTCATCTTTTCATGTTCCTTCTGTTGCTCATGTTCCTCGCCTTACCTTGCAGCTTCTTTCTGCTGGGCAGATTACTGACCTTGGTTATCGAGTTATTCTCGACTCTGACTCTTGTTGTGTTCAGGACTGCCACGCGGGAGCTCTGGTTGGTTCTGGCCCTCGGCGCTGTGACTCACAGCGTCTCTGGGAGCTTGACTGGCTTCATCTTCCTTCCGCTGCCACCACCGCCGCCAGTCTCTCCGCTTCTGCCACTTCGTCTACCGGCTCTTTCCAGCAGTGGCATCATCGTCTTGGCCATCTGTGTGGATCTCGTCTGTCGTCCTTAGTTCGTCGTGGTCTTCTGGGGTCTGTCTCAGGAGACGTGTCTTTAGATTGTCTGGGCTGTAAGTTAGGTAAACAGATTCAACTTCCTTATCCTCATAGTGAGACTGTGTCTCAGCGTCCTTTTGATCTTGTTCATTCAGATGTTTGGGGTCCGGCTCCCTTCGTTTCGAAAGGGGGTCATCGTTATTATATTATTTTTATAGATGATTTCTCTCGCCACACTTGGATATATTTCATGTCTTCTCGTAGTGAGGCCTTGCCTATCTATAAACAATTTGCCACTATGATACACACACAGTTCTCCACTCCTATTCGTGTCTTTCATGCTGATTCTGCTGGCGAGTACCTCTCTCGTCACCTGCGCAGCTTCCTTGCTGAGCAGGGCACTCTCGCTCAGTTTTCTTGTCCTGGTGCTCATGCTCAGAATGGTGTCGCTGAGCGCAAGCATCGTCACCTCCTTGAGACGGCTCGTGCTCTGATGATCGCCGCCTCTATTCCACCTTACTTTTGGGCCGAGGCTGTTTCCACTGCCACCTATCTCATCAACATCCAGCCCTCTTCTGCTCTTAAGGGTGCTATCCCTGTTGAGCGTCTCTGTGGTTGTCTTCCTGACTACTCTGCCCTTCATCTGTTTGGCTGCGTTTGTTACGTTCTCCTTGCCCCTCGAGAATGCACCAAACTGACCGCTCAGTCTGTTGAGTGTGTCTTTCTGGGGTACAATGCCGAGCACAAGGGATATCGGTGCTGGGATCCTGTTGGTCGTCGGATACGGGTTTCTCGGGATGTGACTTTCGACGAGTCTCGTCCATTCTACCCATGTCCTGCCTCTCCTTCGGTTTCCTCTGTGGAGTCTCTGTCTTTCTTGACCTTTTCAGATACTCCTATATCTGTTTTGCCCTCATCCACCTGTCCCACTGAGTCTCCACATATTCCCCCTGTGGCCTCTCCGCCGTTGTCGCCGCCTGTGTTGTCTCCTACGACTCCCCAGGCTCCTCCCACTATCGTCTACACTCGTCGACCTCGTATTGAGAATATTTCCAATGAGCCATCTTCTCCTGATGTTTCATCTTCTTCTGATGCTCCATCTTCCCCTGATGGGTCATCTTCTCCTCGCTACGCTCTCCGCGATCGCCAGTCGATTCGGCCTCCTGCCCGTTTTGCCTTTGCTGGCGCAGCTACTCGTGAGCCTGTCTCCTACCGGGATGCTGTTACTCACCCTGAGTGGCAGCTTGCCATGGCCGAGGAGATTGCTGCCCTCGAGCGTACTGGTACTTGGGATCTTATTCCTTTTCCATCTCATTCTCATCCCATCACGTGTAAGTGGGTCTATAAGATTAAGACTCGCTCTGATGGTTCTCTTGAGCGCTATAAGGCGCGTCTTGTTGCTTGTGGTTTCCAGCAGCAGCATGGTGTTGACTACGACGAGACTTTTGCTCCTGTGGCCCACATGACCACTGTTCGCACTCTTCTTTCGGTGGCGTCTGTTCGCCACTGATCTGTTTCTCAGCTTGATGTCAAGAATGCCTTTCTTAATGGCGAGTTGCGTGAGGAGGTCTACATGCATCCGCCACCTGGTTATTCTGTTCCTGAGGGCATGGTCTGTCGCCTTCGTCGCTCTCTCTATGGCCTTAAGCAAGCCCCTCGTGCTTGGTTTGAGCGCTTCTCCTCTGTGGTCACTGCTGCTGGTTTTTCAGCTAGTGATCATGATCCTGCGCTCTTTGTCCACACTTCGCCTCGTGGTCGGACTCTTCTTCTCCTGTATGTTGATGATATGATCATTACGAGAGATGATTCTGAGTACATTGCCTTTGTCAAGGCTCGTCTTAGTGAGCAGTTCCTTATATCGGATCTTGGTCCTCTTCGTTACTTCCTTGGGATTGAGGTTACTTCCACTCCAGATGGTTTCTTTATGTCCCAAGAGAAATATATTCAGGATCTTCTTGATCGCGCCTCTCTCACTGATCAGCGTACTGTTGAGACTCCTATGGAGCTCAATGTTCACCTCCGACTCTCTGATGGCGAGCCTCTTTCTGATCCGACTCGCTATCGTCATCTTGTTGGGAGTCTTGTCTACCTTGTTGTTACTCGTCCGGATATCACTTATCCAGTTCATATTCTGAGTCAGTTTGTTTCAGCTCCCACTCAGGTTCACTACAGCCACCTTCTTCGAGTTCTGCGATACCTTCGTGGGACTATCTCTCGCCGTCTCTTCTTTCCACGTTCCAGCTCGTTACAGCTTCAGGCCTATTCGGATGCTACTTGGGCCAGCGGTCCCTCTGATCGCCGGTTTATCTCTGCTTACTGTGTTTTTCTTGGTGGTTCTCTTATTGCCTGGAAGACGAAGAAACAGACTGCAGTGTCCCGTTCGAGTGCAGAGGCTGAGTTGCGAGCTATGGCTCTCTTGACAGCAGAGATTACTTGGCTACGGTGGTTACTTGAGGATTTTGGTGTTTCTGTCACTACACCGACCCCTTTCTTGTCAGACAGTACAGGTGCTATCAGTATTGCTCGTGATCCTGTGAAGCATGAGCTCACCAAGCACATTGGTGTTGATGCTTCTTTCATGAGGACTGGTGTGCATGATCAGGTGATTACTCTTCAGTATGTGCCTTCAGAGCTTCAGATAGCGGATTTCTTCACGAAGGCTCAGACTCGAGCACAGCACAGTTTCTGTCTCTCCAAACTCAGTGTTGTTGATCCACCATGAGTTTGAGGGGGGTGTTAGAGATATATGTATAGTTTGTTACCCCCCATTGTTATGAGGGGTTCTTTGCATATTTACCTCCTGTACTTTGTGTATATATATTGGCCCATTGGCCTCATATGAATACAAGCGCTATTCATAACATCGCTTACGTGCTGATGATCATTGCACTGGTCGTCACGTACCTTGTCGGATGAATGAGAGCGGCCGATCGATGGCTTCTTCTGCTTGTTTTGCATGTCCGTTTGGGCTGTTCTTTCTGGTTGCACAAATTCATTTTGAGCTGTCGCTGAAATTGCAAGCTATGCTTAACATCCTAAGGATTTAATACTGCAAGTTTATCCGGTAATGAAGCCGGGTTCTTCTTTTTATTTTTTGAAAATAGCGAAGCTGAGTTCTTGATTCGTGTCATACTGTCGTATCCTCGTGTGGCAGCATTTTGGTCTTACCTGGGACCTAGTTGATCAAAAGTTCTGAATGTATGTTCTACGGCCGTGACTATCTACAGATATAGAAATTCAGACGAGAGATATACAGAGAATAAGTTAACGTCTTAACGATCAAGATAATGGCGTCGAATTTCTTTCCACGACGTCATCGGTGGAACGTTCAAAACCGAATCCTAAGCTTGCACGAGAACAAGACATTGCAATACTATCTTAGTCTGCATTCTGGAGTAATTACCAACCGATAAATCCCCACTCTCTTCTCTCTCTTCTGTACGAACGGTTTACCACAATTTGGAACTGCCAAAAAAGAATTAGATTAAGTCTGGTAAGGAAAGACAAATGAGAAACTAGCAATTTCCGAAGAGAGAAATCGAGGTCCAATTTCCCCTGTTCAAGGGGCACTCAATCGCAACCGTCAATTTCAAGATTGGACCACTCAGATAGATCGCGTGTCTATATCCAAACCTCCTATAAAACTCCTGAAATAAACAGCCGTTGATTCCTCTAACCACAGAACTCCACAGGCGACAACTGATCCACTAGGAGTTCGCGTGTATAGGTGCTGCCCAGCTGGGTAGGGCAGCAGCGGGCGTGTTCGTCTGTCGTGGCTATTAAACTTAAAGATACAGCTAGATTTAATATAAGTACTGTATATCTGTGAAGGATTCATCGGCTTACCACCCTCTGCTATAGTAACTGCTTTCAAATATTGTGTCATTTCAAAATAGGATCTACAGTTATATTATTGTATACACTATACCAAATTTAAATATACCTACTAAAATCATATATAACTATTTTAATCTATACACTATCTCCCGCAAACACTCCTGTCCTGCTCAAAAAAGCTTATTCTGAGTGGCTTTTGGCTGAAAATCACTGTAGCTGACAGTGGCTTATTTGACGTAATTAAATTTAAAAAATATTACAAATAAAAAATAGGTTAGTCTGTCATGAATAGTACAAACGAATACGAGAAAAATAAAACCGATAAAAAGCTAAAAAACTAAAAATTTAAAAAAAATAAAATTATTAAATAATA
The DNA here is from genome assembly GCA_017311315.1 of Dendrocalamus latiflorus. Classification (NCBI taxonomy): domain Eukaryota; kingdom Viridiplantae; phylum Streptophyta; class Magnoliopsida; order Poales; family Poaceae; genus Dendrocalamus; species Dendrocalamus latiflorus. The sequence goes on from CM029609.1 coordinate 43,369,787, forward strand.
AATCAGAAACTAAAAATCTAAACGGAAACGAACAGGGCTTCAAAACCAAAAGCCCGAACACGCGGCGCGCAACACCCAGCGGCCAACGGCGCCAAGCCGCCAAGCCAACTACCCCCGTCTTTCTGTTCTCCCGTACCACCTGTCCTGCACGACCAAACCAGGGCCACCACGTCCCACGGTTCCACCACCCGCACCGCGCCCTTGACCTGTCTGCAAGGGCAAGCTGCAGCCCGCGAGTCGCGAACACGAAACCCAACACCGCCGCCTCACTGCACCGTCACGTCACAATCCCCGGAAGCCGCTCGAAGCAACCCATCCGCGTCGCACCAGCTTATATTAGTACAAGCCGCCAAGCCGCGCACGCGAGCGAGTGTCTTCTCGTCTACTCCTCCAGGACGTCCTTCTCCAGCGCGCGCTGCGGCGGCCGCCGTGCTGGACCTGATGGCCAGCTCTGAAACGGACGGCGCCGCCAGCTCCTACGGCTACACCCCGCTCGCTGCCCACAGGCTCCGGAGGCAGCGGTCCGTGCCGGCCGCCGTGATGGCCGCCTTCGCGCAGTGCGGCGGCGGCGGCCAGGCGCCAAGAGGCATTTGGAACGGGCGTTTGGGAGGGAAGGTTGGGTACTACCACGATGGCGGCGACGGCGAGGAGGGAGCAGATTTCGGTGGCGGTGCGAACTACGTCCCCGCGGCCCGGCCAAGTGGCGTGGGGTTCGTGCGCGCGCTGTGGAGGCGGATCGTGACGGGGAGGAGGAAGGTGATGAGCCGGAGCGGGTCGTCGGTGAAGGACCAGTACGGGCACGAGGAGTATGCGCAGAACTTCGACGAGGGCGCGGCGGCGGGGGAGCCCGAGAACCTCTCGCGGTCGTTCTCCGCGCGGTACGCCTGCCGACGGCGGTCCGCCGGGCTGGCGCTTTGGGATGTGGCTCACTGAGGTGGCCATGTCATGCATGTGATGGACGATGGCTACGTCGTCCATATATTTCTGCCTTCTTTTTGAGCAAATCTACCTGTGTGTTCTGAGGTTGCTGATGCTTTTAGACGATAGTTCATGCGAGTTAGCACCTAGTTCTTTATTTTCAAAAAGAGTTCTTTATTATTAGTAAGAAAGATGTCAGTTATTAGAAGATCGCTAGATGCATGTAAATTTCATGCAAAGAGCAAAAATAAAGGATCCTGTGAAGGTCCTGAGATGGCCTCGCGGCCATGATCAAGTCCTCGGCGGAGTTTTCAGCGCGGCGCTCTGAACTCCTGCAACATGTGCAATGACTGCAGCATTTCTGTCTTATTTCTTAGGGGTCAGAAAAGATGAGGGCAAGCTGATTGTGACAGGTGAAAGACCACCTCATCTTAAATTTGCCTCTTGACTGCTAGCTGCGTTGGAACTGTTCTAACAGGGGAGGCAAGAAAACACGGAGGAGAAAAAAACAGAGCTCTTGAACACTTTCGTATACTGTCTCATTACATTGAAGTGTACATTACAACAAGGTTTACAGGTTCTTTGATAGACTCTGATAGAAGTAACATTGTTTTCTTGCCGAATCTGAGTTTCCGTGTATGAGTGTGCGTATACGAATACGTATGAGTTTTGAGTCCAAGTCAATTTTGGTGTCCGTTCTCTGATCGTTTATGTAGCCTTTAAAAGGCCATGTAAAGTCTTGTAACAAGTATTGAAGAACAGGAAGCGATTAGAGTGATCGAAACGAGAGGGAGAGATAAAGAAAGCGGAGTGCTTTGGCTCCCGGAAATTATCAAGTTCAATGTGTTCACAGATGTGGTCGGAAACAAGTTACGACCATGACGATCGAGCGGAGGTGTCCGCAGGAGTAGAAGATGTGGTCGTAAACGAATTACGATCACAGTTACGGAGCAGAAGACGTGGTCGTAAGCTTTACGACTATGGCGGTCGATAGTCTTCAACATGGTCGTAAGTCACAGTGTAGTCGTAATCGAGTTACGACTATGACAATCGAGCCTACTACGTGGTCGAAGGAGCGCAGCGCAGCGTGAACATGGTCGTAACTCTCGTCAGCTGAAATTACGAGTACGTGGTTGGAGCTAGAAGGCGTGGTTGGAGCAGTCACAACATGGTCGTGGCTAGACTCAGAGTGGTCGTAAATCGACTCTGCGTGATCGTAGCGACTACAGTGAGTGGTCAAAACTGCAACAAGTGGTACCAAAACCTGTTGATTTCTTCTAAAGATCATGGGTGATAAGATGAAGGCTTAGGGTGGGCTAATCTCCCTTTAGTACCCTCTCCTGATGACCGACAATTACCCGGTATGGGCAATAAAGATGAAGGCAAACATACGTGCCTATGGAGTCTGGGGTGCAGTTGATCCGAAGGGGAAGGATAAAGAGGTGGACGATAAGGTGGATCAGGCGGCTTTGGCCATCATCTATCAGGCGGTGCTAGATGCGATAATGCATCATCTCATCGGCAAGGAGATGACAGGGGAGGCGTAGGAGACGCTTCAGACGATGCACGAGAGAGTTGATTGTGTGAAAGAGGTACGGCTCTAGAATTTGCGAAGCGAGTTCGGGAATCTAAAGATGGGAGAGACCCAGTCAGTGGATGAGTTTTCCGGCAAGCTAACTTCGTTGTACAATCAAATTAACTCTTTTGACGACAAGATAGAGGAATCTATGGTGGTGAAGAAGTACCTGCGCGTGCTTTCGAAGAATTACATACCTATTGTCACCACACTTATGTACTCATCTGATCTGGACAAGAAGATAGAAGAGATCACCGGCTTCCTCAAGGCGCATGAGGAGTTACTGAAGGGATTTGAGTCACGTAATGAGCAGGGATCTCAGAATCACAACAAGTAGGCGTTGCTAATAAAGGGAGATTCGAGAGAATGAGAGATAGTTGTGGCTCATCAAAATGTTCGCGTACCACCGTTGCGACGACGGCGGCCAGGTGATCACATAGCGGTGCAGTGGTCGACGTGCATGGTTCACGTCTTTGACGCCGGCACGCTCTCGGAGATCGGCCGGTTCCCGCTGCTACCGACCAGCCGGATGTCCTTCCAGTTCCAGTACTACCTCATCCCCTCGCCGGCGCCGTCCGACGATCTGCTCCTCGCTGTCATGTGACTCCGCCGCGCGCCTGACGTAGCGGTTTTGTCTGACACACGGAATCATGATGTGAAAAGGCGCGCACAGGATCATCCTGCCGGGCGCCGAGGCGGACGGCTTCCTGGTCGTCAAGCCGGAGTCCGAAGGAGACGGCGCAGGTTACGCATGGTCTCCATGCGAAATCGGGGAGGGAAGCACTGATCTCTACTGGATAGGCACCACGGGTTGGTGTGCACGCATGATCATCGTCATCGCGAGAGCGGCGCGATGGGGGTCGCGCGCGGTGCATTCCAATGTTTACTGCTTCGATGCAAGAGATGGCCCCGTTGACCACGTGTACCAGCCGCCGATCGATCCCGACGCCGGCTGGTTCGTTCCAGGGTGTTAGCGTTCGCAACCTGCATGCTTCAGCGGTTTTCTTCCATCCGAGCTGCGTTGGCGTTCGAACTTCTCGCCGCAATGCAAAATTAACCACGCCCAAGCATGCCTGAAATTTTGAATGCAGAATAGGAGATGGATCGAGGTGGTTACTCTCTAGAACGCGCTTGAGAGAGAAACCGGGTGGAGACAAGTCCTTTTGTCCGAGATACAGAGGAGCTTAGCAGGGGTTGTATTTGAGCTATGAATTTGCTTTGCATGCAGTAATGCCAATTTTGTTGTTCACTTGTGTGCAAAACAGCCTCCTGTAAGTAGACAATGGTGCATGTGGCTTAATAGTGCACCGGATTTTTCCTGTACCGCTCTTCATAAGTCTTTTTATTTTTTTAACAAAAAACCCGAAACTTTCTCTTAAGGGTTACTGCTTATGTCACTTATCCCATATAGGTCTAAGCTTATCAATTTGGTTTTAATTTTTCCTGTACCTCTTCATAAGTCGTTTTGGTTCGCTAAAACCACCATAGTCATTTTGCCGTTCAAATCATAAACACATCAATAGCCATGAACACGGGGAGGCAACCTGTCTCGGTTAGGTTCGCTCTCTTCCCCTTCCTCACCACTAGCCTCCTCTTGTTTGTGTGGCATGGGGATGGGTACCTGGCCGTTGATATGTCACGATTTGATAAAAATAAAAGTTACAAGAAAAAAATGGTGACAGAAATGAGAAGACTGGACTTATGAGGGGGTATTTGGACGTTACAATGAATTGTGGGGCTGTCCATAAACAAAAAAAGACTTGCATGGGGGTATGTGAGAAAGGCAATTGGCTCTGTTTTTTTTTTGTCCTTTGACTTTTAGTTCTCTAAAAGCCGAAACAAATAAATTATTTCTGAAAGTAGGTTCTACAAACGTTTTTCTAAACCCAAAACAGTATACGTCATCTGTGTGGATACCTTCACCGTTAGCTATCGTCTTAAAAAAAATGGACAAAATGTATTAACCACAACTAAAAATCATGTACCACAGTATAAAAGAACAAGGTCATTGACCTCAGCATGTGATTAACAAAGAGTTTGTTCGCAAAAGAAGAAAAAAATGGGAAGAAAAAAAGGGGCCGGCCAGCAAACCGTCCCAGATGGTCGGCCTAATAGAACGGCCGGCCCAGCCCAGCCCGGGCAGAGCCATCGCAAGTCGCAGCAGCCAGATCCACCGGCCCATTCCTGATGGTCAGGCAATTGCTTACAGCTGCGCCCGATTAATCCGTCATCCCGGCCGGACGGGTCAAAGCCGGCGGCGCCTGCACCGCACGTCCGCACGCCGCCCGCTCGGCCGGCGCTTTCCCAGTACCAACCGCGCCATTTCTGAGCCTTTTCCTTCCCCCACACCACATGCTCCATCGACCGGTCACCCTCAATCTCACGGCTTTCGCTTCTAGAAAAGCTGTGCGCGTCCGTCCACGGTCTGCGACCTCCTTCCAAGTGCCAAATTCCCAACCACAGGAGGACCGACGTCGTCGTTCTCCAATCAAACGCGGCGGCTATCGAACCTTCTTGAGCAAGTCCTCCTCCCTTCCTCGGCGCCTGTGCCTGTATATAAAGCGTGCGCCATGGCAGCTACCCCCCCTCCTTGTCTCTCACCCAGCATCTTTGTCGTTAGCTGGTTTCTTCTCCAGCGGCAGCTTTAGAATCGGCTATCCCGATTAATCCTTCCCGTCGTTCACCGGATGGCAGGCTCGATGTCGGACGCGGGCGAGACGGTGGCGCAGGGCCGGCGGAGGATTGACCGGCAGGCCGTCGACCGGGGCATCGCCTACGCGCTCATGGTCGTCGCGCTCGTCGCCACGTACGCGCTTCACTAGCTCTGCTTCGGCTCCCGTGGAGCTAGCGAGCTCAGGGAGAGGAAGGATCTTGTGAGCCTGCGCCTCCGCGTCAGTTCAGAGCTCCCCCTACCTGCACTTCGATGTATTAAGTTGTAACTAGGAATTTGTTACGGGCACAGGGCCAGAATAATACTACGCAGCAGGTCTTCGCACGACCAGGACGAAACAGGAGACGTCCAATTCATCTTCAAGACTATGTATAGAATATTTTCATGTTATCTGTAGAATACTTGTTAAGAACAGTCTTTTCTAAGTTAGCCTTTCTTATTTGTTAGTTATTAAATTTATCTACTTAGACTGTTATAAAAGGCGGATGTATTGATTATTTGAGACATCGAATACAATCTGAATATTCTCCAACTTGTTCTTTCTTCCTCTCTGTTTCCTTAGGAGTTTCGTTCTGCTCGAATAGAACGTCTACCTGGTAGGAAGTTCCGTTTTGGCCCATCTTTGTATGAGGATCTTGTAGGCTCTCTCCAAACTACACCAAACAATGATCGTCACAGCTTTCCAAGCAGAATTTGAAGCACTCCTGAACCGCGTCACTGGCATCCCCGACACACTTTCGTTGTCATTCTTTATTGCAGGCCTGCTCACGGATATCCGTCGTGAGTTACAAATCTCCAAACCAACGTCATTGATGGAAGCTTTCGCTCTAGCTCGTTTGCATGAAGCCAAGTACGAGGAATTACGACCCATATCGTCATGGGCGAACCCTCGCCAACCTTGGCATGCCACTATATCTTCGGCATCGCCCGACGCATCTGTTGCATAATTCCGCTCGGTTCAGGACACGGTTTGTCACGGACACGGTTTCTAGTCCGTTTCTGTCTTGGGTTTTTTTTAACCCGTTTTGTACTCATTTTGTTCCTATATAAGAGCAATAGATACACGAGAAAAGCAGCGATTCAGGCTGCACCAAAAGGTGTTCTGTAGCTCATTGCGTTCTTTGATTGCCGTGCTTGTTTTTCGTCATTGCCGACAAGGGAAGTCGGAGGTGAAGACAACATTTGGTATCAGAGCCGGATTGGCCCCGGGAGCGTGATCAAGCGAGCGTGTAAGCCAACATGCCACGCCATCGATCGGCTTCACCGCCAAGGCAGTCTCGGGAGGAGACGACACCGCCATCGGGGAGCGGTGGCGGCAGCGGCGGAACAGAGCGCGGTATGGTGATCCACCGGGTCACCAAGGAGGTCAGCAGCGGCGGGGCGTTCCCGACGCTCACGAAGACCAACTACTTCGACTGGGCGGTGCTCATGCGCGTGATGCTGCAGGTGCGCGGCCTGTGGAACGCGGTGAGCGTCGGCACCACCGACTACGTCGAGGATCGTATGGCGCTGGAGGTCATCACCAAGGCAGTCCCGGCGGAGTTGATGGGAACCATCGCCAGCAAGGCGACCACCAAGATCGCGTGGGACGCGATCAGCACCATGCATGTCGGCGTGGAGCGCGTGCGCAAGGCGAAAGCCAACACACTCCGGCGCAAGTTTGATGGGCTCAAGTTCCGCAATGGCGAGACTGTGGATGAGTTCAGTGTCCGCATCAATAGGATCTCACATCAACTTGCGGTCCTTAACGACGCCTGCACGGAGGAAGAGATCGTCCGCAAGTTCCTCCAAGCACTCCCGCCAAGATACGCACAGATCGCCATGACGATCGAGACCCTCCTCGACCTAAGCGAGATCAAAGTCGAGGAGCTCATCGGCCAGCTCAAGTCTGCGAAGGAGCGACATGGTCTTGGCGGTGGCTCCATCTCTAGCTTGAATCTCATCGGGGACGAGCTGATCGCACGCGTGGCGGCAAAGATGCAGCTCTCCGGCGAGGGGCCTTCAAGACAGCCCAAGGGGTCGTCGTCGAACCAGAGGAGAGGACGCGGCCAGGGGCGTGGCAAGGAAGGTGGCTCGCGCGCAGGTTCCAGGCCACCCAAAGCTCCAGGCAGCAGCGGCAATGGCGCCAACTCAATCGGCAGGGATCAATGCCGATATTGTGGGAAGACCGGACATTGGGCCCATGAATGTCGGAAGAAGAAACGTGACGAGGCGGCCCATGCAGTCCAAGTCGAGGAGAAGACAGAGCCCACCTTATTGGTGGCAACGGCGACAGTCAATGCACCACCTCCACTTGAGCCTGCTCCGTTCTTCCCCAATCCTCACTCTCCACTTGCGACAGCACCGCTGGCGGAATCCTCCTTGATCCACCTCGAGGAAGAAGAGCTATTCGTCCAGCTCGGCGGAAAGGGCGTCGGTGACTGCACCCGGTGGATTCTCAACACCGATTCTCCACTAGCATCTGCATCGCCGGTTGACTCTTCCTTGATCCACCTCGAGGAAGAGAAGCTGTTTGTCCAGCTCGGCGAGAAGGGCGTCGACGACTGCACCCGGTGGATTCTTGACACTGGTGCGACAAATCATATGACGGGGGTGAAATCCGCCTTCGCCGAGCTTGACACGAGGATCCGCGGCATTGTCCGATTCGGGGACGGTTCCGTCATCGGCATCGAAGGGCGTGGCACGGTCCTCCTCAACTGCAAGAACAGAGAGCACCAAGAGCTCGACGGCGTCTACCACATCCCCAAGTTGACGGCGAACATAGTCAGCCTCGGCCAACTGGATGGGGACGGCTTCAAGATCCTGATCGAGGACGGGATTCTCAGGATCTGGGACCAACGGCGGCGGCTGATGGCGAAGGTGCAACGCTCGCCAAGCCGGCTCTACGTCCTCGACCTTGACATCGGCAAGCCGGTGTGCCTCGCCGCGCGAAGCAGCGAAGCGGCCTGGAAATGGCATGCCAGCTACGGCCACCTCGGCTTTCAGGGGCTCAAGCAGCTCGCGCAGGGGGAGCTGGTGCGCGGGCTCCCGCAGATCGACCACGTCGACTAGGTCTGCGAGAGCTGTCTCGCCGGCAAGCAAAGGAGGCACCCGTTTCCGGCGGCAAGCGTGTACCGAGCCAAGAACCTGCTGGAGTTGGTTCACGCCGACCTGTGCGGGCCCATCACCCCGAAGACGCCCGGCGACAAACAGCTCTTCCTTCTCGTCGTCGACGACAAGAGCAGGTTCATGTGGATCGTGCTACTGGGGTCAAAAGATGAGGCCGCGGTGGCGATAATTCATCTTCAAGCTCGAGCGGAGGCGGAAGCAGAAAGGAAGCTGGGCACTCTCCGCACAGATCGCGGCGGCGAGTTCACGGCACGGACGTTCGGTGACTATTGCACTGAGCAGGGCATCCAACGCCATCTCACCGCGCTGTATACTCCGCAGCAGAACGGCGTGGTGGAGCGACGCAACCAGACCGTGCTGGGCATGGCGCGAAGCATGCTCAAGGCAATGCACATGCCCGACTGGTTTTGGGGGGAGGCGGTCACGACGACCGTTTTCATCCTGAACCGCGTGCCGACGAGGAGCGTTGAGGGGATGACACCATTCGAAGAGTGGTACGATCACAAGCCACCCGTGCATTTCTTCCGCACATTTGGCTGCGTTGCACATGTGAAGAATGTTGGCGGCCATCAGCGCAAGCTTGACGATCGCAGTATGCCGATGGTGTTCATCGGGTACGAGCTGGGCTCCAAGGCGTACATGTTCTACAATCCGAACACCGAACGTGTGATCATATCACGCGATGCGGTGTTTGATGAAGCAAGAGCCTGGGACTGGATCAAGCACGGTGAGGGTTCAAGCACGGCAGGCTCGGAACGGTTTCACGTTGACCAAATAACGGTAACGATCCGCCATGACATGGGAGTGCAGGACGCGGCGCACGACGCCACGATGGGCGACGAGACACCGACAACACATGCGACCCCCGGTGCAGTGATGCCCACGTGCGGGTCTGAGCCCCGCACGCCATAGTCAGCCTAATCCCTGCGGAGCAGATCAAGTTCGCTTCGCCACCGAGCGGGGACCTAGACCTGGATGGCGACCATGACGATGATGTCCCGCTCCAGTTCAGGACACTGGAGAACATCCTCGGACCGGCAGCGACTCCAGGACTGGCAGAGCAGGAGATGTGGGATGATCTGCTGCTTGCCGTGGACGATGAGCTCGCCACGTTCAAGGAGGCACGTGGCGAGGAGTGCTGGTGGAAGGCGATGATCGAGGAGATGGCATCGATCGAGCAGAACAGTACGTGGACGCTCGTCGACTTGCCTTCAGGCCATCGTCCAATTGGCCTGAAATGGGTTTGCAAATTGAAGCGCGACGAACAGGGGGCCATCGTCAAACACAAGGCGAGACTCGTGGCGAAAGGCTACGTCCAGCAACAGGGGATCGACTACAACGAGGTCTTCGCGCCCGTTGCTCGGATGGAGTCGGTCCGGATGCTGCTCGCTGTGGCGGCTCGGGAAGGTTGGCTTGTGCATCACATGGATGTCAAGTCGGCGTTCTCAACGGCGAACTGAGCGAGGAGGTGTATGTTCGGCAACCGCCAGGCTTCGTCGCGGCTGGGCATGAAGAGAAGGTGTTGAGGCTACGAAAGGCTTTGTACGGACTCCGTCAAGCACCGCGCACATGGAATGTTAAGCTCGACAGCAGCCTCCGCAACCTCGGCTTCACCCGGTGTGCCAGCGAGCACAGTATGTACACAAGGGGCGTCGCGACATCACGCGTGGTGGTGGGCGTCTACGTCGACGATCTCATCATCACGGGATCACGCTCAGAGGACATCGACACGTTCAAGGGCGAGATGCGTCGACTCTTCCGTATGAGCGACCTGGGGTTGCTCTCTTACTACCTCGGGATCGAGGTGAAGCAGGGCCGGGACGCCATCACACTGTGCCAAGCGGCATACGCACGCAAGCTGCTTGAAAAGGCGCAACTTGAAGGCTGCAATGCGTGCCAGACGCCCATGGAGGTGCGTCTGAAGCTGTCCAAGAACAATGCTACGCCGGAGGTGGACTCAATGATGTATTGCAGCTTGGTGGGAAGCTTGCGGTATCTGGTGCATACACGGCCCGACATCGCTTTTGCCGTGGGCTACGTGAGCAGATTCATGGAGAAGCCCTAGCAGGAGTCGCCGTCAAGCATTTGCTCCGGTACATCTTCGGCACGATCGACTACGGCATCATCTACTCCAAGCGCTCGAACGGTGACATTCACCTGACGGGCTACAGTGATAGCGACTTGGGGGGGAGATGTGGATGACAGGAAGAGCACCACCGGGATCATCTTCTTCCTCGGTGAAATGCCAATTTCTTGGCAATCCTAGAAGCAAAAGGTGGTAGCGCTCTCCTCTTGCGAAGCGGAATACATCGCGGGCGCGGCAGCAGCATGCCAAGCGGTGTGGCTCTCGCGACTGCTGGGCGACGTGATCGGCACCAAGCTTCAGCCGCCACAATTGAAGATGGATAACATGTCCGCGATTGTCTTAAGCAAGAATCCTGTCCTTCACGACAGAAGTAAGCATATCGATACTAAATTCCACTTCATCCGTGAATGTCTGGACAGCGGGAAGATATGCTTGGATTTCATGAGCTCTCAGGAATAGCTCGCTGACATTCTGACTAAGTCACTCGGACGCGCCAAGTTCTATGAATTGCGCGAGAAGATTGGCGTTGTTAAGGTCAAGTGAACCGAGCAAGAATTAGGGGGAGATTGTTGCATAATTCCGCTCAGTTCAGGACACGGTTTGTCACGGACAGGGGCGGAATTGGGCCCCCGGCAAGGTAGGCTAGAGCCTGGGGCGTGAAAAAATTATCAATGTATAGCCCAGGTCAGCCCGGGGTATTTTTGCTATTATTCAGCCCAGGTAGCCATGCGGCCCGTCTCCGTGCGGCCCACTCACGCGCAGCACGCTCGGCCTCACGCGCAGCCCGCTCACACGGCCGTCTCCGCCTCACTCTCGGCCCACTCACGCGCCCAACTCCGCGCTGCCGCCGCAACCCGCAAACCCTAGCCAGCAGCAGCCGCAGACTCCGCACGGGCGCACGCGCGAAAGGCGACGCCGCACCGCTCGCTCGTCGCCAGCTCCGCCTCATCCGCCGCCTCGTCGCCTCCGCGGCTCCGCCCTTCGCCTCGTCGGGCGTCGGCCGCCTCGTCGCCTCCGCGGCTCCGCCCTCCGCCTCGTCCGCCGACCGCTGCCTCGTCGCCTCCGTCTCAGATCTCCGCCGACTCGTCGCCTCCGCCTCGGATCTCCGTCGACCGCCGCCTCCGCCTCGGATCTCCGCCGACCGCCGCCTCGTCGCGTCCGCCCTCCGCCTCGTCGCCTCCGTGGCTCCGCCTCGTCTCAGAGACTCAAATCCCGGCGACGCCCCTCCTCGGCTCCTCCTGGACTACGCCGCGCCGCCGCCCACCTCCTGGCCAGCGCCGACGACCCAGCATCGCCCACTCGCCCCCTCCTGTTCGGCTCCTGCCTCCTGGCCTCCTGCAGCCTGCTGCCAGTGCCTGCCTGTGGAGTGTGGAGTGTGGAAAACTCTCGGTGAGACATTGTGCAAAACTGAAATTCTGATTGCCATTGCCATGGAATGTGATGAACTGAATAACTGATGATTGATTGATTGATTCTAGATTTCTAGGCTTCTAGCTAATATGTTGAAATGTGATATTTTCCATGGAATGTGACAATGTGTGATATTTTCCATGCAAAACTAAAAATTCTGATTGCCAATTTGCCATGGAATGTGTGATAATTGATATCATTATTGTGTTTTATGCTTTAAAAAATATCTGAATTTTCGCTGTAGGAAACTAGGAGTTATTAGTCAATACAAAATGAAGCGGACGAAGACATTGTCATCTTATTTTTCAACAGAAACACAATCGAACGAAACACCAGAAACAGGAGCTAGTAATACGTATCAAAATAATCCTTGTGTTGAAGGGATGAGATCACGTAAGAAATAATTATCTCGTGCTAGTGGTAAGTTAGCTTCTTATAAATGTAAACTTCGTGTTGTTTGTATTTATTCATACACTGTTTGATTTACTCTCATGTTGTCTTTACAGGTTCTGGTTCATGTCCAACTATCAATGAAGAAATGACAGGATAGGATAGAGAGCAAATGTTCGTAATTTAGGTACTCAAATTGTATCTCTATTATGTTACATTTTTTTATATTTTGTTATGATGCCATGTTTTTTTTTATGTTTATTTGTTTAGTATTGAACTCAAGTTTTATATCAGTAATGCAATTAGCCAATTATGATATACTTTTGTTATATCGTGGCATGGGTATAAATTGGCGTTAGTTTTAGGTTGTTAGAGTTCAGCCCGGGGCGTAACCAAATCCTGGTTCCGCCACTGGTCACGGACACGGTTTCTAGTCCGTTTCTGTCTTGGGTTTTTTTAACCCGTTTTGTACTCATTTTGTTCCTATATAAGAGCAATAGATACATGAGAAAAGCAGCGATTCAGGCTGCACCAAAAGGTGTTCTGAAGCTCATTGCGTTCTTTGATTGCCGTGCTTGTTTTTCGTCATTGCCGGCAAGGGAAGTCGGAGGTGAAGACAACAGCATCGCCCACTGCGACGTCCCAATCTACAACACTACCGTTGAGTGGACCATCCAACACAACAATAGGACGTCCATTGCCACCTCCATCTTTACTGATCCGTCGCCTATCGGCCCAAGAACTACGCTAAAAGCGTGAGCTTGGAGTCTGCTATCGTTGCGATCAAAAGTGGCAACCTGGCCATCGCTGTAAAAGTCGCTGCCTGTTGTTGATCGGTGATGACGACGACGACGCATCGGATTCGCCAGGGGATACATCAGCGCCACAGTCTGTTCCAGCACTTGCGGCAGATACTACATCCAGGGATGGTGACATATCTTCACTCCATGCCTTGGACGGCACGGGTCACCCACGTTCCCTTCGCTTAGCCGGCAACATTACCAACAAACCTTGTCATGTGCTGATTAATGGTGGGAGTACTCATAACTTTATGAAACCAACATATTAGCAATTGGTGGTCTGGATTTGGTCTTGGGAGTTCAATGGCTTCGTACATTGGGCAAAGTGACGCACGACTATGAAAACCAATCAATGGAATTTCTTTGGAACAACACTAAGGTGCTGCTGTGTGGGGATTCCTCATTTTCGCATCAAATTTCCTTTCACCAGTTGCAGGCACTTGCGAATCACCATCAGTTGTTTGAGCTGTTCCTAGCCACCACCGGCTCCCGCGCCTCCATGCGTCCGTAGGAGAGAGAGGGAGGGGGCAGAAAGAGAGACGGGAGGGAATGAGGGAGGGAGTAAAGAGAGAAGAGGAGGGGAATTTGGAGGCATAATACTATTGCTGCTGAGCCTTTTTCATTTTGCGTCTTCCGATGTGTCAATCTAAGTCTATTGCCACTCTATCAGTTCGTCAAAACTGTGTGAGTCCATAAATTCTTTGTTAGTCAATCAATTGCTTTACTAACCTTAGTCCATCTTTTTGGATGAGTGTGATTTTCTTCCTTTTGCATAGCTGCAGCCGCTGCTCTTCTCTTTGAGCCGCTGCAGATCGTAGAAATTTTTATGATGACGCCGCTTCAGTTTGAGCCGTCGTCCCGAGATTCTAAGGTGGCCACGCATTTTCTACACTGCGCCTTCGCTGCGCTTCTCGTGCACTGCGCCACTGCCGCCTTGGCTTAGATATGCACTGTTATGTTTCTATCTATCTTTCTTTGGCTTGATTTGACAATTCTTTCTTTTTGTATCACCTTTCACATCCTCTTTATTGTGTTGTTGTGGTTGACTTTGCTCCCGCTTACCTTTACTTTCCCAGCCCCTGTTCTTTGTGCTTTTTGGGCTGTTGCACGATTCCGGATGCTTGGTATTCGACACAATTTTCCAAGGGTTGCACGCTATGATGACAACTTCAAGACTCTGACTTTGGATTTTTCCTATTTTAGTGTCAACTCTTTTCAAATGTAATGATATTGCATACATCTTATATTTGAGAGGGTGTTAAGGGTATTTAGGTCATTTTCTATTGTCTAGGGTTTGAGTCCATGTGTGTCTCATATACTACGGGTGTGTTTGGTTGAGCTGTGGCTTCTGAAAAAGCTGCTGTGAGCTGTTGGCTGTGGAAAAGCTGCTGTAGGTTGTAGGCTGTGAAAAAGCTGAAAGCCGTTTGGTTGAAACAGCTGTGAAACTGTAGGTTTGGTAAGAAATACCTGTAATGCCCCTGAAGGCCTGAGAGACTGTTTATATGCAAATTGATCCTTAAACACTATGTTGTTCACTGATTCGCATGTAAATGACCATTTTAGAAAGGGAAAATTAAATTTTGTAAGTTTTGCATCCAGCATTAACATATGGTCCACATAAATAGAACGATAGCATTTTACAAAAAGATATAGGGCTCATATAATGATGTCCTCCGTCAACATAATTATCCCCCTCTTGCACTAACCAAAGCATCAGCTATCCTACTGCGAATGGTATTCATGGTATCCTCATTCTCCACATCTGGACTCTCATCTCCTTGTGTTTGTGCTGTGGCACTTGTTTGTTCTAGCAAGTACTCCTCATTAGCATCACATCTATCGAACTCCATATCATGCAAATTGTTGTCACGAATAAAATTATGCAACGCCATACAAGCAAGAATGATATGCTTCTAAGTACGAGTTGAGAAACTTGGCATGCCCTTCAAAATACGCCACTTCTGCTTCAAGACTCCGAAAGCCCGCTCAATGACATTTCGAAGGGATGAATGCAAGAAATTGAACACCTCGTACTTCCCTTGAGGAGGTCGCCCAGAACGATGCCGAAATTCTGGTATATGGTATGTGCTTCCTTTGAAAGGGGCAAGATACCCTATTCGGTTTGGATAACCAGAGTCCACGAGATAATATTTTCCTATAAAACCAAATCAACAAAGGCAAATAATAATACAAGTATTGCTAACTTAGTAAGGAACCATGGATACCTTTAGGAGGCACGGGAAATGAAGGAAAATTTGTCAATGCATGATTGAGGATCCGTGTGTCATGTGCAGAACCCGGCCAACCAGCAACCGCAAAGATAAACCTCATGTCAAAGTCACAAACAGCTAGCACATTCTGAGATGTATATCCATGTCGACATGTGTGTTTCCCTGTATTCACCTTTGTGCAAATACCGCTCAGTGTACAGTTCGCCCATTTGACCACTAACATGTACCTTGTCAAATAACATATGTAGATCATCAAGGTGCTTCGGCCCTTGTTTTCTAAACCTCACATGGTTGCATTTGATTCCTTTGTCAGGATTATTGCATCTCTTAAATTAAATGGGAAAAGTTAGCAAGGCACACCATATCAAAGCATGGAAAAAGAATAATGAACAATGACACCATATCTTACCGCAAAGTGTTCATCCCACCATTCCTTAGAGCATTCAACAGTTTGCTTTGCCTCATCCCATCCAAGCCCAGTGGCATAATTCTTGAACTCCATAAACCATGTATATTCCTTTTTCATATTGTCTAACTTGTTCTTCAATTGTTTCTTTGTTCGTTTTTGACCCGATTTTTCTTCAAACTTAGATACCAGATTTTTCCAACCAGTCCTAGTAAAAATTCCCATCGGCCTATTCCCAGCTTCTATCTCTCCTTTGCAGACATCAATCAACTGCCTCACAAAGGCATCACCCCAATCTGCCTTATCACCCATTCTTGAATCAAACAAAATAATTATTTCATTCAATGCTAAACACCATATACACCATGCTGAATCATGGCAAAAATTATTTCATTCACAAAAATTATTTCATTCAATGCTCAGAGGGTATGAACCTGTAGGCGGAGCAGAGCCGCCGGAGGCTTGGGGAGGCGGGCTTGCGGCCGGAGGCAGAGCAGAGCGGCCGGAGGCTTCGGGAGGCGGGCTTGCGGCCGGAGGCAGAGCAAAGCCGTCGGAGCCTTGGGGAGGCGGGCTTGCGGCCGGAGGCGGAGCAGAGCGGCCGTTGGCTTCGGGAGGCGGAGCGCAGCGGAGCGGAGCGGAGTGGAGAAGCGCCAAACAGAGAGGCCGGAGCGGAGCGGAGCGCAGCGGCCGGAGAGGAGCGGAGCGACCGGAGAGGAGCGGAGCAACCGCCGCCACAAACCCTAGCGCCCGCCCTCACGCCTCACGCGCTTGCCGAGCCGCCTGGGAGCACGCGGTTGGGGAAAGAACGAAGCGATAAGTGAGTGGCAGGTGGGTAATTTCTCTGGGAAAGCCGGTGGAAGCACCTCAGAGGCTGCTGTGAAAATTGAACTGCATCTAAAGCAGCTTTCCCCCAAAAGCCGATGGACACAATGGGCCTTTGGTTAGCTTTTAGCTTTTTAGAAGCAAAAGCACTTCCTAAAAGCCCAACCAAAAGGACCCTACATATAGCCCTATGGATTGCTATTGCAATATACTCAACATTCACATTTCCATTCTTTCTCACCTTTTAACACTCACGTGATATTACTCTTACAGAAAAGAGTTCTTCATACAGCCAGTTGATTCTTATAAATTTCTACAGCACCATATACTACAAAGACGTTCCGTTAGTTCAGTTAATTAGTTGATTGATGATGTGTTTTTGTGAAACAGATAACACATGCGCCTCATACAAAATTACACATACCTGATAAATATTGACAATGAACTAACCAATCATGTGCACATTATAATTGCAACTAAATAGGCTTGTTCAGGAACATGTGGCTATGAGTTCTGCATCATTATTCATTAACATGGCCCTTTACATGGTTCTTGGTGTATTTGAATATCGGTCGGTGGAGTTCCCAAAATTCACTCCGAGCAGGAACTACTGAGCCACTTGCATGTTGCAATGGTGTAAAACCAACCAACTCGTAATCATTTAGAGTTAGGTGTAAAACCAAACATTGAAGCATTTACTAATCATGGTGCATGCCATGAAATTCAATTGTCAGCTGTAAGTGACAAGCCTTGTTGTTTGGTTTATTTTTCCTTTCTAAGATATTCCGTGTTACCTCTGGGCTGAAAGCAGTTTCTCTTCTCTTTTCTGATTCATAGAGGAGTTATATAGCCTTGTGGGCCTGTTCTTTTTGGCTGTGCCTTGTGGCTTTTGGCTTTTGGGTTGTTCGTGTGAGAGATTACAAAATAACTGAAACTCACGTGCGATTTTTGCCGATATAAATAAAGTCGGTCCAGTATGTACTATAATTAACTAGTAGACTCTATCTTAAAAATACATTTAGTTTAAAAGTTAGTTATTATAGAAAAGCCAAAAGTTGGGAAAAAAAAAACAGGCCCGTTTCAGTAGGCGGTTTGTTACAGCCTTACAGGTACATTTCTTGGTTACAAGAGGAGGTTGTGAGGTGGTATTTTCCTCTCGTGTCATTTGATACTATTTTTGAGTGACGGAAACTTAGTTGTAGTATACAAGGACAGGCCTACGCATACATAAGTCGTTTGGGCTTTCGTTTTCGCTTTGTCCAAAAAAGTTAACGCAGAGTTACTACATCTGGATCCTCAAGCATTTGTATTTAACTACTCTATACTTAACTCTTGATGTGGGATGAATCCTACCACTACACTTGGGCTGCACGGGCCAACACTAATTGGCATAGGTGTTACATTAATACCGGTAGTTCTAATGATAATTCCTGCGATTAGTCGGTTGTACTTATTTAAACTTAAGACTTTTATGATAGATTAGGTCTTTAGGGATCTCTAGGGTAGATCTAGCGGGGTGCTTCTTTTCTCTAGGGTTCTTGATGTTCTACCGAGAGAGAGAGAGGGGTACCGACCTTCGGATGTAGAGGAAGCAGAAGCGGCCATCACGGGTACGCTCGGTGACGTCTGCGCACGGGCAGCGACGGTCGGGGAAGAGGTGCGGGGCTCCTCGGCGGCGTGTTCCGGGCGGCGGCGTCTCCCTGGCGGCGGTGAACGGCGGTGGAGCTTCCCGTCGCTACAGCGCCCCCTCTTAGATCGGTCTAGGGTTTTGTCGGTGGGGTGGCGGCGGCACCGGTCAACCTTGTGATACGTGCCGCCCAGCCCCCACCTCTGTTTATATAGCGCTGGCGACAGGGGCCCACCAGCCTATTGGGCTGGGCGCCCCCGATCAGGGCGCGGTCAAAGGGTTGGCATTTGGCCGTTGGGCCAAATGCCTGAGATCATCCTAACATTCTCCCCCTTGATCTCAATCTATACTTTATCTTTAATTACTTTTGACTTTACACATTCCATCACAGATTAGTGCATAGAACATGTCTCATCGTCACGGTCAATCGCCGATAGATTCAACAGCTACAATACACCTCTCTGTTCTGAAATAGTTACTTTAATCTTTTGGGTCATCTTTTAGTCCAGGTATCATAGGCTTTCCCTTAAACCCATGCCGGCTACATGTTCTCTGAACACGTTGGGTGGTAAGCCTTTAGTAAGCGGATCCGCTAACATGTTTGCGGTACTTATGTGCTCAAGACTTATAATTTGATCCCGAACTTTATCTTTCACAACATAGTACTTTATGTCAATGTGTTTGGCAGCACCACTTGACTTATTGTTGTGGGCATACGTTACTGCGGGTTCATTATCGCAGTACAACTTAAGTGGTCTGTTGATGTCGTCAACCACTTTTAAACCGGGTATGAACTTCTTTAGCCAGTTCACCTGCCCCGTAGCCTCATAACATGCTACAAACTCGGCATACATTGTGGACGATGTAGTGACGGTTTGTTTTGAGCTTTTCCACGATATAGCTCCTTTAGCGAGAGTGAACACATATCCGGATGTAGACTTTCTATCATCTCCCGCAAAATCAGAATCTGTATACCCCACTATATGGAGTGAATCTGATCTTCTGTATGTCATCATGAGGCCTTTTGTTCCTTGCAAATAACGCAAGACTTTCTTTATCAATTTCCAATGTTCTATTCCAGGATTGCTCTGGAATCTGCCAAGTAACCCGGTAACAAATGCTAAGTCAGGGCGTGTGCACACTTGAGCATACTGTAAGATTCCGACGGCTGAAGCATATGGAACCGCTTTCATTTGATCGATCTCATACTGGTTCCTGGGGCATTGAAAATCCCCATATCTGTCGCCCTTGACTATATGTGCAGGTGAAGGACTACTTTTATGCATACCAAATTTCTTTAAGACTTTCTCTATGTATGCCTTTTGTGACAGTCCCAATACCCCTTTGTTTCTATCTCGGTGAATTTCGATCCCTAGAACGAATGAAGCTTCACCAAGATCTTTCATATCGAAGTTTGAGGACAAAAATTTCTTTGTTTCCAGTAGCAGACTGACATCACTACTAGCTAGTAGGATATCATCCACATACAGGATTAGGAAGATAAACTTCCCATCTTTAAACTTTGCATAAACACAGTTGTCCTCTACATTCTCTTTAAACCCAAATTTTCTTATTGTACTGTCAAACTTCAAGTACCACTGTCTTGAAGCTTGCTTTAACCCATATATTGATTTCTTTAGGCGGCATCCCATTCTTTCATTTCCTTCCACGACAAAACCTTTCGGTTGTGCCATGTAAACATTTTCCTCCAAATCCCCATTAAGAAATGCCGTCTTTACATCCATCTGATGTAACTCTAAATCATAATGTACTCTAATGTCATTATGATTCTGAAGGAGTCTTTACATGAGACTGGAGAAAAGGTCTCATTGTAATCAATCCCTTCTCTTTGCGTAAATCCTTTTGCCACAAGTCGCGCTTTGTATCTTTCTACATTCCCTTGGGAGTCATGCTTTGTCTTGTAGACCCATTTACAGCCTACTGTTTTGGCTCCTTTAGGAATAATTTCCAAGTCCCAGACTTTATTAGTCTTCATGGACCTCATCTCCTCTTCCATGGCCTCAAGCCATTTTGAGGAATTTTCGCTTCTCATGGCTTCTTCAAACGAGGTGGGATCATCCTCCATTTGAAATTCCTCTGTATGATAAATCTGATAATCATCAGAAATAGCTGATCTTCTTACTCTTTGAGACCTCCTCGGGGCCTCCTCATTTGGTACATCTACTGTTTGAGGCTGCTGTTGCTCCCCCTCATCTGTGGCAATAGGTTCTATACGATCCTGAAGAACAGGTTCTTCATTCTCATTCATTGTTGCCACGGGAGGAACAATAACAGGTGCTGGCACCACAGTGTCTTGCACCATCGGTGCAGCGACAGCAGGTAGTGTGAAGAATGGCTCTTGAATCATCGGAGTGGGCGCATACACCCGCTTCTCTTCAAGGTCAATCTCTCGAGCTACCATGCTCCCCCTCATCATTTCATCCTCTAAGAAGACAGCGTGTCTTGTTTCTACAAACTTTGTATATCTGTCTGGACAGTAGAAACGGTAACCTTTTGACTTTTCAGGGTAGCCAATGAAATGGCAACTTACTGTTTTGGGATCAAGTTTCCCAAAGTTTGGGTTAAATACTTTAGCCTCAGCAGGACTCCCCCACACACGTAAGTGGTTTAGTGAGGGAACTCTTCCTGTCCACAACTCGTACGGTGTTTTGGGCACCGACTTACTAGGCACTCTGTTGAGAATATGAATGGCGGTTTTCAACGCCTCCATCCATAAACTCAATGGCAGTGTGGAATAGCTCATCATGCTTCGCACCATATCCATCAAGGTACGGTTGCGTCTTTCAGCTACTCCATTTTGCTGAGGTTCGCCCGGCATAGAATACTGGGTCACTATGCCATTTTCCTGTAAAAACCTTGCAAAAGGTCCAGGAACTTGTCCATATGGGGTATGTCGACCGTAGTACTCCCCCCCACGATCAGATCGGACTATCTTAATCTTTAAATCGTGTTGGTTTTCAATTTCAGCCTTAAAAATCTTGAATTTATCCAAGGCTTCATTTCTTTCTTTGATTGGATAAATATATCCAAAACGGGAGTAATCATCTGTGAATGTTATGAACAAGTCATATCCATCCACACTTTTAACAGGAAAAGGACCACAAATATCTGTGTGAATAATTTGTAGAACTCCTGTGCTTCTTTTAGCGTCTTTTTTAATTTTCTTTACATATTTTCCTTTAATGCATTCTCTGCATTGTTCTAAGTCTGAGAACTCTAATGGAGGAAGAATATCATTCTTAACTAGTCTTTCTATTCTCCCCCTCGAAATATGGTCTAAACGACAGTGCCATAATTTCGATGACTCATCTAGAGTTCTCTTTCGTTTTCTGTTTACATTCGTAGACGAGGATTCAATCACTTTCTCGCACGCAACATTCCCATTATCGCATACGACATTCACATCATCACATAATGATAACAAATAAAGCTCATTCTGTAAGATGGCAAGACCAACACATTCTTTATTAAACATTATTTCACACTTGCCATTTCCAAAATTACAATCATAACCATCTTTGTCCAATTTTGAAACACTAATCAAATTCCTCTGTAAAGAGGGTACAAAAAGGACATCTCTAAGTAAAAGAGTGGAGCCATTAGCTAATTCTAATGAAAGATCGCCAACGGCTTCAACTTCAGCTTCAACTCCATTTGCAACTTTAATGCATCTTTCTTTTCTTTGCGTAGTCCTCGTTGAACGGAATCCCTGTAAAGAATTAGCAACATGAATAGTTGCTCCTGAGTTAATCCACCAAGTGGATTTCGAATATTGCACATACAGGGATTCATTTATAAAGGTAATAATGTTCTCACCTTTCTTTGCCATTATCATCTTTAAATAATCAGGACAGTTCTTCTTGTAGTGTCCCGTCTTCTTGCAGTGAAGACACTGGTCTTTGTCTACATCAAATTTGTTCTGTTGAGGCTGATGGACAGAGGCTTTTCCCTTGTTCTTTGAGAAGGAGGTAATGTTGAAGTTCTTTTTCTTGTTATCCTTCACATAGTTGATAGAACCACCATGTGAGGATTTGATTCTTTCCTCCTCTTGCACACACATGGCTATGCACTTTTCCTAGTCCCATTTCTCGGGCTGCATATTGTAGTTGACAACAAAAGTGTCAAACTCTTTGGGCAAGGAAGCAAAAACCAAGTGAATAAGGAACTCATCCTTGAGAGCCAAATTCATTGGTTTAAGTTTAGATGCCAAGTTGCTCATCCTAAGAATGTGCTCTCTTATGCCATTGCCACTGCCAGAATACCTTTCTGTTACCAGCTGCTTAATCAGCTGTGTAGCATAAGTCTTTGAAGAGCCAGTGAACTGACTCTTTATTTTATCAAGATATTCTGTGACAGTGTCACACTCTGCAATTGAGCCCACAATCGCAGGCTCAATTGTGTTCTTTATCACAGCCATACATTTCTTGTTGGCTGTGGTCCATTTCTTATGATCAAGGTCATAAGACATCTGTAAGGGAGCATGATCCCTCTGTCTTTTCTGCCATGCAGTATCATCCTCATTTTGTTCCCTCACTGGTGCCAAAGGCTCAGTGGGACGTGCTGTAGTGAGGACCCAGTCCACCTCAGCCAAGATAAACGCTAAGTCTATCTTTTTCTTCCACTCTCCATAATTATCTCCTTTGAGAGTGGAGATCTCTCTGATACAACTCATCAAGTTGTATCCTCCTTCGAAAAATATTTCAAATAAAGTGAGAACATAACAGGAAAATTATATGCCTTATTTCCAACGTTGGTCAAAAAATACGACATACAATTTAAATCAATTTTATCTATACATTAAATCTACATCACCGTTGGGCAGAAATAGAAATAATGCATAAAATCATCAATTAAAAAATTATAATATTGTTATTATCAACGTTGGTCAGAAAATAACAATATCATAATTATCTGGGATTTATCTCTATTTTCCAAAATTAAATTCTCCCGTTGGTTCGAATTTAATAATGAAAAAACAATCAATATTAACTTTTGCAGCGGAAACTGTAATTATTCTAAAAATAATTCAATATTCAGAAGCATTATACAATACTCATTTAATCTCTGAAAAAATATACACGTTGGTGCAAAAATTTGCAGAGATTTGGATCAATTTTCAATCAAATGTACTAAAAAAATGCTTCTGAAAAAACAATAAAAAACAATTTTTTTAGATTTTACTGTGCAAATCGGCCATTTGGCCCGGCCTGCGCAGCTGCGGCCCACGCCACGGCGGCCCACTCGGCCGAGCCTCACGCGCGCGCGCCCGCGGTCTCACGCACGCGGCGGCCCACTCGGCCGCGCCTCAACGCGCGCTGGCCCGCGGTCTCACGCACGCGGCGGCCCACTCGTCCGGCCTCTCTCGCGCGCCTCACGCGCCCACGCGCGCGGACGTCGCGCCGCCCCCGCGCCCGGCCACAACCTGGGCCTGGGCCGGCTTTTCCCTCGCCCGCCTGGGTCGAAAGTCGCCCGCGAGCGCTCGGCGCGATCTCAGCCGTCGGATCGCATCCGACGGCTGCGCGGCGTTCTCGCCCGATCAAAAACCGCGTGCGACGGACGCCCCCGAAACCCTAACTCATTCTCTCCCTCTCTCTTCTCTCCCGTCGCACCCGAGCGGCCGCAGCGGCGGCGGCGGCGCCTTCGTGCACGCCGCCGGAGAAGGAGAAGAAACCGGCGCCGCCGCGGGCCCTCCGTGTCGGCGCCCCTCCGAGCGCGCGCGCTCGGATCTGTCCCGAGCGTCGACGGTGGCCGCACGTGGAGCGCCGGCGAGCCCACGGCTCGGCAGATCTCCCGCACGCCAGCGACGACGACGGTGGCCCGGTAAGTCCGGTCTTTTCAGATCTAGGGTTAGGGTTTGACCCGTTCCCCTCTCTTTTCCTTTTCTGTTTTCTAGGGTTCGGGGGGGGGGTTCGTCCTCTGTTCTTTCTTTCCTCCGTCTGGATCTAAAACTAGGCGCTCTGATACCATTGATAGATTAGGTCTTTAGGGATCTCTAGGGTAGATCTAGCGGGGTGCTTCTTTTCTCTAGGGTTCTTGATGTTCTACCGAGAGGGAGAGAGGGGTACCGACCTTCGGATGTAGAGGAAGCAGAAGCGGCCATCACGGGTACGCTCGGTGACGTCTGCGCACGGGCAGCGACGGTCGGGGAAGAGGTGCGGGGCTCCTCGGCGGCGTGTTCCGGGCGGCGGCGTCTCCCTGGCGGCGGTGAACGGCGGTGGAGCTTCCCGTCGCTACAGCGCCCCCTCTTAGATCGGTCTAGGGTTTTGTCGGTGGGGTGGCGGCGGCACCGGTCAACCTTGTGATACGTGCCGCCCGGCCCCCACCTCTGTTTATATAGCGCTGACGACAGGGGCCCACCAGCCTATTGGGCTGGGCGCCCCCGATCAGGGCGCGGTCAAAGGGTTGGCATTTGGCCGTTGGGCCAAATGCCTGAGATCATCCTAACATTTTACTGTTACACCTCTCTTTGATTATTTTCATTATTTTCACTACAACCACTTGCTTCGTTTGCTCTTCTTCATTCTCTATTCTTGCATAAATGATAACACCAATCCTTTTTTTTTTGAACGGGAAACAGTAGGGGAGAGCCCTACTTAAATATATTAAATATAAAACAAAACAAGAAGAAACAAAGAGACTGCTAAAAACAGAAAAAGATCACAAAGCCCTAGCTAACCAATCAACTAGGAGTAGCCCTTTCTTTTAAAAACTGTAAATCTTGGAACAATTGTTTCTTCCATCTTGAGGTATCAGCAGGAGACCCTTCAAAGATTTTGTTATTCCTTTGAATCCAAATGTTCCAGCATATAGAATTCCAACATTACTGACCGAATGAACACCCAAAAAATAGATGGCACCAATCCTCCAATACTCCATCTCTGCAAAGAACACAGATTATATCCTCTACAAAGAAGTTTTTCTTAAGTAGTATGCCTTTTATGTTTAACTTCTCATATAAAAGAATCCAAAGGAACACTTTGTGCTTCATCATGCATTTATTTTTTCAAATCCAATTGAATATACGAGAGGGTTGATTATGACAGAGAGTGCCAGGCACATTTTCCTGGTAGAGAAAGATTCTGAATTCCAAATGGAAGTCCAATTGTCCATATCTTCATTAGAAACAACCATTGACAGTCTAGTTTGCAAGTTTTGTAATTGAGTAGAGGCAATCTGAGAAAGTGAATGATGGAATAGAGTCAATAGACCATGGACATCAGGTTGAGAGATATGATAACACCATCCTGGCTCGACAGGTTATTGAGGATGCCGGATTAGAAGAGAGTCAAGAAGATGCTGTTGAGGTTGAGGCTGATGGTTCAACTGATGGCACTATCCTTGTGGATGGAAATCATAGTGAGGAACAGTGGGGTACGAACAATGAAGAACCATCAGCATAAAAGCTGTAGTTGAGCAAGTGTACAGTCCTAAATCCTTCTTGTCCTGGTCTTTTCTCCCCGTGCACCAGTGCTCTAGGGAAAACCTCCTGCTGGACATACATATCCTTCAGTTTTCCTCACCAGTTGGACTTTAATCTTTAGGCAATACGACGCCTTTGGGCTTTTGACTGGGCTTAGGTCTGAGTGTGTGCATGGGGCATTTCAGGGAGTCTTGATCGACTTAAAGTTTCATTAATTTTATTATGGAACTGGCCAAATTATTTCTAAAATAAAAATTCCAGTCCAATTCTTCCCTTCCTCCCTTGGGCTATTTAACTAAAAAAGTGCCTGCTTCCTTGATATCTTTCCTTGATTGATTGTGTGCAATATATATATTGTAAACAGACAGAGTTTTCAATGGGCAAACTAAATTGACGTAGGGATCAGTTATAGCTTCTTTTATGGACATTATTTTGGTATTCTAGTTAATCTGTTGCTTTGACCTGCTTTGTGTAAACGGTGTTTGAACATGAGGCCCGCTCAACCTTTCAAAGTAGATATTTGCCGTACATGATTCGATACAAAATGTTTCTAATGGCTGTCTTATATTTTTGCAGTGCTGACTCCTGACCAATAGTGGATAATTGGACAGCAGCTTGCTTCAGTGGTTTAGTTTGTAAAGGTGGAGTGCTCTTCCAAGTGTAAAGTACACACAGATGGTCTTTATCTCAAATATTCATTTTCTTGAGTCAATAGGTATACAGTAATTTCTTGTTGCAGGTTGCTGACTGCTACCGAGACCATGTAAAAGCCGTCTTTCTTTGCTCCTATAAACATTGGATGTGCTCTAGGATTGGCCTATCCGATTACAAAGTTCGACAACAATGAATCAGCACTTTGCCCTTGAGCCAGATAGAAAATTTTGCACTCCGTTTTTACATAGAGGTCAGGTCTGTAGGTTTTCGGGACTTTTTTTTTTTATTATAGGGTATGTGAGAGACTCCTTTTTTTCTTCTCCTGAGATTGAATTTGATTGGTGATTGGAGGTGCTATATTTTACACATAGGACAGTCGCCTGCCGGTTCAAGAATGTTTCTCCCGTCCCGTCATGTAAGCCTCAACATGGTTGGGAGACAGTACATTGGACTCGGTGGGAGCTCTGTATCATTCTTGTTATACCTCGGCAGCTGTGGTAACTACTTACAAAGGCTTATGCGTTTCATTGTAAATGTGGGCCATGTTGCTAAGCTGTGAGTTTATTATATATATATTTTTTGTGCTTATGCTGGCTGTCACGGGCTTACTAAATCCACTAGAGAAGTGGGCTTTGATGGGCCTTAGAATATATCTATTACATGGGCTGACTGTTGTAGGACTGGGCCAACTAATACGCTGGTGACCTGGGCTGAGTTAACCATGGGCTGTATACAGGCAGATCTGGCATCACATGGAGAGAAATGCAACCAGATTCGAGCTGGGCCAGGCTGCGCCATCAGATACAATTCAGGCTGTTCCTTTAGTTCTGCCATCCTCCTCTCCAGGAAGAAAAGGAAAAAAGAAAGAGTGATTAATCACAATTATATATCTCAATGATTGTACTTGCTTGTTCCTTGACACAAGAAGAATAAAAACGATGTCTCCAAATAAAGGAGAATAAAAACGAAATAAGAACTGAGAAGTACCACCAAATGATACGTAATACAATAGCACAAGGAAATAAAAAGAACCGATTAATCACACAATTATACATCTTAAAAGAGTATACAGTCTGATAGCATCGTCCACATTAAATTGAATAGCCAGATGGACTAGAAATAACATTCTGAACTAAGAATATATGAGTCCACTCAAAAGATCCAAAACAATAACTATTCGAGGCACAAGGCCCTGCTGAATATACATATGGTGCAACTCATGCGAAATGCCAGCGACATAAATATACAAGAAAATAGGGCGGGAAGCCCCCCAGAACTCTTGCTCTGATGCTTATGCCCAGTCAAGAGATATATGCGATCATCTTCCTTTCAGAACAGGTTACAGGGAACTACAGTCGACAAATACACAACCAGTCGTACGAAACAAATTCTCTCGAGGGCTTTGATGCATTCTGGTCTCACTGGGCACCGCAAACCCTTGTCCGAAGATGCAAAAGACTCCAAAACAACAGGTGATATGGTATGTCCACATTTGATAAGTTTCTTACCCAAAAGGATTTCCCCCAACAGAGCCATAGGAAGGTGAGGGGCTTGGCTGGGGGTATCTGGGAGCAGCTTGTTGATCAAAGTCCATGTTGAGGGAACTCAACCCTCCCTGTTGCCTGTGATGAAACAGGTCAGACATCAGTGTTGAAACCAAAAAATGCACAATGTAACACAGGTAGTATGAGGTGTATTCGGACGTTTTGTGTCATGCTAAGGAAGGAAAAGGAACTAAATATTGTTTTAAGGGCCCTTAGAACCCCAATTATCAGGATTGGAATGTATCTGGTAGGAACTACTCTTAAAATGGAAGAATGAGATTGCTTTAAAGGTTTAAACAAGGACTGTCCATGCCACTAGAAGGTGGAGAATGGCTAGTAGAATAAAGGCGGGGTTGCTCTGAAAGTTGATGGCCTTCAGTAGTTCATCTCAACCATACAATTTGATCCAATGGCCACGATTGACAAATTACAATTATTCTATTCTAAGGTTGTTTCCTACGGGATGCATGCCATACCAGGGATGTGATATAGATTAGTGAAAAATGGTAATTAAACTAAGCTCATATGCAAAAGTCCAGCACTACACATTTCAACTTAGGAGATATACAAAATACAACTGTAACTCACATTGGAAGCAAGCTGCTAGGTAGCTGCTCAGACATGTTGTTTGGAGCTTGCTGCATCATGTAATGGTCTGAAGTTGTACCGCATATTAGCAAAGCATGAAAAAGAGTACGAAAGTTCAAGACTGTAATAAGGAAATAAGTAAATACTTGGAGATGCAGATGATTGATACAACTGCTGAGGTTGTTGTGGTGGAACTCCAAAACTAGAGGTACCAAGTAGGGCTGGGGAAGTTGTGCCTGCTGATGCTCCTAGTGGCCCAGATAGGGGCTGACCAAGGGCACAACAAAAATGATTGTGTTAATGGAACAAATGATGAACATGGTGAACAGAGTTAATGTGGGTATCAAAATGCACCATCAAGTACTTCAAACTAATTCGCTTAACAGTACAGTATTTTTTTATCAATATTTACAAGAATAGCATGCCAAATATGCAAAATGATCCCAGTTTCAAATATTTTGTAAAAGAGAGATTTCATACCGTGTGAGCTTGAATTGAAGCCGGCTCATTTCCGAGATCAAAAGGGTTTGAAGCTTTCAAAGGTTGGGGATGTGCATGTTGTTGATATACAGGTTGTTGATACGCAGGTTGAGGAAATGCTGCCTGAGGATATGCTTGCATTCCTTGCAACTGGGAGTGGGATATCATTTATTTTGTAAGACAGATAGTAGAAATAAAGATACATCAATAAATTACTAATATGAGAATGACAAAGATACCATTCCAGCAGGATACTGCATGACATATCCCATTCCAAATTGTGGAGCTCTGTGCCAACCAGGCATTGTTGGAGTTGCAGGTGGATATAGTGAAGTAAAGAAATCCTGCACAGATTCGATCTGATGTCAGTAATGCTGATGCAATGTTTTTGTTGAATTGCATGGTGTCGACTCCATCAGTTAATATTTTTTTAAGTTCTTTTTTTTAAAAAAAAATATGTCAGTTGTCTACTTGTCTTCAACTGACAATAAGGTAATGATCTGGCAAATGAACCCACGTGATAATACACAGAGAACACAAGTGCACTGTGGTTAATGTCAATCAATATGTCTGGGCATGGAAAGCACTACTTTACTGAAACCAAACTCAAACTGATAACTGTATCATTGTACTCATGACTATATCATTGTGCCACCTATCAGGGGTGGACCTAGGGCCCGGTCTAGGGGGGTTGTAGCCTCTCCCTCACATGCGCCGGCCTCGGTGCCCCCCCCCCCCCCCCCCCCAGGTCTGAGGACGACGGCGCCATAGTCGGCTACACCAAGAGCGAGCACTGCCTAGGTATCGCCCCCCATATTCCTACGCCTCCCTCCCGCAATGGCTTCAGTTCGCCTCCATTTCGATCCGCGACGCAGTGTTCACTAATTTTTCTTGTGTGCGTGCACGCGTGTTTTTGCACATAATCTAAAGGATCTGCAGAGGTTTCTGCGGTGGGACGACCCGCAGCAGCAGGAGGTTTTCAAGCAGGTTTGTAAGTGGAAGATCACGTCGAGAGATCTGGTGCCCATCATTGAGAATTACCAGGCTGATCGCAATCTGGTGATCACTGCAGGTAAATTGTTTTTCCTTTTGCTTCCTAGAATTCTGAAAGGGTTATACGCGGCAGTTTGTTTTAAGTGGATCACCTACAGGGTTTGAAACTCGTGGCTAGTTAAAGCAGTAATTTCAATGTCAAAGGAGTTGCTGGTATAAGCACATTTTTTTCTCTTAATTTTACGAAGCAGACGAGCACAAATGTCAACAACTAGGTCATCATTATTCCTAGTCTTCATGACTGTGTAGTTCTGTTTACAGCTGATATTATTAAACAAGTAGTGCCCGGCATTTCGGATTCACTTATTAAATAACAGTCTCCCCTGAATTATTTTTTTCCAGTCCGTAGTTTTTTTTCCTGAGGAAACCAGTTTGTAGTTTTGAACTTCGCAAAATCATACTCTTGCTTTGTGGAACAAATGCATGAATGAGTGTTAGCAAGTATCTATCTAGACTTATCATGTCCATGTTTTTATTCTGTTATAATTTAGCGCCCCCCCCCCCGGGTCATTTCTGGGTCCACCACTGCCACCTATCATGGTCTGAACCATGGTTCCAAATACCGGCCGGTTACCGCCGGTAACCGGTCTTACCGGTGCCGATCGGAAGAAAAAAACCGCCGGTTTTTTATTTAATTCAAATTTAAACTTTTGAATGTAAAAATTAGTTTCTCTAATGATATTTACATTGTTTAACACTAATAGAATGTATTTAGACCCAATGTTGTCAAATCTATTCCTAAAGCAAGAGATGCTAAGTCCAATATGATCCCAAACTAGAAGTTTGACTTGGAGAATTTAGTGGTCTTAGTCCAATATTTTGGGGTCCTGCATTCTGAACCTAATGAAACATAACTGATATTACCACTCCTTGTATTAAAGGGTCAATGTAAACAGTAAATTTGAATCATGCATCTGAATGATACATGCCATGTGAGAATGGAAACATATCAGAACCATGACAATGCAGTAGATGTTGATTGATAGATGATTGTTTTAAGGAATTCCCAGTATTACTTACTAAATTAGCACCTTGCTGGTGTTGCTGACGATTTGGTGGGTAGCTACTTCCTAAATTAAAGCCAACTGACCTTGCCATCTGCTAAATTATATACTTGTCTGAAAATGATTTCTAGCCATAGTAAGCATGAGAATACCTCATCATGCCGACATGCCCTGACTTTTAGTTGATGTCTTATATGAAGAGTAGCAATGCCATATATAAGACATAAGCAAGAGTTAGGCTGCAGTCTTCATACTCAACTTTATTAAATACTTCATTAAATATTTTTCAATCTTCATACTTCATTCTACCGGTTTATCCGGTTTTTCCACCGGTTTTTCCGGTTACCGGACCGGTAACCGGTCTCCTCCCACCCCGCGCAAAAAATCCATTTGGCAAAATTTAACCGGTTTTTTTCCGGGATTTCCGGTAACCGGCCGGTTACCGGTACCGCCCGGCGGCCGGGATTTGCCCCGGTTCCGGTTTTTTGATCCTTGGTCTGAACCATTTCTTTAGTTTTCATTTTTTTCAATGTACCACCTGGTTTCTTCCCATATACCTTGCCAGTCAAAACAGATGCCATATGTCGAAGGCATCAAAACAAAACCATTGTTTCAATTCTGATCCTACCATGCCATGCATTATTTTTATGAGAAACTGCATTTATTGCAGATACTTCTATATCCACATAATAACTACTTATCCCCCATTGACATGCAATCTAATATGAACAACAACTTAGTCCCCATTTAAACACAATCTATGATAGTTGATCACATATGCCATGATTTATTCTACCTACAAGTTAACATATCTCATGCTAGTTAAACAAAACTCCAACTCTGACGGATGTCACGGATCAAATGAGAACCATTATTCTCAGTCCTGGCACACCAAGCCTTGCATTATTTTCTGAAATTTCTGAGGAACTACTCAGCATAGCAACTTGTTTTGCTTTCATAATTTAACAGTTTTGAGGTCTATCCCATGTATGCCCTAAACTGGATAAGTAACTGGTTCTATGCTTTGTCCCTGAAGCAGGTAACTTCCAATTTTATGATCTATTACATTAGAATTTAAAAATGGCATAATATTTTAAGTAGTTATAGTGTAGGAAATGCAAACTTATATTACCTACAACAGATCAATCAAGCAAGGGGTGGAGAACAATGGAATAGCTCATAGTATGAGGACATAGCAAACCACTGCATAAATAGATTTTCAATACTCTACAAACAGTTAATCACATACCGCTGGAATTTCTTTTCGGCCACTGGGGCCACTGGCTTTGTTGCCAGTAGAAGATGCTGCTGCTTGAACACCACTAGTTCCTTGTGAATTTGCAGGCAACTGAGATGGAAGACCAGCCGTGGGGGCAGCTAGAGCAGATTGTTGAACTGAAGATCCTTGGATGGACATTCCTGTTGAGGCCTGTAAAAGGTATCAAGTGAAAAAATTCTTTCAAGGCAATAAACTAAACTGTACATGTTTTGAAATTCTTTTGCAAAAGGGAGTACCTGGTTGCCTGCAATCCCAATGGGTGCACCAAATAATGAAGAATGCAACTGCTCTACCATGGGTGACTGTCCTCCATCATTTGCTTTTGAAGTGTGATCAACAGAAGCTGGAAAAACTAATGGAGTGGGTGCAGTGGGTGTTTCAGAGAATGATAGTTGTGCAAGTGCAGACTCGAGGGGATTTACATTGCTGCCTGCTTGCGGTGTTTGTTGCTGGCCAAAAGCATCAAAAGATGCCCAGTCACCAACGCTCACTGATGGAGCATTTTTTCCTTGTTCAAGAACAGGCTGTGCTGCTGGTGCATTAACAGGCTGTGGTGGCTGTGCATTAACAGGCTGCTGTTGTGGTGCAGGAGCTGACTGTGGTGGTGGGACAGATGCAGTAGGTTCAGAATCTGCACTAAAATCAATTAAACTTATTGCACTTGCCACCTTCATCCGTTCTGAAGTCCCCTCAGAAGACCCAATACCGCTGGCAGTAGATGTCCTCTACAGTTATGAAACATGTAAGACAGACAATTATAACTTTGTATCAAAATCTCAGCTTCAGGATAATATGCACACAAGAACATGCTGCTATTTCAAGAGAATATAAAAAGCAATGTTTGCAAGAAAGGAAACACCAAGAATGACAAGAACCTGTGGTTGTGGTGGAGGTTCAATGGTCCTGGTTCCATTTGGTTTTGGAGGATCAATTGATTTGGCTACATTTACATTAGGCTTTGGAGGTTCACCAATCCGAAGTTGAGGCACATCATCACCCAATATATCCCTCACTGGCCGTACAATAGGAGGACTAGACCCATCTGCTTCTTTCTGGTAATTTGGAGACCCGTTATCTGGCTTCCGTGGTTCAGAAAACCTGCGGTCCTCAAACCTTTGAACTGGAGTCGTTTTCCCAGATCTATCATTGCGATTTCTATCATCGACAACCTCAAAGTGGCGGGGACTTTTCTTATAGTCATTCTGGTCATAGCCAGGACTACGTTCTCCATAGGAATATCTAGAATTTCTGTCATCACTCCGTCCACTATAACTCCGACGATCAGAGTAACTTTCATTGTATGGAGGACTTCTTGAACCACCCCAATTTCCGTCAGATCTCCTATTTTCACTATATTCATCCTTATCATCCTGAAAAATGCAAATCAAAGAAATGAATTTAGATGAGAGTAAGATAGACATTTCCAAAGCCGGACATCAGTTACTGCATAATAAAAGACCTATAAGGAGCCAACATCACCTTTCCCCTTGGTGGCCTATCAGTGCTTCTTTCTCCTGTGTATCTCCGTTCCACGTAAACATGCTTAATGAAATTCCTCAATTTATCAGCATTACTGAAACCAAAAGAAACAGGTCATAATTCCAAAGACAAAGCAAACAAGTTTTGACATCGAAGAGGGAATTAATTATCAAAGAAAGATAACCTGCTGTCTGGGTACGAATTGCGGTGAGGATCCCATTCCTTGAAAAGTATTTGTCTAGCACGCTATAGATTATGCACAACCCATGCCAAAGTTAGACAGAAAAGGGCATGAAATTGATAGAAAATCATAAAAACAGGGGGGGAAATACAAGTTACCTCATTTCCTCCTTCTTGAAGAGCACTAACTTCTTGTGCAGTAAATTTAGCCATGGAAATTGATTTGACTCGATGCGTGAATTCTCGACTAGGGGAAACAAAAGAAAAAATGAAGCAGTTCATTATGAAAAGGAGACTTGGCAGATTCCAAATGGGGGTGGGGGCCCTGTTAGTTGGTTCCACCATAATGCATCCATAACAAAAGGCAGGGGAAGCCAGAAGCTAGAGAATCTGATCATTTAAAACTATAACAGATAAAAATGAAAAAGAACTGAAAAAGAATCTTACTGTGCTCCACTGCAATTGGTACAAACGAAGGTCGAAAAACTTGTGCAGACATATTGTGGGCCCTGTTCATATCAACATATGTGCATCAGTATTCTAAACACAAACCTTCAGAAAACAAGTATTGCGAACCAATACAAGCAAAAGTAAAAAAGAAGAAGAAGAAGAACAGGAAAGATAGACATATTATTCAGCAGGCTGAGACTCGTTAGTTTAGTTTACAGTGCAAATGAAATATGTGGGGCACTTAGAGGGTGTTCTTTTGGGCTGTGGATTATGCAAGGAAAACTAAATTGAAGGAAAACATTGGGCACTAATCTGAGCTTAGAACTAGCATTTAATTGCAAGAACAGAACTTCGTCCTCTAGAATCTTCACATATGAATTAAATGGGCACACTGAACTGTTTCTATTGTCAATTCCATCCAAGCCTAGTTCGTTTTGCAAAATTCTTCAAGTTGAAAACATTATATTTTGAAATTATACTAGAGGCGCCATAGAGCTAACAAGCATAGCAATAATGCAATTTTGATGCGGAGAGAATTAGGGAAGTTTCAATGTTATGTCTGATTAAAAGTGGTGAGACTTCCAAATCACCTCATCCTGCTGAGATTCTGTAACAAACAACTAAAAGTGTCTCATATAATGGAACATGTCATGTGGATGGGCAGATGGCATATGTTTTCCCCTTTTGAGAACAGTAAAATAACCTTTCACAACAACTGATGGCACCAAATTACTATAGCATCCAAATCCAACTGCTGCAATAACAATTAAGTATTAAAAAAACTTCACCGTTTTGCATCATAACAAAGTAATCACCAAGTGAAATTCGTAACTCTAGAGAAAGGGTAAAGGCCGACTGCCAAAACAATAGTCATCCAAATAGGCCGTGGCAATCTAGTTTCCTTATTGATAGCTGTGGTCCATAATAAATGATCATACTTCATACTAGGTAGCAAATCAGTCAAAGGCGCATATGGAGCAGTAAAGTGCCTCAAGTTCCACAAGGTGCGGCTCCTAAAGTGAGGAATGCACCTTGCACCTCTCAGTATAACAGAGTTTATGATAGAAAAAATAAAGAAAAAGCCAAAAGATCCATGGACCAAAGCAAGGCTGAATAATACACTAGGGTGGTCCTTAACTCTCGAGATTTAGTGAACCCTTAGCAGTCACATGGAGTTCACAAACAGCAGGTGCTTTGGGGTCTTCTAGTTAAGTAGTAGCGTGTTTAACCACCTAGCATGTGATGCATACACTATGAATATTGCAAATTTTGTTCTGAAAGATGACCTGCAATGCTATCTAATTTATTTGGTGTATTATTGAGCATCTATAAGGAAGTATTTTTGTTTTTGTTGATGATGCTTCTAGAGTATTAGCTTTGTTTTGTTTTCAACAAACGCCCCAAGTGCATGCGAATTTCACATTTGACAGCATTGGTAGCCAGCAATCAACTCCAAGACACCCATAATCCATTCTCACTTTACTTGTTGATAGCTTAGGCACATGTTGGTCATTGTTCCAATCCTAAGTCCTAACACCATGCCGTGTGATTACCATAATGTTGGAGCGAGGCATAATGTCCAGCATTGGGGCTACATTTTATTCCATATTTCCATCTCCTGAATTACAGCTCACCACTTAACCTACACAATAAGACCCCGCTCTTCGATCAGACACCTACAAATCCAGTCAATGAAACCCCTCAGTACGCGACGCGCTTTCATAACATAACGGATTAGCATTAAAAACCTGCAGCATTTCTAGCAACGATCGCGGATGAAGCCCAGCAAGCTCTAAACCACTTACCCCCCTCCTCCACTTCCCTAGCTCCCCGCCAACCCCACCATGATCTCCAAATCCGACCACATTCAGCAAGAGAAGTGTTCAAAGTTAGCCGAGAACTCACCAAATTGTTGCAGTTGATGCACCTCTTATTGGCGGGCAGCTTGAGCAGACCGCGTATGATCCGCTCGTTCCTCTCGTCCTCCTTCACCCGGCTCGCCATCGACGACATCCCCGACCACCGCAAACCCTAAAAACCACCACCAAAAAAGTCACTAAAAAACCCCCCGAAATAGCCCGAGATCCGGCGAAACACCGCCAGATCCGCCCACAATTATCACAAAATCACCAACAAACCGACGAGACCTCACCTCCAGAGACGACGCCTCCTCGGTGCGCGCGCGTGCGAAGGAGCCGAGGCGGTGGTGGCGGTGGCGGCGGCGACGAAAAGGCTGGCCTCTTTTGTTGCTGCCGCTGTGCTGCTTCGCTGAGGGTGTTAAGAAAACAAAAAAAAATTCTTTTTTTGCTTTTCCCCTCTACCTTCTCGTGGGTTTTGGAGGGGAGGTGATCGGAAAGGGAGAGAAGGCAGCGCGAAGCTGCCGGTCAACTGCCAGTGGAAACCGGCTGCAGCCGGTCGCCAGGCAGCAGGGGAGGCTGTTTCTAGAGGGGTGGTGGGGCCGGGTATTGCAGGGCCCACATTGCAGGGACGGTTGGGGTCGGGCGGGGCTGCTTTGGGTGCGCGGTGAGCTGGACGTGGGTTATTCTCTTACCGGCATTTCTGCTGTGGTTGGGTTTGTTGCTGGCTAATGATTCTTGTTAAGTGTTAATCACCGACAGGAGGGTGCGTTGCGTAGAGAGATTTTTTTTACCCTTTTTGATTACTTTCTGGGCTGTGGAGCCATGTAGCTGAGTTGGTGCCATGTACGGAGAGGCAGCATCGTTTTTATACTTCTCTTTTTATGACTTGATCTTCTGGTCTTTTTCTTTACCAAGATAGAAGAGCTCGCCGATCACTATAGCCTTTTATTTGATCTCAGTGTGAAGTTTACCCATTTCGACCTCTTTTCTTTCAAAAGAAAAGAGTTAGAGAAAGAAAAGAAAGTCATTCATATAAACAATCAAAAGTTTAGAACTTACTGCTTCTTTCATCTTGCAACTTACCAGTTGTAGAGCTTTCTCTTAGAAGCCTTATTCGCAAGTCTTTATTTTTTTCTTAGTTTCTACATCTTGATCTTCTCATTGTCGAGTGCATCAACTAGGGACTTTTCGTCACTCTTAGACCTACAAAAGTTAAAGGTAGACATAAAGAACTTGACAAATAGTCAAAGCATAAAAGACTACATATGGCAGTACCTTACCATGTCCTCGCCTCCTCGTAGAGTTCGATATTTTGCTGTCGTAACAGCATAAGTTGTCTATGGTATTCATCCACAATAACAATATTCTCTAAAGCCCTCTAAATAAAAAAGGACAGTGAGAAGCTAGAAAAAAACAATTATAAGAATGGCTGCATATTACATGCTTACATTTATGCTCGTTCGAGCAACCTTGACGAGTACCCACTCAGGATCTTTGAGTCTGTCGAGCTCTTCAACCTTGTTCCACCACACCTTTTAAAAGTGTTTATCATCAAAGACATTCCCACTGTTAGGAATATCCCTGGGGTGAGGAACTCAGTCACGAGATCAATATGAAGAAGATCTCACTACAAAAGCAGTGTCAAAAAACTTAGAGAAGAAATTT
The DNA here is from genome assembly GCA_017311315.1 of Dendrocalamus latiflorus. Classification (NCBI taxonomy): domain Eukaryota; kingdom Viridiplantae; phylum Streptophyta; class Magnoliopsida; order Poales; family Poaceae; genus Dendrocalamus; species Dendrocalamus latiflorus. Next base: position 43,407,508 of record CM029609.1, read on the forward strand.
GGGTACTCTTCTATTTCAGCTGCTCCTCCTTGGAGATTAAGAGGAACGTCCTCGACGATTTCCTCCTCGGCATGGTGGTCGAAGGTACTTCCAACTTCTTGGCCGGATGCTTCTACCCTATCTTCTGCCACTTTTTCTTCTGCTTCTTCGACCACTTCCATGGTCATAGTTGTCTCAGCTTCAACGATTGCTTCTGCCACTGGTATGGTGGTTGATTCTTTGACTACTTTCCTTATCGTTTCTATGACAACATGCAGAATCTCATGAGACTTCTCGATAGAAGCATCCTCAGAAGATAAAGGAGCTGAGCTAAAATCACAAGAAGGGAAGCACATCAGCATTATATAACACAAAAGGGTAAAATGCTATTCTTATGCTTTCGATTACATACCTTGTTTTATTTGCTTTGATCATGAATCCAGAAGAAACCTTCCCTATGGAAGATTTCTTTGACTTCTTCTCTACGACCACATCTGGTCGCTGAGGAATGGGGTCTCCTATGACCACGTCTGGTCGTAAGCCTTGAGCAAGTGCTGCAACTCCTTGTACTTCTTGCCCCTCCTATGATTGAAACTAGATTCGACCACATGAGAAGCAACTTCCCTTTCAACCATAGGTTCTGTTGATGCAGCAATTTTCTTCACAAAAGATATAAAACTTTTCCAGTTCTCCTTTTCAAGTTGCTTAATGAAAGCCGTGAGAAGTGCTGACTGAAAAAGTTTTCGCATCATAATAATAAGGTACCTTGATCTTAGGGGATGTTTGCTTCAATTCAACTGGCCTTGTTTCCTCTGTAGCAATCATGTTTGCAAAGAACTTCTTGATGGGGCTAGACGAGGGAGGAGCAGCACTCAAGCTTTCACCTTGCTTGTCAGCGTCCTTCACTATCTGATGCCTTTTGGCCAGAGGATCTTTAACTTCCTTCACCCTTTGGCCAATAACCATTAGTTCGACCTCTTGGTTGTCCTGATAGTTTGCTATGTCTACTTTCTGCGAGACAGAAGAACATTACTTAAACATTTTCTATGACTACGGGATCCTAAAGATAAAGTCGCTTCTTGATTACCTTTAGGCGTTCTTCCTTCTCTTCGGCGGATATGTCCACTAGAATGCAGGGAGCCACGACATTGAGTGGCGGAGTTTTCTCACAAATGAGCTTGACTCAAGCATCAATCTCTGCTAGTGGAAGATCTGGATAAACAAATAAAGTCATCAATAATCGAAACTCAAAATTAACTAAAAAGAGTTTGATTGTTATTTACCTTCCTCGTAGTCCCTAGTCGTATCCTTAGCCCTCGAGTACATCCACATCGGATGTGCCCATCTCTTCAGGGAGCTAATGCGATGCGTGATGAAATCCTTCACCACATGCCAACCGGTAAGCCCCTTATCGTTTAAATCTTTTATGACTTGAATGTAGGGGCTATCCGAGTGAGGTCCTTGGGAACCGAATCCCAGGAAGAATTCTTCTCTGCAGCCTTCTCCACAAAAGAAAGACTGTCTTCATTGGTCATTTCCCAGTAGAACCACTTTATCTTCAATAACAGCCATGAAGACTGAATGAACATCTGAATGTATTCCTTCGTCTTTCCATCATGGATCTTCAAACCATAGCTCCTGGCAATCCCAGTCTATGTACTCATTTCATAGTAATATCAAAAGAATTCCAGATCTGAAGGAATCCTCAGATAAACTTCACACAAGTACATGAATACGCTTAACATGGTGATGAAATTTCGAACTAGATTCACCAACTCCACTCTAAAATACTCGAGTACGAGTGTGACAAAGGGATGAGTAGGTAATCGGAGGCCACATACTCACAGTAAGCTTGAAATACTGGAATTTGCCTTATTTCCCCTGACGACCAATGTTGTCCAGTAGTTTTGATCCACTTCACAAATTTCTTTTGAGGGATCTTTTCAGCAGCAACCAAGCCCTTCATCTTATCTACATCCATCTCTGACACTGCCCAAGTGGAAGAGAATTCGGCCCTTTTCGCTAGGAGGCTGGTTTGGATTTGGAAGAAATCAGAAGAATGGCAGAACGGAAGAGGGAAGTAAGGATCTTAAAGTCAGCCTGCAGTAAGTTTTTATAGTCGTGTGGTTCAGTTACAAATCTTGGGAACCCAATGGTCACCACCTCTTCGGGAATCGCTCCAATGGACAGATTTATGAGAATTGATTGGAATTCTTAAATTTGTCTGTTCAAAACCAGCGTTTTTTTTCAACTTAAGCGAAATTACCTTTTTGACTAAGTCTACTTCTGGCCAAATGAAATCGAAAAAGTTTTGATTTCAATCTTTATTGGTCTACGAACTCTTTCTCATGTAAGTTATTTTTATTTGAAGTTGAGAAGCTAGATAATGAGGATGTAATAATCCTCGGTCATTATTTATCTATAAATAGTATTATTGTGTTACTCTCCTCTTTAAGTATACCATTATATTCGTAAGGAAGAGACCTAACCATGTGATTGTGAGCCTTTCCACGACTGCTCTATAGTCATGAGCCTTTCTACGACCACTCTATCGTCAAGAGTCTTTCTACGAGCATTCTATGATCGTAAGTTTTTCTACGAACATGATATAGTCGTAAGTCATTCTACGACCACCCTGTGATCGTAAATACTTCTACAACTATCTTGACTTCGACCAGCTTCTCTACGACAACCTGCTACACTGCGGGATTGTTTGACAAGGCAGTTAACGTATGCAGTTGTTATTATTAATAACTGCCCGTAACTTCTTCCTGTCTTTAGCGATAACCGCCTGGTGCCGAAGAGGTATCACATCGCTGACAATAACTTCCACAAGACGGTTTCTCATTTGAAACATTAGGACGCCTCTTGGCATGGAGCAACTACCACCTCTTCGTATGCTATATAAAGGCTAACGCCACGAAAGGCAAGGGAGGGGAAACAGAAGTAACACAAGCCAGAGAAGAAAGTAGCACTAGACATCTTGCATTACTCTTTCTCTATTGTAACCAGTATATGAAATATAGTCACATAGAGTAGGGTTATTATTCTCTTTGTAGAAGGGCCGAACGTGTAAAAAATCATTGTATCTTTCTTTGTGTAGTCTGGTCTTTCAGATATCCCCTGAACCAAATAATTATACGCAAGATTGATATTAGAACACCGACAGTATCCATGTTGAATTCTTCCACGCATGAGCAATGCTTTTTCTTATGCAATACATAGTACTATGTTTAATGACTAATACCCATCGATCTAACCCAGCTATGCCAGTGCCTACTAGGCATGGACGGGCAACACCGAACCATGTGCTGTGCAACTCGTTAAAATCACTAGCAAATAAACCACACTTCTTTGTCACTGGATTTGGACTAATTTGCAACCAACACAAATATCTGCTGCAATTGGCATCTTTTTTTTAATTTGGCTCACATCGGCGCCATATACTCTATGTTGAAGGCCATCAAGGATGGGTAGAGACACATGCAAAATCTGCGATGTGGATGTCTGAGTGGCCCACGGCCGGGCATCAGCCGACCATAGAATCAAACGGTGGCCGCCTGATCAAATTCTAGTTGTAAAAGTCACGAGCAAGGTTCTAAAACTTGGTCTACCCCACCGAGTACTCGGCCGAATCGATGTTCATAACAGGTCGCATCTCCTGTTACGATTACACAAAACTAGGTAGCTAATGTAACGCCCCCATTTCTGGAGGCGCTAGAAGTCCCCGCCGCTATCCAAACTAAACAGTTGTAGAGTACTGTACATGAGTGAACATCACAACAGCACATACTTACAACAAAAGATCAACTTTTATTACAACATATGGTTTAACAACTAGTTTTGTCCCACAACGGGCGTGCAAGCCCAAAACTATTTTACAACTAAAAAACACCCCAGGCGACCTGAGCGCAGTTGAGACATAAAACCACTCATCCTCAGGGAAGAAAGGCTCTTCAAGGACCTCGTCTTCGACTGGGGCTTCTTAATTCTAGGACTGTTCGTTCAGTTTTTTCGGTTTATACGGTTCGGTAAATACGGTTTGATCGGTAAATACGGTTTTAGTATTTCGGTAAATACGGTATTTTTTAGAATACGGTGTGGTATCGGTAAATACCATCTTAGTTCGGTGCGGTATCGGTTAATACCAATTTTACCAAAGTTTACGCGAATTGCTAAATGTTAATCTCATCCCTAAGACTCCAATTCTATAGAGTTCATAGCTCAGCACTACAGAATACCATCTACAGAGTACAGCATAACAGCAGAACAAAACTGAAAACAACACATGCCTCAGTGAGTCACATTCACATTCAATCAGTCACAGACTCACAACACTTGAACACAGAGTCACGGTATGAGGCATAAATAGAATAGTAGATGGAATCTCGGGCATATCATTTTCTTCATTGCTGGCAGCCTGGCACCTCTGCTTTCAATATTTCTAATTCGTTGTTGCATTGCACCACCAATCGCCTGACCTGAGAATGTACTACTAGAATTGACCGAATCCACAAAAAGATAATGAAGATTACTAGCCTACTTAGCGTTCCAGAAGATGTATAACAGTATAAGGCTAACGCTATATATCAAAGCTATCAATCAATTTGATGCAGCAATTTGGGTATCTTTATCATACCATATCATGTTTAATCTTTGATATGATTTCCACTCCAAAGTCACAAGCTAACATTAAAATTTTCTACTTTAGCACTAGACCAAGCTCCAAATTGAAATACCACTGGGAACATCACTCTGGTACACATTTCTTGGAGCCATCCAATTTGACATCCAAGGTCGGATACTCGAATTAGATTACCGGAGAGGAGAAGACCTAGACATCCAGTGAATGGAGAGGAGAAGACCTGGTGGCGGAGGCGCAGAGCATCGGAGATTCGGAGGTGGCGGAGGCGGAGGCGTGGAGCAGTGGAGCACCGAAGGAGGCGGAGGCGGAGCCTGGGACTGGCGACTGGGGGGGTGAGCGGGGAACACGGACACCAGCAAGCGGCAATGGATCTGGCGCTGGCGAGCCGAGCGGCGACGGCGAGCTCTAGGGTCTCGAGCGGAGACGGCGAGCTCTAGGGTCTCGAGTGGATCTGGCGAGGCGAGGGCTGAGGGCGAGGGGCGTCGGTCTGCGCTCTGCGCCGTCTGCGGAGTGCGGCTAGGGTTTACCCGTCGCCCCGTCGGGCCGTCGGTGCGTGGTGGCCTGGTGGGCCACTGGGCCGAGACAGAGACTGCAGCGCAGAGGCACAGGCCGAAGAGCTGAGCCAACGGGCTGTCGGTTTGTTCGGTTTTCCCTCGGTTTTTACCGAAAAAACCGAATCATTCAAATACCCCTTTTCTAGCTACCGAACCGAATACCGAAAACCGGTCAAACCGAGTTGACCGGTTCGGTTCGGTTTTTTCGGTACGGTTTTTTTTGCACAGCCTACTTAATTCCATTGGTCTTCTGTTGTTGTCTAGCAAGTTATGAGTACAACCGTACCCAACAAATCACAAGAGTAAACCCTAATTTACTACTTGCAGAGGTAATCAAGGGAGAGAGTATACTGGTTCTATTATCTTAAGTGGATACAGTTTTGTTAACAAGCACGAGAAATTAAAAAAATTCTCCTTATGAATAAAGGAGTTTTCTTTTAATAGATAATTCATAATTATACTGTTGTGGGGGTGGCCCAACCCCCCGTGACTGGGCTGCGCAACTAGTCCAACATGTAATTGTAGGACCGAAATGGCGACAGAGGGGGGGGGTGAATGTCGATCTTTAAAAATCGCCCCCAACACGTATCTTCTTCTCCAATAGCTATGGGAGCTATGAAGGTAGAAGACCAGTGCTCACAAGACACCCCAGCAGCAGGAAAAACACAAATACAGAGACCAGCAAGCGAGAAAAATCAAATCGGGAAAATTCTGGCCTCAAGCGGTAGTACCTCTCCCGGAGCGGTAGTACCTCTGAGCGGTAGTACCTCTCACGGAGCGGTAGTACCGCACGACGATCGGACTTGTCCGAACGTTTCTTCGCTGCCAATCGGACTGGTCTGAACAAAACCGGTAGTACCGCTAGGACGAGCGGTAGTACCTCTGAGCGGTAGTACCTCTCGGGGAGCGGTAGTACCTCTCGAGAAAAAAAAACAGCAAACTGAAATTTCAGAAAAACTGAGAAAATCGCAAGATTCTTGGATTCTTGGCTTGGGAAACTTTGAGGGAAGCTAGGGAACACTCCCAGAAGACTAAGCCAAGAGCCAATAACAAGAAATCCACTCCAAGAATCAAGAATTTCAGATTTGGGTAAAGATCTGAAATCTTGCAAGAACCGAGCCAAAAACCAAATAACTTCCCAACCGTTGATCCTTTGGCTATGAAATTTTGAGGGAAGCTAATTAATAGCCTCTGGACTCTTCATACCAAATTTTAAGCCATCTTAACAAGGGAATCAAAATCTGGACCAAAACCAAGAAACGAAGAACAAGAACAGAGGAGGCCAAAACTGAAATATGAGAATCAAACTCGGTTTGCTCTTGGGATTAAATAGCCAAATGGCTTTTGAGCATCACCAATGTCATAGCAACCCATTTTGGCACTCTCCAGCAAGCAAGAACTCAGAACCACGAAAATCAAGAAATCTTGCAAAGAGGAAACTGAAGAACAGAAGCTACGAACAGGGAAAACCAAACTTCAGATTTCATTTCTTGAATTACAGGGAATACAGAGGAGTTCCGATACCCCGACTTGATACAAAAGGAAAGATTACAAACTCCTCAATCCATCCTCTCCCTCTCTACTCAAGAACACCACTCAAGAACACATGAGGGAGGAAGAACACACCTCTGTTCTATCACCTAGAACACATCGTAGGGGACAGAGGGAGCACCAGACTCTGCCTCTCCAACCACTAAAGACTAAAGGAAAACCAACTCCTAAAGCCTCTTTTGACTAGAGCTAACCCTAATTCCCTCCAAAATGCTCAAGGAGGGCATGCAGCCCCTCCTCTCCTTTTATAGCGCTTGGCTAACGGGTCTCCGCCCCGTTACGCCCGCTATATCCAACGGAGCCCGCTCCCGCTTGTGCAGCCTTGCGAATTTCCCGATTCGCCCCTCCTGCACCTTCCGGGAAGCTTCCGACGCTCCTTGCCTCGCACGCCTCGCAACCATATCGAATCTCCGCCGTCTTCGACACATCCGACCGTTCTGACCTCAACGCCACCTGCGTCTAGTCCGGTCACCTCGTGTCTCACCACGACTCCGCTTCGACATCCTGCAGTCACACAGACAAGAACTACGTCAAATAGCACCGCTCGATACATGAAAGCATAAATACCATTACACTTACCACATATGAAGTCCAAACCTGTCAAAACATTAGAATATGCATCCTAAGCCCAAATGACCAGGTTTGACCAAAGTCCGACCGAGCCCGATTGCCCACGCAACGACTCGACTCCGAACCACTCAAACCAAACTCAACTGACCTAAACCCTTGTCAATTACTCATCACTCTCATGGAGCACGACCACATGGTCTCTCAATCTCCCCCTTGATGAGTATATTGACAAACTCAGAAAAAGCTTTTAAAAAGAGTTTGAGTTTGAAGAATCCAACATGGTCCAAAGAAGGGAATAAAGCTAATGACCATGTCGACAGAAGGAACACTAGAGCAACAAGAAAGAGCAAATTGATCTCCAAAGCTCTAAACTGTTCCCAACAGACTTTTTCTTCTCTATTCTCCCCCTTTTGGCAATAAACGCATCAAGAATGCACACGAGAGAATAAGATCACAAACATGGATGAAATGGCTGAAGTTTGATTATTTCTAAGCATTTTGAGCCATGAGAATTATCCATAATGACCATAATGGGATACACCAAGCCATAACTCAATAAAAGGCTATCTAGATCATGACAAGATATGTATAACCTAGCTAGAACACATGGATGACAATCTGAAATATAGTGCATTTTGTGAGCAAGTCAAGTCATCAGTGAGTAAAGTCTAGCTAGAGATATCCAAGGATGATGCAGGCCATGTCAATAAGCTAAGCGGAACAAGGAAGCTAATATTGAGTCCAAATAGAGTGCTATAAGCTCAAGATTGAAACATTGGTTAAGTACATGGTTCTTTTTGTAGCTTAAGCAAATTGAACACATAAAACATTGTCTTTTTAAAGTTTATGGTCGTTTTCAACCCAATTTTTTATGTGCTAGATCTCAAGCCTTATGCAACTACTCCAAGCGAGAAGCTTAAGAAGATAGTCTAGGTCATCCAAAACTCCCCCTGAGTTCATGCCTAGTGCAACGGCAAGCGGTCTCATGAGAAAGAATTGGTGAAATCAGTTTTTTCGCACAAAAGAGATCTTTTTTTTTGCTTTGTAAATATGTTGTACTACCTTATGCTATATCAAGAGATTAAAATAGCTCAATCTAAGGCTCAACAAAGATTCAACGCTCAGCTAAGCCTATTTGACATGGCATGAATCATAAAGGGATAGCTCCAGAAAGACTAAACTCAAATGCTAGCATGACAAGTTTTACTTCAAGTTGGGCAATTTTAATTGACTTATCATGGTAAAAGCTAGTCTACACATATGAAGTCATGATCAATCTAGCATATAAAGTACAAATCATGGCAAGGTGTACAGCATTGTAAACATGTCATAACAGGATAATAATCAAGGCTCAAAGCAGTTACATTACAATGCTAAATGCTAAAATGCAGGAAAATCCAGCTCCCCCTCAACATGAGATGCAACTTTTAGTTCAAGTTGAGTTAAGTCAAAATTAAGCTCCAGAAGCTCCCAAATGAACTCTTCCTGAACCAAAGCAATACGAATCGAGAAGCTGGCAAGAAAAACAGCAAACAGGCAGTCCTTAAAGCATAGATAAGATATAGAGACAACTATGGCTCAGACTGACTCTCATCTACCCCATATGACTCCAGGACTAATAGCTGACCATAAAACACACACTAGAGAGCAAACACGTACCCTGTCTACCCAAGGGTGGCCCGACCCTCGCTAGAACCTACAAGAAGTGAGTGAGCTCAATCTAGTGAGATAAGAAGCAGCTAATAAGAAGCATCCTGGAATCACAAGATAAGAGAAGGAAGTCTAAGCAACTAGGCAAGAGAAGCACTCTAACCTATGCTAGAAGGACTAAACCCAAATGCACCCCGTGTGCAAAGCAACAGAAATGAGACAGAAGCATAAGCAATATAGTAAAGCAGTAAAGCCCAAAGCTCCCCCTCACTACAGTCCATAAGGACAAACCACCCCAAGCTCTCCCCGTAGAGCTGAAAACCTCGAGCTATCCAAAGGCTTGGTGAAGATGTCAGCCAACTGGTGGTCACTCTCCACAAACTGGAGCACTATATCACCCTTCTCTACATGGTCTCTAAGGAAGTGGAAGCGAATATCAATATGCTTGGTCCGAGAGTGCTGCACTGGGTTCTTAGCAATGTTGATAGCAGACGTGTTATCACAAAAGAGTGGAACACTGTCTAAGGCTAACCCAAAGTCCCGCAGGGTCGAAACCATCGAAAGTACCTGGCAGCAGCAACGTACTCAGCCTCTGCAGTGGACTGTGCAACACCAGACTGCTTCCTCGAAGACCAGGAAACGAGAGAAGTGCCAATGAATTGGCAGGTGCCAGAGGTGCTCTTCCTATCTATCCTACAGCCGGCAAAGTCTGCATCCAAAAAGGCTCTCAAGGAAAGACAGGATGAGGAAGAGTACCAGATACCATAGTCAATGGTAGTTCGAAGGTACCGAAAGATGCGCTTCACCGCCTGACGGTGAGATACGCGAGGAGAAGCCTGAAAACGAGCACACAGACACACTGAGAAGTGTATGTCTGGTCTCGAGGCAGTGAGGTAAAGAAGGGAGCCGATCATACTTCTGAACTCTTTCTGATCAACTGGCTCGCCATCCTCATCTGGGTCAAGATAGGCTGTCGAAGCCATGGGAGTTGACACCGGCTTACCATCACTCATATCGAAGCGCTTCAGGAGGTCACGAGTGTACTTTCCTTGATGAAGAAATGTACCCTCCCGAGTCTGCTTAATTTGGAAGCCAAGGAAGAAGGTCAACTCACCCATCATACTCATTTCAAACTCGGTGCTCATGACATCCGAGAACTGGGAAACCAGAGTATGGGAAGAGCCGCCAAAGATAATGTCATCGACATAGATCTGGACGAGCAGAAGGTCAGCGCCAAGCCGGCGGATGAACAAGGTCTTATCAACTTTACCCATTTCAAACCCATGACTCAACAAGTAGGACTTAAGCCTCTCATACCAAGCCCTGGGGGCCTGCTTAAGTCCATACAACGCTTTGGAAAGCTTAAAGACATGGTTTGGGTATTTGGGGTTTTCGAAACCAGGAGGCTGTCGGACGTAGACCTCTTCCTCAATAAGGCCATTGAGAAAGGCACTCTTGACGTCCATCTGGTAAAGCTTGAAACCCTTAGAAGCTGCAAAGGCAAGCAGGATTCTAATGGCTTCAAGTCTAGCTACAGGGGCAAAGGTCTCCTCGAAATCTAGACCTTCAACCTGGGAGAACCCCTGAGCAACCAGTCTAGCCTTGTTTCGAATAACCACTCCATCCTCGCTCTGCTTGTTCTTGAACATCCACTTAGTCCCAATAATATTGTGACCTCGCGGGGGCTCGACAAGCGACCAGACCTTGTTCCTCTCAAAATTTTCTAGCTCCTCATGCATGGCATTGACCCAAGACTCATCAGATAAAGCATGAGAGACATCTTTGGGCTCAAAGGAGGCAATGAAAGCAGAATGGAGACAGAATTGAGATAAGCCAGATTTTGAGCGGGTAACACGCTCGAAAAGGTCTCCAATGATCTGCTCTGAAGGATGAGCTTTCTGGATATGTCTAGGAGGTCCAGGATGAGATGAAGAAGTGGCCTCTACCTCGTGAGCTGACGAGGTAGGAACAGAGCCACCAGCTCCAGAAGAAGCAGAAGGCATGGGCTGATCGCCTCGAGGTGCGGTGGAAGACGGCACCTCAAGGGGTGGATGAGGGACAGGATCAGGTAGACAACCGTCGTCTCCATCATCCTCATCATCCACAAAGATGGTCTCGGACTGCTCTAAAGAACCTGAGATATCGGGCCTAGTCCCCGGACTGGCCTCGTCAAAGGTCACCTCACAGGTCTCTACCATTTTGCTAGACTCGCAGTTCCAGACCCTATAAGCCCGCGAAGAAGGCGAGTAACCTAGAAAGATTCCATCACAAGAACGTGACTCGAACTTGTCTAGGTTCCCGGACTTCAAAACAAAGCACTTGCAACCAAACACACGAAAATGAGAGACGCTAGGCTTTCGCCCATATCTCAGCTCATAAGAAGTGCGATGCAAGTGTGCCCTAAGAAATACTCGATTTGAGACATGGCACGCGGTGGCTATAGCCTCAGCCCAAAACTTCCGCGGTGTAGAGTACTCATCAAGCATCGTCCTGGCCATCTCGACCAAGGTACGGTTCTTCCTCTCCACAACGCCATTCTGCTGAGGGACGTATGGAGAAGAGAACTGGTGCTCTACACCTGTCTCACCACAGAAACTCTCAAAGTAGGAATTCTTGAACTCCGTGCCATTGTCACTGCGGATCGCTCGTAAGGCACCTGGGAGCTCTACAGAAAGCCTACTGAAAAGACCTCGGAAATGCGAAAACGTCTCATCCTTCGAGGCTAAGAAAAACACCCAAGAATACCTCGAGAAGTCATCGACCACAACAAGAACATACCACTTCCCTCCTGCTGACTGCACTTGAGCTGGTCCAACTGTGTCCATGTGGAGCAGCTGTCCCGGTGCATCGGTCATAGTAACTGTGACCGGAGGGTGAGAAGCGGCAACCATCTTGCCGTGTCGGCATGGAGAGCAGACAAGGTCTTTGACCATCTTGAGTTTCGGCAGACCACGAATGAGATCGTGGCCGCTAACTCGGGTCAAATGATCAAATCCGATATGACCAAGTCTCCTATGCCAGAAAGAAAGGTCGCGGGACTCAGAAGCAACTAAACACCTGAGAGGATCACCAGAAGACTCAGAAAAATCAGCACGAAAGATCCTCCCATAACGAGAAATCCCGCAAACCAGACTACCCGAAGAATCAAGAATTTTGCAATTATTTTTCTTGAAGCTCACCTCGAAACCGTCATCGGTAAGCTGAGAAACGGAAAGCAAATTGTACTGCAGCTTACTAACCAAGGCTACATCTTTCAAAATGAAAGAGTCATTAATGCGCACTGTACCTTTGGCGATGACGCGCCCAGATGAAGCATCTCCGAAGGTGATCGTCTCATCACCTGGAGCACGGGCAAGGGAAGAAAACCAACGGGAGTCTCCGGTCATGTGTCGTGAACACCCGGAGTCTACAAGCCAAACCTTTCCCTTCCCTGCCCGGCGAACCTGAGTCAAACAGAGAGTAAAGTCTCAGTACTGGGGTAAATCAAGAGTGATTTTGGCACCCAATACTGAACAACACGTCGAGCAGATGAAGTAGTCAAGCACGACTGACCTCTATCTACCCTACGCTCTCTGTCACTCACAGCAGAAGGTCTGTGAGCAGATCTGAAGCTGTTGCGGGGTCCGACTGCTACGGGAGAGCGAGTCGGAACACCGGCAACACGCTGAACACACCGCGGGTAACTGTCTCGACGGGGGAAACGAGATGTACCCTCAGGACAGCGAAAGTCATGAGCAGGAGCAGCATGAGGACGAAAAACAGAAGACTCAGAAAAACCAAGTCCTCGATGCTGCCCAAACCCATCAACAGCAGTAAACCTAGACCTCGTGCTGGTCCTAGGTGCACTCAGGATCTGGGGCTGACCCTGAATACGCCTAGGAGACTCAACACGGTCTCTACGCGCGATCTTGGCGCGCCTGAAGCATCGATCAACCGTGTGTCCATCCTTCTGACAGAAGGTGCAGTGATACTTCATCCTCTGAGAGGTAGAAGTAGCACGGTCAGGCTTCGCCTTCTGAGAGGCCGAAGCAGCAGGTGTAATCACCTTGCTGTCAGAAATCCCCTGGACATAGCCCGCTGACTTAAATTGGACTTTCTCGGTCCTGGGCTCGGTCTCGATCACACCTGGTGCTATGGGTCTGAGCACAGCAGGTGGATGCTTCCTCATATCCTCATAATAGTCATATCCTAGACCCTGATTAAATCTGCAAATCTTGGACTGGTCTAGAATAAGATTAAGCTTCTTCTTGCCGCCTACAAATCTCTCGAGAGTGTTCATAAGGTACTGACACTCCCGAAAGAGAGAGGTGCAAGAAGAGCAGGGGGAAGAAGAGACAGCAGAAGGTAAGGGAGCAGAAGAAGAACCAACAGCAGAGGAAAGAATGGCTTGTGCACGCACAGCCGACTCTGAAAGGGTAGTCCTACTGCTAGCCGGTTGGTTCACGTTCCTAGACGTCTCCACCTTACCCTGGGGCTTCTCCCCCTTCTCAGCACAAACAATACAAGCTGATGGTTGCTTCTCTAGTAAGTCCTTAGTTAGCTTCACACATTTCTCATCCAATGCAATCAAATCAGATTTTAGTTTGTCACAGTTTTTGCATGGTGAGCTAACAGGATCCTTAGAAGCATACTGAGCCAACTTCCTATCATGATCAATCATATCTTGAAACTGTTTTGAGACAGATTCAAGTTCAGCAGTTAATCTAGGACAATTCAAACATGAATCAATGGGCTCAAGTAAAGAAGCACGCAACTCAGCAATTTTGTGATCTGCCCGTTTTAGGTTCATCTTTAATTTATTGCAGTTTGCACAAGTCTCGGGCAGATCTAGGAGCATGGCATAAGGTCCTCTAGCAGCAATGTCCTTATCCTCACAAGAGGTGGGAGAAATAGTCTCATCAGTAGTAAGTAGGGTAACAGCCATCCTACTCAACTCTAAATCAGCAAGCAGACTAACATTCTCCACCTTAATAGAATCAAACTCGGAGGACACACTATCATGCGAGGTCCTTAATTTCTCCATATCAACCAGCAAAGCAGAGCATGTATCACAGTCGTCACGGGGGGGAGCAGATATAAGTAAAGTAAGCTCCCGTGACAGTTTCTCTACTTCCTTCTCCAACTCGCTACATCTAGCTCTAGATCTAGCATGAAATCCTCCTAACTTAAGGAAAGCTTCATTAAGTTGGTCATAGGAGGGACATACCTCGTCCGAGTCGGAGTACAGCTCGCTGTCGCTGAGTTCGCCCTCGAGGGCCATGAAGCACATGCCGGAGAAGTCGTCGCCGCCATCCTTGGGCTCTTGGTCACCCGTCCCGTCGTCGTCGCTCCATCCCTCCACCTCACTGAGGTCGAGATCGTCGAAGGCGGTGAGGACGCGGTGGAAGAGCTTCTTGGCCTTCCCGAAGTTGCGGAACTTCTTCTTTCCCGGCGTCTGAACTGGAGGCTTCTTGTTGCGGTTCTTGTCGGAGTAGTCGATCTTGCCCGAACCGCCGAAATCAGTTTTGCCCTTCTCCAGCTTGGGGCAGTTTGCCCGAATGTGGTTGGGGCCACCACACTCGTAACAGATCACGGGTCCGCCTCTCTTTCTGTCCCTCCTCCCCTTGTAAGCATGGGAGAATCTTCGAGCAAGGAGGGCCAGTTGCTCATCCGCAAGCTGCTCTAAATGATCATCAGTTATGTCACAGAGAGCAGCCAGGGAGAAACCATAAGAAGAATCAGAAGAGAGACCAGAAGCAGAACTGGGATCGGTGACCAAGGCCATCGACTGTGACTTCGACCGACGAGAGACAACGTCAATCTCGTGAGTCTTGAGGCGCGAGTACAGCGCGTCAAGAGTCAGGGTCGAGAGGTCTGTCGTGTCTTTGATGGTGGTCACTTTCATCTCCCAAACACGAAGATCGAGTGCAGCGAGCATCTGACGAGCGTTGTCCGAGTCGGGGTATGTGAGACCGACCGCTCGGAGGTTGCTCAAGATCTTGTGAAATCGCGCAAAGCACTCATCTAAGGACTCGCCAGCGTGCATTTCGAACTTGTTGTACTCACGCTTGAACTAGTCCTGTCGCACCGTCTTTATTTGGGTGGTGCCCTCATGGTAAGCATCGAGGGTCTCCCAAATATCGAAGGCGGACGAAAGATGAGAGATGCGGTCAAACTCGCTACGACTCAGGCCCTGGATAATGATGTTCCTTGCCTTAGCGTTTGCCTCAACATCATGCATATTCCCAGCATTAATGTTCTCATCGGCAGGAACAACAAACCGGACCTTGACCTTGCGCCAAATGGCATACCCCTGAGCCTGGATGTATGTTTCCATTCGGCTCTTCCAGAAGGGGTAATCCAGGCCGTCAAAGACAGGAGGCTTGGTCGAGTACTTGTCCATCGCCATGGCTCTTGAGACCGGTTAAGATCTATTGAAAAGAGCTAACCGGCTCTGATACCAATTGTAGGACCGAAATGGCGACAGAGGGGGGGTGAATGTCGATCTTTAAAAATCGCCCCCAACACGTATCTTCTTCTCCAATAGCTATGGGAGCTATGAAGGTAGAAGACCAGTGCTCACAAGACACCCCAGCAGCAGGAAAAACACAAATACAGAGACCAGCAAGCGAGAAAAATCAAATCGGGAAAATTCTGGCCTCAAGCGGTAGTACCTCTCCCGGAGCGGTAGTACCTCTGAGCGGTAGTACCTCTCGAGGAGCGGTAGTACCTCTGAGCGGTAGTACCTCTCACGGAGCGGTAGTACCGCACGACGATCGGACTTGTTCGAACGTTTCTTCGCTGCCAATCGGACTGGTCTGAACAAAATCGGTAGTACCGCTAGGACGAGCGGTAGTACCTCTGAGCGGTAGTACCTCTCGGGGAGCGGTAGTACCTCTCGAGAAAAAAAACAGCAAACTGAAATTTCAGAAAAACTGAGAAAATCGCAAGATTCTTGGATTCTTGGCTTGGGAAACTTTGAGGGAAGCTAGGGAACACTCCCAGAAGACTAAGCCAAGAGCCAATAACAAGAAATCCACTCCAAGAATCAAGAATTTCAGATTTGGGTAAAGATCTGAAATCTTGCAAGAACCGAGCCAAAAACCAAATAACTTCCCAACCGTTGATCCTTTGGCTATGAAATTTTGAGGGAAGCTAATTAATAGCCTCTGGACTCTTCATACCAAATTTTAAGCCATCTTAACAAGGGAATCAAAATCTGGACCAAAACCAAGAAACGAAGAACAAGAACAGAGGAGGCCAAAACTGAAATATGAGAATCAAACTCGGTTTGCTCTTGGGATTAAATAGCCAAATGGCTTTTGAGCATCACCAATGTCATAGCAACCCATTTTGGCACTCTCCAGCAAGCAAGAACTCAGAACCACGAAAATCAAGAAATCTTGCAAAGAGGAAACTGAAGAACAGAAGCTACGAACAGGGAAAACCAAACTTCAGATTTCATTTCTTGAATCACAGGGAATACAGAGGAGTTCCGATACCCCGACTTGATACAAAAGGAAAGATTACAAACTCCTCAATCCATCCTCTCCCTCTCTACTCAAGAACACCACTCAAGAACACATGAGGGAGGAAGAACACACCTCTGTTCTATCACCTAGAACACATCGTAGGGGACAGAGGGAGCACCAGACTCTGCCTCTCCAACCACTAAAGACTAAAGGAAAACCAACTCCTAAAGCCTCTTTTGACTAGAGCTAACCCTAATTCCCTCCAAAATGCTCAAGGAGGGCATGCAACCCCTCCTCTCCTTTTATAGCGCTTGGCTAACGGGTCTCCGCCCCGTTACGCCCGCTATATCCAACGGAGCCCGCTCCCGCTTGTGCAGCCTTGCGAATTTCCCGATTCGCCCCTCCTGCACCTTCTGGGAAGCTTCCGACGCTCCTTGCCTCGCACGCCTCGCAACCATATTGAATCTCCGCCGTCTTCGACACATCCGACTCCGCTTCGACATCCTGCAGTCACACAGACAAGAACTACGTCAAATAGCACCGCTCAATACATGAAAGCATAAATACCATTACACTTACCACATATGAAGTCCAAACCTGTCAAAACATTAGAATATGCATCCTAAGCCCAAATGACCAGGTTTGACCAAAGTCCGACCGAGCCCGATTGCCCACGCAACGACTCGACTCCGAACCACTCAAACCAAACTCAACTGACCTAAACCCTTGTCAATTACTCATCACTCTCATGGAGCACGACCACATGGTCTCTCAGTAATAGGCCCAATAGTGTAGAGGAATATACCAGTGTAAATATACCAATGTACCCTTATCCTTTGTAAGTATCAAGGGGTAGAATGGGGATTTCCCATTCTATCCCACTCATGTATATAAGAATTTTTTGTACGAATAATCTATTTTTTATTCGAAATTACATAAATATACCCGCGGGAAATTTTTTTACAAAAATAGGCTCCAGTCGCCTAATGGTTCGACGACTGGAGCCTTTCGCCCAACCAGCCCGCGACATTTAAGAAATCTACCAACCGTTCAGCGATTAATTATAGTCGCTGAACCGTTTGGCGACTGCAATGTAGTCGCCTCACCGTTGGGCGACTGAATTTCAGTCGCCAAACGGTTCGGCGACTAGAGGTGCTATAAAGCGCCTCGCTCGGCCGCAGGCCGCGTCCACTGTTTTCATTCGTTCGGCCGTGCGAGAGGAAGGAGAGGAGAATAAGAGAGGAAGAAGGGGAAGAAGGGAAAGAAGAGAAGGGAGAAGGAGCGGGAGAGGAGGGGAAGAGGAGAGGGAAAGCGTGATTTCCAAGTATTTTTCTTAGTGTTAGAAATTTCATTTAGAAAACTTAGTTTAGAAAATTTAGTTTAGCAATTTAGTTTAGAAAATTTAGTTAGAAAATTTAGTTTAGAAAATTTAGTTTAGCAATTTAGTTTAGAAAATTTAGTTAGAAATTTTAGTTTATAAAATTTAGTTTAGCAATTTAGTTTAGAAGATTTAGTTAGAAAATTTAGTTTAGAAAATTTAGTTTAGCAATTTAGTTTAGAAAATTTAGTTAGAAAATTTAGTTTAGAAAATTTAGTTTAGCAATTTAGTTTAGAAAATTTATTTAGAAAATTTAGTTTAGAAAGTTTAGTTTAGAAAACTTAGTTTAGAAATTTAGTTTAGAAAAATTTATTTATAAAATTTAGTTTAGAAATTTACTTTACAAAATTTAGTTTATTAGTTTAGAAATTTTTGTATGTATTAATGTACAAAATGTAGTGTACAAATTTAGTTTAGAAAATTACTTTAGAAATTAAGTTTAGAAAATTTAATTTAGAAATTTAGTTTAGAAATTTAGTTTACAAAATTTAGTTTATTAGTTTAGAAAATTTAGTTTAGAAATTTTTTTATGTATTAATATAGAAAATGTAGTGTAGAAATTTAGATGTACAAAATTTAATGTTGAAATTATTGCACAAATTTTGCAGGTATGACTCGTGCTGGACGTGACTTCGAGTGGCGGTACGCGCTGTTGGATGAGCACGTGGACGGCTCTCATCGCGCTTCCCGTCGTGTGCCGCCTCCAGGGAGCACAGAGCCGACTGAGATGGGAGTGGTCCGGACACGCACAGCTCGCGTGGCCTGGGGACTCGACCCTCGTTGGACTGCCAGGTTTGCACTACGCCAGCATTTAGTGCGACCGTAAGAACGTTCCGTGCTGATCTTCACTTTGTTTGCAGGCTGCGGGATGCCGGGCTACTCCCTCTTGCCCGGATGGTGCAGGCCACGGAGGAGGATCACGAGGCGGGCGGGAATCTATCACGACGCTTCCCGTTCGACCGTTCACTGCTGACGGCTTTGGTGGACCATTAGCGGCCGGAGACGCACACATTCCACCTCCCATTTGGGGAGATGACGCCGACCCTGCAGGATGTGTCCCTGCTCCTTGGCCTTCCGATCGCGGGAGGCGCTGCCTTCCTACCGGAGGCCCTGGCCGAGTGGCGCGCTGATCTGCTCGCCAGATTCCAGGGGGTCGTTCCACCGGTCGATGACCACCACATCTTCGGAAAGGATCAGACCCATGGGTCGACGCTGAGGTGGCTCGCACAGTACCGGGTACGTGGTTTTTCAAATCGATCGTGTCTTCCAAGCTCTTATGTTTGCTATTACATACTAATAACAACTTGTTTGCATTCAGGTGAAGCGCATGGCTCCAGACGCAGACGCTGACCAGGTCTTGCGCCACCTGGAGGCGTACGTGCTGTGGTTGTTTGGTTGTGTGCTTTTCACTACCAGCCACGGCAACTCGGTGGATGCGCGCCTTATCGCTTATGCGAGGGCGATCGCTAACGGCGAGCCCCCCAGGTCAGCTGGGGATCGGCCGTACTTGCCGCGACGTACCGCGCGCTGTGCGATGCGTGCACGAGGATCAAGGCGAACTCGATCCTCACGGGCTGTCCCCTGCTGCTGCAGTTGTGGTCGTTCGAGCGCTTCAGCCTCGGACGACCTGTGCTAGACGACATGGGTCCGTACGGGCCCGAGATGTATCCAGGGGAGACGTCGACCGGCCGACGATGGGTTCTCTCTGGTGCCGTCGACGAGTAAGTATTATCACAGTCAACTATGTCTTTCTTATTGACGATCGTCATACTAAATAACTTGCCTTTCTTGCGGTACAGTTCGCGCACGTCCAAGTCACGCGGGCGTACCAGCCCTTTGTGGAGCAGTTCGACCGCCTCACAGCCGACGACGTACGCTGGGAGCCTTACACAGATACGGCAGTGCAGGCCCGCGTTCCTAACGGGCTGTCCGCACTTTGCTGGCGTGACCGGGCTTTCTGGCTCACCCGCCGGAAGCTCGTGTACCTTATCTACGTGGAGGACTACGCGCCCCAGAGAGTCATGCGGCAGTTCGGGCTACGGTAGGCGCTTCCTGTACCATTCGGCCCATCGCTTCCGCGGAACGTGCACGCGTGAGTGATCGTTCCTGCTAAATATGTACATACTTACTACTGTGTTCGCAAATACTCACATTACGTAATGGTTCTGTACGCAGGCACAGCGCGAAGGGAGTTAAAAGAGGCACGGACTGGTCGACGAAGATGCAGCCCTGGGTCGAGCAGTGGGAGGGTGCGCTTGACGACCGCGTGGAGGAGGACCGCCCGTACGACAGCAGCGAGTACGCGGAGTACCCGCGCTGGTACCAGCCGCGGACACGTACCAGGCTCGTATATGTCGTAGACCCGCCTGCCACACACGTCACCGCTCCGACAGACACGTACCCCGCGCACCTCGCACGCGACGCTCACATCGCGGTACGTTACATGTTATTTCAAAGATTCCCAAATGGTAATGTCGTTTCGATGATCGATCATTTTATGTCTTTGTGTCCAGGCTGACGTCGGTGCTGCCCTATGGGTCGACTCCGGCTCACTACTGGAGAGGGTCGCCACTGGTGCGCAGCTGACCCATGAGGAGGGCGTCAGCTTTGCGCGTCGGATGCACGACGGGTGTAGACGTATTGTTAGCCTACTGTCCTGCACGAGGCTACCGGCGGTCTCCACGCCCACCGCTCCGACTGCTCGTCCACCAGTGCCACCCCGACCGGCGTGGCACTACTCCGAAGGTAGTACGTGGACACGTCCTCCACCACCTCACCCGGAGCAGCCAGAGGGTTCAGCCTGGGCACAGCCTCCTACACCACCTCACTTCACACATCCTCCGCACATCCCCTTCCACACGCAGGGGGTGCACGCCCCTCCTCCTACCTCGATGGCGCCAGTTACAGGTACGCATCGTCTGATCTCGTTTTTATCCCAAGACGACATGCAACGAACTAACGATATTACTATTGCAGGTACTTACCAGCAGCTCGGCGTCTCCCCGGCCCAGGACAATGTGGACCAGTTTTTTGCGGAGTGGCCCGGGCAGTTCTCCGACGCTGCACCGGAGGTTCTCTCTGGCAGTGCCCTCCCCGGTGCACCGGAGGGCACTCAGCCAGAAGTGCAGCTGACTCCACCAGCGCAGGGGCGGGATAGACACCCTCCTGCTCATTTTACTTTTCCGGAGCCCCGTAACCCGTTGCACCGGAGGAGGGCCAAGCGGGGCCGTATGGGAGGACGTGGGCGCGGTGACGGGGCACACCAGGGTGGCGAGTGAGGTTATGCATGTAATGAAAAAATACGCGGCTTGTTACTCACAATTATATTATGAAGTTTATTTTTATTCAAACAAGTCTATCATCTTTTCTTTTCGCATTCAATCATTCATATATCAAATTATCTAAAACATTTATATACCGGTTCTCCGCACACTGAATTATCATCGTATGTCACTTAACAGTGTATGTATCGATTGTTCTCCAGTTAATCTTTAATACAAAAAGTTTCTAAAAATTTTCACGCACCTACAATATACAATAACATAAACTTTTATTACAACTAAACCACATTTTTTACCAGTTTAAAACTACAAAATTCACGGGGAGTCATGCAGTCGCCTAATGGAATGACGACTGCATGTAAGTCACCTAATCGTTAAGCGACTTCATGAAAGTCGCCGTACAGGAGAGCGACTGAATGAAATCGCTCCAGTGTGCGGCGACAGATATTATTTCGCATGCTGGTTGGGCGAAAGTCTCCAGTCGCCGAACCATTAGGCGACTGGAGCCTATTTTTGTAAAAAAAAATTTCGCGGGTATATTTATGTAATTTTGAATAAAAATGGATTATCCGTACAAAAATTCATGTATATAAACCCCCAAGAGGGGCAGGAGGAGGGACATCCTCTCATTCTTACCAACTCTCCCACAGATCCAGCTCTCCCCTTCTCCTACTGCTAGTCCCCTTCCTTACTGTTTGGCCTGTAGCCACAACAGATGGCACCATCCGTGGGGACGAGTGAGAAGCCGCGCAAGGGCACAAGAAGTGGCTTCCATCGAAGGAGCTTCCTAGCGCAGGATGGAAGTATCCCAGGTTGCTCGTATCGTGAGCATCACAGATAAGTTCATCTTGTCGCTAGCTTGTTCGCTTTGGGATACATGTATACACACCTCAGTAAATATGGCAGAAGTGTTGTGAGCGCGCAGATCTAGTGTGAGCTCTCATTTCTTGTCCAGATCCAGACCTGGCAGATCTAATCGGATAAGGCGTACGGGCTCTTCCTGTATACTTTGCTATATCTTGTAGATGATGAGTTGGATAGATCTAATCGAATCACTTATTTTTATGTCGCTGCTATCTCCGTCCAGGGGCAGTGTTGAATGGATCTAATCACTTATTTTTATGTTGCTGCTATCTCCGCTCTACTGGGGATGGTCACGCAGGGGAGCGATGTGTTGGGCCGTGGAGATGGTTAGCTTCGCACGCTGTCGGAGCCTGTACCGTAGCTCCGGCCTCCGCGCCCTCGGTGTCCACACGCAGGACTCCATGTGCGCGCGAAGTCTCCCGCCTGAAGTCTCCGGCTCGAAATCCCTGTCTACTTCATGCATGCGCGAAGTCCCATTTCCATCCGTCCATGCATGCATAAATACAAAGTTTCCCACGTCCATCCATCCATGCATGCATGAATATAAAGTTTCACGTGCATAAATGCGCAAGCACAAAACTCAACGTGTATCCATCCACGCCCGCGCAAACTTCAGTCACTTCACTCTGCTCATCGCCGCCCTGCGTCGGCCTACGCCCCGGTGAACCACGCAGCGAAGAAGTCTAACTCGCACACACCTTCGCCGCGGCCTGCGCTCCAGCGTATACCCCGCTCAATTTCCGCGCTTTGGCTCCATCTCCGCTGGCCGCGCTTGAATGCATCAAATAATCCATTCATGCATGCAACTCAGTCACGTACCACTCATGCAGGCATTCAAGCTATATATATATATATACGAGTTTTCTCTCTCTCTCTCTCCGTCTTGGTTCATGCATGAAATAGTCCATCTATGCATGCAATTCATTCACCTACCACTCACGCATGCATGCGGGCATCTCTCTCTCTCCGTCTTGGTTCCTGGCGTGCAGGTGATGGACGAGCCGAGGTCGCCTCCACGCCGGCCTTTGCTGTAGCTCAGCGACGGCGTCTTCGCCCAGGGAAATCGTGTCTCGGCTTCCGTGCGACACAAACTCCACGCCCAGGCGGGTGCTGTTATTCTCGGCACCCGCATGTAGGCGAAGCCAAGACCTGCTCTGACTCGCGGCCACCCTTCGCGACAACGATGCCGACGACGGCGGCGTCCTCTTCCACGCCAGCGATGTCTACTCCGGCCTCGACTCCACGCGTCCCCGCTCCACGCCACCCCATCGGGCCTCCTCGTCTCTGCGGCCGAAGACCTGCTTCGACTCGCGGCTGCCCTTCGCGACAACGATGCCGACGACGGCGGCGTCCTCCTCCACGCCAGCGATGTCTACTTCGGCCTCAACAAAGGCTCGCCTTCGTGGCAGCGCCCCCAGGCTTCGCTCCGCCGGAGTCCGGTGGACCTCGCCAACGACCTCTGTCGGCCATGGGTCCCCGTGCGTCGAGAAGGCCTCGTGCGCGCCTGTGCCGAACTCCGTGTTCTCCGCATGTTCAGCAAGGACCCGGACTCCGCGCAAGGTGCACGCATGGGAGCACTGGATGCATGCACGGAGGCATGACCGAGACCGGACGAAGTCTCATTAAACCACGCACGCAACCGAAGACTGTGGCCTCGCCTCGTCAGCAATGGTGCCCATAGCTGAGGACGCCGACTGGTCTTTAAGTCTGCGGAGCCAGCGGGCTCGTCCCCGCATTGCCGCCTCCGCGCGGTCCTGCAAGCCTCCACGCCTGCGAGGTGAAGCGATGGGTTGGGCCATGGAGATGGCTTGCTTCACACACTGTCAAAGTCTGTGCCGCAGCTCCAACCTTTGTGCCCTCGGCATCTACGCGCGGGACTCCACGCATGCGCGGAGTCTCCCGCCCGAAGTCTCCGGCTCGAAGTCCATGCATGCGCGAAGCACAAAAACCCCTCCGTGATGTAATCACGTGCACGCGCCGGCTTTTCGCGATGGATTCGGTGGCGGAGGAGCATGCTCGCTGCCCGCAGCTACTGCAAGACCTTCCTCGGCAGCGACGACAACGACAAGAATGGGGGACGCTGGCGCGTCGGTGACCCCAAGCCCTTCATCTCCATGGGCAGCGACAGCGTCAATGGCGAGAAGAACGGGGGAAGCGGCCAGACGCCACCGGCCGTTGCAGCAGCGGTAGGAGGGCGCTGACGCGGTGGTGCCCCGTCTCCTCTCATCCACTTCCACCGTCTCCCTACCTCAGCATGCGTAGTGTCCTCGGCCTATGCCGCAAGCGCCCGCTCCCCGCGGGCACTATTTTTCAAGGTAGGGAAACGGCGGCTCCGTCTCCTTACCTCGGTGCGCGTAGCGCCCTCATCCTACGTCGCGAGCCCCCGCTCTCCGCGGGTACTGTTTTTGAAGGTAGGGGAACGACGGCTCCGCCTCCTTACCTCAGCGCGCGTAGCGCCCTCAGCCTACGCCGCGAGCCCCCGCTCTCCGCGGGCACTGTTTTTGAAGATAGGGGAACGGCGGCTCCGCCTCCCTACCTCCGCGCTTGCCGTTCGCCGTCTGCCTCGTAGGCATCATCTCGGCGGGACGGCACGTCGTCAGCGCTCGACTTCGCCATCCGCCTCGTAGGCATCGCCTCGGCGGGCCGGCACGTCCTCGACGCTCAACTCCGCCGTCCGCCTTGTAGGCATCGCCTCGACGAGACGGCATGGCCCCGGCGCAGGACTTCGCCGTCCGCCTAGTAGGCATCGCCTCGGCGGGACGGCACGCCTTCAGCGCTCGACTTCACCGTCCGCCTCGTAGGCATCGCCTCGGCGGGACGGCGCAGGATTTAGCGTAGGAGTTCGCTGATTTCTTCGTAGGCATTGCCTCTGGGGTTTGCAAGCTACCAGTTGCATCGGCTCACCACTCGGCACCCTCGCGCTTGCTGTCGGGGAACGGGGGGGCTGGGGTGGTTGATCACGTCAGCTCGCCCATCGGGACCTCAGCGTTTGCTGTCGAGGGAGTACTGTTGTGGGGGTGGCCCAACCCCCCGTGACTGGGCCGTGCAACTAGTCTAACATGTAATAGGCCCAATAGTGTAAAGGAATATAACAGTGTAAATATACCAATGTACCCTCATCCTTTGTAAGTACCAAGGGGTAGAATGGGGATTTCCCATTCTACCCCACTCATGTATATAAACCCCCAAGAGGGGCAGGAGGAGGGACATCATCTTATTCTTACCAACTCTCCCACAGATCTAGCTCTCCCTTTCTCCTACTACTAGTCCCTTCCTTACTGTTTGGCCTGTAGCCACAACAGGGTGCCGATGGCTGAGATTTGACCACATCGCCCCTGGGAGGTCATCTTCAACCTCTAGCTCCCCTCCTAGCGGGAAAACAGAGCACTGCAGCTCGAGCGAAGCTGCGCTGTCAGGGCATCCCCGGAGAAATTGGCTGCATAGAGGGGAGCGGCCTAGCTTGGGTTTCCATTTTGGGGTTTTAGAAGGTGTGGGGATGAACGACGGCAGCTGGCGGCTGGAGAAAAAGAAGCAGCCTTCACAGCGGCGCCATGGTGCTTTGGTAAGTTTCCGGCGAAATTGAAAGCAGTTTAACCATCTAGGGAGCATCTGGTTCATGGTGGTGGTGGTGGTTTGGGTCAAGGAAGGTCTAGTTGGGCTGTCCATGGGAGAAGCCTTTTCGGTCGGCAGTGACTTCAGCCGTCAAGGCCTCCGGCGAATGCTCGTGCTCAGGCGAGTTCACCATCGTGTTCACGAGGTAAAGAAGACCATGTCAGTGCAAGGAATCGGAAAATAATTGACGAAATCACAAGATGGCCGCTAGGGCTCACCGAGCACAGGGGAGGCTGCCAGCGGCGGTGGGTCGACCTGAGCTAAAATTGGTGGCTCGGTAGGGTTTGTGGGAGTGCCAGGAAGCTTAGGATAGCGAATTTGGTGCTTTAAAAGCAACAAGTGTCGGTGGCAACGAAGAGGCGGTTCAGGAGCGCGTCTCTCGCGGCCGAGCGAGGAGATAAGGTGAGGGCTGCCACCGCGCAGTGAACAGAGGAGAGGTGGCACTGGCAGCCCGCAGAAACTGGCAGAGATTTGACGGTGGCAGTACGGCGCGGCATGGACCGCAAGGGAGTGAGCTGTGCACTTGGGGCGAGAGAGAGGTGAGCGCGCGAGCGACGGCGTGCGAAGCGAGGGAAGAGCAGGGGTGAACGGCTGACCGGAGGGACCGCGCGGTCAGAAGGGTGTGAACGCACGAGGAGCGGCGGCCGCAAACCGGCGAAGCGAGCGTGCGGTGCGTAGACGGTGAACAAGGAGGCGGTGGAGTGGCGCCCTCACGCGGTGGCGCCAGCGCAGGGAGAAGGCGGAAATGCTAAAAAGAGAAAGCGCATTTCACTGGGAATTGCCAAATTGGGAAAGGAAGGGAATTCAAGTAAAATTTCAAATAAAAGTTAAAATTTTTGAATTTTTAGGTTATTTCAGCTAACAGGATTATTAGGTGTAACGGGTATAATCAGCTAACAGACCATTTACTAGATGAGTTCAGGTACGCCTCCTCTGTTCAGTTCTGCCCAACGCGGAAAGCATCAGCGCCGAGCCCAAGACTTCTTTCTGTGACTTGGTGCACAGGGAATTAGTGGTACCGTCATGGTATACGTATAAAGGCATGTAGTTTTTGAGTGCTCATATCCTTAAACCTTTTATTGTTTAGAACTTCAAATCATGTAGTGATGTTGCTGCCAAATGATGATAGGGTTGGAAGTTGTCAAGTTGGAACGATATATAATATAAATTATTAGCTCCACTTTATTTCTAATTTGCCTTCCACTTCCCAATTACAATTACAGGATGAATGATGAATTGATGAGATAATTTTTCTGTAGGTTTGATCCATCTCTAGGTTTAAGCCTACATACATCCAGATGCATTATACTTTTATTTTGATGATATAAGAATACAAATACTATAAGGTGAGGTGACCTAGCAAGTAACTGTTACTGAGTTTTAGAAACTTGACCATGAGTGAAAGAGCTCTTGGTTTCAAAAATAAATCAATAGCCATTGCCCTGCGTTTGGATAAACAAGCGAACAATCTTTCCATGCCGTCGTTGTTCTTCTCCACATAATTGAGTACGCGACTTTCAATTCCAAATATCTCTGCACTAGAGGTCACCAAAAACCAAAGTTATCAATACCATACCAGAGGTCATACCGATTTGGTTGTTGGAATGGTACCTTTTGGTATCAGTTTATATCAGCGTACCGTACCAGATTTAATATAATAATACGAGTACATATTTGTTTAATTATATGTACATCAAATGATACTTATAATATTATTTCAAATACATAATACTACTATCAAATATAACATAAATATAACATATGGTTTAATAGATAACATTATCAATTCCGCCGGTACCGACCGGTATCAAAGCCGGTGTTGGCCGGTATCGAACCGGTATGACTGGTATTGGCCGGTATTTAGGTCGGTGCAGTATTAGATTTACTTTGTATCAACTTAGATGACAGTATGGTATGTATCGGCCGGTACACCGAAACCGTTTTTGACAAGGTTGCCAAGAACCCAAAGAGGGGGCCCTACTCCCACGGTTCGTCAACAATTGCATGGGACATCCGGTTCTATATAATTCATCCGTCACACTCGATAAATCACTCGTGTGTGTAAACCGAGAGAGAGAGAGAGAGAGAGAGAAGCTCATCAATGGCACTGCACAACTGGAGAGAGAGAGAGAGAGAGAGAGAGAGAGAGAGAGAGAGAAGCTCATCAATGGCACTGCACAACTGGATAAGCCATCCATCCGGTACCGATCTGATCCGATTCCGACCACGATCACGCGCGACACCAACTTGACACAAACCGGGGACGGATTACAGTGTGAAGTCTTCACCAGCCCGAGAGCGACGTCTCCACAAGCGAGGCGATTTTTGTGAGTTGTACTGTTCGGAAACGGCAAAAATGGAACGGAACCATGCAAATATATATAGGATTTTGTTAAACATCATCCAGATATTTTCTTCCTAACTATCATCCAGATTTAGAACTGTTAGATTTGAGATTCAATGGGCATGAATTCTTTCTCCATCATCCAGATTTAGAACTGTTAGATTTGAGATCCAATGGGGCATGAATTCTTCCTCCTTCCCTTTGAATTCTACCCCCTCACCTTGAAAAAAATCTCACCCCTTCAAAAACAAAGTACCCCTTGATCTCTAATCTAAAAATCACAAATTTTGATAATAGTTAAGAAGAAAACATCCGGATGACGCCTAAACACGGGTTTCCTGACTTGGATAAGACCGGCGGCAATTGGGCACGGAATTGGGAAGAAAAGGGGCGTCCATCTCGGATTTGCCGGGCCCATAAAAGGAGATTAGGATTGCATTTAGAACGAAGTATTGCCGCTTGAGATGATTGCATCCATCCGCTGCATTGCTGACTCAGTCTCGCACCTCCTCCTCATCTCCACTCCAATCTCTTATCCATACTTTGCCCATCTTCTTATCAAGATCAAAGTTTGATTCACTCTTAACAAGGTTTTCTGGACAGTTCAGTGCGAGATAGTGAAATATAATGGATTTGCCACACTTGACTGACAGCACGAAACCGTTGGCATGAGAAGTTCCGAGCATCTCAGGTTCTTGCCTACGGACTCTACCGTGAGCATTGGCTTCTAATTAGACGGCTTACGATGATTGTAGGTACCCGTAGGTCATTTTCAATGGTAGATATTACTTTACTATATCTATACACTTCATATCATCTAAAAATAACTGCAGAAATTACTTTCACGATGCATAGTATCTATCAATAAAATCAATCAATAAATTTACACCCTCACATCTCCTCCCTCGTCCATCCTCCCCATGTATCATTTAGCTATGTCTACTTGTTAGATTTTATACTTCAGCAATATCTCATGCAAGATATTGTGTTTCTCTCTATGCACTTGAGCTCTTTATCACATCATCTTCTAATTCTATGTGACTAACTAATTAATAATATAGACACTTCTAACATAAACCTATTGAAAAGGACAAAGAAGACAACACCGGAATAGAATGCACGACAATTTAATTAATGGAAATTCGGGGCCTCGGTGTGTTCGGGGGTGGCAGAGTGCGGTGGTCGGATGTCCTCGACCTGGGTTTGATTCCGAGGTGACGAACACCTCAACTCAGGTGGAAATGAAAGCGCCCGAGAAATTTCTTGGATGATCTTTGATCTAGCTTCTGATGGGTAGAGGAGATGGAGGTTCGTTCATCGCACTATAGATGAGACAAAATAGATCACATCAAATGATTAAGCTGCACGCACATCAAGCATAGCTTGGGCCCTTGCAATTGGCTCTTGGGTGCAACGGGAGCCTGGATTGCTTCAAAGGTTATCAAAATCGGTTTTAAATTTTTACCGAGGAAGTCTAGTAAAATTGGTAGCACCGATTTTTTTAAAAAAAATTGATAGTTTTTGGATCAAAATTTTCAAATAAAAATCAGTTGAATCAGTATAAATTGGAGACAAATCGGATGAATTTGGGGTAAAACGAAAAATTTGAGACCAGTTTGTTCTTTAACTGGGGTGCCCGATTGACAAGGATAGAATAATTCTCAAATTATTATGTCATTATATTACTTGAATATACTTCTTATCGATAAGAGGTAAATATGACAGGATGGTTGTAAGTACTTCTACGACCATATAGTCATAAGACTTTGTATGATCACTTAGTCGTACGTCCTCCTGCGACTACTTATATAATCGTAAGTCCTATTACGATTATCTCATGGTCGTAAATCTTTCTAAGACCATATAGTCGTAAGTCTTACTGCAACCACTCTGTGGTTATGGGAATTCCTACGACGAGTTTATCTCCAACCGTCTTATCTACAATAATGAACTACATTGTCAATGTATCTGACAAGGTGGTTAGAACATGCGTTAGTCCACTAACTACACATGATCTCTCTTAACCAATAATCGCTACACGGTGAACGGTCTCTTATGTCTCTCTAACAGCAACCTCCATCAGGCGGTTATCATCTGAAACGTCAAGGCGTCTTCCGGCGTGGAACAACTGTCGTCGCTTCACCGGCTATTTAAAGGTTAATATCAAAGAGAGAGAGGAGGACAATTAGATGAATTGTTCACGCAAGATAGCACTAGCCATTCGTGCAATTCTCTATTATAAACCACTTTCCAGCAACTAGTAATCATTAGTAATCATACTGGACGTAGGATTGTTATTCTCCTAGAAGAAGGCCCGAACTAGGATAAAGTTTCCCGTGTCTCTACTTTGCAGCCGCATACGCCGAGTCTTCTAAGAGTTTCATCGAATCCAAACAATAATACGTAATATCGATATTAAAACATCGATACCGATAAAACCAATTTTCAATGATTTTCTGCCCATGTTTATAACACTTATTGCTCCTGTCTCCTGGACCACAATGCCACCTCCATCAGCTGACGCCAATACAAAATCCTCTTTTGTGGTCGATGCCGGCCTCTCTTATCTTCAGTCGATGCCGTGAGAAATATCTGATGCTGATGCTGCAGGTATGCGGCAATTAAGTCGATAAGTGCTGGAGTGCATCAGGCTGAAGATGTGTGCTATTGTTAGTGCTCCTACACATATGGTTATCAGCTGGCTTGCCATTGTGTATAGGATGTCGCCCAACTTGGCTTGCAAGGAACAAAAGGATGAAAGATACATAATTAAAGTATACTGGCTAGCATCGATCATTTCTGGACACGCTTGGGGGGAGTATTCCCATGAGCAACTCTCTTACGATGGAACAATGGAATACATGACATGAATACATATACATATGATGTTGTCCAGTGGCGGACCCAGGATTTGAATCCAGGGTATGCCTAACTAAAAAATTATTATCCAATGTTGATATAATCTAATACAAAAATTCGGTAAACGGTTCGGTAAAAAACATATATATCTAAAAGATCTCATAATACCTTAAATTCAACAAATAAGTTCGAAATTTGCATAACTGATAATATAAATTGTTCAAATGTAATATAAGGTCTTACATAAATAGAAGATTGCAACACTAGTCTCAATTCAGTGCTAATGTGTGTTGTAGATCTAAAAAAACAAATAATAATATTAACCATTTAGCATGTAAAATATTTAGATTTTAGTCTAACAATGCAAGACTATAGCCCAAATTAATGCAGACCGCAGCTAAAATCTAAAATCTAAAATCTAAATTACTAAATTGATAAAAAAACAAGTAGAGAAAAATTACCCTCAAGCACCCGGCTCCTTTTTCCTCATTTCCTCATTTCCCCGGGAGATAGAAAAATTATTAAATCGGCAGTTCGGCTGCTTCGGCAATCGGCAGTCCCTCTCTGGCCTCAGTGCCTCCCTCAGGCCTCAGCTCTCTCGGCCTCTCCGCTCTGGCGCTCTCCCGACTCCTCCCCTCCCGCCGGCCGCCGCCGGGTGCGCCCCGCTTCACCTCCGACTGGCCTCAGCGCCTCCCTCAGCTCTCTCGGCCTCTCCGCTCTCCCTAGTCCCTCCCTCGCCGCGCGGCCGCAGCTCCCTAGTCCCTCCCTCGCCGACGCCGCACGGCCGCAGCTCCCTCAGCGCCAGGCGCCACCGCGCCAGCAGAGGCCCGAGTGCCCGACCGCCCGAGAGCCCGCCGACTCCTCCCGCCGGGCGCCGGGCGCCGCCTCGCCTCGCTGGCTGGCCTGGCTCGCTCGGAGGCGCCGAGGCGGAGGTCGGAGGCGGAGGCGGAGGCCGGACCAGCAGAGGCCCGACCGCCCGAGAGCCCGCCGACTCCTCCCGCCGGGCGCCGGGCGCCGCCTCGCCTCGCTGGCTCGCTCGGAGGCGCGGAGGCGGAGGCGGAGGCGCCGCCGAGGCGGAGGCGGAGGCGGAGGCCGGACCAGCAGAGGCCCGACCGCCCGTGAGCCCGCCGACTCCTCCCGCCGGGCGCCGGGCGCCGCCTCGCCTCGCTGGCTCGCTCGGAGGCGCCGAGGCGGAGGCGGAGGCCGGAGGCGCCGACGCGGCGGCGGAGGCGCCGAGAGAGCCTGGCGGAGTGGAGGCGGATGGGCGCTGGGCTGCGGTGCGGTCGGCAGCAGAGCGTGGCTACTGGCTGCGTCTGCGTGGGTTAGGGGCTTAGGGCACGGGATTTTTTTTGGGCCAAATTTTTTTGGGCCAAATTGTGTACTGTTGCAGGGTAGTCCTGGGTCTATATGGACTACCCGCTGGGCCCGCCCCTGATGTTGTCTAGGCGTGCACAAAGCCATATCTTTCGATAGGCGACACTTGCAAAACTTTTGTAGAAGAAACTTGCCGTATGTATATATTTTTAGAGTATTTTTAGACTTTTTTTTAAGAGTTAGTATCACGTATATCGAACAAATTGACTAGCTTAGGGCCAGTACATGTTTGTGTTGACTAGGTTGACCTTCTTGGACTATCCGTTATGTAAGAGCAACTCCAAGAGAAAAGCTAAATCATTTTCTAAAGGTAAATTTGGCTATTATTGGAGAAAAAACGTCTCCAATAGACTCTGTAAATGACTCTCCAAATTTAGTAGCTCTCCATCCCTCCTCCTTCGCTCTCTATTTTTGGATAGCCTACCTCGCTCACCATCCAGCCTCTTGGCGCGGTCGGCGTTTCCTTCCTGCACGCTGCGTCCCATTCCCGCGCGTACACTACCCACCGCGCGCCTTCTAGTTTAGATAGCCTGTTGGAGTAGTCTTGTTTTTTTGGGTGAGATTCATTTTAGAGAATAGCTAAATCACTAAATTGAGATACTTCTTTTGGCTAATCTCTTGGAGTTGCTCTAAGCAAACGCCGCCATGCTGCCTAAAGCCAACGTGGCCCCAATGGTGGAGATGCATCGTCCAAAATCCCCGAACGGATTGGGATCATCTTTCTAGCTTCTTGCTTGAGCAGCGACATCATTTAATTTGCAGCTTCACAAATAGTCTGATCGAAGACTAGTTAAATGATCAGCCCGGCCGGAGAGATGAATCAAGAAATAGAGCCCTCTGGACTCTCACAAATTGACATTATGCACGTTGGATTTGTCTTCAGAAATGCAATTTGACCACAAATTTCCTGTTTAAGTATGTTTCAGAAACTGAAAAGTACAACATTATATAGGTATTTTCAAGACAAATCTATAGAGTCTGTTGCAAATAAAACCGGAGCCGCTCGGATTTCGCTTCTGTAGTGCGCTGCTGCTTCTCGGGACAAAGCGATGCGAGACGCACCGCCGACGATTTCTTCTCGATGGAATCTCCTAAATTATAATCTCCTACGCTCTGATATCACTTGTTGCAAATAATATATTGAAAAGATAGAGACAAGAGACATAAATTTTCACGTGTCAAATTTTTACGGGAAAAAACCACGAGCGCACAAAGACAAATCACTATAATGAAGAGAGATTACAATGGAACATTTGCTTTTCCTATGGGCTATTGAGATACATATATAGGGCGAGGGAAATAAATCCCACATGGAGAGGAAACTAAATCAGAGTTGGTTGCTACAGATTAATACAACGTCTAACACAACTTGCACATGGCCCTGACACCTGTTATACCACATCAGGCATGAGGCGATGCAGTGTCAGAGATGGATACGGCACAAATTCGAATAAACTTCAACAATTTCCACCTTAATCCAAATTCTCTCCAGTAGTTGAAATATATGATAAACTCATTCAGTAAAATCAACATGTACACCTTGTACACCGAAAGTCTAAAGGACCAGTAAATAATACCAACTAAGTCTGAGCAAAACTCACACTTAGTGGTAAAAACTAGGTTTGTTAACATATCAGCTAGATTATCATGAGTACTTATCATGCTGACTTTAATGTCACCTTGAGTAATGACACCTCGAAGTAGTAATACCTGATATCAATGTGCTTTGTTCTCTTATGGAACATTTGACCTTTTGTAAGGCAAATAACTCTTTGAGTATCATAAAATATTGTAGTGTAAGATTTACTTCCACAAAACTCAGTAAATAAACATCTTAGCCAAATGACTTCTTTGCAAGCTTCAGAAATAGTCATATACTCAGCTTCTGTAGTAGACAAGACAACAATAACTTGCAAACTTACTTTCTAGCTAACATCACATCCTCTAATAGTGAACACAAAATCCGTGAGAGATCTTTTATCCAAATCTCTCGCAAAAATCAGAATTCACATAACCAACGAGTCCATCTTTAATCTTCCCAAACTCTAAAAAAAATTAGATGTGCCCCCACAAATATCTAAAAATCCATTGAACTATTTTTCAATACTCTTTTTTAAGATTAGTCATATATCTACTAATCACACTTAATGATTGAGATAAATTGGTACAAGAATATACCATGGTATATATAAGTGAACTAATTGCACTCGCATATAAAACTCTAAACATATACTCAATTTCATCATTTGATTATAGGCATGACGCTGAAGAAAGTCTAAAATGTGCAGCTAAGGGAGTACTCATCAGTTTGGCCTTATGCATGTTGAAACAACGAATACTTTAAATATACCCTTTTTGACTTAGGTATAAGTTGCCAAACCGTTTGTCTCTGATGATTTCTATACTAAGAATCTTCTTTGCTACACCGAGATCTTTCATCTTAAATTCACTGCTTAATTGTGCCTTTAACTTTAAAATTTTAGTCTTATCTTTTACAACAATCAACATATCATCAACATACAGGAGCAAATAAATAGCTAGATCATTAACAGTCTTCAAATAAACACAACTATCATAATCGAATCTTTCAAAATCCTGAGAAATCATAAAGGAGTCAAATCTCTTGTACCATTGTCTAGGTGACTGCTTCAAACCATAAAGAGATTTCTTCAATTTGCAAGTAAAATTCTCCTTTTTCAAAATGATAAAACCTTCTGGTTGCTTCATATAAATGTCTTCTTCCAACTCGCCATGTAAGAACGCGTTTTTCACGTCCAATTGTTCAAGCTTATAATTATGCATAGTCACAATGCTGAGTAAAGTATGAATAGAACTATACTTCACAACTAGTGAAAAGACATATGTAAAATCAATACATGGAATTTGGTTGTATCCTTTAATAACTAGCATTGCTTTGTACCTAATATCTTCAGTTGGTAAAATGTCTTCTTTCTTCTTGAAGATCTATTTGCAGTGAATAGACTTCTTCTTAATTGGCAATTTGACCAGTTTCTAAGTGTCATTCTTGTTGAGAGGTTTCATCTCATCATGTATGGTTTATCCTGCACGTCTCTGTAGTGCGATGTGTTTCAGCAACTTTTGGGTTCCGTGCCATCTGCTGGTTGGCGACTTTTCGCCATCGCTTTCTTTTTGCGTCACATGGATCGAGGTAGCAAAGGACGAAGCGCGCTTCGTTTTGGCTTTGCATCGTGCTGCCTCCACCTTTATCGCGTCTGCCTAGGACCGACTCTGAGGCGAAAAAACCAGAGCCACTCAGATTCCACCTCTGCAATGCACTGCTTCTTCTCAGGATGAAGCGATGCGAGACACACCGCTGACGATTTCTTCCTGATCGGAACTTTTAAACCCTAATCCCATGCGCTTTGATACCACTTGTTTTAAGTAATGTGTAGAAAAATAGAGATGAGAGACGCTAATTTTTACATGAAAACCCTCATGGAAAAAATCACGGGCAAACGAAGGCTAATGAGGAGAGATAACAATGGAGCGTTTGCTTTTCCTATAAGCTACTAGGTAAATATATAGGGCGAGAAAAACGAGTCCTATACAAAAAGAAAACCAAATGAGAGTCGGTGCTACAGATTGACATCACGTCTGATATAATCTACACATGCCCCTGACATCTGTTATGCTACGTCTGGCATGAGGCGATGCAGTGTCCTACACGAACACGGTACGAATTCAGATCAACTTCAACATGGTCAATCGTAAATATACA
This sequence comes from Dendrocalamus latiflorus, assembly GCA_017311315.1. Lineage (NCBI taxonomy): Eukaryota > Viridiplantae > Streptophyta > Magnoliopsida > Poales > Poaceae > Dendrocalamus > Dendrocalamus latiflorus. The sequence continues at coordinate 43,443,359 of CM029609.1, forward strand.
AAATAATGTTGCTACTTGTCAACTCTGCTTAACAACCGGTCGATTTTCTAACGATTTGATTTGCATCACAATCCCCCATCTATAAAATATTTCACGTATTACTTCTCAACGTTCCATTAGTTTATTGAAGATGTTCGAGTGTGCAACTTTGACTTGGGTAGAGGGAATGGATCATGTGGGAGTTAGATATTCTAGCATGTAAAATGAACATCCCATGCATTTAGTTCCCATATTCCATCGATCTATCAATGGTATTCCACATACTAAGGCCTCACTCGGTTGAACTGAAAAGCTATGGCTTATGGCTAAAATTACACTGTAGTGGCTGAAATTTCATTGTAGTTAAAGGTGGTTTAGTTGGCGTAATTAAATTTTAAAAATAGAAAAATATGCTAGCTTATCACGGACAATGCAAACGAATACAGGAAAAAAGAACTAGCAAAAAAGCGAAAAAAAGTTAAAAGTTTAGAAAAAAATAAAATTTATAAATAATGAAAAATAATTCAGAAGTTAAAGTCGAAAAGATAAGAGCCTTAAGTTGTGAGGAGAAGCAAAACTCGACTGCACGCGTGAACAAGCCGTAGGCCAAGGCCCATAGGGATGGGTCGCAGGAGTCTCCATGCGCTGCGCGTGCGGCGGGTAGCATTGGCGTCCAATCCCCCCGGCAGCCGACTGTGCCGCCGCCGAATCCATCGAAAAACAGCAGCGAAAGCACGCGACCCCACGGGCCACGCTACCACTAACCTCCCAAACCAACGGAGACATACGGTTCCACACAAACCCGGCAAAATCCAAGCCACCGGAAACGAACCCACCTCATCTCAATTCCCGTGGACTTACGATTCCCACCGTTTCCTTCCTCGCTAGTCCTATCCAACCCAACCCGTTTAATTTCCCCCGCCTATATATTAACGCCCCTTCCCGCTGCAACTCCCACATCCCAAAGCAGCAACTCAAACTACACGGGACACCTCACTCCACTACCCGATTCCCATTCCAATTCCGATCGCAATTCGCAAGCGAGAAGCAGCAGCGAGTTACCGGCAATGGGTGACCTGATTCCGGGGCTCCCCGAGGAGGTGGCGCGGGAATGCCTGCTGCGGGTGGGATTCGATCAGCTCCCCGCCGTGCGCCGCACCTCGCGCCGGTGGAAGGCGGAGGTCGAGTCCCCCTTCTACCACCGCCTCCGCCGGGCGCAAGGCCTTGCCCGCACGCTCCTCGCCCTAGCCCAGGCCGTGCCCCCGCTCGCCGCCTCCGGCCCGGCCCACAAGTACGCCTCCGCCGCCGCTGGCCAGTCCACAACCCACCGCCTCGTGCTCCACGACCCGGCTGACGGCCGGTGGGTCACGCTGCCCCCGCTCCCCGGCCCGCACGGCGGCCTCCCGCTCTTCTGCCAGCTCGCCGCGGTGACCTGCGGGGAGAGGAGGAGGCTGGTGGTGGTGGGCGGGTGGGACCCGGAGACGTGGGCGCCCACGGACGCGGTGCACGTCTACGACTTCCTGGCGGGGGCCTGGCGGCGCGGCGCGGCTATTCCCGGCCCGCGCCGGTCGTTCTTCGCGTGCGCGGCGGCAGGCGGCAGGGTGTTCGTCGCGGGGGGCCACGACGAGGAGAAGAACGCGCTGCGGTCGGCTGCCGCCTACGACGCCGAGGCCGACGCGTGGGTGCCGCTCCCGGACATGGCGCGGGAACGGGACGAGGCCAGGGGGGTCTGCGTCGGCGGCAGGTTCCTCGTCGTCGGCGGGTACCCGACGGAGGCGCAGGGCCGGTTCGGCGGCTCCGCCGAGGCGTTCGACCCGGCCGCCTGGGCGTGGGGCCCCGTGCAGGAGGGGGTGCTCGAGGAGGGCGCATGCCCGAGGACTTGCTGCGCCGCGCTGGACGCGGCCTGCCGGATGTACATGCTCCGAGACGGCCACGTCGCCGCCCGGGACGACGCAGAAGGCGGAGGCGTATGGCGGGCCGTGGCGCGCGTACCGGACGACGGGCGCGCGGTTACGACCGTCTCGGCCATCGGGGACGGCCGCGTGGCCGTCCTCGGCGCCGGGTGCCACGGCTCCGAGCAGGCCGTGTACGTGCTGACCGAGGAGGCCCGGAACAATGGGGCGGCGGCGTCGTGGGCGCGCGCCCCGGCACCGCCGGAGTTCGGCGGGCACGTGCAGGCCGCGTGCTGCCTAGAAGTATAACATTACGTCTAGGCAATGTAACATATGTATATTGTACAGATATGTACGTGCGCGTGTATATACGTTTTGCGTGGAATACCGATGTCTCTCTTCTTGAATTTATACATACACAGCCTAATATACGATAATTCCACGTGTGCATTTAAACGAATTACTGGCACGAGTTTTCTGCATACTATCATCATGTTCTTATTCTAATACGACCCTGTCTCGCTTCATTAGAAAGCAAAGAAATATACTTGTTCTAATTTCATGCAGGCTTTTTCGTGTGACATTGGAAGACAGATAATCTCAGTTCGCAGGCGCTCTTCTTCTAGAACTCTTGGGCAAGAGCGAACACAAACCTTGCCTTCCAAGGCAGTTCCCATTTCGAGCGTGCACGGTTTAGAAGCTTCCAAGGGGAGCATATGCGGTGACGGTCTATATCTTCCTCACATGCACAATTCAAAGGGTAGGACTGGACACACTGTTTTGTAGGGCAGGACTGGACACAAGAAAATCTGACTGCAAGTGGGTGTTATAAAATCCAAAGCAAAGAAGAAGAATCTATGGCCCTGTTCTAAGTTTTAGCAACTTCAACTCTAGCTTCACTGTTGGATCCACTCCTCTGAGAAGTTGGAGTAGTCTGAAGAGGTGTTTGGTTGAAAAGCTAACTCCTACTCTATGAATGAGAATGATCCGTGTAAAAAGACCCGAGTAACCTTGGTTTTGTGACTCTACAGAACAAAGTATGTATGTATGTATGTATCTCAACTTATATATGATTCTACAAAACAAAGCCAATGTTCTGGAAACAAACAAAGTGCCCACACGACGCAACTAGTATGCCACCAGCATTGACCAAGAAAGCTGAACATCAAATTAATCTATCTTCAAATCAGTGATTAGTTATGAGCAACCACAGCAGAAGACTAATGCCTAGTTCAAATTCACAGCAGAAGACTAATGCCTATTTCAGATTCACAGCATATTCACAGTAGAAGACTAAAATTCACATTAATCTGACTATCTCCAAATCCTATTTCCATTAATCTGGAGAACAATCATAGCTTGGTTCACATTCCAAATATGAGAACAAATGAACCCCGATAGGAGCCGTCGGGGAGATCGCAGAGTACTGGTCTGTTGAGGAAGAGACGTCGTCAGGGATGAGTCGCCCACAGTCCTAGCCGGCTAGGAGCTGCGAACGGACGAGGGGATAAGCACATGCTGCGAAAAGGCGAAGGGGTGGGGGTTGCAGGTTAGGTGCGTAGGGTAGTTGAGTGGCATATTGTGGGTAAATACTCTCAACTCTCAGGAGTATTTTGCTTTGCTGATCCACAGCTCCCCATTTGGAGGAAGGTTTTACCTGCTCCTACAAATTATACTAGAGGGCTGCTCCACTCCAGGCTGCTACAACTTCAACAATTTTGTGAAGTTAGCCTATTTGGCACAGCTCCACCTACTCCAACTAAGAAGCTGAGAGTTGGAGCCGTACTAAGGGGGTGTTTGGGACTGCTTCACTCCACGTTTTTCAGCTCCACTCCACGTTTTTTAGCCAAACAGGTTCAGCTCCACGTACTCTGTTCGAGGAAAAAAAAGGTGGAGTTGTGAGAGCATCTAAAGGGGTGCTCCACAAACTCCAGGTTTTTGGTGGAGTTGCTCCACGGTAGAGTTTGTGGAGCAGTCCCAAACACCCCCTAAACAAGGCATATGTCTTGTTCTTTTTGACTTTTGATTTCTCTGAAGTTCAAAAAACCAAACGTCAAAATGTGGTGGTCTCTTAAGCAGATTCTTCAAATGACTTTACGAGTATAAAACCATATATGCCACCTAAATCAGCGTATCTACCGTCCGCTACCGTATCAAAAAGTACAGATAAAAACTACCAACAGTAACCAAAGAACGCCTCTCATTATCTCATTACGTAACCCGCGGCCGGAATTAAAGCAACGGCCGCAGCATGGTGCCCAGCGTACAACCGTATCCGGCACGGAAATAGTCAAAAGCACAGGTTTTCTTTGTGCCGTCGACAGCGACGTCGATTCCGCCTGCGGCCAGCCGTATCCGCCGGCTGAAATAGGCAATCCGTTCAATGTGTGTGCTCGCGCGCGCGCCTGCGTGTAGATTTTGGTTCCAGTAAGGCAAGAAGTAAGAACGCTTATCCGTGGACCGGCCTGGACGGGACTGTATATGATGCAATAATGTGCTGAAGATCTCACGATCAGATCGATCTGCTGTTTCATTTATGTTCATGGATGGATGTGGTTTCGAGGATGTTTCAGCGTGGCGGCGACGGCGTGGGGCGGCGCGACGGCGACTCGGAGTTCTCCTCTTTTTTTTTGTCTGTTACCTGGGGACGAAGATGGAATGTTTTCTTGGATGAGATGCTCAAACAAGAACACACAGTTTTGTTTGCTCATGGGTGACGATTCTGATTGCCTGTAACTGTAGACAATTTGGCTACTGATTTGAAGATGCTTACATTAGTCTACCTGATGGTATTTTCAGGCTTTAGCTTGCAAGAAAAGGACACGGAGCCGGCTTTTTTTTGGAGTATCTGTAGGCTGTAGCTTTTGTCTTATCCATGAGCCCAAGAATCCTCGTGGAGCCCAGTTTTAAAGTTGTCTACACAAAATAGCATCAATTGTCAACGGCAGAAAGCTCATCCAGCTTCTATCTGATCAACAACAGATTCTGCATTTGGGACCTTTCTTGTTGAAGCAAAAGTCATGTGATTTTTCCTCCAAAATCTTTTCCTTTCTTCCCAAGATGTATATTCCATGATTCCTGATTGCATCCACTAAGCTTACTTGATCCCAGCCCTGAGATGAGATCACACCTTCCCACATCCAAGTCCAACGTGTTTCAGTACAGCTAAGGGGTATTCGGATTGGCTCCTGTTTCTGCCTTCTACTTAGAGAATCCAGAAACCAATATAAATATCTGGTTTCTCAAAATGGCTTCTTCACTCCTTTCACTCCCGTTGCAGGATCAAGTATAACCGACTAAAGAGGATGAATAGAAAATTCTACAAATTCTTGCTTTCTAATGGCTAATTTTGACAATTTATAACTAAACAAGAATTCTAACACAAATCAAACCTAAACAATTCTAGTAATACTAAGGCACCACAAGCAAAATCCTTACAAATATGTTTCACTCAACAAGGTATGGCAATTTAATAGCTAGAAATATAGATGCGGAAGGTAGAGAGAAAGAGATAACCAATATGAAGACACGCGATGTTTTTATCGTGTTATTGAAGACTTACCGATCTTTACTAATTCACATTGAGGAAAGTCCAAACGGATTGAACCGGCTCCATGAATTAAACCTCAATTCCACTAGTGGTTGTTCTTCCTCCGCATCGGAGATGGCGAATACCGAGCCACTCACAAATGGCACCGAGCCTCTTCACAATCTTCTTAAAGATATCACCGTGCAAACCTTTGCCAAGTCGTCTAGGTGCCGCAAACACTAAGAGTAACAAACCACGGCGATCGCTTGAAAAAATTCAATTGCCAATGATCAACTAATGAGTGAATGTAATTGAGTAAGTCTCAACTACCTACCTCAAATGTATGTAATAGTGTAAAAGAGGTGCGGAGTGCGTGCTACAAGCTCAATGGTATTCAATGAAGTATTCTTTTAGTGTTCTAAAGTGTTGGGGGGTTATTTATAACCCTCACCCACAAATTTGACTGTTTGAGGATAGAATTGGGAAAAATCAACAAATGCATATCGCACCTAGGATCCAACGGCTAAATTGTGCGTAATAAATACTCTTGAACTAGCTATTACTGTTTGGTGCGGTACTACTGGTCTCACAAAGCCTGGTACTACAGCAATAGTACCTTTTTTAAGTGCGGTACTACCATTTTTCTCGGGGAGCAAACATGCTCCAAAAGGTGTCTCTTTGGAAATAATGTACTACCAACTATTTTTCAGTCAGACTGGAATACAGTAGTACCATTTCTTACTTTCGATTAGTGCCCCAAAATGCACATCTGGAAATAACGTACCACCATGTAATTTTCGGTAATTATAGGGTGCGATACTACCGCAAATATATTTTGATCATACTGCACAGTGGTAGTACCGCCCATGAACTGTGGTCATACTGTTTTTTTTCCTGAGAATGCATAGGTGGCTTTAGAATTTATATTCAAATACATGCATGCCCTCTAATCGATCCAAATGGCATAAGAAAGCTGCTTTCAACCTACTAATTATGATCTCTCTTAATAGTATGACGTCTAACCTAAAATCCAGTCTTCCACTCAATCTCCAAAGATTGTTAAAATAAAAAGAGATCTTAGGCTACTTATACCTTCGTTTTGAGCCATGTCTATTTTCTTGTCATCTATAGCATACATCTCTAAGTCATCAAGCAAATACCAGAACTAACTAAACTTTTCAAACACTTAATAAATATGTTAGTCTCATATGCACACGTTGTTATTAATTACCAAAATATTTTTAGATGGCCTAGATACTTTCACTCGTCTTACTCCGAGGATAAGACAAGAAGTCACGGGTGCAGCACGCACCCCACTCCTCTCACTCCTGTTTCACTCACGCATCTTTCCTTCATTTTTCCCACTGCCACCCCTCCTTCTAAAAACCAATCTTTCAGCCACTACTATTCGTTTTTAGCCAAAAGCCGTCAATCGTAGCCAAAAGCCGCAGCCAATACGAACACTCCCTAAAAACACTAGGCACAAATAATAGAGTAAATTTCACTAACCACACTATCTTTGCTAAAACTATCATAAAACCGTACTTTTAAACAACAATTTCAGATAACCACACTCTCCTTTGTATAACATTTTATAAAAACCACACTTTTAAGTATCCAACGAGTTGGGTCCACTAATCAGTCTCATAAGCCTATCTCATTTCCGTTTGCTAATATGGATAGGCTTGTGCAGGGGCGGAACTAGAATGAAAATGACTGATATTCGCCATTTCATCATATATATAACAATATATATAATTTTTAAGCAATATTGAGTTACATAGTAATGTGTCTAGCAATTTTTAGCATCCATACTTCAACATAAATGATGATAGTATATGATGATAAAGAATTAGTTATTAAAATGCTTACAAAAATGAAAAAACTCGATAATAATATTGGTTAGTTGCAACAAATTGAAAGAACTAAGAGCGAAATCACAAACAAAAGTTTGTTAGCATTAGTAAATACATCATGCGACCTCAATGGCTTATAACAAAAGAAAAAAATTAGTTAAAGTTTTAAGTAAAAAAACAGTAGAATGATCAAATGTAAGTAGATGTATTACCTTTTAGTATTTACGTTCTTTCAAGCTTATAAAGTGATGAACCACAATATCATTGGCAATTTTCTTCGATTTTTGTTTCTCCACATAACAAATAAGTCTATCATTGATGAAATCATCATCAATTAATTGAACAAGTCAAATAGATATTTGTATGTTCAATAGTTCAACAACAATATAATAGAAAAATAGGCTCAATGGCTTACTTAGTTGATATTATAGTCAAATACTACAATTTTGCCTCTGATTTATAACAAGTTAGGCCGGTATTCCAAAAATCTAAATTGAAACCCTAAGTATTAAGCTTACAATTTGACAAAATCAATCAACAACCATCACATTGAAACCCTAATTTACAAATTTAACCCCTGTTCTAGAAACAACTTAAAAATTTAAGAAAAATATAGAGCAAAATACATACTGACCAATGGGCCTAAGCTTCCTTCGGTTGGTAAGGGCGCAAGGCAATAGGGACCAGACGGTGCTATGACAAGATGGCAGACGAGGGCGGCCAGTGGCATCGATTTCTCCCTTTTCTTCGGTGATCAATCACTGCCTGGCTGGGTGCGACTATGCGGTGGGTGTGGTGCGTGTCTCCTGACCAACCATGTGAGATGAATGGACATCGAGGGTTTTTACGAGGTAATACGCTTAGGGATTGATCAAATGGATGTCGTGGCATGTTGTGGTTCTCCCTCTTGGGCGGACTCGACCTGTTGCAGTTGCCTCATAGGCTAAAGGATAACGAGGCTCCTCATGAACTATTGCTAGCTACTAGAAATTTGGAGTGCTAGTGCTTTCTTTATTGGGCTTCAAGGAATAGACCGGGTGCACCAAGTCCAGGTTAAGGGGTTCACACATGGCTAGAGGTGTCAATCCTTGCTAAAAAATTAGGCCCGGTGTCTCACAACACCGTATAAGCCAACTTGACTCTGCCCATGGGCTTATGAGATTAACAAGTCGGCCCGACACATTAGATATGACGGTAATGCTTGAAAGTGTGATTTTATGAAATGTTATACAAAGAGAAATATGGTTCTCTAAAACTGTTGTTTAAAAGTAGGTTTTGTGATAGTTTTACCCATGCTTATTAAGGCGTCGCCTAAGCATCGCTTAAGCGACGCTTAGGCGGTAAGGCGGTGGAGGGCTTAAGGCGTCGCCTTGCCAAGAGCTTGTATGGCGTCCGCCTCAAACCCTAAGGCGTTGCTATAGCGTCTAGGGCTGTGCGTTCGGTTTTTTCGGTTTATACGGTTCGGTAAATACGGTTTGATCGGTAAATACGGTTTTAGTATTTCGGGAAATACGGTATTTTTCAAAATACGGTTCGGTATCGGTAAATACCATTTTATTTCGGTACGGTATCGGTTAATACCAATTTTACCAAACTTTGCGCGAATTGCTAAACGTTAATTCTCCTCTCTATTCTACAACCAATTCTAAAGGTTAATTCTCCATTCTAGATGGCTAATAGCAGTGCTGCAGTGGCACTGTCACTGTGGGCTGTGGCTGGCAGCAGACCGCACGCAGTGAGTCCAGCAGAAATGCAGAATGCAGTCGGACAGGGCAGGGGCAGCTCACAGCCGACAGCATCAATGCATCAAAGCAATCAGCCAAACACATTATCAGTTTATCACAGCATGAAGCATCAGTGCATCACTTCACATCACACTTTCACAGTATTCACAAATCACAATTTAACAGCAGAATACTAAAAGTCTAGAAGACTAGAACAGGCTAACAGCACTACAGCACAGCAGTCAGCACATAGCCACTGAGCCACACACCTCACACAGTCACACATGACACATTCACAGCAAGTCAGCAATACAGCATCAGTGCACACGCCCGGACAGGAGACAGGAGTCACAGGACGCAGGAATCATAGCCTCACAGCCTCACAGGAGTACAGAACAGCAGCAGTAGCAGTACATAAAAACAATAAAACATCCATACATAACACTAGCAGTAGCAGATAATAACAAAAGCATCAAGCAGCAGTATTCCAGCCCTCCAGGCCTCCAGCAGCAGCTAGCAGCAGCAGCAAATAAAACAGAATTAGACAGTCTAATTTTGAAACAGAATTCTTTTAAACAGAATTTTCATTTGAGTTTTGTGGCCGCGAAACACATACATTAGACAGTCTAATTTTGAAATAATAACAAAAGCATCAAACACGATCCGAGGAGTAGACACTTGCTGTTGGAGTTGGATCTAGGCCTGACATTTCAATGCCTTCATAACATGAAAATTAAGCTAATTAGTTGAAGCAGCAGTTAATATCCAATTTGCTATCACTTATAAGTAGAAATATATTGCATATATTATAGTACCTTCTTCAAATTTAGACAAATCTGCTAAATCGGCTTCCACATTGATGCGTTTTGAAGAACGCAACCAATCTTGTGCACATATCAAGCATTGGAGTGTGAATGGAGTCAAGGAACTTCTAAAATCATCAAGAACACGACCACTAGTACTAAAAGCTAATTCAGAAGCAACAGTTGATATAGGGATTGCCAATATATCACGGGCCATCTGTGAGAGCATTGGAAAACGAGGTGAGTTGTACTTCCACAAAGAGAGAATATTAAAGCTATGATCATCATCTTCTATATCTTCAGCAAGATACTTATCTAATTCAGATTTGCCACCACCTCCACTAGAAACTTTCATTCTCTTATTATATAAAGACCTCATAAAATTTGTAGATGCACTTGAATGCTCAGTGCCACTAGTATTTTGTGTATTTAATGTTGCTTGTCTATCACCTTGGTTTTCATCCGGAGAGTACATCTTCTTGAATTCTTCAAAAAGATCTAACAATGCCCGGTTTACTTTATCCCATATCTTTGCACCTTTAATATGCCCATAAGTCGAGGTAATCGCGTACTTGAAGAAATCAGATTGCTTAGTCCTTGCACAAACATTAAAAAAAATCAAAGTGATCATTGGTTAATAAAAACATCCACACATTGACTCAGATTAACTGATTAAGAATTACTTGTACCTAGGATCAAGAATTGCAACAATAAAAATTAAGTTGTTCATCTTCTCAGGATCCCCCCAATATTTATCAAATTTTTCCTTCATCTTAATAGCCATGTGTTTGAAGGTAATATCATCACCATCATCACGTTGACTCCAATCAGATAACAAATAATTTATACCAGCAATATCTTCGAAGAAAGTGTTGGAAGTAATATACTGAGTGCCGGAAACTTTTTTGTGAGGTCAAAGAAATGCTTTAAGAAGGCTTTGAAATCTTTCGCATACACCCAATCATCATATGTTGGAACCCCATCCACACCCAACTCAGCCTTATAGGAAGGGTCCTGAAGTTCAAGCCGCTCAAATGCCTTCTCAAAACCCACGGCAATCTCTAACATAAGATAAGTCGAATTCCATCTAGTGCACACATCGAGAGACACCAAACCTTTTTCTTCAACCTTGCTTATTTGCACGCACTTTTTAAAGGTATTCATTCTTAAAGGGGAGCTTCTCACATACTTGATAGCATTACGAATACGGGAAATAGAAGGAGCCATTGTCTTTAACCCATCTTGAACCACAAGATTAATAATGTGAGCTACGCATCTCATGTGAAGATGGTTACCTTTCGCAAATGTACCACCGCGATTTTTCAAAGCACTCCTCATGTAGTTTAAAGCTCCATCATTTGAACTAGCATTATCTACCGTAATAGTGCACACATTCTCAATGCCCCACTCAAGCAAGCATTTATCTAGTGCTTTTCCAATATCTTCCCCTTTATGACTGTCTACCAAACAAAAGTTAAGGATTTTTTTGTTGAGTCGCCAATTGCTATCAATGTAATGTGCAGTGAGAACCATGTAGCTTTGAAGGGTTGAAGAAGTCCATGTGTCGGTTGTGAGGCTAACTGTTTGACGAGAATCCTTCAAAAGAATTTTTAGCTTTCTTTTCTCATCTTCATAAAGGCGAAGAATGTCTTTATACATTGTTGTCCTAGATGGTGGACGGAACCGAGGACAAGCTTTCGACATAAAGTCTCTAAAACCTTCATGTTCTGAGAAGATAAAAGGTAACTCATCAACTATTATCATGCGAGTAAATGATGCCCTAACCTCTTCTGCATTGTATTGCCAAGGTACTATGCAACTACTTTGGCCATCTATACTACGTTGGAAGCTTAGTTCAGTTTGACTGTCAATCTTGGCAGGATGCTTCTTACAACATTTTGCATGTAAGACCAGTGAGGAGGTACCATTTTTTTGTGGATCACAGGCAAGGATCCGAGAACAATACTTGCATTTAGCCTTATTCCGGTCATTTGGTAGTCGTGTGTAATGGTTCCATATCTCTGATCTGCGATTCATTTGTTTCTTTCCATCTTGAGCTTCATTGGGACCAACAGCTTCATCGCTGCCCACATTCACATTCATACCCATACCCACTGACCCAGCAGCAGCAACATCAATATTTGCAATATCATCTGACTCAGACATCTAATAATCCAAAAATGCAAAGATAGATAACCAATTAACCATTATCTAATAATCCAAAAATGCAAAGATAGATAACCAATTAACCATTATCTAATAATCCAAAAAATGCAACATCTCTAAATTGTCCAGTACTGGACAGAGGAAGCTACACAAACACATTACAAATTAACTGGAGTACTGGATAGAGGACACTAGTGCATATATGTTCAGTGCAGCGCACCCATATTGCTTACAATATTAGCTCTTACGCATGGCAGTGCATTAGGGATTATGATGCATCGGGAACGTTTGTATGATGATTATCATAGCCAATGTAAGTAAATCCATAAATCCATCTTATTATAACAATGCCTGCAATTTATGTTCTTGTCGATATGGTCAAAATTTATACTGAACAAGTGTGATGTTGCGAGCTGCAGGTTTCTAGTTAGCTATATATGGACCAAGACCCCATTGCAATTAATCTTAAAGCCTTGTAGTTCTAGACTTCTAGTTGAATAGATATACGGTAACATAATAGCTTTTCTTATACAAATTTATCATACAAATTAATGTACAAAGGGAACTTCTTCTGTATCTTAACAGTTAACAGTTACCACCTACTAAATTAACTACTCATGTAGGTTATATGCATCATTGCGACCATTACTTCATCAACTCTATTTGCTGCCTATTAGAGATTTAGAGTCATCGAGAGGAAGAAAGAAAAAAGTTCTATCAAGATGTCAAAAGGAGCAGTGTCTTCTTGTGCATCCTATTCCTATAGGTATCGGCACGACAATGTATTATGTATAGTACTCACAAGACACAAGTCACAACAGAGTAAGAGTAACAGACTAGCAATTCAGCAAATTAGCAATCTACCAAAGTACCAATTAATGAAACAGAGAGAGCCACAAAGAACTTACTTCGCAAGATCCAATTGATTCCGGTGTCTTGGGAGTTGGGAGAGGGAGGTGGAGGCGCGGAGGTGGAGCACTGAAAGAGGCGGAGGTGCGGAGCAGCCGTCAGGCGTCAGCCGAGCACCGAAGGGCGAAGGAGGCGGAGGCGCGGAGCACCGGCACCGGAGGTCCGGAGCCCGAAGGACTGAAGGAGGCGGTCAGGCGGAGGCGCCGAGCACCGGGCGGGGAGCCGGCCGGGGAGGGACCGAGGGAGCGCCGGGCGGGGAGCCGGGCGGGGAGGGACCGAGGGAGCGCCGGGCGGGGAGCCGGGGAGGGACCGAGGGAGCACCGGGCGGGGAGGGAGCACCTGCACCGGCAGTCCGGCACCGACCGATCTGGCTAGGGTTCGATGAATCGAGGAGGAGGAGCTCGGATCTGGGCGTCGCCGCGTCGGTCACGCTCGCTCTCTCAGCGTCTCAGTCTCTCACTCACTCGGTCTGGCGGCGCAGCGCTAGGGTTTTCGCCTTTTCGGTGCCGTCTGCCGCGCGTGCGTCGGGCATGCCGGGCCGTCGGTGCCTCGGTGGACTGCTGGGAGCTGGGCTTTTCGGTTTTTTTGGGATTTTCGGTTTTTCCTCGGTTTTTACCGAAAAAACCGAATCCATCAAATACCTGTTTTTTAGAAAACCGAACCGAATACTGAAAATCGGTCAAACCGAGTTGACCGGTTCGGTTCGGTTTTTTCGGGACGGTTTTTTCGGTTCGGTTTTTTTTTGCACAGCCCTAATAGCGTCGGTTAAGCGAAGAAAGACGAGGAGACGGCGAAGGCGGACGCCCCAAGAACCCGAAGAAGCAAGTATAAAGAGACGTCACGGGATGAGGGGGGCAGTGGGGAACCTGTCACATAAGCCTGCGCCGAAGTCGACTCGAAGTCTCGAACCCTAGTGCCGCCTCCATCGGTCCATCCCCGTCAACCCGTGGCGCCACCATCCTGGAAGCGGCGCGCCGGCGGCCTCCATCTCCAGGTATGCCCTACCTCCCCGGCCTCCTCCTCCTCCCCCTACCTCCCCGGCACCCCTCGGCGCCTCCGCTCGCTCTCATCTCTCTCGCTCGCTTGGTCCCTCTCCTCGGCGAATCCACCTCCCTCGTTCCTTCCCTTCTCCCCGCGCGCCTCCGCCTCCACCTCCACGCCTCCGCCTCGTCCCCTCCCTCTCATCCTCCCCCTCTCTGCCGGCCTAGGTCGGCAGAGAGGGGAGCCGGCAGAGAGGGGGAGGATGAGGGGGAGGGGGAGCAGGAGAGGGAGGGGGACAAGGCGGAGGTGCGAAGGCGGAGGCGCGCGGGGAGAAGGGAGGGGCCGAGCGAGAGAGAGAGAGATGAGAGCGAGCGGAGGCGCCGAGGCAGTTGAGTGGGAGAGAGCGAGCGAGAGTCTGAGAGATGAGCGAGCGAGACGGTCGGAGTATTTGCTGCCACGAGCCCGCGACTGTGCGATTTGTGCTGTGTGCGACTGCGTCTGTGCGATCTGCCATGAATTGTAGTGTGCTGTATTGCTGTGTGCGTTAATGCGTTCGTTGATGCTGTTGCTGTGTGAGAATGGTAGCTACATAGGAGAAGAACAATTAGAATGGGGGATAGGTGCAACATGGGCTCAAGAATTGACAACAATAAGGTACACATATGCTGCTAAAATGCTCATTTTATTTGCTGCCCTTTAGCGCCTTAGGATGAGTATGGCGTCGCCTCGCCGCACGCCATACTCGCCTAAAAGGTGTGAAGGTAGTCTGGCGCCTCGCCTTATCGCCGTGATAACCTTGGTTTTACCAAAGGTAGTGATTTGTAAAATTTGTCAAAATGATAAACCCACACATGTGGAGAATACAAACTCCGCCAGGATACGAACAGAACATCTGACATAATGAAAATAGACAAAAAGAGATGTGTCGTAGGCAATAAGTTAGAACATGTGCAAAGGTGCAAACAAAAATAGCCAGAAATCAAGCCAACAAGCCAATGACTGATGATATATATATTTAACCTAGCACCACCTTAGCTTACTGAGTATGACTTGTGCATGGTGATAACACAACTGTCATCCACTTATCTCTAGTGTTCATAAGTTCCATATCAAAGGTGGAAATTCACAAAAGTAAAAAAGGGGACTCCAACAAAAAAAGTCAGCAGGTATGGTCAATATATTCATGAGAATTGCATAATAATCTAAAGCAAGCAGAGAAAACGGCACTATCTGTTGGAAGTCATGAAGCATCACATAATGCAAATAGAACCAATGAGCACGCTGCTTCTGAAGTACGCGATGGAAGCAGTCTATCGCACAGGTCGCTCGTTGTAGTGGTTCTTCTCTTTCTTCTTTGCCGCAGCAAGCTTTGCACTCCTAGCAGCGGCCTCCATTGCAGCATGCTTTGCAGCAGCATCCACCTCTTTGCTCGATTTTTTCTTTTTTGCTGCAGCTATCTTCTTCATCTTCTCCTTCACATCCGCAGCAGTAGTTTCCTCTTCAGATTTTGTATCAGCTGCCTCTCCATGGTCCTTGCTGGAATCCACTTCATTGGGCTGCTCTTTAGAATTCTTCAATGATTTCTCCTTCTTTGATTTCTTCTTTTTTGAACTCTTGCTTTCTGAAGATACAGGCGCACCGTTCTTATCCTCATCTCCATTCTGTTCATCTGGCTTTCTTTCAGCTGCAAAATAGCAAAAAAATCAAAATACTTGCTAGTTTAGTACAGATCATACTATAAAGCATTTAACCAGCATTTAATGAATGCTACGAAATAGTTGAAATGCTTGATTGACTTAGTACAAGTCACAGCATGATTACGTTACATACATTTACTAGTCACGTCAGCCTGTGTAGCATTCCCAGAAATCCCCAACTCGGCCAGCACAGCATCTAGTTCTGCAAGCTCTTTCTTTTTCAATTCCTTCTTTGAAAGTTGCCTTTCAGTGTCTTTAGAATGGACTACAGTCATTGGGGCAGATTTCTTAACATCAGCTTCGGATGGTACATCAACTTCGTGTTCATGCTCAGGTTCCTCCTCTGGTTCATCATCGCCCATGTCAACATCAAGGTCATCATCTTCACTCTCAGTTTCCTGTAGCGTAAATATAGAAGTGATTAATTAAACCAGACTGGATGTGACGAAAAAATGTATTGCATGCATCAACAGAGAACATGGTAAAGAAAAGTGGGCACAGCTATGTCGCATACATAGAGAAAGTAGAGAGGAGAATTTATTGTGTGCCTTGTTAGTTGCTGAGACGGAGAAAATCTGGTTCTTGATTTCCTCTTGTTGAATCGTGTAAAACAAACATTTAAGACCACAGATGTAGAGAGGTAGAGAGATAGGAAAACACCTTTATATATATATATAGCCCAAGGTGGCTTGGAGTACAAGATGATGTGTATACAAGGACTATACATGTCTAATAACAGAGAGCATACATAAACCATTTTTATCTTTTGTGTTGCCATTTTCTTATCAGTTTCTCATTACATGACAAAGTTCATGCTTGAAAGACTGGTTATTTGAGTTGGAAAAATGTTGCTTCTTCACTATATAAAAAATTTATTTGCAACACAGAACCTCAAAAGTTTGATGTGTAGCCACAAACCTTACACACATCACTTGATATGATGACACTATGGGATGAGCTACTTTTTTTAGATCCACCATGGGGTAAGCTAGTTAAATACACAACAAAAATGCACCTGTTGGCAGTAACTGCATTTTAACTTTTAAATGATTCCTCATGATATAACATTATATGAATGAAACAAGATCCTGGTTACAACTTTGTAAGGTGAGAATATTTGTAGACAAAAGACATGCATAAATGGAAAGCTGATGGCGCCAAGGAGTATGAGTAGCCAACAAGAAAAAGGAAAGGGAATATTCAAAAACGCTAAACATGGCGCCAAAAGAATTATGCTGCCATTATTACGTAGTGATGAGAAGAATTTCCAAAGTAAATTAGAACTATAGGTGAACAAGAATCATCATAAAGACAACATTATAGTATCCATGCTATTAAACATCGATATATTCCAGCATCTGAACTGCACGCATCTCCAAACTTCCAAGAATATCACACAGTGGAAAAATGTACAATACAACTCGCAGTTTCGCTCTACCCACAATCAATCTCCACAAGTCCTTGGGTAAGGACTGCAAGGTGAACTTACCCAAAAGGATATGCATACAAAAAAGAGAGCACCTCCACTCATCAGGATGCCTGCCCCATTATCATACCAGGAATAAATATAGCCAAACCCAAAAGAGAAGGCACCTCATGCCCAATTGTCAAGGCTCCAAGATTTACTCTTTGTCCATCAAAAGAACATCACTGCTTGGCAATTAGCATCATCTCACTCCACCAGTGGTAGAAGCAACGGACTACCAAGTAGGAATACTCCCCAAACGTTACCCAACAACATGGCCCCACTATGTAGAACAAGAATCAACAGTCTCACTAAGTGCAACCTTCCACTCACTTAACTTCCTCTGCAACGCATAAAAATTGAATCTTTCTACGATTCTGAGAGATTCATCTCTGTCGCTAACAAATCGGTTCCAACATTCTCCAGTCTAGATCGCCGTACCCAAACAGGGTTCGCATCACATCCGTGCGAAACTCCAAACCAACTGCAAGAAACAAACGTAAACAAATGTAAAAAAAAGGGCACTGACCTCATCCGCTCCGGCCTTGCCCTCCCCGGCGGCCGCGGAGACGGTTCCGAAGACGGGCCGCGGCGGCGCGGTGGTGGCGAAGTAGTCTTCGTCGTCCTCGTCGTCCACGTCGGCCCAGGACTTGGACTTGAGCGGCGCGGGCGCCCAGAACACAGGCGGCGGCGCGGGAGCCTCCTCCCCCGCCCCCGCGACATTCTTGCCGCCCTTGCCCTCCTTCCCCTTCCTCCCCGAGGCGGACGACGACGAGGAGGATGCGGACGCAGGCAGCTTCTTCTTTTTCTTCTTGAGCGCCTCGAGCGCGGCGAAGACGTTGCCGCTGCCGATCCTCACGGCGGCCTCCGCGTCCCTCCGGCCGCCGCCAGCCATGGCCGGGGCCGCGCTTCCAGTGAGAGGTGGTGGCCGGAGCAGGAATCCAGCGGGAAGGAGCTATCGATGGGCCGGGTCGGGGAATGGAAGCGGGGACTAGGGCAGGAGAGGGACGGATGCGGCGGCGGGGGGAGGAGAGGAGAGGGAAGTGAGTGAGGTGAAGCGAGGTGGACGCGGGGTGGTGGTGGGGCCCGCAGCTGTTGTTGGAGTGTCAGTGTCAGTGGGTAGGAGATGAGTAGGAGGGTTGGTGCAGGAGTGTCTGGAGAATTTCGTGCCGGTTCGAGGTTGGCCGTTTTAAAGATCTTTCCGTCGGGGCACGAGGGACAAAGTCTTTCTTTTTGTATTTTGGTAATAAAGTAATTTAAGGTTAAAATTATATTGTATTTAACTGAAATTATACTATACATGATGATGATTTATTTAGTGTAACTAAATTTAAAAAAAATTAAAATAAAAAAGATTAGACCATCAAGAGCAATACAAACGAATATAGAAGAAAAAAAGAACCGGCACAAAAACTTTTAAAAAAACCAAAATATCGAAAAAGGTAAAATTTAAAAATATAAAAAAATAAGTTAGAAGTTAGAAACTTAAGTCAAAATGAATGAAGCTTTGGTTGGGAATGCTCTTTTTGTTTGTTTCTTTAAGCATGTCTATAGTTGAGTATAGGACTCTTAATTTCTTCTTGAATTAGCATTATGAAAACAGTGAAATTATTCAAATATGCACGTGTTTTAAGGGAGAGCTTGCCAGAAGGTTAAACGACGGGTGGTGCTAGTGGAATAGAGTCCCAGCACCAAGTATACTCACCCTCCTTTTATGCCAACTCCGTACATTAGACCAGCAAGGTCAAGGTGTTACGAATTGCCTTTTGGAACCAGCACCTCGAGAGGAGTTGAACGCAATCAATTAAAAAATTGAATGGGTACACCTGTTAGATAATGGCACCTCAATCCACCGCAGGCGTCCGCAATGGTAATTGCTACTACTAGCTATATAGTCAGCTGACGTGGAGGTGAGAGACAAAAGTAAAGACTATTTTATACTGTTGGACCCACATGCTCCTCTCTCATGTTCTTGGACTACATGAAATAGATCAGCTATTTGCTCGTCGCTAGTGACTACTCTCTCTCCTACTTTTTCTTTGCCACATCAGATCTAGCTAACTAAATAGCCAGCTGTTGGAGACGCCCTAAGAACCGGTTGGCGTCGTTGAGATCGGTCGCCAGGAGTCAGGGGCGGCGAGGTAGGTGCAATGTTTCGGATTGGGTAGTATATTATAAGTGGTACTCACTATATATAAAATATTTTTAAAATTTTATAATAGATTTTCTATTTTAAATTTAGACCTGAAGTTCAAGCAGTCCTGAATCTAAATCCATACTGCCAGGAGTCATTGCACTGCTCATAGAGGTTGGAGAGTTCTTGCGTCATCTGCAGATCCGCTACCTGGAGTCATTGCCACATGCAAACCCGCAGCCACCTCCTGTAGATTTGCCCTGGGAGAGTTGTCGGCTCACCGCAATTGAGGTAAGCCATTAGGAATCGTCAACTCCACCTATAAATCTGCAAACACAATACTGTGCTTGGAGTCATTTTGCCAGCCAGAATATTCCGTGTTGAGGTTAGCCACCGACGACAACAAATGAAGCGATTGGCAGGGTTGTCGTGAGTAGAGAGAGAGAGAGAGCGCGAGAGCGAGAACAAGACAATTGCTAGTGTTTTCAAGAAAGTAAAACTCTCGATAGAACAGGAAGAGTCAAAGGTCAAGCTTTTCGGATCTACTTTGGTTCTAATTGCGTAGGCTGTCCCAACAGGAGGAGTGCAGTGATGATAGAGGAGTTTTTGAATTAAATTTGTGGTGGGTCTTATATTTGGAGAGGGAGAGAGAGAGAAGCATACGGTAAACACTGAGCAAAAATAAAAATAAAACATAGCATAACATACGGTAAACACTGGAGCAAGCAAATTAAAACATAGTGCCTAACTGTTATGACAGGTTTTACTGTTTTAGCGTCTATGTAGTCACCATACATGGATGCCCTACCATTGTTTAGAGCCTTGTCTATTGTGCTTTGGTGCCTCCGCCGCTCTTGTTGGTATCGACTTTGTAGTATAGTGTACAGAAACAGAAAAAACTGAAAGTATTTTACAAATAAAAGGTGTAAAATAGTTAAAAACACAAAGGTGTAAAGTGGTGAAAATGCTTAATAAAAACAAGAGAATTTTTTTTTTTGCAAATGTCCGATTGCCTAAAAGGTCAGGATTCAGGAACAATCCCATCATTCCATGGACGGCATAATAGCACAAATACGGTCGTACCGCGCTGCCGCTTGGCTCGACATGGTGATTCATTGATTCATGGAACGGGAAACCACAATTCTGGCAAGTTACAGTTCGCTGCGCATATATGAGTGCATCAAATGTCACTACAAGAGTTTAAACTGAGCAAGTTCTGATGCTTAAACAAGTCTCGAAACTTCAGTTCCGCAGTGATAGGTTAGCTTTTAGGATCTCCTAGGGTTTAGATCTAGAGGGGTTCTAATCGTTCGGGTTCTTGAGATAATGCCGAGAGGGAGAGAGGGGTACCAACCGTCCGATGTAGAGGATGAAGAGTCGGCCATCGCTGGTTCGTCGGTGAGGTCTGCGCACGGGCAGCGACGGTCGGTGGAGAAGGAACGGGGCTCCTTGGCGGCCGGCGACTCCCTGGTGGCGGCGACCTCCCTGGCAGTAGATGGCGATGGGTATTCCCGTCGCTGGAGCGCCCCCTCTTAGATCGGGTCTAGGGTTTGTCGGTGGGGATGGTGGCGGCACGGTGAACCTCGTCATCTGTGCCGCCCCGGCCCCCACCTCTATTTATGTGGCGCTGGCGACAGGGGCCTACCAGCCTATTGGGCTGGGCGCCCCCGATCAGGGCGCGGTCAAGAGGAGAGGGGGGCATTTGGCCGTTGGGCCAAATGCCCTGAGATCATTCTAACATTCCCCCCCTTGATCTCA
The DNA here is from genome assembly GCA_017311315.1 of Dendrocalamus latiflorus. Lineage (NCBI taxonomy): Eukaryota > Viridiplantae > Streptophyta > Magnoliopsida > Poales > Poaceae > Dendrocalamus > Dendrocalamus latiflorus. Next base: position 43,464,252 of record CM029609.1, read on the forward strand.
ATCTATACTTTATCTTTAATTACTTTTGCCTTTACACATTCCATCACAGATTAGTGCATAGAACATGTCTCAGCGTCACGGTCAATCGCCGATAGATTCAACAGCTACAATACACCTCTCTGTTTTGAAATAGTTACTTTAATCTTTTGGGCCATCTTTTAGTCCAGGATTCATAGGCTTTCCCTTAAACCCATGCCGGCTATATGTTCTCTGAACACGTTGGGTGGTAAGCCTTTAGTAAGCGGATCCGCTAACATCTTTGCGGTACTTATATGCTCAAGACTTATAATTTGATCCCGAACTTTATCTTTCACAACATAGTATTTTATGTCAATGTGTTTGGCAGCACCACTTGACTTATTGTTGTGGGCATACGTTACTGCGGGTTCATTATCGCAGTACAACTTAAGTGGTCTATTGATGTCGTCAACCACTTTCAAACCGGGTATGAACTTCTTTAGCCAGTTCACCTGCCCCGTGGCCTCATAACATGCTACAAACTCGGCATACATTGTGGACGATGTAGTGACAGTTTGCTTTGAGCTTTTCCACGATATAGCTCCTCCTGCGAGAGTGAACACATATCCGGATGTAGACTTTCTATCATCTCCCGCAAAATCAGAATCTGTATACCCCACTATATGGAGTAAATCTGATCTTCTGTATGTCATCACGAGGCCTTTTGTTCCTTGCAAATAACGCAAGACTTTCTTTATCAATTTCCAATGTTCTATTCCAGGATTGCTCTGGAATCTGCCAAGTAACCCGGTAACAAATGCTAAGTCAGGGCGTGTGCACACTTGAGCATACTGTAAGCTTCCGACAGCTAAAGCATATGGAACCGCTTTCATTTGATCGATCTCATACTGGTTCCTGGGGCATTGAAAATCCCCATATCTGTCGCCCTTGACTATAGGTGCAGGTGAAGGACTACTTTTATGCATACCAAATTTCTTTAAGACTTTCTCTATGTATGCCTTTTGTGACAGTCCCAATGTCCCCTTGTTTCTATCCCGGTGAATTTCAATCCCTAGAACGAACGAAGCTTCACCAAGATCTTTCATATCAAAGTTTGAGGACAAAAACTTCTTTGTCTCCAGTAGCATACTGACATCACTACTAGCTAGTAGGATATCATCCACATACAGGATTAGGAAGATAAACTTTCCATCTTTAAACTTTGCATAAACACAGTTGTCCTCTACATTCTCTTTAAACCCAAATTTTCTTATTGTACTGTCAAACTTCAAGTACCACTGTCTTAAAGCTTGCTTTAACCCATATATTGATTTCTTTAGGCGGCATCCCATTCTTTCATTTCCTTCCACGACAAAACCTTTCGGTTGTGCCATGTAAACATTTTCCTCCAAATCCCCATTAAGAAATGTCGTCTTTACATCCATCTGATGTAACTCTAAATCATAATGTGCTACTAATGCCATTATGATTCTGAAGGAATCTTTACATGAGACTGGAGAAAAGGTCTCATTGTAATCAATCCCTTCTCTTTGCGTAAATCCTTTTGCCACAAATCGCGCTTTGTATCTTTCTACATTCCCTTGGGAGTCATGCTTTATCTTGTAGACCCATTTACAGCCTACTGTTTTGGCTCCTTTAGGAATAATTTCCAAGTCTCAGACTTTATTAGTCTTCATGGACCTCATTTCCTCTTCCATGGCCTAAAGCCATTTTGAGGAATTTTCGCTTCTCATGGCTTCTTCAAATGAGGTGGGATCATCCTCCATTTGAAATTCCTCTGTATGATAAATCTGATAATCATCAGAAATAGCTGATCTTCTTACTCTTTGAGATCTCCTCGGGGCCTCCTCATTTGGTACATCTTCTGTTTGAGGCTGCTGTTGCTCCCCCTCATCTGTGGCAATAGGTTCTATAGGATCCTGAAGAACATGTTCCTCATTATCATTCATTGTTGCCACAGGAGGAACAATAACAGGTGCTGGCACCACAGTGTCTTGCACCGTCGGTGCAGCGACAGCAGGTAGTGTGAAGAATGGCTCTTGAATCATCGGAGTGGGCGCATACACCCGCTTCTCTTCAAGATCAATCTCACGAGCTACCATACTTCCTCTCATCATTTCATCCTCTAAGAAGACAGTGTGTCTCGTTTCTACAAACTTTGTATGTCTGTCTGGACAGTAGAAACGAAATCCTTTTGACTTTTCAGGGTAACCAATGAAATGGCAACTTACTGTTTTGGGATCAAGCTTCATAAGGTTTGGGTTAAATACTTTAGCCTCAGCAGGACTCCCCCACACACGTAAGTGGTTTAGTGAGGGAACTCTTCCTGTCCACATCTCGTACGGTGTTTTGGGCACCGACTTACTAGGCACTCTGTTGAGAATATTAATGGCGGTTTTCAACGCCTCCATCCATAAACTCAATGGCAGTGTGGAGTAGCTCATCATGCTTCGCACCATATCCATCAGGGTACGGTTGCGTCTTTCAGCTACTCCATTTTGCTGAGGTTCGCCCGGTGTAGAATACTAGGCCACTATTCTATTTTCCTGTAAAAACCTTGCAAAAGGTCCAGGAACTTGTCCATATGGGGTATGTCGACCGTAGTACTCCCCCCCCACGATCAGATCGGACTATTTTAATCTTTAAATCGTGTTGGTTTTCAATTTCAGCCTTAAATATTTTGAATTTATCCAAGGCTTCATTTCTTTCTTTGATTGGATAAATATATTCATAACGGGAGTAATCATCCGTGAATGTTATGAACGAGTCATATACATCCACACTTTTCACAGGAAAAGGACCACAAATGTCTGTGTGAATAATTTGTAGAACTCCTGTGCTTCTTTTGGCGTCTTTCTTAATTTTCTTTACATATTTTCCTTTAATGCATTCTCTGCATTGTTCTAAGTCTGAGAACTCTAATGGAGGAAGAATGTCATTCTTAACTAGTCTTTCTATTCTCCCCCTCGAAATATGGCCTAAACGACAGTGCCATAATTTCGACGACTCATCTAGAGTTCTCTTTCGTTTTCTGTTTACTTTCGTAGACGAGGATTCAATCACTTTCTCGCACGCGACGTTCCCATTATCGCATACGACATTCACATCATCACATAATGATAACAAATAAAGCTCATTCTGTAAGATGGCAAGACCAACATATTCTTTATTAAACATTATTTCACACTTGCCATTTTCAAAATTACAATCATAACCATCTTTGTCCAAATTTGAAACACTAATCAAATTCCTCTGTAAAGAGGGAACAAAAAGGACATCTCTAAGTAAAAGATTGGAGCATTAGCTAACTCTAATGAAAGATCGCCAACAGCTTCAACTTCAGCTTGGACTCCATTTGCAACTTTAATGCATCTTTCGTTTCTTTACGTAGTCCTCGTCGAACGGAATCCCTGTAAGGAATTAGCAACATGAACAGTTGCTCCTGAGTCAATCCACCAAGTGGATTTCGAATATTGCACATACAAGCATTCATTTATAAAGGTAATAATGTTCTCACCTTTCTTTGCCATTATCATCTTTAAGTAATCAGGACAGTTCTTCTTGTAGGGTCCCGTCTTCTTGCAGTGAAGACACTGATTTTTGTCTACAGCAAATTTATTCTGTTGAGGCTGATGGACAGAGGCTTTTCCCTTGTTCTTTGAGAAGGAGGTACTGTTGAAGTTCTTTTTCTTGTTATCCTTCACATAGTTGATAGATCCACCATGTGAGGATTTAATTCTTTCCTCCTCTTGCACACACATAGCTATGCACTTTTCCAAGTCCCATTTCTCGGGCTGCATATTGTAGTTGACAACAAAAGTGTCAAACTCTTTCGGCAAGGAAGCAAAAACCAAATGAATAAGGAACTCATCCTTGAGAGCCAAATCCATTGGTTTAAGCTTGGATGCCAAGTTGCTCATCCTTAGTATGTGCTCTCTTATGCCACTGCCATTACCAGAGTACCTTTCTGTCACAAGCTGCTTAATCAGTTGTGTAGCATAAGTCTTTGAAGAGCCAGTGAACTGGCTCTTTATTTTATCAAGGTACTCTGTGACAGTGTCACACTCTGTGATTGAGCCCACAATAGCAGGCTCAATCGTGTTCTTTATCACAGCCATACATTTCTTGTTGGCTGTGGTCCATTTCTTATGCTCAAGGTCATAAGACATCTGTAAGGGAGCATGATCCCTCTGTCTTTTCTGCCAAGCAGTATCATCCTCATTTTGATCCCTCACTGGTGCCATAGGCTCAGTGGGACGTGCTGTAGTGAGGACCCAGTCCACCTCAGCCAAGATAAACGCTAAGTCTATCTTTTACTTCCACTCTCCATAATTATCTCCTTTAAGAGTGGGGATCTCTCTGATACAACTCATCAAGTTGTATCCGCCTAAAAAATATTTCAAATAAAGTAAGAACATAACAGGAAAATTATATGTCTTATTTTCAACGTTGGTCAAAAATATGACATACAATTAAATCAATTTTATTTATACATTAAATCTACATCACCGTTGGGCAGAAATAGAAATAATACATAAAATCATCAATTAAAAATTTATAATACTGTTATTATCAACGTTGGTCAGAAAATAACAATATCATAAATCTCTGGAAATTATATCTATTTTTCCAAAATTAAATTCTCCCGTTGGTTCGAATTTAATAATGAAAATTTAATCAATATTAACTTTTGCAGCGGAAACTGTAATTATTCTAAAAATAATTCATTATTCAGAAGCATTAAACTGTACACATTTAATCTCTGAAAAATTAACACGTTGGTGCAAAAATTTACAGAGATTTTGGATCAAATTTCATTGAAATTCACTAAAAATGCTTCTGAAAATCAATAAAAACATTTAACAGAATTTACTGTTCATTTGGCCATTTCGGCCTGCTCAGCCCGGCCACGGCCCACGGCGGCCTGCCCGCGCGCTGCCTCGGCGGCCCTCTCACGCGGCCCGCACAGCCGGCCTCACGCGCGCGCGCGGCCTCTTTCTTCCTTTCATTTCAGCCGTTGGATTCGCATCCAACGGCCGAGATCCTGCGCGGTCACGGCCTTCGGCGAACCGCACCGCGTCGGCGCGATCCGAGCCGTCCACGCGCGATCCGGCGGCTCCCGTTCCGCGCGCGCACCGCAACCTGGGCCTGGGCCGTGAATCCTCTCGCCCGCCTGGGCCGAAAGCCAGCCCGCGCGTGCTCGGAGCGATCTCAGCCGTCCGATCGCATCCGACGGCTGCGCGGCGTTCTCGCCGGATCAAAACCGGCTCGCGGCGGACGCCCCCGAAACCCTAATTCATTCTGCCTCTCCCCTCTCTCTCTCTCCGCACCCGAGCGAGCGAAGCGACAGCGGCGGCGGCGACTTCGTCCACGCCGCCGGAGAAGGAGAAGAAGACCGGCGCCGCCATGGGCCCTCTCGCCGGCGTGCGCGCTCCCCTGAGAGGGAGCGCGCCGCCGTCGAGCGGCTCCGTGTCGGCGCCCCTCCGAGCGCGCGCTCTCGGATCTGTCCCGCGCGTCGACGGTGGCCCGTACGTGGAGCGCCGGCGAGCCCAAGGCTCGGCCGATCTCCCGCACGCCAGCGACGACGACGGCCAGGTAAGCTCTTTTCAGATCTAGGGTTAGGGTTTTCACCCGTTCCCCTTTCTGATCTTTTGCCATTTTCTAGGGTTAAGGGGGGGTTCTTTCTCTTTTCTTTTCCTGTCTAGATCTACGCCTAGGGTGCTCTGATACCATTGATAGGTTAGCTTTTAGGATCTCCTAGGGTTTAGATCTAGAGGGGTTCTAATCGTTCGGGTTCTTGAGATAATGCCGAGAGGGAGAGAGGGGTACCAACCGTCCGATGTAGAGGATGAAGAGTCGGCCATCGCTGGTTCGTCGGTGAGGTCTGCGCACGGGCAGCGACGGTCGGTGGAGAAGGAACGAGGCTCCTTGGCGGCCGGCGACTCCCTGGTGGCGGCGACCTCCCTGGCAGTAGATGGCGATGGGTATTCCCGTCGCTGGAGCGCCCCCTCTTAGATCGGGTCTAGGGTTTGTCGGTGGGGATGGTGGCGGCACGGTGAACCTCGTCATCTGTGCCGCCCCGACCCCCACCTCTATTTATGTGGCGCTGGCGACAGGGGCCCACCAGCCTATTAGGCTGGGCGCCCCCGATCAGGGCGCGGTCAAGAGGAGAGGGGGGCATTTGGCCGTTGGGCCAAATGCCCTGAGATCATTGTAACACGCAGTACATTATTAATGTTATCCGCAGGGCCTAAGAACAGAGTGAACCGGAGAGATTGTTCAAAACGTAAATGAAGATCATACGATTATGAATACAGCCCACAACTATCTAGTTTATTGTCCAGATTACATCCTCTGACGACTGACTCATACTTACATGAATCGGTAAACTGAAGAAGAAGAAGAAACCACCCTACAACGGACGCTCGCAGGTTGTACAACTACAAGGAAAACCGAGTGAGTTTTACAAGTTCTATCTCGGCCTCCATGCCAATACCACCCACATTCCCAGCGCCGTAACCTTGCTGCACTGGAAGAGGCTGCATTGCATTTGGGCGACGGTAATGCTGCTGCTGGTAGGTACGCATTTGCTGAACGGGTGGTGGTGGAGGCGATGGTTGCCGTGGGGTGGGTGGCAATGGCTGCTGCCTTATTTGCTGGTGGCTACCCTGGTTGGGATTCCATTCTGGTATATCGTCGTCGTCGTCGTCATCCCAAGGACGGGCCTGAACTGAACAGATGATCTTTTACCATACTTCTGAACCAGATTTTCCCTCATTTGCTCTACCGGGCGAGCAGAGGTTGGTACATGCTGGCCCTTGTAGGCCTGTGTTGTTACATTAGCAGCAGGGTTTGACGAGTAAACACAATTGGAGTCAGGAAGATCGTCCTCATCCCTAGCAACACCAGGGCCAAAGCCCGGAGGGGCATCATCAGTTCCATCCTCCTCGTGGCGGTGACGCTGATTGGGAAAATGTTAGGATTAATCTTGTTGTTTAAGTTTTCTTGTTGTGTTGAGTGCATGAAATAGAGTCCTGGTTAGTTATCGGTGAAAGTCATGAGCTGTATGTAAGTGACTGCATGCAGCGGGTGTGTGTTGGCTTGGAGGAGCGGCCAAGTCAAGTGAAGTGAGTCGTGGCGAAAAGAGTGGATCAACTAGCTTGCACATGTGCGTTAGTGGTGACCTGCATGCAGAGATGTGTTAGTGGCCGTGAGCTTTGCATGCAAGGATTAGTTTGTTAGCAAGTGGTGCATGTGTGCCCATGCAGCTGAAAGTTTGTTATGGCCTGCATGGGTATGTGGCTATTTAGGCCCCGTTTGGTACGGCTCCACTTCACAAATGGAGCTGTTTTTTTTTTTGGCTTCAGCTCCACGAACAGCTCCACCGGTGGAGCTGGAGCTGTATTGGTAGACTGTTTGGCAAAACAGCTCCACCTGTTTTATCATGCATGGTTGAGAGATGTCAATTGTCCAATATACCCTTGTCTATTTGGCTTGTAGTAACATCAAGAGCTGTATGTTTCTACATGATTTTTCATCCGAGTAAATTTGAATTCAAAAAAAATTAAAATTTAAAATAACACAAAGTATTAGCAACCAATATTTAATGGCGGCGGCGCTCCCTTCACGGGCGAAGACGAGAAGACCGAACAGAGGAACGGGAACGGGAGAATAGAAGAGCCGGTGGAAGATCGCGTAAATTCACGAAAGTACAAGGGCAGTGGCATGCGGGCCTGCGGATGAAGTCGGGTGGAGCTACTTTTTTCAGCTCCATCTCGTACATATCTTTTGTCTCAGCATATTTTAAGGGACTCCTTGGGTGGAGCTATTTTGTTTTACCCCGTTTGGCACAAAACGGCTCCAAACAGCTCCAAAAGCCGGTGGTGGAGCTGTACCAAACGGGGCCTTAAGCTTGTAAGCGTTTTGAGTTTAAGGAGAGTGAGAAAAAGAGAAGAAAAAGTGCACTGGTGTGCAGTGCAACAAAAATCCTCTCGCGTTCTGCCTGTTTGTGCATCTTCCTTCTCCCGTGTGTTTGTTCCTTTAGCTGTGAGTCTGTTGTCTAGCTTCTGTTCGTGTCCACCAGAGAAGAAGGAAGGCTAGCAGATTGTGCGTGAGAGTGAGCTGGGCCACAGAAAATCTGGTGGTGCACCATACGAGTTCTGAGGCAAGGAGGGCCTAGGGGACCGGATTGGAAGACAACTCCGATGGTGGACGTTCCTGCCACCGGGAGGCACTCCAAGTGCTCCTTCGGCAGGTGCCGGGAGAGAATCTCCACAGTTTTCCCTTGAGGAGGGCACAGGTACAGCTCTATTCCATCTGCAGGCTCAGCTAATCCTACTCCCTCATCTGCGACATATGAATCAACTGTCTGCAGAACAAACCAATTTAGCAAACCCAATCCTCAAAACTTCTGTTAAGCTAGCTTCTGAAGTTGGAATATGGCTTTAGAAGAAAGAACCTGCAAGAGAAGGAACGGAGCTTCCCTGTCCCTGTCCCCAGCTCCCTCCCCTGTTCCCTTCAATCTGGACGGTTCACAGCTAATCCAACGGCTAAGTTTTTATATTTTTACCATTTACCTATTTTCATCTCAAATTTAAAAGTAAAAATATATTAATTCATAATAAATAATAAAAATACAAAAACCCCGTTCCAAGAGAAGTTGCGACCACTGTCCAGAGAACCCTCCTTCCAACACAGCTCAGTTACCTATAAAAGGATATTTAATGACTAACAGGAAACAGTACATGCAGACTACGGAACACATAATTTAATTATATACCTGTATCAACATAAACCATAATCTAAAAGGCCTAAACACTACCTGCCGTCTTTAGGCCATCCAGTTAAAGAATAAATTGGGTAGTAAAAACCAAATTGCATGATACCTCTAGATCCTAAGCACAATCACAATTGCGGCTATATACAGAAGTTCTGATTCAAAATATATGCACCAGTTGTAACCCCAAACACTAATCTATCTGGTGCTTGTGCTTTCTCTCTCCCCTCTTAATGCAACGACAAGCAAATCTTTTGCATGTTCTCTAAAAAAAATATGCACCAGATAGCTTGACAAGAATTGACCCATTTATCAAGGATGTAAGATAAAATTGTGGTTTTCTTAAGAGAGTTGTCGTTTGGGTTAAGCACATGCAATTCACTTCACCAATTTTGTGGTGTTTAGCATATAAGTACAAAAATATTGGCAAACACCCATGACTCCGAACATCAGCAGGTCTAAACATATTATGAAAATCTTCAATCTCGATGAAGTTCATGGGATATATCTATCCCACATAACCAGGTGAGGCAGAGGGAAAATAAAGTCCTAGCATTATTATTTTTTACATGTTGCTAGTTTAGGATCCGTTTGAAAGTAGGAATTTCACATGAATTTTGTAAGAACTTAATGGTTACTTTCCTCTATAATACCAACAAAATTCCTAAGCTCCAAACAGGGCAGAGGTTATGGCATTTCTTGTCCTAATCTTTGTTAGAGTGCTTTCAGTGTATTACAAATTGCCAAGAAGCTAATTTCAGTTTTCTATATATAACAATAGTAAGTCAACAAATAAGCGATTATGTATCCAGAAGTAATCAGAGCATTTACCACTGCACTGTATTTAAACAACGCATCGACAGATAAATTGTATTCAATGTAGTCAACTGTTAAGTGATTAACTGATTACTAGCGCAGTGTACTTAAACCTTAATTACCACAACAAAAGACATACAAAAACTATGGACCAAATCAGCCAGATGATTCCACCAAAGCAAACGTCGTGGTAAGTTCAATATCCAAATATACAGCTAACCACAGTTTCTAACATGACCCACAGTTCATCAGCATATGTTCAATCTCAAATAAATATTAGATACAAGCCTCCAACTTTGGATAATGAACCTCCAATGCCAAATTTAACAGAATAGTGAGAGACCATGTGGTCGTGACTCCATGTGAATGATGAGTAATTGACAAAGGTTTAGGATAGTCGAGTTTGGATTGTGTGGTCGGACCATGTCGTTGCAGGGTGCAATGGGCTAGGTCGGACTTTGGTCAAACTTGGTCGTATGGATTTAGGACGCCTATTCTTGGTTTTGACAGGTTTGGACTTCATCTGTGGTAAGTGTGATGGTATTTATGCTTTCATGTATCGAGCGGTGCTATTTGACGTGTTTCTTGTCTGTGTGACTGCAGGACGTCGAGTTGGAGTCGTGGCGAGACACGGTGGACCGGACTAGGCGCAGGTGGCGCTGAGGTCAGAACGGTCGGGATGTGTCGAAGACGACGTGGACTCGAGGTGGTTGCGAGGCGTGCGAGGCAAGGAGCGCGGAAGCTTCCCGGAAGGTGCAGGAGGGGCGAAACGGGAATTTCGCAAAGCTGCACAAGCGGGAGCGGGCTCCGTTGGACGTAGCGGGCGTAACGGAGCGGAGACCCGTTAGCCAAGCGCTATAAAAGGAGAGGAGGGGCTGCATGCCCACTTCAGCACTTCATTGGATTTTAGGGTTTCCTTTAGTCAAAATGAGCTTTAGGGTTAGCTTTGGCTTTAGGCTTTAGTTGGTGAGGTTTGTTGGTGGAGGCAGAGGTGTGTTCCCTGCTTGTCCCCTTCGTTGTTCTCTGTGTGTTCTTGAGAGAAGGATGGAGAGTTCTTGATCAATCCAAGCATGTATGGGGAAGTAGAGAGTATGTGAGTTGAGAACCCTCATGTAATCATTCCTCTTGTATCAATCATGTATCTCTCTTTCTCTAGATCAATATGAGATGGTGGATTTTGAGTCTTATTGCTCTCTGTTGTTCATTTCTCTACGATGCTTTCTATGTGGATTTCTTGACTTTTTGATTCTCGAGTTCTTGCTTGCTGGTTTTGGCCAAAATAGGTTGCTCTATGTTGCGATAGTGTCTCAAGATCATTTGATCAGTTAAAATCCCAAAAACCCATCTCTAATTTCATATTTCGTTTTTGAGCCTCCCCTGTTCATGTGTTGTCTTCCTAGGTTTTGGTGCTGTTCTTGATTCCCTTGTTGAGATGGCTTGAAATTTGGTATGAAGAGTCGAGAGGCTATTAATTAGCTACCCTCAAAATTTCATAGCCAAAGGATCAACGGTTGGGGAGTAATTTGGTTTTTGGCTCGGTTCTTGCAAGATTTCAAATTTTTACCCAAATCTGAAATTCTTGTTTCTTGGAGGGGTTTTCTTGAAATTGGCTCTTGGCTTAGTCTTCTGGGAGTGTTCCCTAGCTATCCTTAAAGTTTCCCAAGCCAAGAATCCAAGAATCATTGCGAATCTCTCAGTTTTCAGAAAATCCCGTTTGCTGTTTTTCTCGAGAGGTACTACCGCTCCTGGAGAGGTACTACCGCTCAAAGGTACTACCGCTCGGACCAGCGGTACTACCGCTCAGTGGTACTACCGCCCGTCTCAGCGGTACTACCGCTTGAGGCCAGAATTTTTCCCGATTTGATTTTTCTCGCTTGCTGGTCTCTGTATTTGTGTTTTCCCTGCTGCTGGGGTGTCTTGTGAGCACTGGTCTTCTACCTTCATAGCTCCCATAGCTATTGGAGAAGAAGATACGTGTTGGGGGCGATTTTTAGAAAGCGACATTCACCCCCCCCTCTGTCGCCATTTTGGTCTTACAAATAGGCCAATTACGACATGGCAACCATCCACAACGAGACACAAGCACAAGGTATTGAGCATATGAAACTGAGCCAAATGCATTTAATTAAACAATGGTCTTTCTGGTAAGAATAGTTTCTAAAAACAAACCATACATTCAAATAAGAATTATCATTATAGCACGACTCCTAGATTTGGTAAGTTGTTCGACAAATTCCCGAAAAGCACTAAGTTTAACTCTCCCCTTGATCTCAACAAAGCTACGCCATTGTTTCACAGATGGCTTTCCACCACTGCAAAAGTAAAATTTTAAGATGTGTCAGCAGCAAGGATCAAATAACCGGTACCGGCGCGAATCCCGGCCACCAGGCGGTACCGGTAACCGGCCGGTTACCGCCCAGTAACCGGAAATCCCGGTTTTAAACCGGTTGAATTTTGGCAAAAGGGTTTGGTTTGGCGGGGCGGGAGGAGACTGGTAACCGGCCGGTTACCGGTCCGGTTACCGGTTATACCGGCGAGAAAACCGAAAAACCGGTGAAATGAGTTGCTTGCTGCGTGCTGCTGCTGCTCCCTGCTGCACTCAAGTCTAAAACTCTCAATAATACAAGTCACTGCCGCTGCTGCCAGGCTGCAGCCTCACCCTTTTGTCTCCCACATGCAGAAACATCAAGAGTTCACAAGCAAAAGCAAAAGCAAAGGCTCCATTGACCCCACATGCTCCCAATCTGATTAGTAAGCATCCAATGCAAGCTACAGTGCATCTACAAATTCAAATTTTCGCATTTGATATTTCGGGCGGTTTTAAATTTCCCGGTTCCAGCCGGTACATCCGGTTACCGGCCGGTAACCGCCGGTAATTCCATCCCTGGTCAGCAGCAATACAAATATGAAATATAGAATCAAGACAACAGTATCCAAACACTAGCTCACATTCATTAGTTTCTAAGCATTAACGCTCACATTTATCTTCTCGTTCAGGGAAATTTAACTTTTTGCCACCCATAACAATGTCACCTATCCAAATGCCATCCTTATCGTTGCATTCAACAATTTGCCACTCTTAACATGTGGTTGACTAATTTTTTTGCCACTTTCGAGCCCACGAAGCGCCATGTCAGCGCTCCCCGCCCCGCTCGCCGGCGCCAGCGCCTGCGCCGCCGCGCGCGCCTCCCCGCTCGCCGGCGCCGCCGCCGGCTCCGTCCCCGCGCCTCCCCGCTCGCCGGCGCCGCCTCCGCCTCCGTCCCCGCGCCTCCCCGCTCGCCGGCGACGCCTCCGCCTCCGTCCCCACGCCTCCCCGCTCGCCGGCGCCGCCTCCGCTCCGTCCCCGCGCCTCCCCGCTCGCCGGCGCCGCCTCCGTCCCCGCGTCTCCCCGCTCGCCGGCGCCGCCTCCGTCCCCGCGCCTCCCCGCTCGCCGGCGCTGCCTCCGCTCCGTCCCCGCGCCTCCCCGCTCGCCGGCGCCGCCTCCGCCTCCGTCCCCGCGCCGTCGGAGAGCACGAGGCGCGCGGGCGGCGGCGCGGGGACGGAGGCGGCGCCGGCGAGCGGGGAGGCGCGGGGACGGAGCGGAGGCGGCGCCGGCGAGCGGGGAGGCGCGGGGACGGAGCGGAGGCGGCGCCGGCGAGCGGGGAGGCGCGGGGACGGAGGCGGAGGCGGCGCCGGCGAGCGGGGAGGCGCGCGCGGCGGCGCAGGCGTTGGCGCCGGCGAGCGGGGCGGGGAGCGCTGACATGGCGCTTCGTGGGCTCGAAAGTGGCAAAAAATTAGTCAACCACATGTTAAGAGTGGCAAATTGTTGAATGCAACGATAAGGATGGCATTTGGATAGGTGGCATTGTTATGGGTGGCAAAAAGTTAAATTTCCCTCTCGTTCAAGTGGACCTTGTGCAATAGGTATTGCAGTAACTTCCATACATGAGATTAACCCAAGAAATACGATCTGGTCCATAATCAGCGAGATGGTTTGAGCTAAGCCAATTAATGTTGATTGCAAGTAATTTATGCATTGTACTTCAACATAAATACGATAGTTCACAGGGGAAAACACAGATATCTTAGCAGATCCCAGGTTACAACTCCAAAATGAAACCAGCCAAAAGGCGCACATCGCATTTTTAAATATCAACAGAGATAAATAAGATTTGCATTTAATATGCTTTCTTTTATGCTGGCTTCAATTATTGCAAAATGAACTGAATAGATGGGGTAAAATGGATCTTTTAGCCTAATTAAATTATAGGAATATCTATACAACATTCGACTATTTTTTAGAACAAAAACAGTCAGATTAATCTGGTTCACATTACATGAGTCACCTAGTCTTTTTTTGTAACCAAACCAGACAAACCACCACCATGCCCGAGATAAAACTAGTTCCCATATCCTTAGGTATTACAAGAAATGATCCACAGGAAAGAGCCAAATTAAGAAAATAATATTGAAATATTAGACAAGCATTGTGAACCGATAAACAAACTGAAATCTATTGGTTAGTGGTTACACCATAGGAGCAACCTAACAATAAGCTAAGAATAAACAACCAATAGAGCTTAACTATTATCAAATATAAAGTGAACAAGAAGGCCCAAACCCCAATTACACAAACTAGATGATGGCCCTGTGGCACGCAGATTATTTGCTCAATCCTGTGATGTAACCCCATGTATTCATAGTATGAAGAACTCAACATGTAACTGTACATTTTATAATCATTATCCTAACCGATAAATTCAGAATGACTTCTCTCGTTTCAATCAAACTATTTGTAAACAAAATTTTATGTTGATGGCAGTTGCACCCAGAAGTTGATATTTGATAAAAATAGGATACGCAGTGGCAGATAAACAAAGAAAGATAGGTAAGTTGAAGTAAATCGCAAGTTGCAGTTTTGCCATTAATATATCAGTTTATCACTCTTCACTTCTGGCATATAAAAGCTATATTTAGACGCTTTGTATGCTTTTCTAACACATACTATTATTTATGTAACTGCTAAGATAAAATTTTATAGAACTGAGTCTTGAGCACATGATTATCATGAGTGTTGTTGCTAAACAAGAACTGATTCCAGGTTCATACAAACCTGCAGCTTTGTGAAAATGTATATAGACTAACACAATGGCCTTAAATAAGGCCAAGAAAGTTACAACATGTGACCCACTATTATTTGGGTGAAACGGTGGTTTTTGTTCTGTAGAATGTCAATTTGACTTAGAAGGTTCAAAAAGAAGATGATGAAAGTGAAGAAGAAATGAGTCTGGATCAACAGGGCATCCTAACAACAACAAAAATGGTATATGTGTCGTCATTCAAAAGAGAGGATGTAGACAAAACAAACCTTTTGAAGATGGCAACAACATTCGTGAGTGAAGATAAGAGTCAGTTGAATTGCACCCTCCCATAGTCCCATACACTCTCGTGTATCATAGGAACAGCAGTTGCCTTACTGTGCAGAGCAGAAACAGGACTCAAGACAATCAGCAGCTGCTTGTTTGGCTTCGACTTTATCAGGGTAGGGTTTGATCAGATCTCCTTCACGTGGCTCAGCAGGATCCAAATTTGCCACCTCATGTTTGGGTGACTCTAACTTGGACTCGCATTTACCCTGTGCAGATGGCTGATCAGATTCAGATACAATCTTCTCTGCTGCAGGTCATCTACCGTAATGTCAGGACCAAATTGATTAGGTCCGATTTCGGTTCAAATTTGAAAGAAGAAATTGGAGTACTTGGGATTTCACTAAAAGGGAAAGAGTAAAGTAGAGAACAAAATAAGTAGTAAGTAATAACTAGGGTTTCACTTCACACATCATCCAATACAAGCGGCGGCTTAAATAGCATGTAAGTAACAGTAATAGCTCCAGTGACAAAAGTAACAGGTGTGATCGGGAACAGTAACAGAAAATGAGGGTGATGAGTGGTCGAAGCGTTAGGATGCATGGTCGAAGCGCTATTCCCAGATCCCACCGTCCAGCCTTCATAACCTCCCGTAAGCGATGAGAACCAGACGATATCATTAGATGAAAGGGTATGCGTTAACTTCAGCCATTAGATTGCTGCTTCCTCCCCCATCCAAAACCATCTCAAACATCTGGTTTTCAATATTCTGACAAATACTCCCCTCCTTGAGATCCTTGTCCTCAAGGATTAAAACTCAGAAATATTCTTATAATGAAGTCTGCATCTTCCCAAGTAACAGTCTCAGGGGGCAAGTTTGCCCAGTGAATTTTTTCTATTGGACTATTGGCTCATTGTTCTGGGGTATTACTCTCCTCTCTAAGATAGCAGTCGGTTTAGACAGAATGTGTCCTTCTTCATCCACCAGAGGTAGTTCTGCACTGGGAATCGCCTTGGGTCCTAAGTGTTTCTTCAATTGACTGAAATGGAAAATCGGATGTATTTGACAACCTTCTGGTAATAGGAGCTTGTAAGCTGCATTTCCCACCTTGTCCAGAATTCGGAATGGTCCATAATACCTTGAATGCAGTTTTAGTACTATGTGCAAACCTAAAGCATTGTATCTATAAGGTTGCATTTTGTGATAGACCATGTCCCCAACCTTCAAGCTTCTCTCCTTTCTATGTTTATCTGCAAGGAATTTCATTCTAGAGCTTGCCTTCTCCAGACCAGCCTTGATAGTCTCCAAAGCAGCTTGACTCCTCTGCAATCTGTCCTTGTTTTCTTTAGCAGTGGTATCCGACAGTATGGCTTCTGAAATCATTGGTGGTTTCATACCATATAATGCCTCTAACGGAGTCATCTTCAAAGAAGTATGAAAATTAATGTTATACCACCACTCTGCCTAAGATAACCAAGAATGCCATTTCTTTGGGTTAACATAAACTATACATCTTAAGTATTTTGCGAGGCACTAGTTAACTCTTTTGGTTTTGCTGTTGGTTTGGGGTGGTAAGCACTACTGAGCCTCAGGTTGACACCCAGAGTCTTGAAGAGTTCTTGCCACAAATGGCTGGTAATGACTTGGTCTCTGTCAGTGACTATCACTACAGGGAGCCCATGCAGTATGTATGTAGATATTTTCTAAGAAGATATCGACCATATCTTGCACTGAATATAAATGCCTCATAGGTAGGAAATGTGCATAGTTCATAAACCTATCAGCCACCACTAGTATGACATCCTTCTCCCTGAATTTTGGCAACCCTTCGACAAAATCCATAGTGATATGTGTCCAAGCCGTTTTAGGAATAGGAAGTGGTTGTAAAAGACCAGAATAGGGCACATTTTCAGACTTATTCTTCTGGTATACAGCATAGGTCTTCACAAATTTCGTGGTCATAGCCTTCATGCAGGGCCAATAAAACAACAATTTCATTTTTTGGTAAGTTCCCCTTTCTCCCGAGTGACTTCCCAGGGCTAATTGTTGAAATGAATTTAATAGTTGTCCCTTGAGATTGGTGCCATTGTCAATGTAGATTCTCCCATGATATTTCAAGATTTCATTACTCAATGTATATGGAGGGGCACTATTGTTGTCAATTCTTAATTTGGCCTCTCATTCCTGACATTTATCATCACCAACATAACTTTTGTGTTACCTCTGACACCCATTGGGGACTTGCTACTGTGATGGCCATGTTGCCCTTGAGATGGCTCCTTCTAGACAAGGCATCAGTAGCCTTGTTTTCTCTCTCTTTCCTATATTCTACTTTATAGTCATATCCCATCAATTTAATCATTAGTTTGTGTTAAATACTATCAATTAGCCTTTAATCTGCAATATATTTTAGACTCTGCTGATTTGTCCTTATAATCAAGGTAGAGCCTACAAAGTAATGCTTCCATTTTTTAATGCTTCCAAGATAGCCATAGTTTCTTTGTCATAAATGGACATAGCTGCAGCCCTTGGTCCAATTGATTTGCTCATGTAAGAAATTGGCCTACCATTTTGCATCAACATAGCTCCCAGTTCAATTCCACTTGCATCTGTCTCTAGGACAAAGGGTTGTTTAAAATCTGGAAGTGCTAACATAGGTGCATGTGTTAAAGCCTCTTTAATCTGCAAGAATGATTTTTGCTGCTCTTGTCCCCAATGAAATGCAATCTTTTTCAAGGAGTCAAACATTGGCCGACATATAATCCCAAAATTCTTGATGAATCTTCTATAATACCCAACCAAGCCTAGAAATCCTCTTAACTGAGTTGTGTTCTCAGAAGCTGGCCACTCTTGGACTGCTTTAATCTTTTCAGGATTGATTGCCACTCCTATTCTACTAATCACATGGCCCAAAAACTCTACTTGCAGTTGGCTAAACACATATTTGCTTTTTTGCAAACAACTGATTCTTTCTCAACACTTCAAGAACCTGCTTTACATGCTTTTGATGCTCCTCCAATGTAGCACTATATACTAAAATATCATCAAAGAACACCAAAACAAATTTCCTCAAAATTCTGCAAGGATCTTATTCATCAAGGCTTGGAAAGTAGCTAGGGCATTAGTTAATCCAAGTATTTAAGGAAGTTCATACTGGTTTTCTTTGATGGCATTCTTGTATACAGCAGAAATAAAAAGGAAAATCAATAGCTCCTAGCTATAGTTTTGGAATTACGGAGACAACACAAACTCTTTGCAAAAATTAACAAGTGTGTAATTGTAGCCCTACAAGTGGAATACTTGGGGCATGTTATTTCTGGTCAAGGAGTCACAACAGATCCAAGCAAAATCAATGCTATTCAAAATTGGCCAAAACCCCAGAATGTAACTCAGCTGAGAAGTTTCTTAGGCATGGCAGTCTACTATAGGAGATTTGTCAAAAACTATAGCCTTATTTGTTGGCCTTTACATGATATGTTGAAGAAGGATGGCTTTGAATGGAAAAAGGCTCAAGATGAAGCCTTTGAGAAAACTGAAGCATAGCTTGACCACATCACCGGTCATGGCTTTGCCTGACTTCTTTGAAGCATTCACTCTAGAAATGGATGCTTGTGGAACTGGAATTAGAGCGATCTTAATGCAGAAGAGGAGGCCTTACTTTAGCAAAACACAAGGGGTGAGATCTGCAACACTCTCTACTTATGACAAAGAAGCAATGACAATTATTGAATCACTAAAAAGGTGGAGGCTTTACTTCTTAGGAACTCAACTGGTGATCAAAACAAATCAACAACGTTTGAAGTTCATGGCTGAACAAAAGGTTAGTGAAGGAATCCAACACAAGTTGATGTTGAGGCTACTTGAGTTCAACTACATCATTGAATACAAGAAGGGGAATAAGAATAAAGTAGTTGATGCCGTATCAAGGAGAGATGTTTGTTCCATGGCAATTTCAATGGCAGTGCCAATATGGATGGAAACAATTGAAAAAAATTATATCGTTGATGCACATTGCAAAGAATTGATGGAGTAGCTGTCTCTAGCTCCCAATCATGAATCCAAATACACTTTTCACTCTGGAGTGTTAAGATACCAGGGTAGAATCTATGTGAAAAATGACTTTGTTGAGACAAAATATCATCAGCTCACTCCACACACCAGCTATGGGAGGGCAATCTAGTATGGTAACAACTTATCAAAGAATGAAGAATCTATTTTATTGGCCAAGAATGAAGAAGTAAGTACACACTTTTGTTCAGGAATGTGATGTTTGTTAGTATTCCAAGTCTGAACATTGTCATTATCTAGGACTGCTAGAGCCCTTTGCCCATTCCTGACATGCCATGGACCCATATATCAATGGATTTCATCGAAGGAATGCCCAATTCAAAAGTAAAAGAGGTCATTTTTGTTGTTGTTGACAGATATATGAAGTATGCACACTTTGTCCCATTATCTCACCCATACCCAGTGCAGTCAATGACTCAAGCTTTATCGACAACATCTTTAAATTGCATGGATTTCCTATTGCTATTGTGTCCGATAGAGAAAAAAATCTTTACTAGCAAACCATGGCAAAAGTTGTTCAAATCTCTAAAGGTGCAATTGAGATTTAGTACTGCTTACCATCCCAACAGACGAACAGACTGAGAGGGTCAACCAATATGTGGAATCCTACCTTATATGCATGGCGTTATATGAACATAAGAAGTGGTTGGCATGGTTAGCACTAGCTGAGTTGTGGTATAACACTGTTGAAACTCTATTTAGGACCTTCTAGGTTAGATCTAGCGGGGTATTAATCTGTGCATACGGGTTCTTGAGGGAGACAGTGAGGGAGAGGGGTACCAACCTTCAGACGTAGAGGAGGAGGGATTGGCCATCACGGTTCGTCGGTGAAGCTCTGCGCACGGGCAGCGACGGTCGGGGAAGAAGGATGACGTCGACGGCGGTAGCGCAGATCCGGTGAAGAAGACGGCAGTGGAGCTTCCCGTCGCTGGAGCGCCACCCTCTCAGATCGGGTTAGGGTTTGTCGGTGGGTCTGGCGGCGGCACGGTGAACCTCGTGTTGCGTGCCGCCCCGGCCCCCACCTCTTTATATGGCGCTGGCGACAGGGGCCCACCAGCCATAATGGGCTGGGCGCCCCCGATCAGGGCGCGAGCAAGGGGGGGATTTGGCCGTTGGGCCAAATCCCCTGAGATCATTCTAACATTCTCCCCCTTGATCTCAATCTATACTTTATCTTTGATTACTTTTGACTTTATACATTCCATCACAGATTAGTGCATAGAACATGTCTCATCGTCACGGTCAATCGCCGATAGATTCAACAGTTACAATACACCTCTCTGTTCTGAAATAGTTACTTTAATCTTTTAGTCCAGGAATCATAGGCTTTCCCTTAAACCCATGCCGGCTACATGTTCTCTGAACACGTTGGGTGGTAAGCCTTTAGTAAGCGGATCCGCTAACATCTTTGCGGTACTTATGTGCTCAAGACTTATAATTTGATCCCGAACTTTATCTTTCACAACATAGTAGTTTATGTCAATGTGTTTGGCAGCACCACTTGACTTATTGTTGTGGGCATACGTTACTGCGGGTTCATTATCGCAGTACAACTTAAGTGGTCTATTGATGTCGTCAACCACTTTTAAACTGGGTATGAACTTCTTTAGCCAGTTCACCTGCCCCGTGGCCTCATAACATGCTACAAACTCGGCATACATTGTGGACGATGTAGTGACGGTTTGTTTTGAGCTTTTCCACGATATAGCTCCTTTAGCGAGAGTGAACACATATCCGGATGTAGACTTTCTATCATCTCCCGCAAAATCAGAATCTGTATACCTCACTATATGGAGTGAATCTGATCTTCTGTATGTCATCATGAGGCCTTTTGTTCCTTGCAAATAACGCAAGACTTTCTTTATCAATTTCCAATGTTCTATTCCAGGATTGCTCTGGAATCTGCCAAGTAACCCGGTAACAAATGCTAAGTCAGGGCGTGTGCATACTTGAGCATACTGTAAGCTTCCGACAGCTGAAGCATATGGAACCGCTTTCATTTGATCGATCTCATACTGGTTCCTGGGGCATTGAAAATCCCCATAACTGTCGCCCTTGACTATAGGTGCAGGTGAAGGACTACTTTTATGCATACCAAATTTCTTTAAGACTTTCTCTATGTATGCCTTTTGTGACAGTCCCAATACCCCTTTGTTTCTATCTCGGTGAATTTCGATCCCTAGAACGAATGAAGCTTCACCAAGATCTTTCATATCGAAGTTTGAGGACAAAAACTTCTTTGTTTCCAGTAGCAGACTGATATCACTACTAGCTAGTAGGATATCATCCACATACAGGATTAGGAAGATAAACTTCCCATCTTTAAACTTTGCATAAACACAGTTGTCCTCTACATTCTCTTTAAACCCAAATTTTCTTATTGTACTGTCAAACTTCAAGTACCATTGTCTTGAAGCTTGCTTTAACCCATAAATCGATTTCTTTAGGCGGCATCCCATTCTTTCATTTCCTTCCACGACAAAACCTTTCGGTTGTGCCATGTAAACATTTTCCTCCAAATCCCCATTAAGAAATGCCGTCTTTACATCTATCTGATGTAACTCTAAATCATAATGTGATACTAATGCCATTATGATTCTGAAGGAATCTTTACATGAGACTGCAGAAAAGGTCTCATTGTAATCAATCCCTTCTCTTTACGTAAATCCTTTTGCCACAAGTCGCGCTTTGTATCTTTCTACATTCCCTTGGGAGTCATGATTTGTCTTGTAGACCCATTTACAGCCTACTGTTTTTGGCTCATTTAGGAATAATTTCCAAGTCCCAGACTTTATTAGTCTTCATGGACCTCATTTCCTCTTCCATGGCCTCAAGCCATTTTGAGGAATTTTCGCTTCTCATGGCTTCTTCAAATGAGGTGGGATCATCCTCCATTTGAAATTCCTCTGTATGATAAATCTGATAATCATCAGAAATAGCTGATCTTCTTACTCTTTGAGACCTCCTCGGGGCCTCCTCATTTGGTACATCTTCTGTTTGAGGCTGCTGTTGCTCCCCCTCATCTGTGGCAATAGGTTCTATAGGATCCTGAAGAACAGGATCCTCATTATCATTCATTGTTGCCACAGGATCAGATCGGACTATCTTAATCTTTAAATCGTGTTGGTTTTCAATTTCAGCCTTAAAAATCTTGAATTTATCCAAGGCTTCATTTCTTTCTTTGATTGGATAAATATATCCAAAACGGGAGTAATCATCTGTGAATGTTATGAACGAGTCATATCCATCCACACTTTTAACAGGAAAAGGACCACAAATATCTGTGTGAATAATTTGTAGAACTCCTGTGCTTCTTTTAGCGTCTTTTTTAATTTTCTTTACATATTTTCCTTTAATGCATTCTCTGCATTGTTCTAAGTCTGAGAACTCTAATGGAGGAAGAATATCATTCTTTACTAGTCTTTCTATTCTCCCCCTCGAAATATGGCCTAAACGACAGTGCCATAATTTCGACGACTCATCTAGAGTTCTCTTTCGTTTTCTGTTTACATTCGTAGACGAGGATTCAATCACTTTCTCGCACGCAACATTCTCATTATCGCATACGATATTCACATCATCACATAATGATAACAAATAAAGCTCATTCTGTAAGATGGCAAGACCAACACATTCTTTATTAAACATTATTTCACACTTGCCATTTCCAAAATTACAATCATAACCATCTTTGTCCAATTTTGAAACACTAATCAAATTCCTCTGTAAAGAGGGAACAAAAAGGACATCTCTAAGTAAAAGATTGGAGCCATTAGATAACTTCTAATGAAAGATCGCCAACGGCTTCAACTTCAGCTTGGACTCCATTTGCAACTTTAATGCATCTTTCATTTCTTTGCGTAGTCCTCGTCGAACGGAATCCCTGTAAAGAATTAGCAACATGAATAGTTGCTCCTGAGTCAATCCACCAAGTGGATTTCGAATATTACACATACAGGGATTCATTTATAAAGGTAATAATGTTCTCACCTTTCTTTGCCATTATCATCTTTAAGTAATCAGGACAGTTCTTCTTGTAGTGCCCCGTCTTCTTGCAGTGAAGACACTGATCTTTGTCTACAGCAAATTTGTTCTGTTGAGGCTGATGGACAGAGGCTTTTCCCTTGTTCTTTGAGAAGGAGGTACTGTTAAAGTTCTTTTTCTTGTTATCCTTCACATAGTTGATAGATCCACCATGTGAGGATTTAATTCTTTCCTCCTCTTGCACACACATAGCTATGCACTTTTCCAAGTCCCATTTCTCGGGCTGCATATTGTAGTTGACAACAAATGTGTCAAACTCTTTAGGCAAGGAAGCAAAAACCAAATGAATAAGGAACTCATCCTTGAGAGCCAAATCCATTGGTTTAAGTTTAGATGCCAAGTTGCTCATCCTAAGAATGTGCTCTCTTATGCCATTGCCACTGCCAGAATACCTTTCTGTTACCAGCTGCTTAATCAGATGTGTAGCATAAGTCTTTGAAGAGCCAGTGAACTGACTCTTTATTTTATCAAGATATTCTGTGACAGTGTCACACTCTGCAATTGAGCCCACAATTGCAGGCTCAATTGTGTTCTTTATCACAGCCATACAGTTCTTGTTGGCTGTGGTCCATTTCTTATGATCAAGGTCATAAGACATCTGTAAGGGAGCATGATCCCTCTGTCTTTTCTGCCATACAGTATCATCCTCATTTTGTTCCCTCACTGGTGCCAAAGGCTCAGTGGGACGTGCTGTAGTGAGGACCCAGTCCACCTCAGCCAAGATAAACGCTAAGTCTATCTTTTTCTTCCACTCTCCATAATTATCACCTTTGAGAGTGTGGATCTCTCTAATACAACTCATCAAGTTGTATCCTCCTGGAAAAATATTTCAAATACAGTGAGAACATAACAGCAAAATCATATGCCTTATTTCCAACGTTGGTCAAAAATACGACATACAATTTAAATCATTTTATCTATACATTAAATCTACATCACCGTTGGGCAGAAATAGAAATAATGCATAAAATCATCAATTAAAAAATTATAATATTGTTATTATCAACGTTGGTCAGAAAATAACAATATCATAATTATCTGGGATTTATCTCTATTTTCCAAAATTAAATTCTCCCGTTGGTTCGAATTTAATAATGAAAAATAATCAACATTAACTTTTGCAGCGAAAACTGTAATTATTCAAAATAATTCAATATTCAGAAGCATTATACAGTACACATTTAATCTCTGAAAAAATATACACGTTGGTGCAAAAATTTCCAGAGATTTGGATCAAATTTCAATCAAATTCATCAAAAAAATGCTTCTGAAAATCAATAAAAACAATTAACAGAATTTACTGTTCATTTAGCCATTTTGGCCCATTCCATTCGCGAGCGCGGCCCATGGCGGCCCGCTCTCCCTCCGAGCGCGCTCGGCCTCTTTCTCCCCGCGCGCCCAGGCCGCAACCTGGGCCTGGGCCGGGAAATGCTCTCCCCGCCTGGGCGGAAAACGGCCCGAGGGTCCTCAGCCGTCCGATCGCATCCGATCTGATCGGACGGCCGACAAGCATGCGGACGCTCACGACTCGCGCCGGCCTTCAGATCTTCATCAGACGGCTCACGCGCGCGGCCGGCCCAAAACCTTTTCGGCCCAGCAAACGACAGCCGCATGATCTGATCCAACGGCCGGCGCACGCTACGGGCGGGATAAAAACCCCCGAAAACCCTAACCCTAATCCATTCCACCGTCTCCTCCCGAAAAAACCGGAGCAAGGCGACGGCGGCGGCTCCCGCGCGCTCGCGCGGAGCGGCGGCCCTGAGCGGAGCGGCGGCCCTGAGCGGAGCGATGGCGGCGCCATGGGAACAGCGGCGGCGCACTCCCGCGAGGCGACGGTGCGCCCATGAGGACGACGGCGGCCAAGCGGGCGGCCCGGCGTGCCGGCGGCGCATCGGCCCGGCGCGGCGACCCCAGCGGCCCCAGAGCGGCGACGCGCGGCGGCGCCCGCGCGGTCGGCGACCCCAATCGGAGCGGCCCCGGCGGCGCGCGCGCACGGCGGCTCAAGCGGCGGCGCAACCGTGAGTTCTCCTCTCTTTTCTTTTGCCATTTTCTAGGGTTAGGGGGGTTCTCTTCTCTGTGCTTTTCTTTTCCGCACGCCGGTCAACCGACGGCGGTCGATTTCCCCATCTAGATCTAAGCCTAGACACTTGCTCTGATACCATTGTTGAAACTCTATTTAGGACCTTCTAGGTTAGATCTAGCGGGGTATTAATCTGTGCATACGGGTTCTTGAGGGAGACAGTGAGGGAGAGGGGTACCAACCTTCAGACGTAGAGGAGGAGGGATTGGCCATCACGGTTCGTCGGTGAAGCTCTGCGCACGGGCAGCGACGGTCGGGGAAGAAGGATGATGTCGACGGCGGTAGCGCAGATCCGGTGAAGGAGACGGCAGTGGAGCTTCCCGTCGCTGAAGCACCACCCTCTCAGATCGGGTTAGGGTTTGTCGGTGGGTCTGACGGCGGCACGGTGAACCTCGTGTTGCGTGCCGCCCCGGCCCCCACCTCTTTATATGGCGCTGGCGACAGGGGCCCACCAGCCATAATGGGCTGGGCGCCCCCGATCAGGGCGCGAGCAAGGGGGGGATTTGGCCGTTGGGCCAAATCCCCTGAGATCATTCTAACAAACACTACCTTTCAAACCTCTCTCAAGGTATCCCCTTGCCAAGCATTGTATAGTCCCCCCCACCCCCCCACCTCTGATAAATGAGATAGCAATTCCTGGACCTGAAGATGAGGAAGCAAGGAATTTCTTAGAGGACAAGCAAACAATGCTTAACAGATTGAAAGATAATCTAGCCCAGGCTCAATCCCGGATGAAGGAATATACTGACTTGAATAGGAGTGAGAGGCAATTTTCAGTGGAAGACATGGTTTACCTTGAAGATGCAACCATATAGAATTTCTGCATTTGGGCTGAAATAAGCATTGAAATTGACCAGTAAGTTATATGGACCATTCAAGGTTATGCAAGAAATTGGAAATGTGGCTTATAAACTACAACTTCTTGAAAATGTGAATATCCATCCTGTATTCCATGTTAGCAAACTTAAAAAGCATTGTAGACCTAATGCAATACCTAGTCCTGACTTACCTCTAGTAGGTAAAGATGGGAAGATAAAGACTGAACCTACTTCAGTGATTGAAACAAGAGCCCTACCCAGGAACCAAGTCCTAATGACTCAATGGCTGATTTAGTGGATTAATCTGGCCCTAGAGGATGCATCATGGGAGGATGCCCGGCACAACTGGGGCGTGCTTAGCTGGGCTTGTTCCAGGCCGTAACCCATTTGGCCAGATCTAGGTGCAATCATGTGAGAGACCTAAGCCGTAGCTCAATGGGAGGGAGTGGGGCTGTTCGCCCCTTCAGCTTGGATTTGATCCTTAAGGTTAGCCTGGGTTTCTCATTTCTCAGGGTACTGTTCTTTGAACAATACTCCCTAAAGGAGTATATACACGCATGTGTGTTTAGCGAGACAGCGTGTATCCATACTCTGAAGGTTATGAGTCTCCGATTAAATCCTAACATGTGTAAAAAGTACGCACATGCATGTGCGTATGTATGGTGTGCGTAGACTGTGTGGCTCTTAACTTTACCCAGGTGCGACCGTGCAGTGGCAGAAGACGGGAAAAAAATAAGGTATGGCGAAATCGATAACATAAATATCAAAGATTTCTCACTAAATTGGTTTATACACATATAACATATCATGATCGTCACCTACTATATAAGTAAAAACATTTAGAATAAATAGAAAGATACAAGTGAAGTCAATAGACTAACCGAGTGACAATGAACTTCAATTGCGTCTAGGCGAGGTAGGCAATTGCACTTGCCTATCTTTTTTTTTCTGAAATGATTTCTTAATCTTCTCAAGATCAATTCCTTTGAATATCTCTCGCTCAATGTAGCACACCATTAAGTCATTAAGCCAAGCATCTGACATCTTGTTGCGCAATTCTGTTTTGATAATCTTCATAGCCGAAAAGACCCTTTCAACCGAAGCCGTCGCCACCGGTAGTATCAATGCCAACTCAATCAGTCGATAAACCAATGGGAATACAATATGCCTTTTAAGTTCAACTAGTTTTGCAGCTAGGCTTGCAAGATCATGACAATCTCTAAACTCCTCAAGTCTTCTCACATTCGCTACTGTTCTTCTTCCTCTCGCCGCTAGCTGAGAGTTTATTACAGTGAAACTTTATCTTTCTTGATGTGTCCATGGTACAGAGTGATTTAGGGGTAAAAATCGCTGGGAATTCAAGGTATGGCGAGCGCCATACCTTGCCATACTGAGAGCTCCGCCCCTGCGACCGTGCGAACTATGATCGGGTCCGCCAGGCTGAGGTGGCTTATCTTGTGTTGGGCCGTACTTGGGTCATACTGGCCCATCGTATTGGGCTTTTCATGTTGAAGATGGGTTGCGTCGTAGTTTGGGTCCCACGCCTTCGTCATCTGGATCGTTGTTCTTTTTGCCTCCTCGTTATAAAAGCTGGGCCATAAAGCATTGAGAACTACATAATCCATAAAGATCCCTGCGCCCCTTTGATTTCCCATCTGTTTTTTTCCGGCAATCACTCCCTGATCAACTCGGCTTTGGCTTCTGACTTCTGGCTTATTTTTCACTATTCATAAGTTTCGTCTTTTTCTGAACTTTTAGCTTTTTGTTGAGCTTTTTTGCCGGTTCTTTTTTTCCCGTATTTGTTTGTATTATATGTAATGGGTTAACATATTTTTTTATATTTTTATATTTTTTAAATTTAATTATGCTAAATAAGCCTCTGTCAGCTACAGTGCTTTTTCAGCCAACTACAGTATTTTCAGCCATAAGTCATGAGTTTTTCAGCCGAACCGATCACCACCTAATATATTTGCTAGCTGGAGAACAAAAGATATGCATTAGACCTAGGACAATAATATCCGTTCAGAAGACGGAAAAATTCTCTTCAATAGAAATACAGAAAGATTCCCCCTCATGTAGAAATTATATTTCTTCTTACAAAATTTCTGTAAAATTTCTCCGTTCCAAAATAAGTCTGAGAGGGGTAGGGCTTTGGGCCATAGCGCCCTGCTACTAAAATCCATACATCCAAATCGGTGGACGACCCAAAACCTAATTAAGCTACCATGATCTTAACTTACTTACGCTAGCTACACATTAGCTGGTGATCATTTGGGCTTTTTTGATGACTTATGACTGAAAAACACTGTAGCTAGTTGAAAAAACACTGTAGCTGACAGAGCTTTATTTAGCATAATTAAATTTAAAAAAATTCAAAAAATATGTTAGCCTATTACGTATAATACAAACAAATACAGGAAAAAAGAACCGGCAAAAAAGCTCAATAAAAAGCCAAAAGTTCAGAAAAATACGAAATTTATGAATAGTGAAAAATAAGCCGGAAGCTAAAAGCTGAATCCAAAACGATCACGCCCTGTTCATTGATTACGGAGAGTAGTCAAAAGCTATTGAAAAGTTTAAAAGGAACAAACTGTTTATTTGTAGATTTGACTCTGCAGCTTACTGTTTGTTTGCTCGCCTCACGCGAAAGTTTGAGCATCCCAAGCATCGAATCCCAACCGACCCAAGCGCATGCGCTCCACAACACCAAATGGAAACATTGATAAGTTGGTAGTCGTCGCTCGTCAGATGCATCAAAAACACACAGTATGTTTGTTGTTTGTTAGACGTCGCTGTACAACGGTTGGGGCTTTGGGATCGATCCGGCCGCCGGCCGGTGGAGTTATGCTGTAGTCATCCCAACCGAAGCGCTCGCCAGTGGATTGATGAGTTTGGTACGTTATTTTTTGGCTGCGACGGATGATTTATGGTTATAATTGATGATTTTACTATAGCGTAATCGTTTGTATGAAAAAAATTAAATATCGATAAACCATTTTAAAAAAATTATCTCGATACACCGCTTCAAAGTAATGGTGAAAAAATTATCTTATTTATTTATTTATTTAAAAGAAGCTAAAAAAATTGTACCTTTGAGAACTATAAATAAGCAGCTCGCGATCAAGATCTTGTTCGGGTCACCCACACGCGTACGTCTTTGCCATTACGGGTTCAACCATAACTTGAAAGGTATGTCACTCTCTATATATATATGTGAGATAAAGAGATATAACTAGAATTTATTTGGAATATATCGGTTTCTAATTTCAATTTATTTTAATTTTTTTGCCTTTTCTTTCCATATTCCCTTATTGTCCATGACGATATAATGACTTTTTTATTTTTTTTAATTAAATGACTCAGAAAAAGCTAACATCCGCTACGATGTAATTTCAGTAAAAAACTAACAGACAAAGTTATAAACCAAAAACTTAAGCTATTTAAAGTGGGACCTAATTGGGTGCCTCATCTCTTTCGCCTGGCGTGGCATTGCACCCATCGGCGACGTCGACCATTCGGTGGAGTCAGCATACGAAACGGCCACCGGCGCTGAATCAATGCGAACCATGCACTGCCTGATCATAGCCATGCGCTCGCGCATACTCGTCGTTCGCTCGGTAATGTAAACTCCTAAAGGATGTTGTTTTCGAAGGCAGTTTCCCTGTTCCCTTCTCTGTATTCCTCTTATGTTTCTGTCGACGTGACGAAGATCCAGAGTACCAGAGAAACATCAAGGAATAAAAAAAATACTTTAGATTTTTAGCACGTCCATAAAAATACGAGGAAGGTAGAGAAAAGGAAACAGGAAGCTTCGTTCGTCATTTTCACACATTGTTCTGTCCGTGTTCGCTCAATGCCACGAGAAGCTTCCTTGCGGCGCCAGATTCTCCCTCCAATTTTGCCTCCCGATTCCCGAGTCCACCACCACCACGTTCCGCCTCAGGGGGCAGAAGAGTCAATGGACATCACCCCGAATTTAGCCTGTTAAAAACGCGGCCCACGTCTGATGCCGGCGTGCAGACTGCAAGACTGCAGAGGGAGCCACCACCCGGGCCGAGCCCCACGCGGCACGATCGCCGAGGCCAGTGACGGCGGCGCGGGCACAACGTAGAAGGGAGGGCTTGTGAGGTTCGTCTCGGCGGCTCCTCCTGGCGTCACTCCGGTGTTGCCATCTTCTTCTTTTCACCGTGTTTGGGAATTCTTTGGCGTACAAAGTATAACCACGTTATTTTCTTGCAAAATAAACTAACAAGCTCGGCTGAAAAGGTTGGATTTTCGTGCTATTTTTTTTATCTCCAGCTTTGAAAGGATGAGTTCTTGAATACGTAGGCTTGGAATTTTATTGTTTTTTGGGGGTGGTTTTGCCAACCATGGTAAAAAAAATTCCACTTGCGTTATTCAAAGAGTTCGCCTTTGACAAATTGGTACTAGCTCCTAGCTAGTAGTACTAGTATTCCCCCGAGTCTCTTCTCCGCCTCCAAGAATTCGGCGCCTATTCGGGGATGTTTCCGTGCAAGAATTCTTGTCCTCTGTAGTCGATTAATCATAAAGTTGCCGCCTTTCTGGAAATTTAATGCTCCTCTCCTCTCAGTTCAGCTCGAGATCTCCGAGCAATACGGCGGTTTGATTCGGTGCGGCAGTTGTGTACCTTCTATGGCCGCCTCCATCGCCTCCTCGGCGTTCTTCCCGGCGTCGCCGGCGCCGGCGCCAGCGTCCAAGAACGCCCTGGGCGAGCCCCCGGATAGCCTGGACGTCCGTGGGGTCGCCACCAAGACGGGCGCGCCGGCGGCCGCCGTGAGAGCCGGGAGGACTCGCGTGCACGCCGTTCCCAAGGTGAACGGTGGAAAGGCGGCGGTGGCCGACGGGGAGGACGAGGCGGTCCGCTCCCCGGCGTCGCCGAGGACGTTCTACAACCAGCTCCCCGACTGGAGCATGCTCCTCGCGGCCATCACGACCATCTTCTTGGCTGCCGAGCGGCAGTGGACGCTGCTCGACTGGAAACCCAAGCGCCCAGACATGCTCACCGACACGTTCGGGTTCGGCCGGATCATACAGGACGGGCTCGTGTTCCGGCAGGATTTCTCCATCCGGTCGTATGAGATTGGGGCTGACAGGACGGCATCAATAGAGACGCTTATGAATCATTTGCAGGTGAGGAATTGTGAAGCGTATAATTGTTCTTGTAGGTGCTCATCGTGGATGCTGAGGAAGTTTCATTTTGTTACTTGGTTCAGGAGACGGCGCTCAATCATGTTAAGAGTGCCGGACTGCTAGGTGACGGCTTTGGTTCCACGCCGGAGATGAGCAAACGGAACTTGTTCTGGGTTGTCAGTCAAATTCAGGTCCTGGTCGAGCAGTATCCAAGCTGGTAAAGTTTGGAAACTATCCTATTCCTGTTTTTTCCCCTGTTGTTTCAGGCTGAATTTGCTGTAGTTCCTGGCTTTAAGTGATAACTCTCTTCGTGAAATGCTAATAATGTGGTGGCGTAAAGCTGCCCAGCTAGGGGTGATTGTGGTTAATTACTCTGCCTTTTCATTCATGCTGTGATCCTATCATAAACCAATAGGCAGAAAGAGAATATTTTGCAAAGGAGAAGCAATTTTATGGCATCCATTCAGCCTCTTTAGACTGTTCGATTGGAAATATGATGGTTGAGTTGAAATGTGTAAGAAATTAATGTGCACAGCGCAGTCAGTTGTCTTGCGAGAAAATATGAATGTCTCGCATGCTTCAATCCCACAGCCCTCCTTTCTAATCAAATGGTCTGAAGGGGTCAAATGACACATCACACATGTTCTTGCTTCTCTATCCTAGTGGATCCAAGACCACAATGGGTGGGTAACTTGGGATGATTTATTTGCTTATTTGGGTATTTCCCCTTTGATTCTTCTCATTTTGCACTTTGCAATGCAGAAATTATACCTGGCTTGATTTTGACATGAACCTGTTTGAGTAATTCATTGCACTCAAGAAATTACTTGTGTGGAGCTTCTACCTAATTCAATGCTGTCTGGAGGTTGTTGATGATAAATGTGAAAGTGATACTTAAAAGTAGGTGGTTGGTGTCCAGTTTCATTGGAACATCAACTTGGAAAGAGTCCCTAATAAAGTTACGCCTTCTTAATTTGTTTCTGTTTGGAGCTTCATTGACTGAAATCAATTTGGGGCTGTTTGGTCCTGTGTGTCAAATTTCTAACTGATTTTTGTTCGCTTTTACACAGGGGTGATACTGTTGGAGTAGATACATGGGTTAGTGGTCATGGTAAAAATGGAATGCGTCGGGATTGGCATTTACGTGATTGTAATACAGGCCAGACTATATTGAGCGCTACAAGGTTTTCCATCTTGATCTTATCCTCACTCGAATTAGGTGGTGATCAGTTAGGCCTTTTTTTTGGTGGCTTATGGCTGAAAGCACTGCATCTGACTGAAAAAACACTGTAGCTGACAGAAGCTTATTTAGCATAATTAAATTTAAAAAAATTAAAAAAATTAAAAAATATGTTAGCCTATTACGTAGAATACAAACAAATACGGGGAAAAAAGAACCGGCAAAAAAGCACAAAAAAAGCTAAAATTTTAAAAAAATTGTGAATAGTGAAAAATAAGCCGGAAGCCAGAAGCTTAAGCCAAATTGATCAGGGCCCACATAACGTCATTAACATTTACTATTTGACTGTTTCTCCCTGCCGTATTGCTGTTCATATATGTACACCTACTAGTTTTTAGTGCACAGTGTCACAGCCTGTGACACTTGCTGGAATCCTGCACAGTGTCACAGCCTGCTGGAATCCGGCCATTTCACCTGCTAATGTATTCTCCTATTTTATTTTTTTGGCCAAATGTGCAGTAAATGGGTTATGATGCACAGGCTTACTAGAAAGCTTTCAAGAATTCCAGATGAAGTGCGGACTGAAATAGGGCCATACTTTTTTGAGCGCACTGCTATTGATGATGAAGACAACCGAAAACTTCCAAAACTAGCAGAGCATGGTGGTGCTACCGCTATGAAATATGTTCGAACGGGTTTGACTGTAAGTTCTTCACACGCCATAAGCTGACCTAAGCTTGTTAAGGTAGTTTTCTTAAAATTTATGCCTGTTGGCATGTGATGCAGCCTCGATGGGCCGACCTTGATATCAACCAGCATGTCAACAATGTTAAATACATTGGGTGGATTCTTGAGGTAAAATAATACTTTGACTATGCATCTCTGTAATATTATGACTGTGTTTAGGTTTCTTTCTTTGATGACTGGATCATTGAAATAAACAAATTGGTCTTTGATATAGCACATATACATGACTTGTCATATTAATATTTGTGGCTGAGTGTTTTATATGTATTTGGTAATTGCTTGCATTTGCTTGCACTGCAGCGGAGTCTGTTAATTTCAGTGACAACTGATAATATTATTACTTTACTCACAACTTGAGAAGTATTTATTATCATCAGACAATACGTTATTATTTACTTATTTAATGGTTCCGCAAAGCTGCCTGCTGTTAGGCATTCTCTTTCATGTTTAATACTTAATAGAGCATTATTGGTGTGAGTGTGTGTGTATGTGACCATGAAGTGAGTTGGTTAATAAGGTCTTTGACTCTCTCCCTTCTGGCATTTTTGTATCTGGGATATGTTAGAATAGGCATATTCTTTGTATTTCCTTTTATGTATAGGGCATATTCCCTTGTACTTTTTATATATACTGCCTATTGAGCTCCATGAATATACACATAATATTCATAATATGGTATCAGACCTAGGGCACTACCCTAGCTCCTTACGTTGCCATCCCACTACTGCTGCCGCCATTGTCAAAGGCTGCCATTGCCGCCACACGGATCTGGTCGCCACTGTCCTTGACCATTGTGGGTGCTGCGCCTGAGGACGCTGCCACCCGACAACACCTCCCCTCACGGATCTGGCACCGACGTGGGCAGCCGTCGCCTCCCCATTTGGCCGTCTCCCTGCGCGGATCCGATGCTGACGCCGGCCGAGCCTACCTTCGCCTCTGCTGTCGCGTTGCTCCTCGGTGTCACCTCCTCCTTGTTCGGCGTTGACCCACGTGGATTTGGCGTTGACGCGGGCCAAGCCCACACCAGAGCGCTCCCTTAGCTAGAGCCATGCCCGTGCGTGCACCGCCCGTCATCGACCATCGCCAGAGCGCCGTTGTCGCTGTCCGCCTGAGCCGAGCCCGTCGCCATCTCTGTAGCCGTAGAAAGCGTCTTTTAAAAGGAAATCGATCCACAATTTCCTTTTATTAGAATTTGTCTCCCAAAAAAAATAAAAAAATCACAAAAATGTTGATCTAACCGCTACACAGTCCAGCGCCCCCTGTTAGACTTCGTTGCCTTGGTCACTGTGTTGTCCATGTTGCTTACCGATGGCTTCCATTCCATCAGCTGCAATCCTATTCTCGGGAACAAAGCTCCATGGGATGAACTACAAGTTATTGTCCTTCCTCATGGAGATCACGCTCGATGGTCTCCGCCTCTAGGGACATATAATCGGTGCACGATCTTGTCTGCTACCGCCGGTTTAGCCTCCTCCCAAGTAGCCTACTTGTACACCTCCTGCAGAAGATGAGACCGCTAAGAAGGCAGAGGCTGCTGCTGCTGATGATGAGGCCTTTCAGTATGCCATTGACGCCTTCGAGTATTGGTGTGCTGATGAGGCCCGTGTTCGAGCCATCCTGGTGGTTAGCTTCGACGACTCCATCCGGCTGGACATTGTTGGTTTGCGCTCTACTTGTCAGATCTAGGAGTATTTCCATGAGCGATACCAGTAGAGTAGCGATGCTCAGTTCTTTTCACTAAAGCGTGAGCTGGAGACGCTTCGCAAGGAGGAGGACTGTTGACGACTACTACCGAACCCTGGCTAGTCTCTGGCGCAGCTGGACAAGCTGGCTTTTCTGCTTTGCCAGGAGTGTGATCAAGTGCAGAAGGCGGATCGTGATCGCCTTGGCCTTTATGACTTCGTCTGTCATCTTTGCCTAGAGTTTGAGCCTGTCAGGGTTCAACTGCTGAGTTGCTCGCCACGATTGACTGCCACCGAGGCTCTTTGGACGCTTCGCGTTGAGGAGCTTCCCCGCGGGTTACCACCATAGTCTATTCCGGCTGTACTTGCTACTAGTTCTTCTTCGACCACCCCGACGGTTTCTGCTTCGACAACAGTCCCTGCTCAGGTGCCTGTTTTTGCTCCTATTTTCGCATCAACTGGAGTTCAGTGCAATTACTACAATAACTTCATGCACAACTACTAGAGTTGTGCGGTGTGGAAAAAGTGGAATAAGGCACGTGGGGTAGACAATCCAATGGGGGCAGAGAGACCCTTCTTTTATGGGAGGACAGATCAGCACGTCAGGACCTTCTCAGCAAGGTGACTTTGATTAGCAGCTCTGTCAGGCTATTCTTGAGTAGCTCTCTCATAGTTCAGCAGGTTCTGTCAGTCTAGCTCAGACGTCTCCTTCAGGTATCTTTTGGGTTCAAGTCTTTAGTTCCTCTTTCCACATGGCACCAAACTCCACTTCTCTCACTTCAGTAGGATCTCATGTTTTTCCTATCTCTGTTCAGATAGCTGACAATACTCCTTTGTTAGTTGTGAAGGCACTTTTTGTTTACTGACTTTTCTGTTCCAGATGTTTCTCATGTTTCTTAGCTTACCCTTGTAGCTCCTCTCGGTGGGTCAGCTCATTGATCTTGGCTGTAGGGTTGGTTTTCACTTTCGCTCCTGTTTCGTCCAGGATCAATAGACAGGGACAATACTTGGGACTGGCCGGCGCCATAGCGATCGCCAAGGTCTTTACATCCTTGACCACCTTCATTTCCGTTGAGTTCGGTTGCTCCTATTATCTCAATGTCTACCTACACTAACACTGTTGCCACTACCCCTACAATTTTTGCGCAGTGGCATCATCGTTTAGGTCACTTGTGTGGGTCTCGCTTTCTTCATTAGTTCGTCAGGGTGTTCTTGAACGTGTCACTGTTGACATGACCATGTTTTGTCAGGGTTGTACATTCTAGTGAGTCCCTGTCTTTTCGTCCTTTTGATTTAGTTTATTCAGATATATAGGGACCTACGCCTATTATCTTTAAAGGCGGTCATAAGTTTTATGTGATTTTTATTAATGATTATTCCCGTTTTATATAGCTTTTCCCTATGTTTAATCGTGGTCAGTTTCTTGCGATCTATCATAGCTTTGCAACGGTGGTTCGTACTAAGTTTGATTCTTTCATCCGTACTTTTAGTTGTAATTCTGCTGGCGAATACTGTTCTGGCGCCTTTAGACAGTTTTTTTTGAGTAGGGCACTCTTTACCAGTCTTTTTGTCTTGGTGCCCATGCTCAGTCAGTTGAGTGTGTGCTTCTTGGTTATAGCTCTGAGCATAAGGGTTATCGCTGCTGTGATCCTTCTGCTCGACGGATCATGATCTCACGTGATGTTGTCTTTGACGAATCTCGACCTTTCTTCTATCGATATTTGGCTCATTGTCTCATTTCTACCGTGGAGACGATCTCATGGTTGTCTCTTTCTGATTCTTCACCCATTTTTCTACTATCGCAGTCTTCCTCTGGTCTGTTTCCAGTGATTCCTTCTATACCCCGTCTTCTGTGCTGCCTCCTTCAGTACCACCTCTTGTTCCCATAGCACCACCGTCTCGTTTCTCTAGTGTTCACCACTCCAGACATTCTTGTCTTTCACCAGCCTCCTCACCTGATATCTTGCCGACACCTTCATCTAATCCTCCTGATGATGCTTCTCGTTACGCTCTTTGTGACCGGACATCCCTTCGGTCTCCTGATCGCCTTGGTTTGCTCTAACAGTTCATGCTCTCTCTGTCATTGAGCCTAGTTCTTATCGTGAGGCCGCTCCTCATTTTGAGTGGCAACTCGTTATGGTAGAGGAGCTTGATGCTTTTTGGCAAATAGAGACTTGGGATATTGTACCGACACCTGTGTATGCTCACCCTATCACGTGCAAGTGGGTTTACAAGATTAAGATCCGGTCTGATGGTATTATCGAGCGCTACAAGGCTTGTCTTGTGGCTCGCAGCTTCCAGCAGGAGTATGGTCGTGACTACGATGAAACTTTTGCCCCTGTTGCCCATATGACCATCGTTTGCACTCTTGTTGTGGTTGCTTCTATTCGCCGATGGTTTATTTCTCAGCTGGATGTTAAGAATTCCTTTCTTAATGGTGTTTTGCATGAGGAGATCTACATGTAGCCACTACCTAGGTATTTAGTTCTAGATGGGCATGTCTATCATCTCCGCCGTGCTCTTTATAGCCTCAAATAGGCTTCTCGTGCCTGGTTTGCATGTTTTATCTCAATGATTACTGCTTCGGTTTCACTATCAGTTTCCATGATCCTACTCTTTTTGTCCATCTCTCACCTCAGGGTAGGACATTGTTTCTTCTGTATGTGCATGGCATGCTCATAACTGGTAATGACTCTTTGTTCATCACATATATGAAGAAGCATCTCAGTGAGCAATTTTTGATGACTGGTCTTGGTTCTCATATATGTTTGGGATTGAGGTCACTTCCACACCTGAGAGCTACTACCTCTCCTAGCAGAAGTATATCCATGATCTTCTTGACTGTTCTAGTCTAACAGACACTCGCACTGTTGAGACTCCCATGGAGGTATCCTTTCAGCTTCGTGCCATTGATGATCTTCTCATGGCTCCTAATTGATATTGCTATCTTCGTGCCATTGATGATCTTCTCATGGCTCCTAATTGATATTGCTATCTTGTTGGGAGCTTGGTGTATCTTATGAGCACTCATCCTGACATTGCTTATGCTGTTCATATCTTGGGTCAATTTATGATTCGTTCTACCCACCTTCACTACAATTACCTTCTTTGTGTTCTTCACTACTTGTGTGGGACTAGCTCTCGTCGTTTGTTTTTCCTTAGCTCCAACTCACTGCAGCTTTAGGCCTATTTTGATGTAACCTAAGCTAGTGATCTTTCCAATCGTCGATATCTTTTTGCTTATTGTGTTTTTCTTGACTCCACCCTAATTGCCTGGAAGACAAAGAAATAGGCTGCAGTTTCTCGTTCGAGTGCTGAGGCTGAATTGAGAGCTATGGCAGTAGTAACAACAGAGGTTAGTTGAGTTGGCTACTTGCAGATTTTGGAGTACCTGTAATGGGACCTATGATTCTTTTGTCTGACAGTACAGGTGTTATCAGTATTGCCCCTGACCTAATGAAACATGAACTCACCAAGCACATCGATATGGATGCTTCATACATTCACAGGTGCATGAGGGAGTCTTTGCTCTATAGTTTGTGCCATTAGAGTTGCAGATTGCTGACTTATTCACGAAGACACAGGCTAGGGTGCAACATTTGCATTTTCTCTCTAAACTCAGTGTGTGTGATCCACTATGAGTTTGTGGGCGTTAGAATAGGCATATTCTGTGCATTTCCTTTTATGTGTAGGACATATTCCTTATATATACTGCCTATTGGGCCTTATGAATATACGTATAATATTCATAACAGGATATACTTTGTTGTAGTTATGTGCCAAATAGTGGATAAGAGGGGCTACGGGAAAGCCACAGAGGGGCTATCCGGAGCTGGATACACAGTAGGGAGTAGTGTAGAGAATAAGTACTACGCCACTATGATTACTTGGACTTGTTCTTACAAAAAATGAGCTCCCCCCATTCATGTTGCCATAAGGGTTATATTTATAGCCATGAGAAGGTTGTGTTGAGGAGGTTGTTTACACAAATGCCCCTATTAGGGTTGTTGATAGTAAGGGCAAAAATGTCCTTTCCTTGGCACAGTCTATTTGGGATGGCCATGTAAATTACACCTTATCGGGCCTTTGGCTTGATGGGCCGATTGGGCTAAGGTGGGAGCCACTCCCCCAATATACTGTTGTTGATGACTTGATTTATTATGTGCAATCCAAGCGAGTTCTCATGAAAGAAATCCTGTTTCTGTTCCATTACTAGATTTTTGGAATCATGCTGTTTTCAGAATTTAAGATGAATCCTTGGTTACAGTTCCAAATTATGTCATAAAAACTATTATTAGACATCACTGTGGGAAAGGATAAGACTACACATGGCCCAGGCCCCATATGCACATGTTTGTTGTTGCTGGTAAGGTGTCCTCTGCACCTACCTACTCCAAATTGTCAGATTCTGTTTGATAGATGTGCTTTCTATCCAAATCTATCATTTTTTAGATGATGTTCTTGCACAAATGGGACACAGAATGTTATTTCCTGACATTTTACCGTGTTAAATTGGCTTCGGGTACCCAACTATGCTTCTTGTTTCTGTTTATGTGCTCTTGATTAAAAGCTTGGCGCTGGAATTATTGGCACCGGGCAGTTGTCTTTCACATAAGTATGCTGTCTAATGTTTTTATCTTTTGTGTGACAGAAAGACATAGTGCTTCTTTGCTATATTTCGCCAGCTTTGATTTTATTTACTCATTTTTTACTCCTAGAGTGCTCCAATCTCCATCTTTGAGAATCATGAGCTGGCTAGCATGGTCCTAGATTACAAAAGGGAGTGTGGCCGAGATAGTGTGCTGCAGTCGCAAACAACGGTGTTCACTGACTGCATTGATGAGTCAGGAGAAACTATCTTGCAGTGCGAGCATCTGCTGAGCCTCCAATCAGGACCTGCCATTGTGAAGGCATGGACTATGTGGAGGCCAAAGGGAGCCAAGGCCCCAGAAACATTAACTCCGCTCTCAGTGGCAAGTGCATAAGATGCTTCAGACTTGAATTGGTGAGTTTCAGTTGCATGAACTTGATTACTGCGGAACAACCGTATGTGTTCTTGACTGGGAGCAGATAGGATAGTACATCAATCTATTCTGATGCAAAACCCAAGTTATATAGGAAGAAAGCACGGGGAAGGCGGAGTGAAAAGAAGGTGAAACGACAAGGCGGGTTTCTCAATTGCATATGTGTTGGTTTTTCCTTTCCTTTCCTTTCCTTTCCTTTTATCTGTTAGAAAATTTTGGCTGGCGGCCGCGGTTCTTCAGTTTCACCAAAGGTTGGCTGGTGTATGTGAGTATTGAGCTTTAGCTAGCTAGCTTCTGCAGTATGATGCTGGAAATGAACACTTCCTTGTACCTGTTGATTGGAGGGCTTTGTGTATGCTATAGGCCCAGGTGTGCAGCGAGTATGGTCGGATCACATTATCATATTCCTATAATTGTATATTGTATGTATTCATATACATAAGTTGAGGTGTTCCAAGTTTCTTCTTCTGGCTGCTGCCGCCTGTACAAATGTGGGTGGTCCATTCTTGAAGTCTAGTGAAGCTTAAGACTTCTGAACTGAAATGGACAGCCTAACGTGCCTTGTATGGAGTTTTGACAAATACAGATATTTTGTTGTCTCAGATT
Organism: Dendrocalamus latiflorus; assembly: GCA_017311315.1. Lineage (NCBI taxonomy): Eukaryota > Viridiplantae > Streptophyta > Magnoliopsida > Poales > Poaceae > Dendrocalamus > Dendrocalamus latiflorus. The sequence continues at coordinate 43,504,569 of CM029609.1, forward strand.
GACCCGTATGTAATGTCTGGCAAGACAAACAGATAATGTGTAGATTTAACATTGGCATGCCATCAGTATGTAGAGAGCATTGTGCTTTCTTTATCTTAAAAAAAGGTGTTTTTCTTCGATTCTTGATGTCGCTACCTGTTGTGGTGGTGCCCAGTCTTTACGCCCGTTAGATTTAGCTACTGGACCTTAAAACAAATCCAATAACATATTATTATGTATAGAAGAGAATGTACTGATTTACCTTAAACTTTTGTAATTATTAAGTGGTATGATGAAAATTTCTATTCTATCCTATTCATGTATATAAACTCCCAAGAGGGGTATGAGATGGTTAGACCTACTTATTTTAGGCTACTCATCAGCTCTTTAGCTAATTCGTATTCTCCATGGAGAGGTACGACTGTACGAGCACTCCTGTTGTAGCGTGTGCTACAGCATAACAGCACTATCATTGCAGGAGTCGGGACCTGAATCTCTGAAATGATTCAAACGCCGTGTTGGTTGTCTGGGTCGTGCCATTAGGACGTACAAGGCCATATGTGCCTGTGAATGGTTTGCTTCCAGAACTGAATTTATCATTGCTTTTGACTTATCCAGGTATAATTTACCATATATGGAAGGCATGATGCATAGACAAGTTCTGAATTATAAATGCAAATATAAGGCCATATTCTAAAGTACTGTGGCTTTTGTCTGAAATGATACTGTAGCGTCCGTTAGCTTTTTCTCAGGTATTTAATTAAAGAAAAAAAAATGAAAAACACTATTACATCTTATGGATAATGCAAAGTAAAAGGGGAAAAGAAAAATAAAGAAAAAAAACTATATTAACATGCCAACGTGTTCCAAACGATTTTTAGCTTCTGAAAGTTAAAAGCCATCGTTGTTTAGAATGGGGCCTAAGACTAGAAAAATAGAGGTCTAAATTATAAGTGCTAATGTAAGACTAGAAATACAGGTCAGTGACATGTATTTACCTTATAAAGAGGCAAATTATAGCAATTTTACTCATTCATCTTTTTGAATGTTTATAAACGCAACAACTTGAAATGACTTTCCAAAATTGTTTAAGAATGCAACAATTCGAAATAACTTTCAAAAGCTAGGAGTTTTGCAGCACTGTTCAAACTTACAACTAGATGTCTTATAAACAAGAGAAGCATGTCATCAGATCCCAATGATATGGCTTTGGATCTGTTCCTTTTGGGAAATCAGGTGGTTTGCTTCAACTGTGGCATATGCAACCACAAGGCAAGCTAATCTGATGCTACTTCATATAATCTTTTATAGTCAACCCATGATTTTGTAGACAGACGTGCATGTCCACATCAACAGGTGGCTGGCTTGGAGCAGATTTCGTGCAAATCTTCAGCACTGACAGCGATTCAGTGCGCCAGCATAAGAAATCAAAATCAAGGACAATAACTTCTTAAGAAAAACACAATCTTTGAATAAAAATAGTCATTGCACTCAGGAGATAGCCATTTGGGCATTTTCATTCTCCAGTTTACATTATTTGGAATTTGTCCAACCAGGTCTTTCCTACTAAGAATTGCTGACATGATTGCTAATAAAATCGCGCTATCGAAGGGTGCCATCAGACAATTCTGAGTAGCAGGACATGGTTGATAACCTCAAGTTTTGCTGTAGCCAGGTTGCTGGGAAGGAGTCAGGAGGTAGTGCTAGTTCAGCTCAGACAAAAAATATATACAGATGATCTGTAACCAACATTCCTTCTTGATGAATGAGATATGCTGATGCAAAAGATATATTTTCTGAACCCTGATCTCTTTATCTCTGCAAATCTGACATGTTATATATCTACATACGGCAGATAATCTGATTCGATCGACATATATGGTCTTGGACTTGGTTGCTTAAATGGACACCTCATACCTCTAATATTGGGCCACGTTGTCCCATGGTGCTTGATGTTCCATTGAGATGATGTTTACAGCTAGTGGAGACTAGGGCATAGCTGAGTCACTGAAAATAACATCTTCTGAAAATAATATTACAACTGTGCATGAAAATTCAATTTAAAATGCTCATGGAACATGAGCTATGCTATGTCTAACTTTGAATCATGAATTATCTGATACAAAGAGAATAATTGAATCATGGCTCATTTTGGTTGGATGATATCAAGGACCTATCACTCATTTGGTGATATGTCACCTTAATAAATCTCAGCCATGGATTGTGCTTGATGAATGATTCAAACAGAAGCCTACCTAGTCTAAAATCTGTCCTTGAATTGAAGGATAGCACCCTAAGAGCTACTGATGAGGTGTAAAACTAATCCTGTCCGTCATGATTTACTGCCTTAAGCACTTGCCGCAGATATATGAACTGGCTGTTGAATTGCATGCACCAACTAGTTCATCTAAAAGCTTAAGCGGATGAGGAAAGATAAGCAATTCACTTATACTTTAACACCCCCTCACATGTAAACTCTCTCAGACATAAGACGTGAAATAAAAGTGGGCTGCAATTATTTTTATTTAGTTGTGCCTGCCGGGTCTTGAACTTAGGATTTCTTGGCTCCAATACCATATTGAGTTGCATGCATCAGCCAGTTCACCTAAAAACTTAAGCTGATGAAGAAAGGTGGACAATTCATTTATACTCAACACTGGCTTCTCCACTTTCCTGTAAACCAATTATTGAAATTCCAGTAGGAATGCCAAATTTGTATGAAAATTAATTTTCATAAGAAATTTTGCTTTCAACTGGTGACAAATTGTTTGCTTTGCACAGCTTGTTACATAGATAGAAGGTGCTATTCAGATAAGCTGGATCTTAGCCCTGTAACTGGAGTAGATGCTAGATTGACACATCAAATTGTATTACCACACATCATTCTACAAAGTAACTATGACATACTCACTGCAAGATAATCAAATTCCTTCGCCAGTTGATGGCGCAAATCATTTTCGCACATTGAATTCCAGTCGCATTCTTTCTCCTGTGTTTTGTTCCTGACAGCTTTGTCGTTTCCTTCCGTGCCTTTCTAATTTGCAGATGACACTTATTTTTCAAGATCTCAGAGTCTAAAACGAATCATGTACTACGATAAACGATGTATTAGGGGAGACTGCTTCCTTTCCCTTTCTTGCAAGAACTAGTACAAACTGCTATTGCAGCAACCGAAGCATTGAAAGGCTAGGTACAAATTTATCCACACCACCAACATATCACTCTGAGGGCATCCTCTGGTGATCATTTGGGATTATTTTTGGTGGCTTATGACTGAAAAGTACTGTAGCTGACTGAAAAACACTGTAGCTGACAGAGGCTTATTTAGCATAATTAAATTTAAAAAAATTAAAAAATATAAAAAATATGTTAGCCCATTACATATAATACAAATAAATACGGAAAAAAAGAACCGGCAAAAAAGCTCAACAAAAAGACAAAAGTTCAGAAAAAGATGAAATTTATGAATAGTGAGAAATAAGCCGGAAGCTAAAAGCTGAAGCCTAACCTATGATCTATCTATAGCTTAAAGTTGGTGGGAAGCACAATGATTATGATGTGAACGTATTAGTTAAAATAAAATAAAATATAAAAAAATGAAATAATAATGCACTGTCAATTGCTATTGAAACAATCTGATAGGAAGTAAGGGATTAGGTGAGCTCTAGCCTAGCCAACCTCCTCCTTATATATCACATTAGGACAGGAGCAAGAACAAGCCACCACCCTACTCTCTTCTCCCTATTTTCGTCAGTAGATTGTAAGTCTCCTTTCAGTCACGAAGAAGAGGCGACGAAGATGGACGAACCTTCGCAGAGCGAGGATCGCAAGCTGTCAGCCATGGATCACGTCAAGAAGCGCCATGAGGAGAAGGGCTTCCTCTATGCCTGGTCAGTTAAGGCACTGCACAATACTACTCCCTTCGTTCTTGGTGCATGCAGTAGCTAGCGTCGGTATCTGTGTTCTGAAGTCCCACCTGAAACTGCAAGCTTCCACAACATCACAAGTGTATGATGCATCATGTTGATTTGGTTGTTTCAGCTTCTTCACGCTGTGCTGCTGCTTCTGCTGCTACGAGGCCTGCGAGCACTGCCTCGAGTGCTTCTGCTGCTGCTGCAAGAAGGACGAGTGAGACCGACGAACTCCGCCATCGCCTCGATGGATGGTGGACTCGTTTCAGTTGTGAATTGTGATCAGTCTGGAATTGTTTATTGAAAAAATAAGACGTACTGTGATTCTTGGCTTTGCTGTGTTAACTATACGTTAACTGTGGTGAGCTAGCTACCCCCTGTGAGGCTGTGACTGTGAGTTGAGTGAAGCAGCTGTGCTTGTGATTGTAAATCTGTAACTGCACTAGTATAGTACAGTCCTTGTGTAAATATATATAGGTGGCTTCTTTTATTATTCTTCCTTATGCTTGCATGCATTTACTAGTTAATAGGTATTCCTGCATCTTCAAGACTAGACATCAAGACATGCAGAATTCAGTAGGAAGATGTAGTTGTTGTAAAATAATCCGTTCCTGTTTATTCTTGCTTATGATGCATTCTTGTCGCCTTTCCTTTCTCCATTTATGCAGCTTTTGCATCATCAGGAAAGAACATACAGGGGGGAATGAAAAGGCTGTTCTGATATCTGGTTTTGCCTTTTCATACTTAACCAGGTAGTGCCCACCGTTCCTGCAAGTACAGCAGATATTAATCGAGACAATCTGAACCATGTAACCGGATTGCCAAAGCATTAAGCAACCGAATCAAGCTTGAAAGCGGGGGAAAAAAGATGCGACACCCAGCCGAATTGACAGAAAAGCAAGAAGGTGTCACGGGAGGGACGACATCAAATCAAAGGACGATATTTCTTCAGCTGCTTGTTTGATCTTTCAACTTTTTTAGTATCTTCAGTATGGTACAATTCGATTGTTCCAATAGGAGCTAGCAGAGGGTTCATCTGTTCGCAGTAGTCGGTGATAATCTAAAGGTGTTAGGACCTTCGAAGAGGAATTTTTTTTAAATAATTCATATTTTATTCGAAATAATAGAAATACACCCGCGTAAATATTTTTTTTACAGAAATAACCTCCAGTCGCTTAGCCGTTGGGCAATTTAACCCTGTCGCTCAACGGCCACGTGACGCGCAAGTAATCCGTAGGCCGTTAGGCGGCATAATTGCAGTCGCCTAGTGGTTAGGCGACTGCAAATCCAGTAGCTCAACTATTCGGTGACTGGAGACACATATAAATCAGCCACGTGGCTGAGCCCCCGGCATTTCTTCCACCCACACCATGCGCGGTGAAGAGAAGGTAGAAGGGAAAGAAAAAAGAGAAGAGGAGAGGGAAGAAAAAGAGAAGAGAGGAAAGGAGAGGGGGGAGGAGAGGAAGAGGAAGAATGAGAGGTTCTGTGACTTCTGTTAGGTAAATTTTTTTATGTTGTAGTCAATAATTTTTGTATGAAGTAAATAGTTTATTTATTGCATAATTAGTATCCGTAGAAAATTGTATTTGTAGAAAAGAATAGTGCAATTTTGGTATAGAAAATTTAGTCAATGTAGTTATAAAAAATTAGCAGCCGTAGAAACATATAGTTGTAGAAAATTTAATGAACATAGTTGTAAAAAATTAGTATCCATACAAAATTGTAGTTATAGAAAATTTAGTCAATGTTATGTACAAATTAAGCATCCATAGAAATTTATAGTTATTCAAAATTTAGTCAATACTTTTGTATGAATTAAATACTTTACTTTGTATAAAACAATAATACGTAACATTTATGAATAATTACAAATGAATGTAATGTCATTAGTACATTAAAAATCATGTATACCGTTATAACTTGTATATTGGCATTTAAATCAATATGTTATGTAAATTGTCGAAACCCATTAAGAATTATTTACAGTAGAAGAGAACTCGCGTAGCGAGACAAGAGCGATGTTGGTGCACGGTTTGCCGATAGGGAGTTAATGCTATGAGGGTAGTATAGTTGGTTATGATAGGGCGAACGGTCGTTGAAATATAAATTACAGTACATCAATACTTCCATAATGTGTTATGCGATTTGACTAGTTATAACATTGAAAATATGTGTAGGCAGACATCAGTAATACCGATATCCATTGTATTGAAAGTGCATTACAGTGTCCGCACCGTTCGTTAAGGTCCGAACGGTGTTGACTTGAGCGATTTTGTGCAAGCCACTCTACTACACCCGAATGGTGAGAATGCTCGAATAGCAGATGTGATGTATTGACTCACCCGTAGTTTCTCCTTGGACCCTAAGGTGTGCAACGTCGTCATACAAGGTTTTTGGAGCTGATCTCCCACGGACATTAGATGGGAGTTGATAATATTGATACGTACTGTTGCGCGAAAGGGGTTTACGCAAGGGTGACAGGGCAGCGCCATGGATACGACGCTCGCGTGGCCTGTGCGGTCGCACGGGCCGCACTTGCCCAGGGACGGGCCTGCTCGCGCGGCACGGCTCTGGGTAATAAACCTCTAAACCTTATCTCTTCGTAGTTTCTTTCCGCGCCTAATGTGGCAATCTGGTCGTTGTTCTGCAAGTATAGGCTTTAGCAGCGCAATGTGTTTTTGATTCTTCAGTTTTGTTTGCTGCTGCTTGTTTAGGTTCAGGGTGTTATTTGTAGAATCGTTAATGTTGTGGACGGTGGACCACCTTCTCAGGGATTCTATTTCAGTGGAAGACCTCAGGCCGTCAGGGTCATGCATGATGCATCGATTTCCAGTTGGCCCCTTTGCATGTTTGATCCCTACTCAAGTGCTAATTCTTCACACTAGATGGGGAAACTATGTACAGCATCTGTAGTATCCATCTGAATTTGTAATCCAGGATAGATGAATGATGATGGGTGCATTGTTATTTGCAGATAGTTTTTGCTTGATATGAATATGTGCCTCCCATTTTTCTGACAATGTTATGCACAGGCTGCTGTGTTATTTACATCTTCCCGATTAATTTGCCTTTATGGTGATTAGCTGAAATTGCATTCCCAGGTTAAGAGCGTGGTATTTCAGGGAGAGTGCTCAAGCTGCGCTTTTGTATTTCAGATATTAGGATATGAAGCATTTGCATCCGTGGCACTTAGCCATTGTGCCGTAAATTAGATGCATGTCGGGGCTATTTATAGCATATTTTTCCGTTGTGTTCCACCAAGATTTTGAGTACCCCTGCTGCTTTGACAGTAATTACATTTGTGAAGTGACCTACAGATGATATTCGGCAGGAGCCGCGCATCCGTGGGTTCCCAATGCACTAGACCCGATTTGTCTTGCCAAGCCAGGTGTTGGCACGCCCAGCGATTAAAATTTCGGGCCGAAATTCGCGGATACCGCCGAAATTTGGTCTTGTCGGCCCATGCCAAGAAAAACCCATGTCGGCCCAAAAATTCAGCCTGCTTTGTAATTTTTCAACCGTCGGCCCATATCCAAGCTAGCTCAACCTCTCTCATTCACATCCAAGCATGCACACCGACTCAATCTCTCTCTCATTCCCCACGTCTCTTCCCCAATTCATCCTCCATAGATCATGGGAGAGGTGGCGTCGGCAAGGGAGCAGCCATGGGAGGCGGCCATAGGAGGCCGCGTCGATAAAGGAGGACAGCGGCCGGCTGCTGCGCATAGAAGGCGGGGCCAGCAAGGGAGTAACGACGCCGGCAAAGGAGCGGCCATGAGAGACGGTGTCAGAAGCGAGGGGGAGGTGGCCATAGGAGGCTGCACCGGTAAAGGAGGGTGGTGGTCGGCTACTGTGCATGGAAGGCGGCGCCGGCTAAGGAAGGGAAGGCGGCAGGGGGCGGGAAGGTGCTACAGTGTGGCCTCGGATGTTGGTAAGGTGCTGATTTTTGAAATTTATTTGAATTTCTTGGATTCAAACCAAATTTGTGAATTTTTTGGCCAATTTTTTCGAAAAAACCAAATTTTTGAAATTTCTGGATTTCGGATTTCTCGCAGGGGTCCGAATCTTTTTTTTAACCGAAAATGTTTTCCTTGGGCATGCCAACAGATGGCATACTTCGTTAACTGGAACAAAAGTATGCGTGCTACGATTTTTTGCCTCTTTCTTAAATTACCTAATTATTACACATGTATAGTAGATGTTAAGGGCATTGCAATTGCCTTTCAAATGCCCGTGCTGAATTACAACGGACCAGACAATTACAGGCATGTTCTTTTTGGCTGCGACTTGTGACTTTTGAACTGTTTATATGAAAGATTATAGAGTAGCAGAAATTTACGTGCGGTTTTTTCCGATATAAATGAAGTCAGTAAAGTATGTACTACAATTAACTAGTAGACCCTATCTTGAAAAAAAATACTCCGTTTAAAAGATAGTTACTGTAGAAAAGCCGAAAAACAGCTTTTAGAAGCTGAAAAGAACAGGGCCACAGTCCTGTGGTTACGCATGAGAAGCTTAGTACCTCAAAGTACAGGATGTTCCTATTTTATCAAATTTTATTTCAGCACATACCTTATCGTAACAAAGAATATTGCAGTTCCATAGAAATATATCTGTATATATTGTGGATGCTCATCTGGCACGGGAGTTTCACAGTCTGGACCACACTGTTGAGAATGGACTTCGAGTCGGTAGCAGCTATGATTCACTAGAATGGTTTTGGAGGTACCTACCACTTTGATGTACCATAGCACTATTCTAAATGCAAAGGATACTTATGTTATTGTTTCATTTTGATGAAGTGTGCCTCACCACCTCGATATGCACTGATCTTTTCTATGGAAGCAGATGGTGATAGCAGTTGTTTATGTGTCGTTTGAAAAGCTATTATGGAGTTTGATGTTTTTTAACTTCAACGTTGGATGAAAATCTCCAGCAAATAGCTCGTCTATCATTCTCTAAGTTTCTAGCCTAGATCAATAAATATCTTTTCTGTTATGTTAGATGCCATGTGCCTATGGATTTAGCATCTATTTGTTTTGTGCAATATGTTACTGTTATCTACCGGGATGCTTATGTCACATTTGAGTTGACCACAGTTATATGATGTCTACATCATTATCGGAGAAATACGTGTACGAGATGTTATGTAGCAATCCACAGGCACTCAACTAGTTCATTTTCAAAATTTGCAATTGGAGTATGTTATCATAATTCTTCATTATCCCAGTTTGATATGCGGGCATTTGTGTTGAAGTTCATGTACTACTGGAATGGCAGATTTGACAAACAATTTCTCGACCGTATATTGCCTTTTCATATCTGACGCTCTCTCTTCATCTTTTTTTTTTTTTTGTAGGGATGCCTCCGGTTCAAATCTTATTACTTTGATCCACGGGCACCAAGAAGCACTCATTATTTTTACTATATATATATGGTATAAATCATAGGGGCGCCATGGTGCTCAGGCTCCATGCTTAAGACTTTCCATCCATGATTAAGATTTTTTATCCTGATATATTATATATCATTGCGCTTGCACATATCTAAAAGCAATCTAAAGACAGAGAGGTTTGGCGCCCAGACACCATGGTGTCTTATTTCAGCGTCACATGTATACGTATACGTATATATACATATATGTATATGTATACATATATATGGGCCTGTACATGTATATGTAATCGTATATATGGGCCTGTACATGTATATGTATACGTATATGTATACATATATATGGGCCTGTACATGTATATGTATACGTATATGTATACATATATATGGGCCTGTTCTTTTCAGCCGCGGCTTATGACTTTTGGCTGAAATTTTTGAATTTTGGCTATTTACGATGCAGATTACAGAGAGACAGATACTCACTTGCGATTTTGGCTGGTACAGATGTTGGGCTTTTAACGTGTAGATTGTTTAACTTGTAGACCCTGTCTTGAGAAAATACTCCATTTAAAAGTTAGGTACTGTAACAAAAACCAAAAGCCGACAGCTTTTGACTTAAAGAACATGCCATATATATATATATATATATATATATATATATATATATATATATATATATATATATATATATATATATATATGAAAGCCTCTTTTCTACTCCCGGGTGTAATTACACCCTATGTCGTATCTCACAACGTAAGGAGTATCTCGCGTAACGAGGAGTATGTACATGTAGTATATGAGTATTTAAGACTATATAGGTGGTATGAACAATTTTTCAGAGGTGGTATGTACATTTTTTTTGAACATACTCCTTTCTATGTACGTATATGAAGGTATTTACAAAATACGCTAAAAACTATGGACTCGTTTGCAATTTTTTCATGTGGTTCACATTAGAATATCTTATAATTAGTATATGAGTATACCTAAAGTGATAAAGGAGTATTTGAAATTTATTTAGGTGGTATATTAGAGGTGGGTGTAATTACACCCGGGAGTAAAAAGTATTTTTCCTATATATATATATACACACACACACACACACGTATACATATATGTACATATATACGTATGTATACATATACGATGTACACATATATACGTATGTATACATATACGTATATATATATATATGTATATGTATACGTATACATATACATATATATATACGTATATATGTATACGGATCCGGCGACGGGAGGCAGCAGAGGCCGCCCTCCGCATCCAAGGCGGCGACCATGCCGGCTTGGACGAGTTCGCAGATCCGGCTACGGGTGGCGTGTCAGCAGGCTGGTGGTGGCGAGGAGCGAGGACACCCGCGTGTGGTCAAGGGTCATTGACCACGCGGGCACAACGGAGATGGCGGCGACATGACTTTGTTAGTGGCAGCAGCAGCTTGCGTCGGCCTAGTGCCAGGGAAAGGCTCGCAGAGTTCGGCGACTGGGGGTCTGGATCCGAGCTCCGTGCTTAGATCCGGCAGTACCGGTTGTGGATCTGGTGTCACCGAGCACGGTCGTCGGTGTATGGGATTGTGCGGTGGTGGCCGTGGTCGATGTGCAGCCATCAACGCTGGATTATGCTAGTCGTTGGCGTGCTGTCGTTGGGAGTGGGTTGGGTGCCAGGCGAAAGCCTTTGTCTTGCTGTTGGGCTGACGATGACGATACCTTTGGGAGCCGTATTACTCCTTGGAGGCGTCTGTCTGTCGATGCACCCCTCCTCTCTCGATGTGGATCTTGCGGGAGAAATCCCTGTCCATGTTGGACGGGCAGCGGCGGCGTGGCTACGTCGTGTTCCTTCCTGAAGGCGTTGTCTTTACAGTTCCACACGTGGTTCCCACTTTGGTGGCTTCGTATTGACATCAAAGTTTCTAAGTAAACGAGGATGCAAAGGATTGCTATTACACAAGATCAAATTTTGAGGCCTGACATCAAGAGTTTCTAAGTAAACTAGGATGCGAATGATTGCCATTGCACAAGGTCAAAGCAAGTTTGAAGCAAGGACATGGAAGTTAGAATTTTAGTCTTTCTAGCTTTCTTAGTCTTTTTGCTCTTTGTTTTTTTGCGTACCTCAGTTTTGAGGCTTTGAGTAATTGAGTCTAAAGGCTCCTGTAAACTTTGGCTGCGTATATCCACGTGTGGATATAGAGGCCGGATTTCTATCCATTATCTAAAATACGTATACATACATACATACATACATATATACATACATACACACACACATACACACACACATATATATATATAGGGATAAAATAATCGAGAGAAAATTTGTTGTGTACCTCCATGGACATAATATTTTAGGACCTCCAACCTAATGCTCTTCGCAATATGCCTCTTGGCAAGGTGCCATTGTACTTAAATCTGATAAAGGCTCACCAACATAAAGCTGCAAGATAGCATCCATGACCTCTGCGTATAGTTGTTAGGTTTCTCTATTGTTGGGGCGTCAAGCTCTATTTTCCGGCTCTTCTATATTACAAACTTCTACTCTCTACTTAACAGAATAGAGGGATTCCTGCTGCTGCTGCCTGTCAAAATGGAATTTGCATATACAAGCTATGGATGAGGTACCCTTTTCCATGTTATGCACCTCTAAAAATTGGACGCCAAGACCGATAAATCTTTTAATTGTGTTTGTAGCCTATTGATGAACCATTATATAGCAGGCCATATTATATCTTCAATAACCATAAAAAGCAACACTAATTTTTAAACAAAATTAGAAAAATACAAAAGGGTACCTAATGCAACACAACTTGGAAAAGAGAAGAGAGGTAACCGGTCAACCTTGAAGATGCAAACTATACCATATATTCCAACTGACTAATATCAGATTTGTGACACATCAGCTCCAACAATTATAAGCTAACCTAAAAACAAACAAAAATTGGGAATTAAATATTACACAACGATTGTGCACAAAATTGTGCATCTCATCTTAAGAGCAGATCAACACGAATGTATCACATCTCACCTTTCAAATCTTCAGGCCTAATGTATGATAAAAATTAAAAGTACAATTTAGCAGACTAAATGTATGTAGCAAGAAAGAAAGAAAAAGAAAAGATTGAAACATCTAGTTGGGTAATGGACCTTTGTCTCATCAAGTGCAATGCAAAGTTTTCGCACCAACTGCAGTTCACCTAAACCTATACATCTTTAAGTTGAAAACTCCTAACATTTTCTGCATTAATATGAAAGCATAATCAAGATTGAAAGAATTATTTTACTTGTTATCCACTTTCACCGACAAAATAGCAGGTCTGGCACGACCTGCCACCTCATGAGAAGTTGCCTGTTGGAGCATACATTTGCTTGCACAGGGGCATCAATACTCTAAGGTTGACAAAAAATCCTGTGCATCCTCTGTTGGTAATGATGTGGTGTTTACAAATACTACATTGGTGCAAGCTTTCCTATATGAGATCAATAGCACAAAAAACACGAATGCATAACATCTCACCATTCAAAGCAGCAAACCAAGAGCAACCATGCGAACCCCTATTCGTGAGAGTGCCAACTCGTACAAATGCGCTATGCGCGTTGGACGCACCCACACACGCCGCCACACATAGACGGGCATGTCCCAAAAGCCCGCACAATGCGCGCACGAAGAAACATGAACAAAGCAACACACTAGCCTCATGCGCGCACACACAAAAGCACAACCACGAACGCAGGCATGCACACCATGAGCCTCAACAAGGCATACCTGAAAGATAACTACCCCTCCCACGGATCGATCAGCTGGTGGATGCCACGACAGGGTGCAAGTTAATAAGCTTTCTAGATGTCTACTCTGGCTACCACCAGATTTATACGACGTGTTCCTTAAATTGGTGACGGAAATTCCGAATAATTCATGGAAGACAACAACGAAGCTAACTCCTTTCACATCTTTCGGCACCCGATGAAACTAATCTGTAAGGTAGTAGCACATAGATGGAACAATTGGTTCACCTCATGATAGAGCTAATCTGTAAGGTAGTAGCACATAGATGGAACAGTTGGTTCACCGCATGATAGGAAAGGCTGAGCCATTGCGGAAAATGAAGTCCTTTCGATGGCACCAAGACACCAACATCATTAATAACGAGTTATTTCAGCTACGGCTGATGAGTTTTACCCTTAGCACAAGGATTTATGCAAAGAAATCGATACCGATGAGTCTCTTCAAAAAAAAAAAACTATCTCGATAAAGCTTCAAAACGACAGCGAAAAAGCTATCAAGCTTCAAAACATCAGCAAAGAAGCTATCTCGTTTATTTATTTAAGAAAAGCTATAAGTCATAAGATCAAAAGAACGGAACAACATTTCACCCAAAGCTGTGGCTAGCCCAAGACGAGATATTTGGACAAATTGCGAAGTCAAGCTTACATAACTGCGCTAGTTGACATATTATGGGCAGCTTACATTATCGCTGGTGAAGTCAGACAAGAAAGCCTCAGGCTAACAATTTACCCTGACAAGTCTCAACCACACTAACCAATGTCCAAAGTAATACTGCATGGTTTCCTGGCCTTCACTTGCATGCGTCATTTCTTACAGTTCTACATAGTAAATTATACTTCTAAAGAATTAGCACCATGAGAAACAATATCGGTTTTGCAATGCGAAGATCTTCAAACCACGCCATTCTCATACATTGAACCATCTTTGGTTGTAGCATCTTCAGCCATGTCAACCTCAGCCATCGCAGCATCGACGAGAGACTGTAATATGGAAACACAGGGCAAGTCAGTATATAGCACGAAAATAGTCCTTGTAAGAACTAGGAGGTGCAAGTCCGTGTCGGACACGGGACATGGCTCTTACACGGTGCAGATACGTATTTTCGGTGTGAATATTCTTGTGCGAAAAAAATATTTTATATTTACAATACGTATCGGACACGGCCCAGACAAGTATGGCCTCTTTTTTCACACACGGCCCACTTCATCCGGCCCAGACCACAGCTAGATGAGGCCTAGCCCACAGCCAGACGACGCACTTAGGTGGTGGGCGCTAGGGTTTTGCCTCTGTTTCTCGTGCTGGTGGCCGCTGTTCGCTTCCCTGCTCGGCTCGCCGTCTCCCGCCGGTCGCCGTTGCCCACTTCTATGGCTACGGCGGAGGAAATGAGACCGGCGACCAGCGTCCGATGACAAATCATCCTCTCACGACCGACAGTGATCCCAGTGAGTCCCAAAACTATCCCGTGCTCCTTCCTCTCAAGGCTCCTAACAGAATTGCATATTTTGTTCATCGGATGTGTGTAGACCGATGCTTCTAGCACAAACCAGAAGAAAATTCCCATGTATGCAACGTCCTGTACCGTCGATTTCATCCCCTGCAGTACCAATTTTGTTTTTGACACATCAAACAGCTTAGATGTTCTCCCATCGTTAATAACATTGTATTAAAACCATCATGTCCAAGGTCAACTCTTAAAAGTTCTCATGGACAACACCTGTATCAGAATAATATCTTTTTTCAGATCCACAGAATTAACCTTTCCCCATTCTTGTATTAGATCTAAACTGGCAGATTTACCCTCGCAATTACATGGTTAGATATTATGATACAGTTGTCTTTGGTATACAGCTCTGCTACTTACAATTAAAATACAATTGTATTTACTATACAACTCTAATATATATGATTAATTTGCACCATTATAGCTGATCCCACCAAAATATGTGGTGAAGATTGTTCTCTTTTTTCTCAATCAATATGACAATTTCTCGGATTTTTTTCCTTTTTATGATTATTGTAAGATTTTCTTGGAGGTGCCTTGAATCTCACCGGTTGCAAGGTTGTCACGGCACTCCGGCAAGTCGCGGCGAGGCCGGAGCGCCTAGACGACTAGGCGTCCGCCATGGCAACAATTAGACGATAGTAGTTAGACGACAAATAATACCTTATATGACTGAAAAATAAATAACCATGCAGCATAATAACATAAATATTTAAATAATCATATCTCAGGAGGTCTAAATTAGAAAAAATCTATTGAGAAAAGGGTCTGTTTGTAATTTTTAGAAACTCTCAAGGTCTAAATTATAAGAAATCTATTGAAAAAAGGGTCTGTTCGTAATTTTTAGAAACTCTGAGGACTTAATCGCAAAAAACCAAGAAAATATAACGCTGCCCTAACCCTACCGCCGCCAGCCCAGCCAGTTCGCAGCTCTCTCCCCCATCTCTCTCTCGCCGCCGCCTCCCCTCCCCACGTCCGGCCCTCCCCTCCCCACCGCCGCCCCTCCCTTCCACCTCCTCTGCTTCCGCCGCCGCCCGCGTCCCTCCGCCTCCCCTGCTTCCGTCGCCGCCCGCGTCCCTCCGCCTCCCCTAGCGCGCCTACGTCCCTCCGTGTCCTCTGCTTCCGACGCCGGCGCGCCCGCGTCCCTTCGCCTCCTCTGCTTCCGACGCGCCAGCCCCGCCTCTCCGCCCCTTCCTCAGCGGCGGAGAAGGCCGCAGATCAGCGTCGGCAACGGGAGAAAGCCGCAGATCGGCGCCAGCGGCGGCAGATCTCCTAGGCGACCGGCCTTGGCATCCTCCTCAGACCGCCAGGACGAATAACCATGACTGGTTGTTTTTATTTATATAGATATGTCTTCTCTTGTTTGTAGCATTTTTCTGTTTTGGAGATAGAAACGGGTGATTCAAGCGCTGCAGCAGATGACCAGCAAAGTATCAAGGCTCTGTTGTGGAATCATGTGGAGTCTCTGGAGAGGACTAGTGCAGGTGGAGGAAACATGAGGTTTAGATGCAAGTATTGTAAACATGTGTATACTGGTAGATACTCTAGAGTGAAAGCTTACTTGCTTAAAGCATCTAATGGCGGAATCAAAATATGCCCAAAGATAACCGTACATATCCTTACTCAGCTTAAAAGTAAAGTTGCAAAAACCAAACAAGAATTAGCCAGAACAAAGTAAAGAAATGTTCCTTTGCCAACGACTACAACTAGTGTTGCTTCATCTAGCATGGGCACCAAATGGAGGGAAACTTCATGTTTGGAGAAAGCTTTCAACAACGAAACTCGCCAACAGCTAGATGCTATGGGCCTGTTCGGCAAACGGCTTTCAGTTTTGGCTTTCGGCTTCTCTACAGTAACTAGCTTTCAAAGAAGTACCTTTTCAAAGCGAGGTTTAATAGTTTATTGTAATATACATTGTACTGACTTCATTTATATCGGCCAAAACCGCATGCGACTATCTCTCTCTCTGTATTCTCTCCCAAACAGCCAAAATTCAAAAAATTTCAACCGGTTTCAGCCATAAGTCTCAGCCCAAAAGAACAGACCCTATGATTGTAAGGATGTTTTATTGCGCAGGTTTGTAATCAACTTGAATCAAAAGCTTTGCTTGAATTTATCCAATTGACAAGTCCTTGATAGTTTTCAACTAATTTTCGGTTATGTTTTTTGTTTTCAGGATTGTCTTTCAATGTTGCAAGAAATACACACTACCAAAGGTCATGCGCGTCCGCGATGGCCGTTGGCCAATAGAAGCCTTGCCAACGAGGGACCACAGCACAATGTGTGAGCCGCAAAGCCCTGCATAAATTTCGGCGAGTAGGCGCTTTCCCTCGTTGCGCGAAAGACATCGCAGGAGTGGGGCGCAAACTCCCCGCTTGTATAGGACGCCATCCAGCACCTGGAAGGACCTGGAGCGGTGCTGTAAACGTCGCAGCTCGAGGGGGTCGTCCAGCTCGGCTACACCCTGCAGAAAGCCGTATATGGGCTCTCGCCAGTCGTCCTGCTGGGCGATTTGACGAACGAGGGCTGCATCACGCTTGTCTTTCTCGATGGCTGCCGTTGGTAAGACCTCGTAGAACGTCCCCGCGGGAAGAGGAATCTGCTAGCTAGCGGCCTTGGCGAGCGCATCGGCCTGCTCATTGTCCGCCCGCGGAATGGCTTTTACCGTGACGCCCAAGCAATGGCGTTCCTTCGCCCTCACCGTAGCTAGATACTTGGCCAAATCGGGGTCCTTGGCCTGATAGGATTTGTCGACGTGCCTCGCGATCAGACGCAAGTCGGTGTGGATAAGGACCCTTCGCGCGCCCAGGGCTTTGATGGTGCAAGACATGCCGAGTACAGCAGGCGATGTCCCTCCAGCGTAGTGACCATTGTGCCCACCCCGATGCCAGGAGCGTCGTAGGCTCCGTCGGTGTGAAGGGTCCATACTAGGTCTTATGGTGGCTGTGCCTGCGGCTGAGCAGGTGGGTCCACTCGGCGAGGAAGTCCGCGAGGACCTGAGACTTTATGGCCGTGCACGAAGTGTACGTCAAGGAAAAGGGCGCAAGCTCGATCGCCCACACACCGATACGACCTGTGGACTCCTTGTTATGTAGCATCTCCGCCAGGGGAAATGAGGAAGGCACGGTGATAGGGTGAATGAGGAAGTAATGCCGAAGCTTCCTCGAGGCCATAACAAGCGCGTAAGCCAATTTCTGCAGTTCAGTGTACCGCGTCTTGGCGCCCTGGAGGGCTTCGAAGACGAAATACAAGATCGCTAAAGGAAGCCCTCCTCCAGAACGAGGACTACACTGATCACTGCTGCTGTGGCAGCGAGGTACAACAGCAGCAGAGCCTCTGGTGTCGAGGCGACTAAAGTGGGAAGGCTTGCGAGGTGCTTCTTGAGTTTGTCGAAAGCCTTCGCGCAATCGTCATCCCAATGGAACCCGTTGCATCCGCAAAGGGTGTTGAAGAACGAGAGGCCTCGCTCGGCCGCCCTGGATAGGAAGCGACTCAACGCGGCAATGCGTCCGGTGAGCCTCTGGACCTCCCTTGTCTTGGGCAGCTCCATGGAAAGGATTGCGTCGATTTTGTCAGGGTTCACCTAGATTCCTCAGCCGAACACCAGGAAGCCCAAAAGCTTCCTAGCTTGCACGCTGAAGACGCATTTGTCTGGGTTGAGCTTGATGCTCGCTCGTCGGAGGTTGTCGAAGGTCTCCTGAGGGTCTTGACAGTGGGAGGCAAGTTGTCTAGTCTTTACGATCACGTCGTTGACGTAGGCTTTGACATTTCTTCCAAGCTGGGAGGCAAGTGCGAGGGTGACGAGACGCATAAAGGTGGCGCCTGCGTTTTTGAGGGCGAAGGGCGTCATGACGAAGCAGTACGTCCCTACTGGCGTTATGAAGCTCGTCTTGACTTCGTCGTCCTTGGCCATATGAATCTAATGGTAGCCAGAATATGCGTCCAAGAAGCTCATGAGCTCGCATCTCGCCGTGGCATCCACTAGTTAATCTATGCGAGGAAGCAGGTAGTTGTCCTTTGGACATGCCTTGTTGAGGGCAGTGAAGTCAATCCACATGCGCCACGCACCATTGGCCTTCTTCACCAGCACCGGATTGGCGAGCCAGTTCGAGTGCTAAACTTCACATATGACCCCGGACTGGAGCGGCTTCGCTACCTCTGCCTTTGCCGCCTGCTGGCGCTCGAGAGACATGCGCCGAAGCCTCTGCTTGGCCAGCTTGGCGTCAGGGCGGACCGCAAGAGTGTGCTTGATGATGGCGCGGTCCACACCCTTTATGTCGGTTGGCAACCACGCGAAGACAACCGTGTTGTCTCGGAGCGCTCGAAGTAGGTCTTGTTCGACCTCTAGGGAAAGGCCCTCGCCGATGGACACCTGGTGGCCGGCGGTATGCAAGGGGATTCTCTTGACTCCGCTATCCAGCCGGGGCTTGGGCGTCCACCCTGGGGCGGAGGGCGTGCCTACTCCGGGGGTGTCAGTGAGCATGTGCACCTTCTGATGTGGGCCCCGGGTGCCAAGCTCTATTTGTTGGGCGAGGTATTGGTTCCCGAACACGATGACGATGTCGTGTGGGCCTGGGAGTTTCACGTAGAGGAAGCTATGGTGCAGGACCACCCCAAAGGCATTGAGGGTCGAGCATCCTAGGATGGCGTTATATGGGTACGGGAGGTCGACGACATCAAAGGTGACGTCCTCACTCCTCGCATTGTCGCCCTGCCCAAAAGATACCTGCAACCGTATCTGGCCCAGGGCTTTCAACGGTTGACCCCCGAAGCCCTGAAGTGGGATTCCCGAGGGTTAACCTGCTTCGGGGAATTCCCATTTGGTCGAAGGCTGCCACGAATAAGATGTCGGCGGAACTGCCCTCATCGACTAGGACGCGCTTAACATCGCAGCCTGGATGGCGGCCTGAATCACCAGGGGATCTTGGTGGGGAAAGTCAACTCCCTCCGCGTCGGCGCCTGGGCCATATAAGCCGCCACGTGATGTAGCCGACGAGCATAGGCTTTCTGCTGTCGTGTAGATGAAAATTCTAGGGAGGAACCCTCGGATATGACGTTTATGACGCGGCGTTGGCCTCCCTCCGGGGCCTGTATTCGCAGAAGGCCTTGGGGCTATTGCACGTGAGCCACCGCTGGGGTCCCCGCTTCAAGGGATGCCCCAGGCGACGCTTTGGCGAAGCGTCACAATGGTGGGGCATGTCCTAGTGTGATGGTCGCTGCGGCCGTGCACCTCGCACCATAGTCCCTGCTATTGGCGCTCCGCTTCGCCACGCATTCCATCGTCGTGGCCTCAGCCTCGCCGGCGTCCACGACCTCTGCGACCGTGTCCTCGGCTAGCGGGGGGCGCTATCGTTGGAGCCGCCTTCGATGTCGAAGACGTACCGGACCTTCTGAGATTTGCGCTGCCTGTGGTTGGATTTGTCGCTCGACGAGTCTTGCTTGCGCTTGGAGGTGTCCTTCGAGGAGTCTTGCTTGCGCTGGGAGGAGTCCTTCGGTGAGTCCTCCGTCTACTTGGCGTCGGAGGTGTCGCCCCTGCGCCATTGTGCGTCTTCTTCTCCCCTCGCATACTCCTCCATCTTGTCGAAGAGCTTGGCCACCGTCCTTATCAGCTTGCGCGTGTTATATTCGGCCAGTGGCCCTGAGCGAAGGCCTTGGATCGCTGTGTTGATGATCTTGGTCTCGCTGACAACTTTGACTTGACAGTGAACCTTGACAAAATGTTTGAAGTACTCTTGGAGCTTTTCCGAGGGCTTTTGCTTAATGGCGAAGAGTTGACCCGCGTCAACCTGCTCGATGTAGTTTCCCTGGAAGTTATTGTGCAGGCGGTCTCGGATCTGTTCCCACACGTAGATGGAGTTCGGCCCTATGGTAAAAAACCAGGAGAGCGCTACTCCCTGCAGCGCGAGCGGCAGCCCCTTTGCCTTGGTAGAGTCATCCCCGCCAGCAGCCTCGATGGCGGTCTCGTACACGCGAACGAACTCTCTAGGGTTCGTGTCGCCCTTGTATGGCTCAATGGCGGGGAACTTGAAGTCTTCCGAATCTACACATCGAAGTGTAGCGCGACTGGAGTTGGGGGCATCGTGGCTGTCTGCCCGATCGGGTGTGGCTTCCGCCGCCGCCGTCGGTGGCGTTTGCTGGCTCCAAGCCTCTTGCATTTCCCGCACGGCACCTCGGAGATCTGCCAGCTCGTGCTGCAGCGTACCGAGGGCCGTCAGCAAAGCGTTTTCCACCATTGGGGCGGTTGCACTGACCTAAGCAGTGGTGCGAGTTGCCAGGTTGCTGGCGACTACGGCTTGCTCACCAGAGCTATTTGACGCACCGACGCGGCCAGCCCCAGGGTCGGTGACGAGACCGGTGCGACCGTCAGGGCCACCTGTCGCCCCCGCGCTGGACGCCGGGTCGCTGGGCATGCCGGCGCGAGCATCAGCGCCACCGCTCCCACTGACCCGAGCGCCGTTGACGAGGCTAGCCACCGCGCCCTCGGCAGGGCAGACCGCCATGCCACAAACGTCGACGTCAACGTTCGCCACACTAGCGTCGCCACTAGCAACGATCCCTGATGTCGACGCGGGCAACCTGCTGACCGAGGCCCTAGCGTTTGCAAGCGCTGCCATCGTGCTCCGCTTCTTCCTTGTCGCTGATGAAGATTTCTTGGGTGCCACCACTTCTCAAAATCTATGGCTTGCTCCCCGTCGTCCCCACGGATGGCGCCAACTGTTGTGGCTACTGACCAAGCAATATAGTAGGAGAGCAGTGGAGTGGTTGAGATGGATGAAAAATGCTCGCCCCTTCTCCATACTCAGGGCGTGCAATATATATTTCCATAAAGCGCAATTACAACTTTGCCCTTACAGTCATACGCTTCCCACAAGGGTATATAGGTCATTACATATATCATACCGGGCCTTACAGCTCCCTAGCAGGCCGAATGGGCTCAAGTAGGGGCCACCCCTACTACAAGGGCCTTATCGTTACTCCTTTACCTGCCAAAGCTACCTTCCTGGATGACCCCCTTAAGAGTTCTTCGAGCAATCCGATTTGGTATATTCAAACACCCTCTAATTGATCTCTAATAAGTAATAATTCTTATCTATATTTTAAGGTTACAAAGGTGTTCATGATAACTTGACTTGCTAATAAGCTGATAATAGATTACATGTAAAGCATGTGCACTGGAGTAATCTTATTCTTTGCTGAAAACTTAAGAAATAGTTTTTCTGTTCTGTAAGTTAGATACTTTGTTGTATGTTCATCAGTAGTCATTTCATACACACTTTATTTGCTTGTGTAATGCCTGGTAACGAAATGGACACTGTGACTTACAATTGAAGATTGTGAGGGTGACTTGGAACATTGTATTTTGATATGCTAATATTTCTCTCACAGCTTCTAGATTCAACTTTACATTGGCTGAAGATTTGAAAGAAGCCACTTCTGATGAAAAGGTGAAGTCTAAAGTTGGTAGCAAGATTAGTAGAGAGAATATTGGTCACGAGGTTTGATTTCTACATTACTAATTGCCAACCGATGTTTCATATTTATATATATGTAATAATAATTATTAATACACACACACACAAACCCCATGTCCCGTGTTGATATTTTTTGAAAAATGGCGAATCCCCATGTCCATGTCGTGTGTCACACACGTCAGTGTCCGTACAACATAGCTAGGAACTATCAAAATGCACCCTACCTTCTAAACAGGACACTACTGAATACAGGGCAACGGTATTCTAGAGCAAATAAAGAAAGCGTACGTTCAGAGAATAACCTGGAGCTCCTTTTCAGACATCTTGACCCTGTCATTGTAGTCTTGAAGTTGAAGAAAACATTTGTACAGCTGCATGCAGTGTTTTCAAAGTACATATGATTTTTATCTGTTATCAGTTGCTTCTCTTCATAAAGCAGCAGCCAACAAGTGAAGAACAGCACACATACCTTTGTAACAACCAATTGTCGTTCTGAAGAAACTTTCCGTGCAGCAGCCAATTCATCCTCTAATTTCTGCATTTTGTTTGAAGAAAAACATTTTGGAACTCATCATAATTCATCCCAGTTGGGAGTCTTGGAGTGAGCCAAGCAGAGGCCATCTTAAATAAGAATGAGAAAAGAAAGTTCCAATATCAGGATATAGATCACCTGAGATCTCTTTTGCAAATCTGCAATGTGTTGTTCTTTGGCTGAAACTTTATCTTTAATCTGAGTAATCTGCAAAAGTACATCATTCAAATTCCTCTTTCATAATATGAAATGCACAATAGTTAAACTGCGAATGAAGTTCTCATTGACCAGCTAAAGAGCACTTGAAAGCTCCCAAAACTATTAAAATCGAGATATTATCAGTCTATCATGAGTCCTGCATACTGTGTCACTGATATAGCTCTACAATGAACAAAGATTGCTATACAATAATAGTAAATGCAAGCAACTACACGTATGTCTGGACCTGAATACATGAAGAATTGCTGAGCATATAAGGCCTAGTATAATCAATGTTTAGGTGTCAGCTGGCCATCTGTTGGTATTTAAGTGATGTAGACATGTTGAATCAAATGAATTCTATGAAGAAGGGAGAAATTCACATTAGCTTACACTGACTCTCTGAGGTGGTATAAACAGGTTTCACTGCCCAAATCAAGACCAACATAGAACAGAGCTCTTTAAGAAAATGGAGTACCTCATTTTCAAGGTCCTCGTGCATCTGAATGGCTTTGTGCAACTGATGTTTTGCCTGATACACACACAAAAAAAAAGGACATATGACAAACTTACCAAAACAAGAAGCCATTGACATCAAGGGTCAGCAAAGCTTGTGGACAAACAGTCATTCAAAATAACATATGACAAGGACAGATGCATTTACATCATTGTGAATATCATCACTGGAACTTGATATATCTCTGCTATCATGACCTTTTGGACGGCTGCATAGAAAAGGTGAGGAAAGTAAATGCCTTAAGCCCTTAATCCTGGAAAAAATTTCTCTGCTACTTGATAACTAAACGAAATCTTGCATGTAAGAAAATTTTGGTTTTGAAGAAGCAGAAACAGATAAACAAGGTAGCAGACATCACATTCAAGGTTGAAACTTATTCAGTTATTTGTGCCCTTTGTGAATTTCTCGCTAGTCAACGAACGTTTAAGTATATAATAGAAGCATGCAGCACATTTTACCAGTAAATTTTTTAGTAATATTAGGCTGACAACTTTCAAGTATGACAAGATAGTATTTTTTTATTGTTCAAAAAGACAACCATGGGTTCAGATCCATTATTTACATCTCAGTCTAGTAGATCAGTTGTTTTCAAATGATTAAGATACCACATATGATAAATTAACTCTTAAATCCTTGGCATATTCAATCCCATTAGGCCGAGATGCATGCTGTCAGTTTTGGTCATCATGGTGAAAACTTATTTACATTGTGTACCTCCCATGCTCTTATTTAAGTGTCAAACCCATAATCAATCTACCATGAGCCAACAACAGTCAAGATCAAAACTGACTGAGCACATATCCAGGTGACAGCAGGTTGTCAGACTCTACAGGTGGGTTGTCTAGCTGCCCACGTTGTAGCAAAGTAGGGCAGAATATTGTAAATTTACATTATTGAGAGAACTGAACATATAGAATAAGAGTAATGCATGTTAACATACGGATATCATATTATCATTGACCTTCACTGCACAAACTTTACCGAAGTCAGTGAACAGGATCTTCTTCTAATTTATCTAACAAGATGACATGGAAAACAATCCTACAAATCAACTATCACAAAGAAATTTATAGCATTCCAACTTTCCAATATAACGAAATGCAACACCCAGGGGAGGAGTTGCACCAATTCAACTAGGATGCCTTGGAACTTCAATTAAGCTTCATCATAGTTGAAATATTTTTCCTAGAAGAGATAAATGACCTTAATTTCACCGAAATGAGTTCTCAACTTCTCATGGTTAGCAATATCAGCATAACTAAAATATGCAAAAAATCAAAGCAATACCTGAACCTTTTTCTTGATCGCTGCTCCTTGTCTTTATCTCTTTCACTATCATAGCCTTTAGAATTTTCCTTGTCTCTGTCATTATCTGAATCCATATTATGCATTTCCACTGCACGATCATGGTCTCTAGCACGTCTCTCATCTCCTTCATGACCTCGATCCATGGGATAGTCAATTTCTTCATCAAAGCCTCCACGTTCATAATATCTTTCTCTATCATATTCACGAGATTTGTCACTATCCCTGTCATGGTATGGATCTCTATCACGATCATAGCTCCTTTCCCTATCCCTTCTGTCCAAATATCCATCCCTTCCAGGATCTCGTCGGAAACCATCACGACCAAAATCGCGGGCACCTCTTGTACGTACTTCATTTACTCTAACAGCACGATTACCTATTCGCTGTTGCAAATAACAAAATACTTAATACAAGAGAAAAGATAAGGTGTTAAGTTCCAAATAGGAAGCATACCTTGCCATCCATCTCCAAGATAGCAAGCTCGGCGGCCTTAGGGTGAGTGAAAGTAATGAAACCATAACACTTGCCTCTGACTCTCTGATCATTTATCACCTGAAATTCACAAACTGATCAGGAACCAATGGGTATGTAATCTCGTACAATCTCAATCTCCCATTGGTCAAATCACAAGGAATCGCTTCGAGGAAAACCATAGCATTAACTGCTAATTCACAGAAAACAAACAGAACACAAATGTTTTTTCCCATATTCATTTACAATGATGGAGTTTACACCAGCAAGTTCACAATTCACATTTTCAACCCGTCCCTACTCTTGAATTTGGCCCTGCAATGATGCCATCTCCATACGGCCATACCTCTTCCACTCGAACCAGAACAATATACTAAGAAGTAGACCATAGTGCCCTCAAATTCATGACTTGACATCTGACTCACTTGCAATTGCTCCCACTTGCCAGTTCTTCTAGGTATTAAATCAAGTACCAAAAAAGGAACAACGAAAGCATCCAGAAGAAAATACAAACGAACCCCCCTTCTGGCGTAAAAAGAATACCTCGAACACTAAACTGAAATATGAGCTCCACTCGAAACCAGTTTCGCTTTCCAATCCATGTTGACATCGAATTAAGCACGAAAAACGAGTACCACGACAAGATCAATTATTCCTTTTTTTAATAAGGCAACTGTTGTTCTCTTATCCAGTAGGGCAGCAGTCCAAATTCCTCACTCCAGAATCACGATTACCCGGCCCTCCATGCGCTCGCATTTTCACGTAATCATCCCAAAAAAAACCCTAAATAAAAAGCCCCCTTTTGTTGAGCCCAACTATCTCAGCCACCGAACCGAAAGACGCATGCCTTTGCATAGCGGCAGCAGCAAAACAAACCCTAAAAATCAAACCACTTTCCTTTTAGAAAAAAAAACAGTGAACAATGTACACCGCAAGCGGTTCATCACACTTAAACCCATCACCGAATAGCTTTCAAAATGGGAGAGCAAAAAGGAGA
Source organism: Dendrocalamus latiflorus (assembly GCA_017311315.1). Classification (NCBI taxonomy): domain Eukaryota; kingdom Viridiplantae; phylum Streptophyta; class Magnoliopsida; order Poales; family Poaceae; genus Dendrocalamus; species Dendrocalamus latiflorus. Next base: position 43,530,647 of record CM029609.1, read on the forward strand.
CGTGGTGGCGGGAAGCAGAGGTTGGGAGGGAGACCTTGACGGCGACGATGGTGCCGAACTGCCCGAAGTAGCGGCGGAGCATCTCCTCGTTGGCCTCGTAGGGCAGGCCCCCGACATAGACGGAGGTCTCCTCGTCCACCGGCGCCCGGCCTGACATCTCGCCGCCGGCGACGTGGCCTAGGGTTTTGGGTTTTCCTCTCTCTCTCTCTCTCTCTCTCTCTGCGAGACGACGACCGGGTGCGAGCGTGAGGCGAGGCGAGGAGAGGAGAGGAGAGAGCTGTCGGATCTGCCGTAGTAATCCGGAATCCCAGATCCGCTTGTCGCCTCGCTTCCTGCGCCCGGATAATCTCCGCCGTCCGTTTCGATCGTGGGGCGATGAGATCAGAATCTTCCCCAGTGTGCTAAACAGTGTACATGCTGATCGCCTAAGCCCAATGGAAACCTGGCCAGTTAAAACCTCGGCCCAAATTGGCCTCAGTAACCTTCTCAGCCCAGTCGCTGAAATGTGTCGTGTAGATTTTCATTGGGTGGTACCGTGGTAGTGTGGTACTATGGGTCAATTCTTTTTTTACTTTTGATTTCTATTTTTAGTTTTTGGTTTTTCTATAAGTCAAAAGATAAATGTTGAAATGGGGCGAGCTCTTAATGTATCATGTATGCCATCTATGGCGGTATCTTCGCCGTCCATTGCCGTGTCAAAAAGCGTAACCAAAAGCCATCGGTATAGCCAAAAAGTCGTCAGCTGTAGCCCAAAACAACACCCCCTATCTTGTTCTTGGCTTCAAAGCCAATCGTTGCAGAGACCATTCCAAGGAATCAGGGAAATTCCTCTAAAAAAGGAATCAGGGAGAAATGTGGCCCACTTGTAAGTGAGAAAGGAAAAGGAGAGGGCACAAGAGAAAAGAGGTGATATTTTATTTAGCCGTAGGTCCCTTGTTTGGGTGCGATCTGTGTGTGATGTCATGGGTGAACAGTGCCTTACAGTGAGAAGGAACTGTAGCATAGGACTTGAGCCATACTCAGTTCGGACGGTTGAGGATCAGGTAATGTTTTACAGGAGTTCCTTTCATCCAGACAGTTTTACAAGAGTAGTTTTAACCATATCATGGAATTTAATTATCTTTGAAGTCAATAGTTTGGTGTACGTGATGGTCACATGTGCAAGTTGCTTTTTCAATGAGCGTTATTTGCCGATTTTGTATTCCAGGTGGAGCATGTTAAATTCCGTGATATGAGTTCTTCGCTATCTATCCAGTGCCATAGGTAGTGTTTTGGCTTTATGCCATTTGATGATTAGGCATTTGTTTTAGGAGGTCAGTTGCATAGACTCAGACTTTGTTAGGGTTATAAATTGTTGAAGACCCAGATTTGTTCGTCTGTTTTGTTGAAAGCTGTGTGTTTAGATCTACCAATGGTTTTCAATTTTGCTTTACGAGAGCATTCGGATAAGATTGTTCTAGCCTTTCTTGTTGAAAATTAGGCCGATGGACTTTTTGTGCATAAGGTATTCATCTTGATTTAATTGGAGGAGTTTATTGCATTTTTCGACAACAAGAGGGAATTTAGCTCAAGGTGGAGATTGTTGAAGTTGGTCCGAATTTGTATTGTATCCATGTAGGACAATGCATCACTTCATGCCAGACGTAGCATGACAGGTGTCAGGCCATGCGCAGGTTATATCACACATGGTTTGAACTGTAGAAATCGACTCTGATTCAGTTTTCTCTCCATATGGAACTCATTTTGCTCACCCTATATATGTACCCCAATAGCTTATAGGAAGAGAAAGAGCTCTATTGTAAGCATCTCCTCATTATAGTAATTTGCTTTTATGGACCCGTGGTTTTTTCCTGTAAGAATTTTCCATATTAAATTCTCGTCCCCTGTTTTTTATCTTCTATTTTTGCCGTGTGTTTTATAACACCTCTGTTCTTCCCTAATTCCCATGGACACCAGTGCCTTCTGGCTCCTACCAAGGCTGCTACTTTCATAGCGATCTCCTCCCTCTCCCCGTCTCTCTACATCCTACAACCCCAAGTCCCCAACACTACGCAAAAGGTGCAGTGGTCGTGGTGGACATGGAGGACGACAGTGACAGGTGCATGCATAGCCGTACCATTATGGAGGTGGTTTGCTGCCTTATCATCCCCATGTTGCTCTGCCCGTGTGCTGCTTGCACTGGAACTCACCAAATGCCGAGATCAACAACACGGTGATGGTTCGCTGGACTTGAGGAACAAGATACAATCGGGGACGACTTGGTGGGCAAATACAAAAAAATTTGTTGAGGGATTTTGATACCAAGGTTGAGAGCTGTCTCCCAGTGTGAGGATTCACTCTAGTCCCACGGATGAGGAGATCAGGTGACAATGGCACGGTGGCAACAACTGAGCGGGGACAACAGTGGCACCAGGTGAGGGGGTGCCACCAATTGGATCCGGACGCCGATGGCTAGATATGGCCGAATCCTGATAGTGGCGAGAGCGGCAGTGCTTGGATAGGAGAGGGAGAGAGAGAGAGTGGAAATGTCTCTGTAGGAGAGGGAGAGAGTGGAAATGTCTTTGTAGGCGACCTTAGGCAACAGCGGAATAGGACAGTAGGCGCCATGGCAACTCACGGCGCTAGAGACTAATTCATGGCTACAGGAGCACCAAGGAGTTGGCAGAAGGCTACCTGTGGGCTCAACTAGGCTCGAAGAGGGCTAGCGTGGGCTATCAATGGGAACCGATGGCGGACGAGGGAGGAGCACGACACCAATGTTGTAGGGGCATCAGCGGTCCAAGATGGTGGCAGGGCCGTGCTAAGGGCGCTTAGGTAATGCTCCAGTCGTGACAGATTGACCAGGGGTTACCCCAATCGACCGATCTCGGATTCATTGGAGTTGAAGAGGACGAGCTCATCGGCGAGCTATAGACTGTTAGATGGCAATTCCATAGGGGAGGATGAGTGGGCCATGGTGAGAAGGTTGGCAGCATGCTCGGGCTCTTATAGCGGGCACAAAGGGCTGGCAATGTGGGGCGTTGGACGGGGGCATGGTGGTAGTGTTGGGCGGCGTGGCTCGGCATGGCCACAGGGCACAGCATGGCAAATGAAGCTCGGCACAGCAGCGTGGAGGCGACGGAGAGGACCACCGAGCGGTGTGGCAGGAATGGCGCATGAGTACGGTATGGGGCAAAGGCGTGCGACGTTGTGCTCCATGGCATGGGGCAATGTGGTGCCAGTGCATCAACCGAGAGAAAGGGGGAGAGAAGGGAGCTAGGGGGCGCACAGGAGCGATGTGGCGCCAAACCACGGCGAGGCATGGGTGCGCACAATGCGCACTAGAGCGAGCCAAAAACCGCTACCGACTTATGAATTGAAAAGGAATTTTTGGCCTATGGCCAAATATATATGAACCTACAGGGTTACACACTTAACAGGTTGGAATGATAAGGGTTTAAATGATAGGCTCCAAATGGGATACGATCTTTACTCGTATTGAATCCGATTGGAGGCTCTCCGAGTGGGATACAATCTCTACTTGTATTAGATAAAGATCCAGTCAGAGACTTTCCGAGTTGGATATGATATCTGATCGTATCAGACAAGGATTCAATTGAAAACTATATAAAGAGAGGTGTGGGGGATGAGGGAGGTATCCCGAGACACATCCATCAAAATCGTAGTCTCCACCTCTCATAACTGTCGCGGTTGGTGCTAGCACACTGACGCACGACGTTCTATCCCTAAACGTGTGGATTTTGGTAAAGGTGCTGCTGTGACTGCGGCGTTGATCGGGACGATCGCGAGGAAGAGACGGTTGGCCCAGGACGATCGACTACTTCCACTACATCGATGCGCGCTACGTTGAATCGGCCGTTTTAACTCTACTTTCGTTGCACTACACATCTAGTGGTAACGATCTATAGTCTTTTACTTGCATAGTTTTCTGATTTACGTGGTAGAAAATTTTAATCTGTGCTAGTGTAGTCTACCTGTATCCCAACACCATCTTCAAGATATTGGTAACTCCTGTATTTGAATTTACCCTACTAAGCTTCGTAGTGGCTTACTGATTCCTCCAAAAAAAGGCACTATCGTCAATTCGAAGATATGTCATCCCACAGTGAGTTCTACCTTCTGCAGTCATGCTGGAATTCAGGTAAGAATGTGTGAGATCAAAATGTTTAAAGGGCTTTCTGGTGTTTTTTAAACAAGATATCACTTACATAGTGGAAGAGACACAACCTAAAATAATAAACAAACGTCTTACTTCGAAATGTATTTGTATATTGGAAAGTGTTTCTATATTTTTCTCAATAATGATTTGTATAATTTTTTAAGAACAATGAATGGGGGATAAATATCAGTTATCTTTTTATGTGTTTTGATTTTAATGTTATTATTGTTAGAGAGAAAACATAGAAACACTTTCCTTACATATTTTATGATTATGATTAAACATGTAAATGTATATAATAACTAGTGTACTTGTGTCAGAAAACTCTTGTGCAATAATTATATTTTAATGCGAGATTCTCTGGTAGTGAGATCACTGATGTGTGACTTTACCAGGGTACTAGTCGAACAGCCTACTATCATGTCCTGTGGGCTGAAAACAATATCACGTCAGACGAAATGCAGAGACGTTCACGAACAACCTTTGCTGCGCGTATGGTGCTACGGACTTATGTTACATTCATGCTTCTTTTAAGAACCAAAATGGATTTTCGTTTTGATTTGAGCTACTCTTTACTTGATGTGTGAATTTGATGCAGCTATGCGCGTTGCACTCGTTCGGTTTCAGTAGGTAAATTCCTCTCTCTCACGCACACACAGTTACTGAAAAATATTTTCAGTTTCAGCATAATAGCATATCATGCTGCACTTGTGGCGAATCTGAACCAAGATATTTCATCTTTGCTGTTTGAGCAGTCTCACCTGCTTACTATGCTCATCTGGCTGCATTCCGGGCACGTTTCTATATGGACCCAAATATGCCGGAGAGCCAGTCGTCGAAGAACGCCAACGCCGACGGGACAAATGGAACCGGGTTGAAGCCATTGCCGGCGGTGAAGGAGAGGGTGATGTTCTACTGTTGACAAGGAAACAAACTTGGTGCTTGACATGTACTTAAAACTGGAATTTAGAGGTTTAGATTAGGTACCTAGGGGAAAGGGTGAGCAACTGGACCGGGATGCACGGAAATTTAAAGAAGGAAAAGGAAAGGTGCCAATTCAGTGGCTATAAAATCCACCCCTTCACCCTGTTGCTCACCACTCGTGCCTACACGTCCACCATGGCGCCCACGGAGGAGTCCACTATTGCTACGTCAGCGCCTCCGCACTTCGTTGTCGTCCCCCTCGTGGCGCAGGGCCACACCATCCCTATGGTCGACCTCGCGCGCCTCCTCGCGGAACGCGGAACGCGCGTGAGCCTCGTCACCACGCCCGTGAACGGAGCGCGGCTGCGCGGCGTCGCCGACCAGGCCGCGCGCGCCAAGTTGCCCCTCGAGATAGTAGAGCTCTCGTTCCCACCGGCCGTCTTTGGCCTGCCCCCGGGCTGCGAGAACGTCGACCAGATCAAGGACAACGACCACTTTCTCCCCTTGTTCCACGCCCTGCGCGAGCTCGCCGGCCCGCTTGAGGCATACGTGCGCGCGCAGGAGCCGCGCCCGAGCTGCATCATCTCCGACTGGTGCAACCCGTGGACGGCCGGCGTGGCGAGGAGCGTCGGCGTCCCGCGTCTGTTCTTCCACGGCCCGTCGTGCTTCTACTCGCTCTGCGACCTCAACACCGCCGCGCACGGGCTGCACGAGCAGGCAGCTGCTGCGGCCGACGGCTACGAGACGTACGTCGTGCCGGGCATGCCGGTGCGCGTGGAGGTGACAAGAGCCACGGGCCCTGGATTCTTCAACATGCCTGGGTGGGAGACGCTCCGGGAGGATGCCATGGAGGCCATGCGCACGGCGGACGGCGCGGTGGTGAACACGTTCATGGACCTCGAGGATGAGTTCGTCGCGTGCTACGAGGCAGCGCTAGGCAAGCCGGTGTGGACGCTCGGGCCGTTCTGCCTCTGCAACCAGGACGCCGAGGCCATGTCGTCGCGCGGGAACAAGTCCAGCGTGGACCAGAGCGCTGTCACCGCGTGGCTCGACACGATGGAACCCGACTCCCTCGTTTACGTCAGCTTCGGCAGCCTCGCGCGGAAGCTTCCCAAGCAGTTGTTCGAGGTCGGCCACGGCCTCGAGGACTCCGGCAAGCCGTTCCTCTGGGTGGTGAAGGAGTCCGAGGTAGCCGCGCCGGAGGTGCAAAAATGGCTGGAAGCCCTGGAGGCGCGCACGGCTGGGCGTGGCCTCGTGCTACGCGGCTGGGCGCCACAGCTCGCCATCCTGTCTCACCGTGCCGTCGGTGGCTTCGTAACGCACTGCGGGTGGAACTCGCTGCTGGAGTCCATCGCGCATGGCGTGCCGGTGGTGACGTGGCCGCACTTCGCCGACCAGTTCTTGAACGAGCGGCTGGCCGTGGACGTGCTCGGAGTCGGCGTGTCAATCGGTTTGACGATGCCGGTAATGATGTTCGACGACGAGGCCGTGCCGGTGCTGAGGGGAGACATCGTGCGAGCTGTGTCGGCGCTATTGGGCGGAGGGGAGGTGGCCGGCGAGATGAGGAGGAAGGCAAAGGAGTACGGAGAGAAAGCTCACAGAGCCATGGAGAAAGGAGGGTCGTCGTACGAAAACCTGGCACAGCTGATAGAAAGCTTCATGCAGAGTGGTGGCAGAGAAACCTAGAACAGCGGAGTATCGAAGGAACAAAAGGGAAATATACAACTGCTATGAAGGCACATTGGATCCAGAAGTTTATTGTTGAATATTTTCTGTTCTGTTTAGATTGTACACTGCAGAAGGTATTCATGCATGCAAGTGTGTTGCTTCCTGTAGAAAGTTCGCGTAAGCCGCCGTGACGCCCTCTCGCATCTCCATTTTGCTTTGCTTTTCTTTTTTGAGAGTGGAAATACAGCAGGTGACTGTATTTTTTTTATTTTTAAGTTATTTAAAATTGTATTTTGAATCATCTAAAGTTGCAGATGATTTTTTGAGGGAGGCTGTATCTTCGTTGATGGAGAGTATAATTTCATGTGACTGAAAGATAAAAAAACTTCAGTCGCCTGTGCAATAGCAAAACTATTCTTTTTTTAAGGTACCTTTTTTACTTTTCTTTGATGATCAACATATGTTCTGAAACAGAACCACCTTTGGTTGGGCGGTGTAGAGTTTTGCGTATACGATTCTATCTATTAAGATTCAAATTCTAACATCTATCTTATGCACATGCACATGTACTCACGTGTTATACATGTCGTGTGTGTGTATGTATCTATTTTGTAATTTGAAAAAACATATATTTTAAAACTGTAATATTCAATGATGATGGGGGTGTTCTTTTGGGCTTTTAAAAGTGACTTTTGGCTTCTGCTACAGTACCTAACTTTTAAACGGAATATTTTCTCAAAACGGGGTCTACAAGTTAAACGATCTACACGTTAAAAGCCCAACATCTGTACCAGCCAAAATCACAAGTGAATATCTGTCTCTCTGTAATCTGTACCGTAAACAGCCAAAATTCAAAAATTTCAGCCAAAAGCCATAAGCCGCAGCCGAAAAGAACAGACCCGATATGTATTAGATGTCCCTTGTACTCATGGTGCGCAGAAGTTTCTTGCAACATGAAGTACTTTGTTCAGAATATGCCTCTTAAGAACATTTTTTTTTCACTTCTCTGACGAACAATATTGCTCACTCGTGTTTTATGATTTTTGCGGTGCAAATGGCCTTTCATCGTCGAACGAGTGTACAGTACGTGTTTACCTCTGAAGAACATTAGGCACATGGTGACATGCTTGTTGGATGGCTGGATCAGATAAGCTCAATGACGATAACTTGTCTGTGTTCTCTGTGCGTCTTGGCTTTGCTCGTCATTTTCATGAGGCGTAGTCTGACACACTACACTTTATTATTGACGGCTATGCATGACTTGGTGAAATCGAATCTCTCTGACTTTCTTGCCTTGCTCTCCCCATTTGCTACTCTTTTTTCGATAAGAGAAAGGCCCGATTTGATTGCGAAATGCATCAGATTATTACTTGCAATGTTGAATGCATTGTAGTACCTATCTCAAAATTGATTTTAGACGGAGATTTTGGAGATCCATCCAGTGAGCGCGCGTGACTGGTGCTTTGCTGACTTGATTCCTTGTTCAGACTGCCTGCGTGCATAGCTTGACTGAAACAAATAATATTAGTTTACAAAAATACTAATGTTAGAGATAAAAATTATAAACCGTAGCTAAAAAACCGATCCTTAATGGCGAAGTTCTCCACGTTTTTCATTTCTTCTGTGAAGAGCACACAACTATTAATTAAGATTGCACTATGTGATCTACCAGACGTACGGGTCGAAATCTAGTACATATATAGGATATTCAGTTGGTTGTGTCCTGGGTACAAAGAAACGCACTATGCTGCCATGTCTGTATCGCAAAGAAAAGTAGTATTCTTTTGCTCAAACCGAACGACCTGCTCTATTTACCTTGGAACATGTGTATTATTATAATTATTATCGCTTATTAGATATATCCAACCATCAACCTTGAAAAAGAAAACGGAAATCGAATTTAGCCAAGAAAATACTAGCTTGTTTTGTCTAAAACCCAGCAGAAAACCATCCGGCTTTTGGAACCGTCCCGGCAGCGTTCTTTGGGCTGGAGGTCACCGGCGAGGGCGTTCAGCCGTTCAGGTGGACGCGAGTTTGCGAGCGAGGAGGAGCAGTGTGTGGCGATCGGGCACAAACTGGGACATCATGCGAAGCTTGTCCGCACGGCGCCGAGCCGCCATGGCGAGCGGCCATCCAGATGCGCCGGCGCGGTGGACGGAGCCAACGATAGATCCACCGTGCCGAGGCGGGGTAGGACCGGGCCGAGTTGGCTCAGGCCAACTGCCGCGCACCGAGCGGCCGATCAAAATATTTTAATATTTGCGTAGCGGCTCTGCCAATACCGAGGCCGGCCAGATGCGGCTCGATGGACGGGGACACCACCAGGGATAATCATCGAGCGGCCTGTTGAAATACTTACAGTTTTGCTATTGCACAGGCGACTGAAATATTTTTATGTTTCAGTCACCTGAAATTACACTCTTAATGAACTAAAATTGCAACTCTCCTCCAAAAAAAACAGCTACAACTTCAGGTGACTTGAAATTGCACTCTCAATCAAATAAAATTGCAGCCCCCCTTCAAAAAAAAATATGTGCAACTTCAGGTGATTCAAAGTGTAACTTTAGATGACTGAAAGATAAAAAAATTTCAATCGTCTGTGCAATAGTCTATCCCAAATACTTAATATTTGCGTAGCATGCCTGCCAATGACGAGGCCGGCCAGATGTCTCGCATCACTCCTCTGCCCTCTCTTATGGCCGTATGTTATGGCTGAAGCTCCACTGCAGCTGAAAGCAAGAAAGCAATTAGTAGGCAGACAGGACGAACCTGCCTCTGCATTCCTGCCGGGATTACATTGGACCCCTTCAATGGTTGAATCTCAACAAAACTGGACGTGCTAGAGGGAATCTGTAACCTAGGAGTGAATCTCGTGAACAACATACAGAACCCATCTTATATATACCGAGACACAAAGAATCTCTCCTACTTCATTGATACAAGAGCTAGCTTAGCGAGATCTAGTAATAAGTCGTACGTCTTAAGCACAGTGATGTAGCACAGTTGTAGTAGGCCCTGCAAAGTCTGAAACCGGTGGGGGCCAAAATGAACCTTGCCAATTGCCAAGACAATGAGCGCGCGGATGGAGCCTATCTCTGCCTTGGGAGTGGTCAGAGCACAGGTTGGCGCCATTGCTGCTTGCCTGCCTGCCTTTACACCCGGACGGCATGACGGTGACGGGGAGCAGCCTTCACGGCAGGTGTCGGATCGGCGGACGACGATAAAATCTGTTGGAAATAATCTCGTTGTGCAGATCAACAGCAAATTGTATTAAAAAGTATACTGAATTCAGCTGTATTGGTCAAAATCACATACGACTATTTCTCTCTATATATTGCCTTTTGTAAATAGTCAAAATTAAAATATTTAAACTATAAATCATCAGTCCAAAAGAACCCACTCTTATTTTCTTGAGAAAGAGACACAGATTGTAGGAGAGAAGTTTTTCCTTACGGCAGCATAGCTACACAGGGAGAAAAGACTTCTACCTGTCTCTTGCAACAGAAGAGAGAAGACTTCTTTATTGCTGCATCCAGTCGGCACGCAAGACATGAGAGACAACAAAGCAAGGACATCTCAAATCAACGAGTGAAACGGAATCAGTGCGGTGTTTTCTCCGAGCTGAAGTCGTTTGTTTTTCATCTCCAAGTCACACGCAAGGCAACGTGAAATAAAAGCCGTCCCGAAACTAGAGTGCAGCACGGTATCACACCGAACAGCTCTTCGATTTTTACTCTACGCGAGGTGAAGCGTAGCAGCACCGGTTTTCGGTCCGTGCCTTAAACGAAAATGCAAAAACCAAAACGACCAATGAACAACAGTGAAAAGCAGTAGTTTGCTTCAGTACCTTAGTTCAAGTGGAAAAACAAAGTTCAGTGCTCAGTAACTGTCATCTCAAATTCGAAGATAAGATTATGTCATTCGGTCTATAACAGAAGTTCTAGGAAGCATGAGTTCTTGATCTGTGCCTAAGATAATATCGCGTTTTTAGGAAGTTGTATCACTGGTGATGAGACACCATCCAGTGTGATGGTGAAGTTGAGTTCCACTGCCTCGCTGCATTAACCAATGCACACGATGAGCAATTGTGCAGCCTGGGCAATCAAGATGAAGGTGCATATGAAAACTCAAGTAAGTTGAGATGAGTTCGGGACATTGAGCAGATGCATTCGCCGTCTAAACTCAAGTAAGCTAAGATGAGTCTGGGATATTAAGAAGATGTGTTCGCCGTCCAAACTCGAGTATGTAAGTTGAGTCTGGAACGTTAAGGAGATGTGTCATCGTTCTGTGTCGAGTATGAGTTAGGTAAGTCGTAGTTGAAATCGATGCCTCAATGTTTTAGAATCTTTGTATCTGGATGAACCCGTACCAGTTGAGTTGAGTTCCGACATGTCGTTTGCATGTAGAATGCTTCATGTGGAGGCATGGCTGGTAGTTCATAATGCATTGAGACTAAACTAGAGTATGTCAAATCAAGATTAGGGAAAAATGTTGGAAATAATCTTGTTGTAGGGGTGGCCCCCACCTAAGCCCAGTAGGCCTGTTAGAAGGCTGTAAGGCCCAAAATGGGACATGTATAATGACATAAGTGCCCCCAAGGGGATACTCAAATGTAAGGGTACTATTGTAAAAGCACTCCCCAAGAGGGTATATGAGTACAATATCAGCCATGAGGGAGGGCAGAAGCCATTACTCATTTAACTCTTCACTACCATACTCTCTCTCTGTTTGGTCTGTAACCACAACAGTTGGCGCCGTCCGTGGGGAGGACAAGACCAAGCCTCCAGATCCGAAGGAGGATGGCATCAAGGAAAGCTTCACCATCGACGGTGAAGAAGAAGAAGGCGGAAGCGGCGAAATCTCGCGTCAATACCAGGGCTTCGGCTCTAGCAGTTGCAAGTACGGGTGGCGGTGCAGGTGTCACGACGGTGAGCACCGGCGTTCACGACGCGACGTCCAACCCCGTCGTCACCGACGCGACGCCCAACCCCGTCGTCACCGACGCGACGCCCAACCCCGCCGTCACCGACGCGACGCCCAACTCCGTCGCCCTGTTGGCGGCCCTCAATGCGTTCCAGCGGGAGCTAACAGATCTCCGCAGGGCCGTGCGGGACATGCAGGAGGCTCGAAGCCAACAGACCCCGTCAGCGGTCTCGTCGGAGCCCACGCCGGAGAGGGCGGATAGCCGCGACGCCCCCACATCCAGCCGCGTCTCACTACGACGTGTGGATCCGGAGTCCCCACTCTCCGCGGGCCTGCAGCAGGCGGCGTGGCCGGAAGACTTCAAGTTCCCGAGCGTCATCGAGGCGTACAAAGGTGACACCGACCTGCGGGAATTTGTGCGCGTGTACGAGACCGCTATCGAAGCCGCTGGCGGAGACGATAGCACGAAGGCAAAAGGACTCCCCCTCGCGTTACAAGGGGTGGCGCTCTCGTGGTTCTTCACCATCGAGCCGCTGTCCATCTACGCGTGGGAGCAGATCCGCGATCGACTCTATAACAACGACCAGCTCTTCGCAGTCAAGCAAAAAACACGAAGAGGGGCTCCGGAGTTACTTCAAACGCTTCGCCAAGGTACGTTGCCAAGTCAGGGATGCTAATGAAGCAACCGTCATCAATGCAGCGATACAAGGTCTCCGTCCGGGACCGCTTGATGAGTATAACGCGCGGAAGCCACTCAAGTCGGTGGCAAAGCTCTTCGACAAAATGGAAGCGTACGCCCGGGCCGAGGAGGACGCGCGGAGGCGCAGCAGCGACAGCTCCGATGTCGGTCAGGCGGAGGAGCTGTCGCAAAGGAGAAGCGTAAGAGACAACCCGAGGACGAAACACAAGCAAGCGTCTGCGGGTGACACTCGTGAGCACGTCGACGCCGGGGTGCACCAAAACTCGCCAAGCGACAGGCGCAAGCCCCGGCGTCACCAGCGAAGACCACAAAAGGCTTGCCACGTCCTCGCTCTACAAGGCGTTCCCTGGGAAACCGCTTTAACCCCGCCCGCCGGGGGGGACGTGGAGGAAGCCGCGATGAGAAGCCGCGGGCGGAGCAGGAAATCCTGGAACACGGCAGATGGTGCGAGGTGCATAGCTACGGAGGCCATTTCACGCAGACATGCACCAAAGTCGTGGCGTTGCGGCAAGCGATGACCCACGTACGGGCCTCGGAGACAATGCCTAGCCTATGTACGGTGTACGCAAGGCAGTCCGTCGCGCGCTGGGCCCCTGGAGAGACCCAGTGCCGTGGTGTTAACGTCGTCACTGGAGGATCTTCGTCGAGCACTTCCCCAGCACAACTGCCTCTGGCGTCCCGTCGCAGCATCACCTTCACGTCAGCCGATGCCCAGGGCGTGGAATTCCCCCACCAAGATCCCTTGGTCATCCAGGCCGACATCGCGGGCTGTGACGTCAGGCGTATCCTCATCGACGGAGGAAGCTCCACAAACATCTTGTTCGCGGAGGCCCTTGAGCGCATGGGGGTGCCTCGGAGTCTACTAGAAGCTTCGAAAGCCCCCCTCCAGGGCCTCGGAGGCCGGCCACTGAAGGCTTTGGGTCAGGTACGCCTCCAGGTCTCCTTGTGCCAGGCCAACAACACCAGGACTGAAAATATCATCTTCGATGTCGTGGACGTCCCGTATCCATATAATGCCATACTGGGCCGACCTGCTATCAACTCCTTCGAGGCGGTCCCACACTACGCCTTCCTGTGCATGAAGCTCCCGGGCCGGCGGGGCGTCATCACCGTCTTCGGCGATCAGGATATGGCGAGGAGCATTGAAACCGGAGCAGGAAGCTTGCACCGTAAGGTCCACGTCCTCGCCGACAAGTGCCAAGCGGACACGCCATCCGCCCCAGGATGGACACCTAAGCCCCACTCGGAGGGCGGAGTGAAGAGAGTGCCACTCCAGGCGGAGGGGCAGTGCGTTTCCATAGGCGAGGGCCTCCCTCCGGACGTAGAGCAAGACTTGCTTCGAGTTCTCTGGGCCAACATAGATGTCTTCGCATGGTCCCCGGAGGATATCAAGGGCGTGGATCGCGCCCTCATCGAACATAACCTGGCGATCCGCCCTGACGTCAAGCCAGTCAAGCAGAAGCTTCGCCGTATGTCCATGGACCGACAGCAAGTGGCCAAGGTGGAGGTGGCGAAGCTCCTTCGTGCGAGGGTTATCCGCGAGGTCCAACATCCGGACTGGCTCGCCAATCTGGTGTTGGTCAAAAAGGCCAACGGCACTTGGCGCATATGCATCGACTTTACCGCCCTCAACAAGGCATGCCCGAAGGACGACTACCCTCTGCCGCGCATAGATCAGCTGGTCGACGCCACCGCAGGATGCGAACTCATGAGCTTCTTGGACGCCTATTCCGGCTACCATCAGGTCTACATGGCCAAGGACGATGAGGATAAAACCATCTTGATTACGCCGATTGAGACTTTTTGCTTCGTCAGGATACCCTTCGGCTTGAAGAACGCGGGCGCAACCTTGACCCGCCTCGTCGCACTGGCCCTAGACGCTCAACTAGGGAGGAACGTGGAGGCCTACGTGGATGACGTGGTAGTAAAAACCAGGCAGCTCGCCTTCCACGGTCGGGATCTTCAGAAGACCTTCGACAACCTCAGGAAGGCGGGCATCAAGCTCAATCCGGACAAATGTGTTTTCGGCGTACAGGCGGGCAAGCTCTTGGGCTTCCTCGTGTCCGGGCGAGGCATTCAAGCGAACCCCGACAAGGTCGACGCCATCCTGGGCATGGAACCACCCAAGACGACGAGGGAGGTCCAGAGGCTGGTCGGCGGAGCGGGGCTTGCCATTCTTCAAAACTCTCCGTGGTTGCGACGGGTTCCATTGGGATGACGACTGCGCAAAGGCCTTCGACGACCTCAAGAAACACCTCGCAACCCTTCCCACTCTGGTGGCCCCAGCACCAGAGGCTCCCCTCCTACTTTACCTTGCCGTCTCGGCAACGGCGGTCAGCGCGCCGTCCTTGTTCTTGAAGAGGGCGCTCTCCAGCGGCCAGTGTACTTTGTCTCCGAAGTCCTCCAGGGCGCCAAGACACGGTATACGGAGCTCGAGAAGCTTGCTTACGCACTGGTCATGGCCTCAAGAAAGCTCCGGCACTACTTCCTGGCACACCCGATAACGGTGCCATCCTCGTTCCCTTTGGCGGAGATGCTGCACAACAAGGAGTCCACGGGGCGAATCGGCAAATGGGCGGCCGAGCTTGCCCTGTTCTCCTTAACATATGCCTCCTGAACGGCGATCAAGTCCCAAGTTCTGGCGGACTTCCTCACAGAATGGACCCCTCCAGCTCAGCCTGTCCTCCAGTCCGAAGACCCGGTGTGGATGCTCAACACGGACGGAGCTTACGGAGTTGCAGGCGCAGGGGTTGGCGCAGTTATTACCACACCTGAGGGGCAGCGCCTGCTGTACTCGGCGCGCCTGGCGTTTCCTGCTATGAATAACACGGCTGAGTACGAGGCGTTACTCTTTGGCCTCGGGAAGCTCAAAGCGATGGGGGCGAGGAGAGTCCTCGTCCGCACCGATTCACGACTAGTGGCGGGTCATGTGGACAAATCATATCAGCCCAAGGATCCGGAGCTAGCTAAGTACCTAGCAGCCGTGCGAGGAAAGGAACGACACTTTTTGGGTGTCACGGTGAAGGCCATCCCCCGGGCAGACAACGAGCAAGCCGATGTCCTCGCCAAGGCCACCAGTCAGCAGCTCCCAACCCCCGGAGGGGCATTCTACGAGGTCTTGCCAGTGGCAGCCACCGTACAGGATAACCATGACGCGGCCCTTGTCCACCAGATTACCCAGCAGGGTGACTGGCGGGAACCCCTTTGCGCTTTCCTGCAGGGCATCGCGGAACCGGACGACCCCACCGAGCTCCGGCGTTTACAGCACCGCGCTAGGTCCTTCCAGGTGCTCGACGGGGTGCTCTACAAGAAGGGAGTCTGCGCACCGCTCCTGCGATGCCTCTCCCGCGAAGAAGGAAAGCGCCTCCTCGCAGAAATTCATGCGGGGCTCTGCGGCTCGCATCTTCAACCAAGATCTCTAGTGGGCAAGGCGTTCAGGCAGGGTTTTTATTGGCCAACAGCTGTCGCGGACGCCCAAGATCTCGTGCGCCGTTGTCAAAGGTTGCCAGTGGATGGGAAGGGCCATCCACAGGCCCCGGACAAGACTCCATCCCATACCCCCGGTATGGCCGTTGGCGCGGTGGGGCATCGACGTCGTGAGACCGCTTCCTAGAGCCCCGGGTGACCTGCGATTCGTAGCGGTCGCTCTGGAATACTTCTCCAGGTGGCCGGAGGCGGTAGCCCTGGCCAAGATTACCTCGGCAGCCATGCAACGCTTCCTCTGGCAGAACATCATATGCCGATTCGGCGTGCCCAGGGAGATCACCGTCGACAATGGCCTGCAGTTCGACGCAGCCCCGTTCAAAGAATTCTGCGACAACATGGGCATCACACTCCGGTTCGCCTCGGTTGGACACCCACAGTCCAACGGTGCGGTGGAGCGGGCGAACGGGGCTATCTTCACCGCGATCAAGAAACGCCTTGTCGAGCTACCAAAGGGGAAGTGGCCGGGTGAGTTCCACAGCGTCCTCTGGTCCCTCCGCACAATGGTCACACGCCCAACGGGGTTCACGCCATTCAAGCTCCTTTTCAGCGACGAGGCAGTCACACCTGAGGAGATAAAGGCTGGCTCGCGAAGGGTCCTCGTCCAAGCACCATACGAGGAGCGCCAGTTGTCCGTGGACCTCCTTGACGGCGACCGGGCAAGCGCAACATAGCACGTCATAAAGTATGCGCGACAGATGGTGCGCGGCCGAGATCGTTCGCTATACCCACGAGCATTCACACCAGGAGACCTCGTCCTTAAGATGGCACCCCACACGGAGACGGTAGGCAAGCTGGAATCCAAGTGGGAAGGCCCGTACATCGTCGCGGAAGCCCTATAGAAGGGAGCATACCGCTTAGCCACCATGGATGGACGGGCGTTCCGCCACACGTGGAATGCTGACAGACTGCGGCGGTATTACACCTAAGTCAAGTGTGCGAGCGCAAGGACCTTCCGCGGCTTCGGGGGGCGCCCCGCCACGCTCCTGCGCAAACCGCCCTGACACTAGAGGCATGCAGCTTCACCACCGGGCAACGATAGCTGAGGTCGTCTCCACCTATATAAGCGGCCAGCGGTTAGTGCCTCACCTCTTGTAACCGCTCACCTGCGCAAACGGGAATCTAATAAAGTACACCGTTCACACAGGTTTTCTTGTTTCCTACCCAAAAAGTGCGCAAAGGGTTACCTTCGTGTGCGCTATCCGCGAGCACAAATAAAGACGCGTGGGGGGATGCCTCCGCGCGCAGTCTACGGACTCTAAATAAGATGTAGCGTCGAGGTCCGCCTCCGCACGCACTCTACGGAGTATAAATAAGACGTAGCGTCGAGGTCCGCCTCCGCACGCACTCTACGGAGTATAAATAAGACGTAGCGTCGAGGTCCGCTTCCGCACGCACTCTACGGAGTATAAATAAGACGTAGTGTCGAGGTTCGCCTCCGCACGCAATATCGCCGACCCGCAACGCGCGGAGGCTTGCCTCCGCGCGCAGTCTACGGACTCTAAATAAGACGTAGCGTCGAGGTCCGCCTCCGCACGCACTCTACGGAGTATAAATAAGACGTAGCGTCAAGGTTCGCCTCCGCACGCAATCTCGCCGACCCGCAACGCGCGGAGGCTTGCCTCCGCGCGCAGTCTACGGACTCTAAATAAGACGTAGCGTCAAGGTCCGCCTGCGCACGCACTCTACGGAGTATAAATAAGACGTAGCGTCGAGGTTCGCCTCCGTACGCAATCTTGCCGACCTGCAACGCGCGGAGGCTTGCCTCCCCGCGCAGTCTACGGACTCTAAATAAGACGTAGCGTCGAGGTTCGCCTCCGCACGCACTCTACGGAGTATAAATAAGACGTAGCATCGAGATTCGCCTCCGCACGCAATCTCGCCGACCTGCAACGCGCGGAGGCATGCCTCCGCGCCCAGTCTACGGACTCTAAATAAGACGTAGCGTCGAGGTCCGCCTCCGCACGTAATCTACGGATTATAAATAAGACGCAGCGGGGAAACGCCTCCGCGCGCGCACTCTACGGAGTATAAATAAGACGTAGCGTCGAGGTTCGCCTCCGCACGCACCTTCACCGCCCGCAACGTGCGGAGGCTCGTCTCTACGCGCAGTCTACGGACTCTAAACAAGACGCAGCGGAGGGACGCTTCCGCGCGCACTCTACGGAGTATATACAAGACGCGGATATCCCCGCGCACGTGCAGGCACTGTCCTTGTGTGTACTCCCCAGAGTATAAATAAGACGTGGTTGAAGTTCCCACGCATGTAACCCCTCGAAGCGCGAAGGCGGCTGCTTTCCGCTGCCACCTCTTTGGAGGGTAGGGGACGGAGCGCTCGCGCATCTACTTCGACTAGGTGCTAGCTCCGCTGTCACCCCTTCGGAAGGTAGGGGACGGAGCGCTTGCGCATCTACTTCGACTAGGTGCCAGCTCCGCTGCCACCCCTTCGGAAGGTAGGGGACGGAGCGCTCGCGCATCTACTTCGACTAGGTGCCAGCTCCGCTGCCACCCCTTCGGAAGGTAGGGGATGGAGCGCTTGCGCATCTATTTCGACTAGGTGTCAGCTCCGCTGCCACCCCTTCGGAAGGTAGGGGACAGAGCGCTTGTGCATCTACTTCGACTAGGTGCCAGCTACGCTGCCACCCCTTCGGAGGGTAGGGGACGGAGCGCTCGCGCATCTATTTTGACTAGGTGTCAGCTCCGCTGCCACCCCTTCGAAAGGTAGAGGACGGAGCGCCCGCGTATCTACTTCGACTGACCATTTCTGAAGCCCAGAGTCCGCGGCGCAAGGCGTTCGCAAGTTTGCTCGCTACTATCAACACGAGGGACGAAGTCAACCCTGAAGACCCGCGCCTTACATGACACCCCAGCTCACAGCATATTACAGAACAAAAAGAGCACTGGAGATTTGTCGCTTAGCCCGTGCAAGACAAAAGTTGCGTTACAGTAGCGGACATACACACGGCGCGTTGCGCGCCCAAACCCGGCACTATTCCTACGAGTCCGCGCCATCTTCGCCGCGACGAGCGCCCGCGCCGAGGAGCCTCTTCGAGCCAGTAGAGCACATCCCCCTCGTCGCACAGCGTCCGCCGCAAAGCAACCGTGGCGGCGTCCTCCCCGACGTAATTCCAAATCCGATTGTGGAAATTTCGGACGGCGGGCTGGGCGGCGCGAAACGCATTTGATATCATGCCGGGCTGGGCCGGCAAGTCAAGCTGGGGGTTCGCCAGCTCGTTGACATGCTCACACCCACCAGCGTGCAGCAGGGCAAGGGCAAGGCCAGCACTCATGTAGCCGCAGTGGGTGCCGAAGGCCTTGCCGCCGCGAAGGGCGACGCTCGAGCCCTCCTCGATTCACCCAAGCGTCTCCATCAGGTCTTCGCGGCTATGAGTGGCATCCTCCACGTGCACGAAAAGCCCCCGGAGGGCCTGCTCCAAAGACTCCATCGCCCCCCACGCGGAGGGAGACGCGTTGTCCCAGGATAAGGCCTTCTCTGCAAGCGAGGCAGTAAGCTGCTCCTTCTCCGCCTCCAGCGCGGAGATTCGCTGTAGAAGGGCGGTCCGCTCCTCCGTCGCGATGTGTTGAGCTTCCTCCATCACGCGTTGCGCGGATAGTGCCGCGCTCTTCGCGTTTGCGCCTACCAACTGCGCGTCGGAGATAGCCTCGTCGCGTTCCGCCATCAGCACCCGAATACGCTCGTCCTTGGCGGCGTGGGCATCGTCAGCGACACGCAGCTGGTCCTCCAGCGCCCTTCGTTCGTGCGAGCGGGTCTCCTCGAGGGCTTTGCTGATCGCAAGCGTCTACAGAGGCGCAAGAGCAAGGGTTACCCACCAGATAAGCAAAGGACACGCAACAAGAGCAGGGATCGTTACCCTCATCTCCGAGGCACCCAGCGCGAGCGCCAAAAGGTCGCCCCCGCAGGACTGCAGCGTTTGCCGATCAAGGCGGCCGTTAGCGTACTCCGCCACCTCGCTCAGGGCGCGAAGCGTCTCCCACCGAGGAACGAAGTCAGAGACGTCAAGCCCTAAAGCCCCCGCCCCAGCGCCTTCGGCAATAGTTGGGGCGCGCACAGTCCCCTTCTCAATTAACCCAAAAACGTCGCGGGCACCCCCGTTGCTTGATTCTTGTCCTCGTCGGGGAGACCGTGTCTCGCCTGATGTCGACGGAATAAGCGAGCAAATCGGAGAGAGTTTCGCGAAGTCACGGGAGGAAAACGAACCACACCTACCTCTAGTACCCTCTACCGCGGTACTTTGCTGGGCCTCCACCGGGGACATGATCACCTCGCTGGCCTGAGGAGCGACAACCCTCTCGGCTTCAGCAACATCCCCGCTGGGTGTCAGGACCTCCGTCACTGGGCCTGCCACGCTGAACCGGCCCTCGAAGGCAGCGGTGACTGCACCCGAGGGCGTTTCGCCTTCGGAGATGCAGGTGACGCCTCCGTGGTTACCTTAGCAGCCGCGGTAGCTGTCGTCAGCGACAACACCGCGGTCACCGCTGGAGGCGACGAGGCATCATCTTCAAGAACAACGAGGCTCAGCCCCGTCGCCTCGCCACCATGTAAGGCCTCGTCGGGGGTGGCGTGCCTCTCCGAACCAGTCGGCCCGAGCTCAGCTCCCGGTTCGCACCCCATCTCCACGGTCTCGACCGACGGCACGCCTGGCGGGCGGAAGGCAAGGGTCTCCGATCGGACCTCGCAGTAAGAGGATGGCGTGATAAGAACATGTACCCTATGGATATAATCATATTTGCTATACTTGTTGTTCGAATTACAAGAGCTCCTACGCACCACTTAAATTATCAGGTGAGTTCGTTTCAAACAGATTTCACTTTGTTTGACAAAGAACTTATGATATTACATAATGAGAGTTTGTTGCGTTTGTTATCATGTACCGAGATTTATGATCAAGATCATACAATACGTGAGGCTACAGAAATGTTAAAACCGAGGACGGTTTTCTGTCAAGAAGGGGAGGATGATGTGACCACGCCACAAACACACACGACAATAGCGCCCAATATCAAGATTGAACTAAAGGTGAATTCGTTTCTTCAGCTTAAACATATTTTAAATGAGAATATGATGCTACCTAATGATGAAAATATATATTTTGACAGCACCACGTTATTTTTACATCAGTTCAAGCAAGTGTTCAAGTTGGACACAATTTGGAATCCAATTTGGCCTCCAGATCAATTCGGATTCAGCCTGACAAGCCCAACTTCAAATGTGCATAACTTTCACATACGAAGTCCGTTTGAGGTCCATGAGTACTTGTTGGAAAGCTTTGCTTATCCTATTTCCAATGGATCTGGTATCACCTCTAAATTCTTTCTGTGCGCACCTCAATTATCAAAAGAGTTCGTGTTGGACACGTACTGGAATCGGATTCGGACTGCTGCAATGGTGCAAGTTTAAACGGGCATAACTTCTTCATACGGACTCCGTTTGGGACGTGCTTGTACTTCATGGAAAGCTTATCAAGTCTACTTTCCAATGGATCCAACCGCATCTTCAAATTCCATCCGAGCCGGCCGGAATCATCAAAACAATCCACATAGGTTTCTGAGTCCGAGTCAAAAGGGTGCTGCGCCACCTCCACTTGGGCCCATGGGCCTTGTAACCCTAGGGTGTACCCTTTGGGACGCCTCCGTCCTCAACACGAAGTCCACGCCGCCGAAGTTCGAGTACACCTCCCCTTCCATTTTCTTCGGTTGGCACCGCGCGTCATGCAGGATGGCGAACAAGTCGGCGCTGAGACGGATTCCTTTCGTTCGCATCGCCCAAGTAAAGATGGCCAACCGGACGATCGCAGTTGGAGTCAGTTGCGCCAGCTCCAACCCGTAGGATCGCAGCACGTCGCGAACAAAGTGTGTCGCCGGGATTCAGAGCCCGGCATCGAAGAACGCCACGAAGACGATAGCCTCTGATTCCCCCGGGTTCGGCTCCGTTTCGTCAGGCCCGGGCAGACGAACCCCGGCACGGTCCTCCAGCTTCTTCTCCCGAAGAAGGGTCTGGAGGGTCTCCTCCGTGATGATACTCCGCCCCAGCACACGGGAGCAGCGGCCCTTGGACTTCTTCATGGCATCCCAACGATGGTTGGTTTGCCTTTTGTCGCGCAGAACCAAGCGATACTCCGCCGGTGGTGGCGTCAGGCAGCGCTGGCTCGACGAGGCGCTCTCGCTAAGACGGCGCGCAGGATCGTCAAGGGCGGCGCCCTTGCCAGCGGGGAGGTTGTCGCGCGCAGCCATTCCTCTCTCCCCACTACGACGACGAGTAGGAGTGGATGCGGAAGCAGCAACGGGGTGCGCAAGAAGACGAAAACGAATGCGCAAGCACAAGCAAGCAGGCAGGGAAGCGTTTGCATGACCACAGTGACGACTTATAAAGTCCCTCGTCTCCCTCGCAAGTAGAAGATCGAACGACAGAATTACAGCGGTTCGGCTACCCACGATCGGGCAGCGCAACCGCTGACAACCGCGGCAGGCGGCGGTAGGTGGGCGTTCAGCGCGTAACGGGCCCGTTGCATTCCTGCCGCATGGCCACTTTCCCTGGGAAACAGGCGAACGACCGTAGTCACATGACCGCTGACATCCCACGACGCTCCAATCACAGCCTGCCACGGCCCCCCAGTCAGCACAGAACAGGTAGAGCAGCCGCGACAGCCTGCACCTGACAAGGGTCGGCGTGATTCCAGGCATCATTAAAGCGCACTCCCAGGCCACGCAGTCATCTCTCCACGCTGGCACGGCATCACGCAAAGCACCCCCAGAAACTCAGCTGCCCGGGGCAGCCGCCCAAGTTTTACTTCGCGCCCGCAGACATCCAGGGCACGAAGTATGGCACCCCCTGACTTCGGCCCCGTAGAGGACTTCGGCCTGCCCGACATCTTCGACCTCGTGGCCGCGCAGCTCCGGAAGTGGAAAACACGCCGGCTCTCCCACCATCAGCACGAACGAAAGTATATCTAGTTCTCCGAGGGTCACAGGCCGACGGGACGGAGGGGGCCAAAGGGCTCAGCGGCATGGCTTCGGCCCGTGAAGCCCTTCACCATGAGAGGCTCCTGTTGTAGGGGTGGCCCCCACCTAAGCCCAGTAGGCCTGTTAGAAGGCTGTAAGACCCAAAATGGGACATGTATAATGACATAAGTGCCCCCAAGGGGGATACTCAAATGTAAGGGTACTATTGTAAAAGCACTCCCCAAGAGGGTATATGAGTACAATATCAGCCATGAGGGAGGGCAGAAGCCATTACTCATCTAACTCTCCACTACCATACTCTCTCTCTGTTTGGTCTGTAACCACAACAAATCTTAACTTAGAGTTTGAGATGTAGTAGAGTCTGTGTCCGTGTGTAACTCAATTCGAAGTCATGTCCAATTTGAAGTCCAAGTACATACGTTAGTAGGAGAGTACTAGCCTATATATTGAGGAGGCTTGCAACCAGTTTTGTAGGAAGAAGCAAGTAAGAGAATAGAGATTCAGAAATTCTCCAATGTTCTCTCAATTTATTTGTGATGTGTGTGTTTTCTCCTAAGGCAAAGCCAACAAAATCAGTGTGGATTTAGATGTTCCAACCGGTGGCTATAAATTGGAGTTCCCTATTCCTCCATTTATCCCCTAGTTGCTTCTTACACACCACTCGTGACTACACTGCGTACGTCCACAATGACACCAACCGAGCAAGCTCTTACAGCTGCTACGACAACACAACCACTACTCCACTTCGTCATGGTTCCTCTTGTGGAGCGTGGCTACCTCATCCCCATGGTCGATCTTGAGCACCTCCTTGCGACGCGCGTGTGAGCCTCGTCACCACGCCCCTAAACATCGCATGTCTCCACGGCGTTGGCGACCAGGCCGCGAGCGCCGAGGTCCTCCTTGAGCTCGTGGAGCTCCCACTCTCACCGACCAGCTTCGGACTACCGCCGGACTACCAGAACACTAACAAGATCACCGACAACACCCAGTTCCTCCCCTTGTTTGATGCCCTATGCGGGCTCACCAGCCCATTCGATGCCTATGTGCACGCACTGGCACCATGCTTGAGCTACATCATCTCCGACCGGTGTAACCTGTGGACAGTTGGCATCGCTAAGAGCCTCAGCATCTCACGGCTATTCTTCCATGGGCCATCGTGCTTCTATTCACTCTGTGACATCAATGTTGTCGAGCCCTCAGAAGGTGAAGTATCATTGTACCTTCTGTCAGAAGGATGGATACTTAGTTGAGTTCTGCTTCAAGCGTACCAAGGTTGCACGTCGTGACTTTGTTCGCGCTCTTAGGGGTATTCAAGGTCAGCCCAGACTCTAAGTGCTCCTAAGATCGACATAAGGTCTAGAGTTGTAAGTAGCTCCCTGACTTTCTTGGTTTTAGGTAGCATCGAGGATTTAGTTTTCAAGCTTCTTCTGGTTTTTGTCCTCGAGTTGCTTCTAGTTAGGATTTTCGTTGTCCTAAGGATAGGCCTCAATTTTCCCGTCGAGGTAGCTATCCACGGCGTGATGAGTATTCATCAGGTAGAGGTTTGAGTTCTCTTTCTAGACCTCCTGTTTCTATGAGAGGTGAGTTGCGTAGTGTCGCTAGAGGTCAGTCTTTTGTGTCTTTGACTGGATCTTCTGCTCATCGTCTGACTCAGTACTAAGTTCCAAGATCTGTTCTTATTTACTCTAGTACTGAGTCACCGATGTTTACTTCTCACTGATTCAGGTTTGTCAGGCTGGGAAAGGAGATGTTTGGCTTGTTGACTCTGGTTGTTCTTGTCACATGATCGGATATCCATGTTTGTTCTTTTCGCTAGTACAAGCTCTAGGTGATGAGACGATCACATTTGGAGACGCTTCGTTAGGTCGAGTCATCGCTAAATGTATTGTGCGCATTAATGACTCTTTCATTCTAAAGAATGTTGCCTTAGTGAGTAAGCCGTAATATACTTTGCTATCTGTTTCCTACCTTGCTGATGACAATTTCGAGGTAAGCTTTAAGAAAAATGCTTGTAAAATTCTTAATTCTTCGAGAAGTCTAATTTGTGGTATTTTTAGGCTTAGGAGGATCTTTCATGCTAATTTTATCGAGTCTTCTAGTGATTCTCTCTGGTGCTTAGTTGCTTCCGAGTCCTGTGATCTTTCCTTTTTGCATAGAAGAGCTGGTCACATTGGTTTTGATCACTTGATCTGAGTTAGTGGCTATGACCTTTTTCGTGATCTGCCTAAGCTCAAGATAGTCAAAGACTTAGTTTGTGCTCCTTACCGGCATGGCAAGATGGTTGCTGCTTCTCACCCTCTAGTCACTGTGACTACGGTTGACGCACCAAGACAGCTTCTTCATATGGACACTATTGGTCTAGCTAGAGTGCAGTCAGCTGGTGGAAAGTGGTACATTCTTGTTGTGGTTAATGACTTCTCGAGATTCTCTTGGGTGTTTTTCTCAGCTTCGAAGGAGGTGACTTTCAGTTAGTTTTAGGTTCTGTTTAGTAGGTTGTCTGTTAAGCTCCTTGGTGCCTTACGAGCGATTTGCGGTGATAATGGCACAGAGTTCAAGAACTCCTACTTTGAGAGGTTTTGTGATAAATAGGTGTAGAGTATCAGTTCTCTTCTCCATAAAACTCTCAGTAAAATGGTGTTGTGAAGAGAAAAAATTGTACCTTGGTCGAGATGACCAGAACGATGCTAGATGAGTATGGTACACCTAGAAAGTTTTAGGCTGAGGCTACAGCTATCGCTTGTCATGTTTCAAACAGAGTTTTCTGAAACACACTTGCATCGCACTTCTTATAAGTTGGTGTATGGGCGAAACCCCAAGCCCCACATTTTAGTGTTTTTAGTTGCAAGTGTTTTATTCTGAAGTCTAAAAACCTAGATAAGTTCGAGTCATGCTCATCTGATGGTATCTTTCTGAGTTACTCAACTTCTTCGTGGGGTTATAGGGTCTGGAACTACGAGACGAGTAGGATAATAGAAACATGTAAGGTTACTTTCGATGAGGCTAGTCTTGGGACTAGGCTCGATATCTTAGGTCCAGTTATGCAGTCCGAGACTATCTTTGTAGATGATGAGGATGATGGAGATGAAGATTTTTATCTGATCCAGTCCCATCTATTTTTAAGGTGCCTGCTTCTACCACTACGCCTCAAGGAGATCGGTCCTTACCTTCTAGCTCTTCTGGAGCTTGTGACTTGCTCCTACCTCCACAACTCATGTGGTAGAAGCCACTTCTTCATCACATTCAGGACCTCCCCCATATATTCAACATCATCATCCTATTGAGTAGATCATAGGCGATCTTTTTGAATGTGTCACATACTCAAAATCTGGCTTATCTCATTTCTACCTACACTCTACCTTTGCCGCCGCATTTGAGCCTAAAGATGTTTATCATGCTCTATCTAATGAGTCTTAGGTCAATTCCATGCATAAGGAGTTAGAGAATTTTGAAAGAAATAAAGTCTAGTCACTTGTTAAGCCCCCTAGTAGTCATAATGTCATAGAAATCAAGTGGGTCTTTAAGAACAAACAAAGTCAGGATTGGATAGTCATTTAAAACAAGACTAGACTAGTAGCTCAGGGTTATTCCCAGGTTGAGAGTTTAGATTTTGAGGAGACCATTGCTCCCGTAGCTAGGCTAAAGGCCATTAGGATTTTGCTTGCTTTCACAGCGTCTAAGGGCTTCAAGTTTACTAGATGGATGCAAGAGTGCCTTCCTCAATGGGTATATTGAGGAAGAAGTTTATGTTAGATAACCTCTAGGTTTTGAGAACCTCAAGTACCCAAACCATGTCTTCAAGCTTTCTAAAGCTTTGTATGGACATAAGCAAGCTCTTAGAGCTTGTTATAAGAGGCTTAAGTCCTATCTTTTGAGTCGTAGGTTTGAGACTGGTAAGGTAGATAAGACCTTGTTTATTCGTAAGCATGGCAATAACTTTCTGCTCGTCCAGATATATGTTGATAATATTATCTTTGGTGGCTCTTCTCATGCTCTTGTTTCTCAGTTTTCTGATGTCATGAGCACAGAGTTTGAGATGAGCATGATGGGTGAGTTGAGTTTCTTTCTTAGCTTCTAGATCAAGCAGACTCGGGATGATACATTCTTGCATTAAGGTAAATACACTCAAGACCTCCTAAGACACTTTGAATGAGTGATGGCAAGTCGGTGTCGACTCCGATGGCGACCTCGACCACACTTGATCCTGACGAGGATGGTGAGCCTGTAGATCAGAAAGAGCACCGTAGCAAGATTGGCTCCCTACTATACCTTACTACTTCAAGGCTGGACACACACTTTGATGTGTGTCTGTGCACTTGATTTCAGGCTTCTCCTCGTGCCTCTCATTGTCAAACGATGAAGCACATTTTTAGGTACATTTAAGCTACTCTAGCCTATGGTATCTGGTACTCTTCTACTTCATATCTTTCCCTTAAAGTCTATTTCGATGCAAACTTTGCTAGCTATAGGATAGATAGAAAGAGCACTTCTGGCACTTACCAAATCATTGGCATTTATCTTGTTTCATGGTCTTCCGCTAGTTGTTGTAGTCAGGTGCTTTGGATGTTCTCGACCTTGTGGGACTTTAGGTTAGCCATAGATAGTATTCTACTTTCTGTGATAACACTTCTGCCATTAACATTGCCAAGAACCCAGTGTAGTACTCTAGGACCAAGTATATAGATATTTGGTATCATTTCTTTAGGGACCATGTAGAGAACGGTGACATAGTGCTTCAGTTTGTTGAGAGTGAGCACCAATTAGCTGATATTTTCATCAAGCCTTTAGATAGCTCGAGATTCATGGCTTTGCGAGAAGAGTTTGGGGTGGTTTGTCCTTATGGCATAATCTGAGGGGAGCATCTTGTACTTTTTGTATTATATGCTTATTTACTTTCTTTTGCACCATGCTTATGAGTGCTTTTGGGTTAGTCTTACTAGCATAGACCAGAGTTGTTATCATACTATATTGTTTAGATTTTTTCTCTTGTCTTGTGACCTTAGGATGCTATTTATTAGCTGCTTCTCTTTTCACTAGGTTGAGTTCACTTACTTCTTTTAGGTCTAGCAGGGTTTGGGCCTCCTGAGTAGACAGGGAACGTGTTTACTCCCTTGTGTTTTACTGATCAGCTAATAGCTCTATAGTCATATGGGGTAGATACGAGAGAGTCTTAGCCATAGTGATTCCTCTATGTTGCCTATACTTTAAGGACTGCCAATTCTTCGCTTTCCCAAGCTTCTTCTCTATTACTTATTGCTTTGGTTCAGGAGTAGATCATTTGAGATTTTCTTAAACTTCATGTTGACATAACTCAGCTTGAACCAAAATGCTTCTAAAATTGACCCATCTGTTGAGGGGGAGCTAGAATCTTGCATCATATTGCATTTTTAATTCAGCAACATGCATTGTAATATAAATACATGGAGCATTGACTATTATCATTATGTGACATAATATTTTACTTTACATCTTGTTGTACCTTGTGCTAGTTTGCTAGATTTATTATGCCCTTTTATGTGTAGTTTAACTTTTGCCATGCTAGCTCTATTAAGTGTGAAAAACTTGAATTAAATCATATCTTATTGGATCTTGTGACAAATTTTACTCTAGTGATTCTCTTATGATCCGTACCATGTCAAATAAACTAAATTGAGTCTTGAACCTAAATTAAACTTTAAATTGAGCTATGCTAGTCTTTACTGAAGCATGACTTAGTGTTAGCCCTTTGTTCTCGAACTAAAGCAAGAAAATGAAAAATAATCTTTTTATGTGAAAACTGATCTTACCAATTCTTTCTCATGTGACTGCTTGCTATTGCACTAGGCATAAACCCAGGAAGAGTTTTGGATGAGCCAGGCCACTTCCTTAAGCTTCTTGCTTGAGGTAATCGCATAAGGCTTGAGATCTAGCACACGACTAAGAAAACAAAATTTTGTGAAAAATAATTGAAGCTCAGCTAAAACCAAAGATGAATTTCAAAAAAAAATACCAAATGTGCTAACTTTGCTCAATTACAAGTGGTATCAAGTGCTTAAACAAAATATTCCACTTTGACCTTCTAACACTCTAAATTGACTCAATTGTAACTTATTGGTTCCATTTAGTATATTGACATGGCATGTCTCATTTTTGGATACCTTTAGCTAAACTATGATCTTGAGCAACTTGACATACTAAAAATTGCATGATATAGATAACTCTTTCACATAATCTGGCTTGGTGTAAAACTTATAAAGCCACTTTGGATAATATTCATGTCCCCTAAATGCTAAAAATGAATAAAATACAGACACTTCATTTCATTCTTACTCTGTCTTCCTACCATGCATCTTGATGGTACCATTGTCAAAAGGGAGAAAGATAGATAAAATGCATATCTAGAGCATGATTTGGAGCTTTTGTACAAAATTTGCACAATTGGAGCCTTTTGATCTCTTATCACCATGACCAAGGTCAAACAAAATGCCGACAAGATCATCGGCTAACTTTGAACTGCCCCCAGATTGCCAGAACGCCAACAAGATCGCTGACAACACCCAGTTCCTCCCCTTCTTGAACGCCCTGCATGAGCTCACCAGCCTTTTCATGCCTACATGTGCACACTGGCACTATGCCTGAGCTGCATCATCTTCGACTAGTGTAACTCGTGGACGGTCGGCATCGCTAGGAGCCTCGACATCCTGTAGCTGTTCTTCCACAAGCCATCATGCTTTTACTCGCTCTGCAGCCTCAATGTTGTCGAGCATGGGGTGCACAAGCAGATAGCCACGACCGATGACAAGGAGCCTCAGGTCATGCTAGGAATGCCGATACCCATAAAGGTGACCAAGGGCATGGCTCCTGGCTTCTTCAAAGCACCACGGTGCAAGGTGCTGCATGACGAGGCCATGGCGGCCATGCGCATGGCAGACGGCGTGGTGATGAACACCTTCTTGGACCTGGAGGCCCAGTTCGTCGCGTGCTATGAGGCAGCGCTTGACAAGCAGGTGTGGGCGCTTGGGCTGTTCTTCCTATACAACTGGGACGCCGAGGCCATGGTGTCGCACAGGAACAAGGCCGTTGAAGGACCATATGAGAAGGTCCTAGATTCTGATGTGATGAACCATTGTGATTTGGGATATTTGGAAATCAAGTTTATGATGTGATGAACCATTGCAATTTGGGAGATTTGAAATTTTGATTAGTAGTATTGCTGGTCGGTCAGGGGAAGGCCGGTCAGACCGGCATTGTGCCACCGGTCTAACCGATTGGTGTCAGCTGTCAGATCGCTTGGGTGGATCGGTCTGATCGGTTGGTTTCAGCGGTCTGACCGGCTGACGAATGTCCAGATGGGGACTTTTGGCCTGAATTCATATTTGTGGATTTCGAGTTGAGGAATCGGTTTTGGTGAGTATGGTCAATGAATTTATGTTGCATGATTCATGTTACAGCTAATGTGGATCAAGTTGTGAAGACACTGTGTCTAAAAATGATTTCTTTATCTTTGGATGTACAGGGTTGCTTGGAATCAAATGTGATCAACGACGAGGATCAGTGCTAGACGCATGGAGAAGCTGAGGCTCAAAATGATCGAGAATGCCAGGTGAGACTATGGGCTCAAGCATGGCATGAGAAAGGCGAGAAATATGAAAGGCGAGAAATATGAAAGGTGAGTTCGAATGGTGAGATGGCACTTTGTTACTTGGACAGGCCAAGTGAGTCGTGGTTCGATGGAACTGGGACGGGAGAGACATGGCGATGCGTGGCATGCTAATGGTGCATTTACACATACCAAGCATGGCAATTTCTTACAATGGATGGTGATGACCGGGTCAATGAAGGGTATTTTGGTAGTGGCTAAAATACCAAAAACTACCTTGGATCAAAACCGCATCACATGTGTGGCACTTGGCAGATTCGACCTTATACGATTTGAAAAGCATACATAAGTGAATATGTATGAGTAAAACCTGTGTATGAGGGGTTACTAGGTTTCTCCCATTATACTAAGTGGATAATATCCACTAAGAGGTCGATATGGCTGGTTAGTCCATCTATAAAAGGGGATTGGGATGGAGATATATGGTAAACCATCCAACCCACCTCCCTTGTGCTTTGTTGTTTTAGGGTTAGGGTTTTTTAGGACGTGGTGTGCTCTCTGTACTTCAAGGTAGAGTAGCTATAAAACTTTCCTTCTCAAGTAGTAATAGATTCAATCTTTGATTATCCTCATATTTATTTCTTTTCTTGATTGATTTGCTCTTGATTTGGTTGGTTTTTCCTCTCCTCATTCTCTTTGTTGATCTTGTTGTGCCAAGGATGTGTAAGAGATGGAGAAAACCTCTGCGAATTAACCTCCACCCATCTAGCCATGTTAATAGCAAGTTCATCAAGAAACTTAGTGTCGTAGGGGTGGCCCCCACCTAAGCCCAGCAGGCCTGTTAGGGGGTTATAAGAACCAGAGTAACATGTGCAATGACATAAGTGCCCCCAATGAGGAGATATGGGTGTAAGGGCATAATTGTAAAAGCATACTTCATGTGAATATATATGTACCAGGATGAGGGGGAGGGTGAGGCAGAACACTCCCACCTCTCCACTACCATCTCTCTCTCTGTTTGGTCTGTAACCACAACAGTTGGCGCCGTCCGTGGGGAGGACGAGGACAAGCCTGAAGACCGAAGAAGAAGGATGGCACCGAAAAAAGCTTCACCAGCGGCGGCGAAGGGAAAAAAGACGGCTGGGTCGGAGCGGCGCGTGAATACCAGGGCTTCGGCATCGGCCGCCGAAGGAGTCGGCGGCGGCGTAGGCGCAGTGGTCGCGGGCATCGACGCTCGCGCTACAACGACCGACCCCGCCAGCGCCGCTACAACGACATCCAACCCCGTCGCGGGCACTGCGGCGACAGCCCCCGCCACCCTCGCCGGCAGCGCGGATCAGACGACCGGGGGTAGCCGCAACAAACCATCCGGCGGATCTGGAGTTCGCGAGGTGATGGTCCCTGCACCGACCCGTCCGCTGGGCGTTCCGGCGGACCCGACAGCACCTGTGGTGGAAAGCGCCCTACTAGCATCCCTCAACGCGTTCCAGCGGGAACTAGGGGGCCTTCGCGGAGCCGTCCGCGATATGCAAGAGGCTCGGAGCCAGCAGGCCGCGCTAGTAATCGCGCCCGAGCCCGCGCCGGAGAAGGCGGACAGCCGCGAAGCCCCCACGTCCAGCCGCGTGCCGTTGAGGCGCGTAGATCCGGAGTCCCCGCTTTCGGCGGGGCTGCAGCAGGCGGCGTGGCCCAGAGACTTCAAGTTCCCTAGCGTCACCAACCCGTACAAAGGCGACACGAATCCTCGCGAGTTCGTGCGCATGTACGAAACCGCGATCGAGGCCGCGGGCGGAGATGACACCACGAAGGCGAAGGGACTCCCCCTCGCGCTGCAAGGAGTGGCACTCTCTTGGTTTTTTTACCATAGAGCCGGGCTCCATCTACGCGTGGGAGCAGCTTCGCGACCGCCTTCACAGCAACTTCCAAGGAAACCATGTCGAGCGAGTCGATGCGGACCAACTCTTCGCTGTGAAGCAAGGACCCTCGGAGAAGCTCCTGGACTACTTCCAGCGCTTCGCCAAGATTCGATGCCAGGTGAAAGACATTAATGAAACCACCGTCGTTAATGCAGCCATACAGGGCCTTCGTCCGGGCCCGATGGCCGAGTACAACGCGCGGAGGCCAATCAAGACAGTCGTCAAACTCTTCGACAAAATGGACGAGTATGCGCGGGCGGAGGAGGATGCGCGAAGACGCAGTGTCACTGCCCTCGACCTCGCCCAGAGGGAGCGCCCCCCGCGCGAAGCGGGGGCGGGTGGTCCCTCCTCGAAGCAGGGCCGCGGCCGAGAGCCTCGCGGAGGCCCTCCCCGAGGCTGCGACACCGAGGTACAGGAAGGCTCTTCAAGGAGCGGGCGTAAGCCTCGGCGCCGCCAGCGCAGGACACAGGCGGCCCATCATGTCCGCGACACCGAGGGTACCTGCCAAGGACCCGACCCCGCCTCATGGCAGGGAGACCGGGGATCGAAAGGCGGACTCGATTACGGCGGCCAACCCCACGCCAAACAAGAGCTCCTGCACTATGGCAAGTGGTGCGAGGTACACGGCTACGGGGATCATTACACAAGGGCATGCGCCGCAGTTATGGAGCTGCGGAGGGTGACGGCCGGGTCTCGGGCTCCGCTCCCAACGGAGGGCGCGCAGCATCGCACCGTCAGCGTCATCACCGAAGGCTCCTCCTTAAAAGCTCCCGGGGAGCAGCCGCAACTGTGGATGCCGCCCCGCAACATCACCTTCGACTTGAACGATGCCAGGGGTGTGGAGTACCCTCACCAAGACCCCCTAGTCATCCAGGCCCACATAGCGCGCTGTGACGTCAGGCGCGTCCTTGTCGACGGGGGAAGCTCCGCGAATATCTTGTTCGCAGAGGCCCTTGACCGTATGGGGATCCCACGAAGCCAGCTAGAGCAGCCAGGAGCTCCACTTCAAGGCTTCGGGGGTCAACCGCTGCAGGCCTTGGGGCACGTGTCCCTTCCGGTCACTTTCCGTCAGGAAGGCAACAAGGGTAACATCCGTACCGAGCATGTCATCTTCGACGTCGTCGATATCTCGCATCCCTACAACGCCATACTGGGTCGGCCCGCCATCAACTCTTTCGAGGTGATCCCACACTATGCGTTTTTGTGTGTGAAGCTCCCGGGCCCAGAGGGTGTTATCACCGTCTTCGGCGATCAGGACCTGGCCAGACGGGCCGAGGTCGGCAGCCGCATTCCGCATCGTCCGGTGCATGCCCTCTCCGGCACGCTCGGCGACGGGCCCTCCGCCCCCGGATGGACGCCCAAGCCTCGGCCCGAGGGCGGAGTCAAGAAGGTGCCACTCCAAGCGGAGGGGCAGTTTGTGTCCATCGGCGAGGGGCTCCCACCGGGGGTCGAACGGGATCTGCTCCGAGTGCTTTAGAACAACGTCAACATTTTCGCATGGTCCCCGGAGGACATCAAGGGTGTAGATCGAGCAGTAATCGAGCATCGCTTGGCGATCCGCCCCGACGCCAAGCCGGTCAAGCAAAGGCTTTGGCGTATGTCAATGGATCGGCAGCAGGCGGCCAAAACAGAGGTCGCGAAGCTTCTTCGCGCTGGGGTCATCCGCGAGGTCCACCACCCAGAGTGGCTCGCTAACCAGGTGCTAGTCAAAAAGGCCAACGGGGCCTGGCGCATGTGCATCGACTTCACAGCACTCAACAAGGCGGGCCCGAAGGACAATTACCCCTTGCCGCGCATCGATCAGCTGGTCGACGCCACTGCTGGGTGCGAACTCATGAGTTTCCTGGACGCCTATTCTGGCTATCACCAGGTATACATGGCCGAAGACGATGAGGAGAAGAACAGTTTCATCACACCACTTGGGACGTTCTGCTTCGTCAGAATGCCCTTTGGCTTGAAGAACGCCGGCGCTACCTTCACCCACCTCGTCGCTATTGCCCTGGCCGCCCAGCTCGGGAGGAACGTCGAAGCTTATGTCGATGACGTGGTGGTCAAAACTCGGCAGCTTGCTCTGCATGGCCGGGACCTCCAGGAGACCTTTGACAACCTCCGGAAGGCAGGCATCAAACTCAACCCCGACAAATGTGTCTTCGGGGTGCAGGCGGGCAAGCTCCTGGGTTTCCTTGTCTCCGGACGGGGCATCCAGGCGAACCCCGATAAAGTAGACGCCATCCTGGGTATGGAGCCGCCCAAGACTACGAGGGAGGTCCAGAGGCTGGCGGGCCGCATGGCAGCACTAAGCCGCTTCCTATCCAGGGCGGCGGAACGGGGCTTGCCATTTTTCAAGACGCTCCGCGGGTGCGATGGATTTCGTTGGGACGGAGATTGCGCGAAGGCCTTCAACGAGCTCAAGGAGCACCTGGCCAGCCTCCCCACGCTGGTCGCCCCAGCACCAGAGGCTCCCCTCCTGCTCTATCTGGCCGCGTCAGCCACCGCGGTCAGCGCCGTCCTCGTCTTAGAGGAAGGCGCTATGCAGCGGCCCGTCTACTTTGTCTCCGAAGCCCTCCAAGGCGCCAAGACAAGATACACGGAGCTTGAGAAGCTCACCTACGCGCTGGTCATGGCCTCCAGGAAGCTTCGGCATTATTTCCTGGCCCACCCGATCACAGTGCCTTCCCCATTCCCCCTGGCAGAGATGCTGCACAATAAGGAGTCCACAGGGCGCATCGGCAAATGGGCTGCCGAGCTCGCTCCCTTCTCCTTGACGTATGCTTCGCGAACGGCAATCAAATCCCAAGTCCTTGCGGATTTTCTCACCGAATGGACCCCGCCGGCCCAACCTGTCCAGACGCACGATGACCCCGTCTGGACGCTCACGATCGACGGCACTTACGGCGTCGCCGGCGCGGGCGTAGGGGCGGTGGTCGTCACGCCCGAGGGGCAGCGTTTGCTATACTCGGCGCACCTTGCCTTCCCCGCCACCAACAACACGGCTGAATACGAGGCACTGCTCTTCGGCCTGGCGAAGCTCAAGGCAGTTGGCGCGAGACGGGTGCTAGTCCGCACCGACTCGCGCTTGGTGGCTGGTCATGTGGACAAGTCATATCAAGCCAAGGACCCTGAGTTGGCCAAGTACCTCGCGGCCGTGAGGGCGAGGGAAAGGCACTTTTTGGGCGTCACCGTCAAGGCCATCCCTCGCGCGGAGAACGAGCAGGCCGACGCCCTCGCTAAGGCGGCCAGCCAGCAACTGCCCCCCCTGAGGGGGCGTTTTACGAAATACTAGCGCAGGCAGCCATCGCGCAAGACAACCGGGACGCGGCACTCGTCCACTGCATTGACCGGCCAGGTGATTGGCGAGAGCCCATCTTCAATTTCTTGTAAGGCATCGCCGAGCCCGACGACCCCGCCGAGCTTCGGCGCTTGCAGCACCGCGCAAGGTCCTTCCAGGTGTTTGAAGGGATACTCTACAAGAGGGGGGTTTGCGCACCGCTCCTGCGCTGCCTCTCGACGGAGGGGGGAAAGGAGCTCCTGGCGGAGATCCACGCGGGCGTGTGCGGATCCCACCTGGCGCCGAGGTCGTTGGTCGGCAAGGCGTTCAGGCAAGGCTTCTACTGGCCGACCGCCACCATCGACGCCCAGGACCTCGTCCGTCGGTGCCAAGGGTGCCAGTGGATGGCGCGCATCATCCGCAGGCCCCCGACGAGCCTCAACCCCATTCCCCCGGTGTGGCCACTGGCACGCTGGGGCCTCGACATAGTAGGACCACTTGCCCGAGCTCCAGGGGACCTCCGGTTCGTGGTAGTCGCGCTGGAGTATTTCTCCAGATGGCCGGAAGTGGTTGCCCTGGCCAAAGTAACTTCTGCGACCATACAGCGCTTCCTATGGCAAAACATCATATATCGCTTCGGCGTGCCCCGGGAGCTCACGGTTGACAATGGCCTGCAGTTCGACGCCACCCTTTTCAAAGACTATTGTGACAACATGGGCATCACCCTCCGATTCACCTCGGTAGGGCATCCCCAGTCCAACGGGGCGGTCGAACGGGCGAATGGCGCCATCTCTGCCGCCATCAAAAAGCGCCAGGTCGGATTGCCGAAGGGCAAGTGGCCAAGCGAGCTTTACAGCGTTCTGTGGTCGCTTCCCACAACGGTAACGCGCCCGACGGGATTCACGCCGTTCAGGCTCCTTTTCGGTGATGAGGCGGTGACGCCCGAGGAAATCAAGGCCGGCTCACGGAGGGTCCTCGTCCAAGCACCCGAAGAGGAGCGCCGTGTGTCCTTGGACCTCCTCGACGGGATACGGGCAGATGCAGCCCACCATGTCGAGAAGTACGCGCGACAGACAATGCGTACTCGGGACCGCTCTATATGCCCGCGGGGGTTCAAGCCTGGGGATCTCGTTCTCAGAGTAGCGCTCCAGGCGGAGACCGTTGGCAAGCTGGAGTCCAAGTGGGAAGGCCCGTACATCGTGACGGAGGCATTGCCGAAGGGGGCGTACCGCCTCGCCACGCTCGAGGGACAAGCCCTCCGGCGCACATGGAACGCGGACAGGTTGCGGCGATACTACGCCTAGAAGCAGGACAGCAAGCGTAGAGCCACCAGCCCTTTGTTATGCGATGCCCACCCGCGCAAACGGGAGTTTAATAAAGGTTGCTGTTCCCAGAGCATCCCCTGTCCGCGCTGAGCAGCAGGCCCGTCCCTGGGCAAGTGCGGCCTGTGCGACCGCACAGGGCCCCCAATTTCCAGGGGCCCCCAATATCTTGTGTACAGCCCAATACTATATAGGCCTGGTCTCTATTTTTTGGTACAAAGAAATTGGTTTCTTAAATGCACTGGAAATAGCTAAAGGAATTGCACTCGAGATGGATATTGGTACAACATTTCATAAAAGCAGAGAAATTAAAAGAAAGACGCAATTTGATGAGAACCCAGATGACACAAATGTTGCCACACAGTCTGCAGAGGAATCATTTAGAATCAACTATTTTATACCTATTGTTGATCAAGCTATTTCTTCACTAACAACAAGATTTGAACAGTATCAAGGTTACTAGAGAATTTTTGGTTTCTTATTTACTTCCGATATATTGCAGTCATTGGATAATAATAGCTTGAGATCTTCCTGTGATAATCTTGAGGCCGCTCTTAAAAGAGATGGAAAATCAGATATTGATGCTAATGAACTGTATGTGGAGCTGAGGTTTCTTCAAGATTTTATTCCAAAAGAAGATATGGGCCCTGTTGATATTCTAAAGTTCTTGAAGCGACATGACTGTTTCCCCAATGCAACTATTGCATATAGAGTTTTGTTGACCATTCCTGTGACTGTTGCATCAGCAGAACGAAGCTTTTCAAAATTGAAGTTATTGAAGAATTATTTGCGTTCTACAATAACGCAAGAAAGGCTTACTGATTTGGCTACAATAGCACTTGAGGGCGACATGCTGGACAAGATTGACTATGAGTCTATTATTGAAGATTTCATTTCGAAGAACACCAAAAGAATGATGATATTCAAGTAAACATTATGCGACGGAGGGTTGAATAGGTACAATTCATAACGTATTACATTTTAATGTAATAAATTATTGTTTATATATTATTTATGGTCCTATTTTGCTAACCTACGAGGCCCCGTTTTAGACTTTGCACAGGGCCTCGGTTTTGGCCGGGACGGCCCTGCTGAGCAGAACAAAGTCTACGGACTTTAAATAAGATGTAGCGTTGAGCCTAGCTCCGCACACATCAGTCCACGGACTTTAAATAAGACGTAGCGTTGAGCTCAGCTTCCGCACGCGAGAGTCTACGGACTATAAATAAGACGTAGCATTGAGCCTAGCTCCGCACGCATCAGTCCACGGACTTTAAATAAGACGTAGCGTTGAGCTCAGCTTCCGCACGCGAGAGTCTACGGACTATAAATAAGACGTAGCGTCGAGCCTAGCTCCGCACGCATCAGTCCACGGACTTTAAATCAGACGTAGCGTTGAGCTCAGC
The DNA here is from genome assembly GCA_017311315.1 of Dendrocalamus latiflorus. Taxonomy (NCBI): domain Eukaryota; kingdom Viridiplantae; phylum Streptophyta; class Magnoliopsida; order Poales; family Poaceae; genus Dendrocalamus; species Dendrocalamus latiflorus. The sequence continues at coordinate 43,568,970 of CM029609.1, forward strand.
TTCCGCATGCGAGAGTCTACGGACTATAAATAAAACGTAGCGTCGAGCCTAGCTCCGCACGCATCAGTCCACGGACTTTAAATAAGACGTAGCGTTGAGCTCAGCTTCCGCACGCGAGAGTCTACGAACTATAAATAAGACGTAGCGTCGAGCCTAGCTCCGCACGCATCAGTCCACGGACTTTAAATAAGACGTAGCGTTGAGCTCAGCTTCCGCACGCGAGAGTCTACGGACTATAAATAAGACGTAGCGTTGAGCCTAACTCCGCACGCATCAGTCCACGGACTTTAAATAAGACGTAGCGTTGAGCCTAGCTCCGCACGCACCAGTCCACGGACTATAAATAAGACGTAGCGTCGAGGTCCGCCTCCGCACGCACCAGTCTACGGACTTTAAATAAGACGTAGCGTTGAGCCTAGCTCCGCACGCACCAGTCCACGGACTTTAAATAAGACGTAGCGTCGAGGTCCGCCTCCGCACGCACCAGTCTACGGACTTTAAATAAGACGCAACGGGGGGACGCCCCCGCGCGCACCAGTCCACGGACTTTAAATAAGACGTAGCGTCGAGGTCCGCCTCCGCACGCGCGAGTCTCCGGACTATAAAGGAAGTCGTAGCGTCGAGGTCCGCCTCCGCGCGCACCAGTCCACGGACTTTAAATAAGACGTAGCGTCGAGGTCCGCCTCCGCACGCACGAGTCTCCGGACTATAAAGGAAGTCGTAGCGTCGAGGTCCGCCTCCGCGCGCACCAGTCCACAGACTTTAAATAAGACGTAGCGTCGAGGTCCGCCTCCGCACGCGCGAGTCTCCGGACTATAAAGGAAGTCGTAGCGTCGAGGTCCACCTCTGCGCGCACCAGTCCACGGACTTTAAATAAGACGTAGCGTCGAGGTCCGCCTCCGCACGCGCGAGTCTCCGGACTATAAAGGAAGTCGTAGCGTCGAGGTCCGCCTCCGCACGCACCAGTCCACGGACTTTAAATAAGACGTAGCGTCGAGGTCCGCCTCCGCACGCGCCAGTCCATGGACTTTAAATAAGATGTAGCGTCGAGGTTCGCCTCCGCACGCGCCACTCCACGGAGTATACACAAGATGCTCAGATCTTCCCTTCGCGTTCGGCGGCAGGTAACACCAAGCATGAGGTATTACTTGGTTTCGTTATAAAAGCAAAGGGGTTACATGCTTACAAGCATAAGAACCAGTACATCACCCCCCGACCTACTTGACCAACTGCTCAGCCTTGGCGCGGTGCGGACGAACCCGTGCCATCGTCGCCGCGACGCTGAAAGACTCCTTCGAGCCACAGGAGGAGGTCCCCCTCCCCATGCAGCGTCTGCTGAACGGCGACCCTCGCCGCATCTTCCCCGAAGCGGCCCCAGATCCGTTGATGGAAGTTCTGCAGGCTAGGCCCGATGGAGCGAATGGCGTCCGACATGACCTCTGGTCGGTCGGGTGGATCCAGTTGAGGATTCGCCAGCTCATGGGTATGTCTGCACCCACGAGTGTGAAGCAGGGCGAGGGCGAAGCATGCACCAAGATAGCCGCAGTGCTCGCCAAACGTTCTGGCGCCATGAAGAGCAACGCCTGCCCCCTCCTCGATCAACCCGAGCGTCTCCGATTGGGCCTCCGGCCCGTGCGTAGGGTCCGGCACTCTGACGCACAGATCTCGGAGGGCCTGGTTCAAAGACTCCATGGCCCGCCACGCTGACACGGACGCATTTTCCAAGCCGAGGCTGTTCTCGGCAGCAGACTCCGCCAGCTGGGCGTTCTCCCCTTCTAGGACGGCGATCTGCTGCACGAAGGCGGCGCGCTCCTCAGCCGCGGCGCACTTGGCTTCCGTGGCCTCGAGTTGTGCGGCCGCCATGGCGCCCTCCAGCGCGTGAAGTTCTTCATCCTTCGCAGCGAGAGCATTATTTGCTTCACGAAGGCTGGCTTCCAGAGCCCCCCGCTCTCGAACGCGGGCCTCGTCAAAGGATCGGCTGAGGGCAAGCGTCTGGCAAAAACAACAAATCAGCAGGCGTCCAGCAGTACCTTACAAAGCTGAAGCGCACATATTTACCCTCATCTCGGAGGCCTGTAGCGCGAGCGCTAGGAGTTCCCCCTCGCAGGACGACAACATCTCTCGGTTGAGGCCGTTGTCGGCACGCTCTGCGGCTGCGGTAAGGTCGCAAAATATCTCCGGGCGAGGGAGGAAGTCTGAGCGAGCGAGCCTCGGCCCCAACGCGCCAGGATGCACCAAGGCCACGTCCACGTCAACAGCAGCGGACACCTGCGGGGCACCCTGCGCAAGGCTTCGGACTTCGCGCATACCTCCGCTGCTCGATCCTTCGCCACGTCCGGGAGACTTCGTCTCGCCTGATGTCGGCAGAATGAGCGAGCAGATCGGAGAGAGTCTCGTGAAGTCAAGTGAAGAAAGGGACTCACGCCTACCTCCTGCGCCCCTCGTCGCGGTAGGACGTGGCGCCAGCTCGACTGCCAAGGGGGAGGCAGGCGCCTCCGCGGTCGGTGAGCAGGTCTTCTCGGCCGCGCCAGACGTCGTAATCCCGAGGCAAGGCCCCGCAACGGCGTATCGACCCCTCGCGGGCGGCGGGGACTGAGTCCGAGGGCGTTTCGCCTGCGGCGGCACAGGCGATTCTTCCGTGGCGACACCAGCTACGGTTACCGTCGCCCCCACGGTTTCCTCTGTAGGGGGTGGTTTCCTCGCCAGGAACGACGCCACCCCCGGGTTGGCGAGTTCCAGCTCAACGAGGGCCGCAACGCGGGCTCGGGGGCGTCGGCAGAAGGTGCCGGGGGATCCGAGGCGGCGCCCCCCTCCGAAGCAGTATGGCCAGGCCCACCGCCGGTCGCATGCCCCGTCTCAGCTGTGCTAACCGCTGGGGGGGCTGCCGGGTCGCATACGGCAGCCGGTGAGCGGGCCCGGCGTCGCGAAGATAACACCCCCGCAGGGCTATCGCCGTCCTGAGCGCCTGGAGTCCCGGCGGGAAGCTCTTCCGGCACCACGCACTCGGGCACAGCAATGCCCAGAGCCTCGCAGGTGCGGTTTACCCGCCCCTGCTTAGCCGCCGTGACTGCGGCCTCGCGAGCCCGGTGCTCCTTAAGCGTGTACGGGCCGAGGAGCGCCGCAACCGCGCGCTCTGCATCTTCTAGCTGAGCCACTGCGAAGGAGATCACGTCAGTCAGGCGGAAACCAAACAGATACAAGGGCGCGCGTAAAGCGTGCTGGGCGACTTACAAGGAGCGGAGGGCGGAAGCAGGCGAGATACGGATGGATCGAACCCGTCCTCGCGGGGGCCGTTCTGTCCAACATACTTCCCCCGGGAGGAGAGTGGCGCCGCCCCATACATTGCGAACTCCTCAGCTAGGTCGCGCAGGCTCATTCGACGGGTGACACCGACAAGACTCTGTAGCTTTCGCGTGTCGTCAATCTCCGCCTTCAGACTCGGAGTACTGTTAAACGCGATCGGCCCACCTCGGCATTGCATTCTGCTCTTGTCAGTCACGGTGTAGTAGAACCACTGCCGAGTCCAGCCGGACTCCCATTGCCCCGACGAGGCTGGCGCGGGGAACAACGTTGCGCACGACGCCCGGAGCACGAAGTCCACGCCGCCGAAGTTGGACACCGCCCCGCCAACCTTTCTGGGTCGACAGTGCGCGTCGTGTAGTGTGGCGAATAAGCTCACGCTAGGACTCCACCCCTCTGTCCGCATCGCCCACGTGAAGACAGCTAGGCGGAGTATTGCGTGGGGCGTCAATTGGGCTAGCTCCAACTTGTAGGCCCGCAGGACTTCACCCACGAACAGCGTGGAGGGCATTCGAAGGCCGGCGTCGAAGAACACGGCAAAAACAATCGCCTCCATTGCCCGGGGCTTCGGCTCCGTCTCGTCCCGACGGGGTAGGCGAGCCCCATCGCGATTCGCGATCTTCCTCTCATCCACGAGACGCTGCAGCGTCCCTTCGGTCATGTGGCTCTTCCCCAGCACACGGGAACAGCAGCCTCCCGAGTGCTCCATGGCGTCCCACCACTTGTTGGCGCGCGAGCTCCCCCGCGGCACCAGCTTGTACTCCTTGGAAGGATGGGACACCCCGCCCTGGCTAGGCAAGGAACCACTGCGGGGATGGTAGGTGGCGTCATCGTGGCTAGCCATCGCTCTTCGTGACCAGGGAGGAAGAAGCAGGGAAAGGAGCAACTGGCGTGACAATTAGTACGGGCGAAAGCAAAGCGGCAGATCAAAAGGCAGAGCAAGAAAGTGTGCCTTCACCTCAACACTAGCACCTTATAAAGGCTGCTCGCCTCTCATATGGTCCGAAGCGCAGACAGATCAAACTCGCTGCGATTCGGCTGCCCAAGATTTGAAAAGAGGAACCGCCGGGACCTAGAGGGCCGTGCCGGGTAGGTGATCAAGCAGCACACAACGCCTACACGCCTTCAACACGCGTCCAACTTCCCTAGGGAAAAGGCGAACGGCCGCGGTCACGCAACCGCTCACATCCCATGACGCACCAGTCGTGAGGCGCCATGTGTCCCACCTCCAGAATAGCAGACTGCACGACGCGACAGCCTGACTTCTGCCAGGCCAGGCGTCGGCGCAATTCCAGCCGCCATTAAAAGCGCACTACCAGGCTGCAAGGTCACAACAGCTCTGAAGCGCCACAATATCGGCGTCAAGCTTCAATCTTAGCGCAGGGACGCAGCGCGCGTGCCTACTTCGACTAGGCGCCAGCCTCTGCTGCCACCCGTTCGAAGGGTAGGGGACGGAGAGCGCGCGCGCCTACTTCGACTAGGCGCCAGCCTCCGCTACCACCCGTTCGAAGGGTAGGGGACGGAGTGCGCGCGCGTCTACTTCGACTAGGCGCCAGCCTCCGCTGCCGCCCGTTCGAAGGGTAGGGGACGGAGTGCGCGCGCGTCTACTTCGACTAGGTGCCAGCCTCCGATGCCACCCGTTCGAAGGTTAGGGGACAGAGTGCGCGCGCGTCTACTTCGACTAGGCGCCAGCCTCCGCTGCCTCCCGTTCGAAGGGTAGGGGACGGAGTGCGCGCGCGTCTACTTCGACTAGGCGTCAGCCTCCGCTGCCACCCGTTCGAAGGGTAGGGGACGGAGAGCGCGCGTGCCTACTTCGACTAGGCGCCAGCCTCCGCTGCCACCCGTTCGAAGGGTAGGGGACGGAGTGCGCGCGCGTCTACTTCGACTAGGCGCCAACCTCCGCTGCCACCCGTTCGAAGGGTAGGGGACGGAGAGCGCGCGTGCCTACTTCGACTAGGCGCCAGCCTCCGCTGCCACCCGTTCGAAGGGTAGGGGACGGAGTGCGCGTGCGTCTACTTCGACTAGGCGCCAGCCTCCGCTGCCACCCGTTCGAAGGGTAGGGGACGGAGCGCGCGCGTCTACTTCGACTAGGCACCAGCCTCCTCTGCCACCCGTTCGAAGGGTAGAGGACGGAGCGCGCACGCGTCTACCTCGACCAGGCGCCAGCCTCCGCTGCCACCCGTTCGAAGGGTAGGGGACGGAGTGCGCGCGCGTCTACTTCGACTAGGCGCCAGCCTCCGCTGCCTCCCGTTCGAAGGGTAGGAGACGGAGCGCGCGCGCGTCTACCTCGACCAGGCGCCAGCCTCCGCTGCCACCCGTTCGAAGGGTAGGGGACGGAGCGCGCACGCGTCTACCTCGACCAGGCGCCAGCCTCCGCTGCCACCCGTTCGAAGGGTAGGGGACGGAGGGCGCGCGCGTCTACCTCGACCAGGCGCCAGCCTCCGCTGCCACCCGTTCGAAGGGTAGGGGACGGAGCGCGCACGCGTCTACCTCGACCAGGCGCCAGCCTCCGCTGCCACCCGTTCGAAGGGTAGGGGACAGAGTGCGCGCGCGTCTACTTCGACTAGGCGCCAGCCTCCGCTGCCACCCGTTCGAAGGGTAGGGGACGGAGAGCGCGCGCGCCTACGTCGATCAGGCGCCAGCCTCCGCTGCCACCCGTTCGAAGGGTAGGGGACGGAGCGCGCGCGCGTCTACCTCGACCAGGCGCCAGCCTCCGCTGCCACCCGTTCGAAGGGTAGGGGACGGAGCGCGCGCGCGTCTGCTTCAGCAAGCCACCTTCCATCCCAAAACTCGGGCTCCCCAACTACGAGCTTGGAGAAGTTCACAGGCCGCAGGGGACGGAGGGGGCCAAAGGACTCGGCGACATGGCTTCGGCCCTGTGAAGCCCTTCACCATGAGAGGCTCCTGTCGTAGGGGTGGCCCCCACCTAAGCCCAGCAGGCCTGTTAGGGGGTTATAAGAACCAGAGTAACATGTGCAATGACATAAGTGCCCCCAATGAGGAGATATAGGTGTAAGTGCATAATTATAAAAGCATACTTCATGTGAATATATATATACCAGGATGAGGGGGAGGGTGAGGCAGAACACTCCCACCTCTCCACTACCATCTCTCTCTCTGTTTGGTCTGTAACCACAACACTTAGTTTTTGCATATTCTTCACTGTCCAAGTGGTTTCTTGATCTGAGGGTTTTTGGAGTGATTTTTTTGGTGTTCTTACTTGCTGTGATATGTGGGAACATATCCAAAGCTATATTGACTATCCTCTACCCACGGGCAAGTCTTGATCATCAATTTTAGTTTTTGTGTGATTGGGTACAACCTTGCTTAAAATTCAAAAAGATCTGAAATTTGACATGCGTTTTTGTGATCCATGGATGTCATAGGTTCTTGAGACTTAAGAATGTTGTGTACAAAGTTTTATGGCTTTTCGATCATCCAATCAAAAGTTACATGGATTTGAAATCTCGCACCCGTGCTAATTTTACTGTTAATAAGCCTGAAAACACTGTACATAGTGGTTAGAACGCCCGAATAGAGGTCAGACCACCCCTTGGTTAGCAGTCAGACCATCCCCTGGTTGGCGGTCAGACCTCCAGGAGCTAAGTTCTTCGAGATTTTGTGTTCTTGAGTTATTAGCTTTAGATTTTTGGCAGTGGATTTGATTTTTAATAATTTTGTAGCTATTTGATAATAGAATCCAGAATACTTGAGAGGAGATTTTAATCAGCACCATTCAGCCCCCTCTGTTGCCTTTCTGGTCCTACAAACGTCGTCGACCAGCGCGCAATCACCGCGTGGCTGGACGAGTATGCCCTCGAGTCCATCGTGTACGTTAGCTTTGGCAGCCTCACGCAGAAGCTTCCCAAACATCTGTTCGAGGTTGGCCACATCCTGGAGGACTCAAGCAAAGCCCTTCATCTGGCTGGCGAAGGAGTCCAAGTTGTCCACACTAGAGGTGAAGGTAGTAATCTAGACTTAGTCATTTTACTGTCTTTGTATTAAACCACAGGTAGCAGGTGCTGCACCGAGCCAAAGTGGAATACGTCAGGCGCATCTGCAATCAGACTTGGTCCATCAGAAGATGGAGTGGAGTACTCCATCATGGCATAATTTCAGGAGACAGAATCATGACTTAGTTAGTTGTTTAGTACTATATTCAGAACTTGATATTGTAATCTGCAGTATCTGCAATAACAGAGCAGAGTGTATCTCTGAATACTATGTGTGTTCAGTTTTCCTTTCCCCTGTTGTTAGTCACACTGTTGCTCATCCAACACATTCAGAGAAGTGAGACAGAGAGCAATACACCAAGAGTTTTCAGAGGAAAACAGAGGGTGATACTGAAGAAACCCAACATTCTGGTATCAGAGTCTAGTTTATGCCTAGGTTCATGGCGTCAAGCAAGGATGGTGCAATCTCACTTCAGAACCCAATGCTGACAAAGGAGAACTACACCACTTGAGCCATAAAAATGAAAGTTTTTATGCAAGCACAAGGGATCTGGGAGGCTGTTGAAGTCACAGCCAGCACGGTCGTAGAAACCAAGAAGGATAAGAGATGGCGTTGGCCACCACCTACCAGGGGATGTCAAGGAGACTCTGTTGGTCATCGTTGAGAAACAAACGACAAAGAAAGCATGGGATACGATGAAGACCATGCATTTGGGCTTTGATCACGTGAAGAATGCAAAAGTGCAAATGCTCAAGGCAGAGTTTGAGCTCTTCACATGAAGGAGAGTGACTCAATTGATGAGTTTGCCATGAAGATTTCTTCCATTGTTAGTAATGTACGTAGCCTTGGTGAAAAGATGGAAGAAAACTATATTGTGAAGATGTTTCTTCACTCGATGCCAGAGAAATTCCTACCAATTGTATCGACAATTGAGCAATTCGGCGACATTGAGAAGATGTCATTTGAAGAAACCATTGGATGCCTGAAGGCTCATGAGGAGAAGACCTGGTTGTACTGCAAGCATTCAGAGAATGATCAAGGCCAGCTATTGCTCACTCATGCTGAGTGGTAGGCATGCACCAAGGAGGAGGGTTCTGGCTCATCCTCTAGCAGCGGAGGCCGATCTTTTCGAGGGCGTGGCAGGGGTCACAGCGCTGGCCATGGCCGGCATGGATGGCAAGGCCACTGCAGTGGTCACACCGAGCGTCAAGAAGGTAGCGAACGTGGCTCCAAACCAGCACAAGACAAGAGTAAGATAAAATGCTTTCATTGTGACATTTTTTGCCATTTTGCATCAGAATGTCTCAAGCTGAAGCGCAATCAACATGAGGAGGCAAACCTCACACGCGCACAAGATGAAGAACCAACCTTACTCTTGTCTGCTTGTGATGGGAGTGTTCATCACGAGGTACTACTCAATGAGGCTCAGTTTGTGCCCAAGCACTGAGAGGAGCAAGAGATGAAGGCTAGCTCAGATTTGTGGTACCTTGACAATGGAACAAGCAATCACATGACCAAGCAGAGATCCCAATTCGGAGAGCTAAATGAATCCATTACGGAAAGAGTGAAGTTTGGGGATGGATCAACCATGAGCATCAAAGGCAAGCACTCCATCCTCTTCAAATGCAAGAATGGAATGCAAAGGCTCTTGGATGAGGTATACTACATACCCAGTCTTTACAATAATATAATTACTCTTGGACAGCTCACCGAGACCGGCAACAAGGTGGTGCTTCAAGGTGGATTTCTCTGGGTGTATGAACCCAGTGGAAGGCTCATCATGAAGGTGAAGAGCACACCAAACAGATTGTACACAATCAGTCTTGAAACTAGTAAGCTGGTCTATTTGCTGTCCAAACTAGAGGGACCGGCTTGGCTTTGGCATGCTTGCCTTGGGCATATCAATTTTCATGCCATAATGAGAGACCATGTGGTCTAAATCTCGTGTTGGTGATGAGTAATTGACTCGTGGTTTGGTTAGAGTGAGTTTAGTTTGAGTGATTCGTGCCTTTTTGGCATTTGGCGAGGTCGGGTCGTGACTAGACAAATTTGACGCGTGGGCGTCGTCCCGGTTGGTCATTTGGGCCATTTCTCGCTTGAATAGGATTTGTTGGTACTAATCATGTTTATATGCTTTGTGCCGTGCTATGCGATGTGGTTTTTGTCTGTGATGGCTGCAGGACGTCGAGTGGAGTCGTGGCGAGACACGGAGGACTGGACTAGGCGCAGGTGGCGCTGAGGTCAGAACAGTCGGGATGTGTCGAAGACGACGTGGACTCGAGGTGGTTGCGAGGCGTGCGAGACAAGAAACGCGGAAGCTTCCCGGAAAGTGCAGCAGGGGCGTTTCGGTAAAAGCGCAAGGCTGCAAAAGGAAGCGGGTTAGCGGGCAAAGCATGGAGGGGTAAAATGGGCAAAGCAAAGTGTAAACCCATCAAGGAATGCTATAAATAGGAGTGTGTTTCCTGGTTGTTGGCATGACTTGGAGAGGGGTTTTAGGGCTTTTGCTTTGTGCTTTAGTGGTGGAGAGAGTGGGTATATGAGATAGGGTTGTGTTCTTGATCTCCTAAGCATGTATGGGGACTTGGTGTGAGATTGAGAGAGATGAGCTGAAAAATTCCTCATATGTAATCGGGGTATCTTTCTTCCTCTATTTCAATATGAGGATGTTTGTGTTTGAGATGCTCTCCCTGTGATTTTCTTTGTGATACCCTCTTTTTATTGCTTTCTTGCTCAAATGGCTGCATAGTTTTTTTATTGTCTCATGTGAAACCTTCTCTGTTATGTGATTGCTCTTGTTCTAGATTATTCGGTTTTCAGTTCTCTGAGATTTATCTGCTTCAACCGAGGAATCAAAACTGAGATATATACTTGCGCAATCCTTGTTGTTGGCAAGATGTTTGTTTCTAGGAGGCAATCATAGTGCACGTTGATTGCATGAAGTTAGTCTAGCACATTTAATGAGGATGCCTGTCGAGACCCGAATATACAAATCCGGACTCTACTGTGTATTCTGCACTAGTCCAGGATCACGCTAGTGCACACAGCGCAAACAAAGACAAATATCATCCACATCACGATATTCTAAAGGAAATCCAAATTATATTAATAACCAACAGAGTACGACCTTATGGCCAAGCTTACAATTATTAGCCTGAAGGGCTTGAAAGAAACTAGCAGCGGAAATCCAAAATTAAGCGTAGTAGCCACTCGACATGCCACAGGCAATCGACTGGGGAGCGAAGTCCTAATCCGTGAAGTCCTCGTAATAGCCTCCTTCTAGCAGCTCCTGCTGATCTGGTCCCTCCTCCTCAACTGAGCAACATGGGCATAAAGCCGTGAGTACTTTGGTACTCAGCAAGTCGTTTATAACAAAAGAATGCAATATAGTATGCAAGGCTTAACAATGGATGGCTGAAAGGTTAGTTTTGCACAAAGCGACAATTTAGAGTAAATATGATAAATAGATTGAAAAGCAAATTTAACAATAGACACTAAGTAATTAAATCAATGGAATTGAGTATAACCACAAGTGAACTAACCATTCACTTCCCATCTCCAACCAACCCAAAATTTCATAAAGACTCTACCCCTCGTGTGAAATCACCGAGCATTGTCCATGACCGAGGACACGGCTATTCGAATAGTTTTACACTCTGCAGAGGTTGCACAACTGTACCCACACGATGTGATTAGCCTCAGCTTAAGGAAATCACAACAAGGCTTTTACAATGATCCATCTCCACCCGATCCCACTCGCTAAGGATTCGCCGTCGAGTAGGGTAACCCCCTAGTCGATAATTGCCCCCTCTTGCGCCACACAACATCAGTAGTAAAACCAAAGTGGAGACTTCACAAATTATTATGCCAGGTCTATCCCATACTAGACATGTGGTTTGCACGATTAAGCTCAGATCAATGGCGCACAAAGTTAAGTCCTTAACAGTTACCCAGGCGAAGCATCCACATCCCAATGTGCATCCAGCACCCCCTTTACTGCACGATCATTCGCCCAAGTGAAAGCCAAGTTTGTATAACCAATGCCCATGACACTACCCATGTCATGACACACAAATTTTATAACTGTGGCTAACCACCACGTTCAAGTAAATCATTAAGTCAGGATTAATTATCCACATGTGATGACAGACCCAACATACTAATATTAAGCATGGCTAAGCAATTAGACACAACCCCATGTGACAGTTATTATTTTATCACTAAATAATTCCCAATCCTAAGGTGTCAATGGATTCATGGTAGTCAAATTATCATGGAGGGATTTAATCAATTAGGAGTATAACTACCAATACAAGGTTTATTAACAAATAGCCATGCATGATAATTTGAAACAAAATAATACATAATAGATTGAAATCTGGGTTCAACATGATCAAAGAATACGACTTGCCTTGGCCTTGCTCAGATGAGGGCTCTTGGTCTTCAAATCCAACTTCCGCTCCCTCGAACACGCGATCTAACGAGAGAGAAAACGAGACGAAAAGAGAAAATAAATTCAAATAAAATTCAAATGAACTCCAAAAACTTTCAAACCTGAACCAAAAGGTAGAGCTCAATTTTAGATGAATTTAGAAAAAAGAACGGGGTCAATCGGAGCTAGGACGAGGGAGAACGGGCTCTTGGAAAATTGGATTTTCTGAAAATCGGGGAAATTGGAAAAGTGCACTGTGCTGTGGACCGGGCGCACGGGAGGCTGAGTCTACGGTGAACCCGGCGCACGAAACAGTGCGGGGCGGCGGCTGCTGACGCGGGCGGCGGGCGCTGACACGGCGCTGACGGGGCAGACACGCAAGCGTTAGGGCTGACGTGGCCCGGCTTGCGTGGCAGCTCGGGAGCACGGCGGCGGGGCGATCGGACGGCTGTGGTGCGGCCGCGTGGACGCATCCGGGCCGTCGGCCCAGATCGGCTCACGGGTCTACGGCTCGGGCTGACGGGCGGGACCCACATGGCAGCGGCACGGCTCACATGGACCGGGCGCACGGGAAGGCGAAGGGACGCGGGGCGCGGGCGTCAGCGCTGACGTGCGCGTGCACGGGGCGCGAGGCGGCGCGGCGCGGGCGCGTCCGCTGGCGGCGCGGGCGGCGGGGTCTGCGGCGGCGGCTGGCCGGCGACGGGGTGACGGCGGCGACTGGCCGGCGGCGACCGAGGTGGCGGGGACGACGACGGCGGCGGGGCTCACCGGCGGTGGCGAACGGCAGACGGGCGGCGGCGAAGCTCCTGGCGACGACGGCCGGCGCAAAAGACGACGAGGGCGACGGCGCTGGCGGCGGGCTCCGGCGAAGGGCGGCGGCGAGAGCGGCGGCTCGGAATGCGGAAGCCGAGGGGGCGGCCGGCTTTTATACACGGACCCCGAGGTGTCCGCGACGGGGACGGCGGCGGCGGCGAGAGTCCGGCTCGGAGACGGGGAAGACGAGTCCGGGTCGGGGACGACCTGACAGGTGGGCCCCACCTGTCGGTGGCGCGGGTGAGCAGGCGGCCGGGATCGCGTGCGGGCGCGGGCAGATGGCCGAGATGGGCGACGCGTGGCGCGCATCGAGCGGAGGGAGGCGGGTGCGGCCTGCTGGGCTGGGCCGGCTGGTGGGTTTCGGCCCACTGGCCGGTTGGGGATTTTTGGGGATTTTCTTTTTTTATAAATTCATTTAAATCATTTTGAGCTCTAGAAAATAGCAAATAAATCCAGAAAAATCCAGAAAAATTCCAATAAATTCCTTGAGACACAAGGAACTCAAATAAAATAACTTTGGCAAATGTTCATGTTCAGATTATTCATATTAAATCCTTTTAATTCATAAAATTCCATTTAAGCTTTAATTAATTTCAGAAAAAATTCAAATGGTGAATTTTATTTTAAAAGCTTCAAAAAATGCTCTGAAATTCAGGATGTTACAAACCTCCCCCCCTTAAACGGAATCTCGACCCCGAGATTCTGGCTCTCTAAAGAATAGGTTTGGAAACTCCGCTTTGAGATCCTCCTCACTTTCCCAGGTTGCTTCCTCCTCTGAATGATTGCTCCACTGAACTTTGCAAAAACGAACGACCCTTCTTCTGGTGACACGCTCTGACACTTCCAAGATCTTGATGGGATGCTCTTTATAGGACAGATCCTCCTGGAGATCCACAGCCTCAATTGGCACTGCTTCCTCTGGCACTCGCAAGCACTTCTTCAATTGAGACACATGAAAAACATCGTGTATCCCGCTCAAGTTCTCAGGTAGCTCCAGCTGATAGGCAACTTCTCCCTTGCGCGTCAAAATCTTGAATGGCCCCACATATCTTGGTGCTAACTTTCCCTTCATCTGAAAACGCTTAACTCCTTTGAAAGGTGTGATCCTGAGATACACATAATCATTGGGCTCAAAACTTAAATCTCTTCGGCGAGTATCAGCATAACTCTTTTGCCTGGCTTGAGCTGCTTTCAGCCTCTCTTGAATCAAGCGCACTTTTTCTTCAGCTTCTTGCAAACACTCTGGCCCAAATATCTGCCTTTCTCCTGTCTCCTTCCAATTGAGAGGGGTCCTACACTTCCGACCATACAAAGCCTCAAACGGTGACATCTGCAAACTGGCCTGGTAACTGTTGTTGTAGGAAAATTCTGCAAAAGGTAGGCAATTGTCCCACTTAGCTCCGTGATCCAAAACACATGCTCTCAGCATATCCTCTAGGATTTGATTTACACGCTCTGTCTGACCATCGGTCTGTGGGTGATAGGCTGTGCTGAAATTCAGATGAGTACCCATCGCTTCGTGGAAACTACTCCAAAATCGAGAGGTGAACTGCGATCCACGATCTGACACTATTCTCTTAGGTACTCCATGGAGACTCACAATTCTGGACATATACAATTCTGCCAACTTATCTCCAGAATATGTGGTTTTGACTGGAAGGAAATGGGCTACCTTGGTCAATCGATCCACAATTACCCATATCGAGTCGTAACCTTCCTTGGTCTTGGGTAGACCTGTGATGAAATCCATGCCCACATCTTCCCACTTCCACTCGGGAATTTTCAACGGTTGCAACAATCCTGCGGGTCTTTGATGCTCTGCTTTCACTCGCTGGCAAACATCACATAGTGCTACATACTCTGCTATTTCTCGCTTCATACCTGGCCACCAGTACTTATCCTTGATGTCCTGATACATCTTGGTACTGCCTGGATGAATTGAATATAATGACTCGTGTGCCTCTTTAAGCAACAATTGCTTTAACTCTTCCTTATTGGGTACGCACAATCGCTTCTTGTACCATATGATACCCTGATCATCCTCCACAAAACCTGTCGCTTTTCCTTCCTTCAATCCAACCTTGATCCGCTGGATATTTTCATCCTCCGGTTGCGCTTGACGAATCTGACTATCCAAGGTCGGCTGCAAGTCCAAAGCGGCCAACATCCCTTCTTCAACCAACTCCAAACTGAGCTTTTGGAATTCCTCGTGCAATGCTGGTTGACTCTCCTTGACCATAATTGTGTTGCAATATACCTTCCTGCTCAACGCATCTGCCACTACGTTGGCTTTTCCTGGGTGATAGTGGATTCCAATGTCATAGTCCTTTATCAACTCCAACCATCTTCTTTGTCTTAGGTTAAGGTCTGATTGGGTGAAGATATACTTCAAGCTCTTATGATCCGTGTAGATCTCACATCTGTTACCCATCAGGTAGTGTCGCCATATTTTCAGGGCATGCACAACTGCTGCTAACTCCAAATCGTGCGTAGGGTAGTTCTCCTCATGTGGCCTCAACTGACGCGATGCATAAGCTACCACTCTTTTGTCTTGCATCAATACGCACCCTAAACCTTTGCGGGAGGCATCACAATAAATCTCAAAATCTTTCTTGATATCTGGCAAAATTAGGACTGGCGCTGTTGTCAGACTTTCCTTTAGCTTCCGAAAACTCTTCTCGCATTCTGGCGTCCATTCAAACTTCTTTTCTTTCTTTAATAGCTGGGTAAGGGGTCGGGCTACACTGGAGAATCCTTCAATGAATCTTCGATAGTAACCTGCCATTCCTAGGAAGCTTCTGACCTGGGTCACTGACGTGGGTGCCTTCCAGGTGAGCACATCTTGTACTTTCCCTGAGTCAACGGACACTCCCTCTGCTGTCAACACATGACCCAAAAAGGCAACTTCCTTCATCCAAAATTCACACTTGCTGAACTTAGCATACAACTTGTGCTCCCGCAATCTTTGCAATACCAACCTCAAATGCTCCTCATGCTCCTCCTCATTCTTGGAGTAGATCAGAATGTCATCAATGAACACAACGACAAACTTGTCCAAGTAATCCATGAACACCTTGTTCATCAGGTACATAAAGTAGGCTGGGGCATTGGTTAAGCCAAAGGACATCACGGTGAACTCATACAATCCATAACGAGTTGAGAAGGCTGTCTTGGGTATGTCCTCCGGTCGAAACCTCATTTGGTGATACCCCGATCTCAAATCAATCTTGGAGAACACTCCAGCTCCCTTTAATTGATCAAACAGGTCATCAATTCTGGGCAACGGATACTTGTTCTTGATGGTAACTTCATTGAGAGCTCGATAATCCACACACATACGCTGGCTACCATCCTTTTTCTTGACGAACAATACTGGTGCTCCCCACGGAGAGGTACTAGGCCTAACATAGCCTTTATCCAACAACTCTTGTATCTGCTTCTTCAATTCTGCTAACTCATTGGCGGGCATCCGGTAAGGTCTCTTGGAAATTGGCGAGGTGCCTGGTGCTAACTCAATTGCGAACTCCACTTCTCTTTTTGGTGGCATCCCAGGGAGGTCATCAGGAAAAACATCCGGATACTCTCTGGCAACTGGCACTTCACTTAGGGCAATCCCTTTACTTTGGCACACCATCACTTTTTCTGGCTGCTTCATGTTGGCTTCAAATCTTACTTTGCTTCCATCGGGACCGTCCAAGGTGACTGCTCGGCTTCCACACTCCAACACTGCTTGGTGCTTCTTGAGCCAATCCATACCCAAAATTACGTCCAAAGACTGGATATTCAGCACAACCAAATCTGCGGAGAACTCTACTCCTTGGATGGCTATCCTAACTTTGGGGCATCCTAGGTTTGTACTCATCTCAGAGCCTGGGGATTGAACCAATAAAATGGAACCAAGTGCAACGACTTCCAACTTATGCTTTAGAGCAAAACTCCGAGAAACAAACGAATGCGAAGCTCCAGAATCAAACAAAACTGTGGCAGGTACTGAATTTACTGGGAACTTACCGATCACCACATCTGGCGCTGCTTGAGCCTCCTCCATGGTGACGTGGTTCACCTGGCCACGCATCACGGTCTGCGATCCTTTGTTGGGTTGATTTGATCCTTGAGGTGCTCCGCGTCCTGACCCTGCTGCAGGGGTACGGTCTGGTGTGGCTCCCAAGTTGAAGCGAACTGGTGTCAATGCTGCATTCTGCGGGCATTTGTTGGCATAATGTCCCGTCTCATTGCATTTGAAACAAGTGACTGCTGACATGGGCTTGGTAATCCTCTGCTGTTGGCTTCCCACTGGATTTGGTTTTGGCGCTGAAGAAAACTGACGGGGAGCTGGTGCAGGAGTTTTGAATCCCGACTGCTGAGGAACTCGAGCTGGCTGAAAATTACCGAAGCGGGCTCTCTGAGCTTGGTGCATCTGTGATCCTTGCTGCATCATTCTTCTCTTGCGAGATTCTTCCAACTCGCGACGACTTTCCTCAATGAGCATTGCTTTGTCCACCATGTTTTGGAAACTGGCATAATCATGTCCCACTACCTGAACTTTCAATCCTGGGTTCAATCCTTTCTTGAACCTCTTCTGGCGAGCATCATCTGTGGCAACATCTTCTGGAGCGTAACGGGCCAATTGAGTGAACTTGTTAAGATATTCACTCACGGACATGTTCTTCTGCTGCAACTCCCGAAATTCTTCCTTCTTCATTTCGATCACCCCATCCAGGATATGGGCATGACGAAAAGCTTCTGCGAACTCAGCCCAGGTGATACTCTCTGGATCCTCATGAGCGGCACAATAATTTTCCCACCACTCGGCTGCAGCACCCTCAAGCTGATGGGCTGCATACAACACCTTCTCGCGATCTGTACACTGGGCAAGGTTAAGCTTCTTTTCCACTGAACGCATCCAGTCATCGGCTTCTAGTGGCTCAGAAGACCGTGAATAGGTAGGAGGCCTTGTCCTCATAAATTCTGCAAACTTGGACTGCTGGCGAACTGGTGGAGGCATGGCCATGTCTTGATTCTGTCGATTCATCATGGCGTTCATGTTCTGCATCATGGTGTTCATCAACTGGGTCTGGGCTGCCATGAACTGACTCAAGGTTGGATCCAGTCCAGCTGGGTTTGCATGCTGCTCCGGAGTTGCCTGACTGCCCTCAGGATCCTGACTCATCTGACCACGTCCTGCGGAGCTCCGGGTATCAACCATCTGAAAGGAAAGATCACTTGCTTGAGAACTGGCTTCACAGGGCTTACCAGGTAAGAGGGAAAAGCAAAGATAAGTGGTAAGTTCGTCTAAGGGGGATATCTTAATGGTAAATCCTAAACTAAACAATCACTTAGCCGAAAAGCTAACAAAAGGACAAATAAATCACTTCAATAAAAGATTTGGTATGACTGCAACATATTGCTTTTGAGGGCAAAACTGCAGCTCACATCACACTCAATGCAAACAAAAACCACTTCCTAACCGATGCTATCCTATGCTACGGTCTACTCTTCCGGTTCCCACTCAGGTCCGGCGAGGTACGGTGTGCGTTCTTCTTCTTCTTCTGCATCACTGTAGAACGTCCATCGGTTGCGGAACTGCATTGTAGGCGCTGCTGCTGGAATGACGAGTCGAAGGTACTCTCGGCGATCATCTGCCATGCGTTGCCTTTCCTCCGGGCTGGGCGGCGTAGGGGAAGGCGAGGGTGTTGGCGTCCGCGGAGTGTACTCCTCAGGTTCATACTTCCTCTTGTATTCCTGGATGAACTTGGTCATACTGATCTTGTACCGTCGACAGAGTTGAGCAACGGCCTTGCGTGCAGCTGCTTGCGGATTTGAACCTTTGAAGCTGTGGTGTACGACGTGTCCTCCAAGCTTGGTAGTGAAGTACAACCGTGTGAAATGGTATCCTCTTACTTCATCATCCATGGAACTGTAAATTGGTGTTCTTTTGAAACCAAGACTTCTTAGCAGCACTCGAAGAACTCTCCTCCATCCTCCTGACCTGCTATAGTTGCTTTGCGACATCTACAGCACGGCACAAGACAAGAGTCAGTTTAAAAACTTTCATTTTCGCAGAAATTTTAAGGTGAGAGGCAAGAGTCCCTAAGAATAAGGTAAGAGAGTAAAGAATTTTGCTAAATCTCAGGTTTGGTTGTTTTGTCTTTAGAAAATAGGTTTTTGAATTTTTGAGACAACGACTAACTGACTAGGGTTTCGTCCTACAGTCGATATGGCTCTGATACCATCTCTGTCGAGACCCGAATATACAAATCCGGACTCTACTGTGTATTCTGCACTAGTCCAGGATCACGCTAGTGCACACAGCGCAAACAAAGACAAATATCATCCACATCACGATATTCTAAAGGAAATCCAAATTATATTAATAACCAACAGAGTACGACCTTATGGCCAAGCTTACAATTATTAGCCTGAAGGGCTTGAAAGAAACTAGCAGCGGAAATCCAAAATTAAGCGTAGTAGCCACTCGACATGCCACAGGCAATCGACTGGGGAGCGAAGTCCTAATCCGTGAAGTCCTCGTAATAGCCTCCTTCTAGCAGCTCCTGCTGATCTGGTCCCTCCTCCTCAACTGAGCAACATGGGCATAAAGCCGTGAGTACTTTGGTACTCAGCAAGTCGTTTATAACAAAAGAATGCAATATAGTATGCAAGGCTTAACAATGGATGGCTGAAAGGTTAGTTTTGCACAAAGCGACAATTTAGAGTAAATATGATAAATAGATTGAAAAGCAAATTTAACAACAGACACTAAGTAATTAAATCAATGGAATTGAGTATAACCACAAGTGAACTAACCATTCACTTCCCATCTCCAACCAACCCAAAATTTCATAAAGACTCTACCCCTCGTGTGAAATCACCGAGCATTGTCCATGACCGAGGACACGGCTATTCGAATAGTTTTACACTCTGCAGAGGTTGCACAACTGTACCCACACGATGTGATTAGCCTCAGCTTAAGGAAATCACAACAAGGCTTTTACAATGATCCATCTCCACCCGATCCCACTCGCTAAGGATTCGCCGTCGAGTAGGGTAACCCCCTAGTCGATAATTGCCCCCTCTTGCGCCACACAACATCAGTAGTAAAACCAAAGTGGAGACTTCACAAATTATTATGCCAGGTCTATCCCATACTAGACATGTGGTTTGCACGATTAAGCTCAGATCAATGTCGCACAAAGTTAAGTCCTTAACAGTTACCCAGGCGAAGCATCCACATCCCAATGTGCATCCAGCACCCCCTTTACTGCACGATCATTCGCCCAAGTGAAAGCCAAGTTTGTATAACCAATGCCCATGACACTACCCATGTCATGACACACAAATTTTATAACTGTGGCTAACCACCACGTTCAAGTAAATCATTAAGTCAGGATTAATTATCCACATGTGATGACAGACCCAACATACTAATATTAAGCATGGCTAAGCAATTAGACACAACCCCATGTGACAGTTATTATTTTATCACTAAATAATTCCCAATCCTAAGGTGTCAATGGATTCATGGTAGTCAAATTATCATGGAGGGATTTAATCAATTAGGAGTATAACTACCAATACAAGGTTTATTAACAAATAGCCATGCATGATAATTTGAAACAAAATAATACATAATAGATTGAAATCTGGGTTCAACATGATCAAAGAATACGACTTGCCTTGGCCTTGCTCAGATGAGGGCTCTTGGTCTTCAAATCCAACTTCCGCTCCCTCGAACACGCGATCTAACGAGAGAGAAAACGAGACGAAAAGAGAAAATAAATTCAAATAAAATTCAAATGAACTCCAAAAACTTTCAAACCTGAACCAAAAGGTAGAGCTCAATTTTAGATGAATTTAGAAAAAAGAACGGGGTCAATCGGAGCTAGGACGAGGGAGAACGGGCTCTTGGAAAATTGGATTTTCTGAAAATCGGGGAAATTGGAAAAGTGCACTGTGCTGTGGACCGGGCGCACGGGAGGCTGAGTCTACGGTGAACCCGGCGCACGAAACAGTGCGGGGCGGCGGCTGCTGACGCGGGCGGCGGGCGCTGACACGGCGCTGACGGGGCAGACACGCAAGCGTTAGGGCTGACGTGGCCCGGCTTGCGTGGCAGCTCGGGAGCACGGCGGCGGGGCGATCGGACGGCTGTGGTGCGGCCGCGTGGACGCATCCGGGCCGTCGGCCCAGATCGGCTCACGGGTCTACGGCTCGGGCTGACGGGCGGGACCCACATGGCAGCGGCACGGCTCACATGGACCGGGCGCACGGGAAGGCGAAGGGACGCGGGGCGCGGGCGTCAGCGCTGACGTGCGCGTGCACGGGGCGCGAGGCGGCGCGGCGCGGGCGCGTCCGCTGGCGGCGCGGGCGGCGGGGTCTGCGGCGGCGGCTGGCCGGCGACGGGGTGACGGCGGCGACTGGCCGGCGGCGACCGAGGTGGCGGGGACGACGACGGCGGCGGGGCTCACCGGCGGTGGCGAACGGCAGACGGGCGGCGGCGAAGCTCCTGGCGACGACGGCCGGCGCAAAAGACGACGAGGGCGACGGCGCTGGCGGCGGGCTCCGGCGAAGGGCGGCGGCGAGAGCGGCGGCTCGGAATGCGGAAGCCGAGGGGGCGGCCGGCTTTTATACACGGACCCCGAGGTGTCCGCGACGGGGACGGCGGCGGCGGCGAGAGTCCGGCTCGGAGACGGGGAAGACGAGTCCGGGTCGGGGACGACCTGACAGGTGGGCCCCACCTGTCGGTGGCGCGGGTGAGCAGGCGGCCGGGATCGCGTGCGGGCGCGGGCAGATGGCCGAGATGGGCGACGCGTGGCGCGCATCGAGCGGAGGGAGGCGGGTGCGGCCTGCTGGGCTGGGCCGGCTGGTGGGTTTCGGCCCACTGGCCGGTTGGGGATTTTTGGGGATTTTCTTTTTTTTATAAATTCATTTAAATCATTTTGAGCTCTAGAAAATAGCAAATAAATCCAGAAAAATCCAGAAAAATTCCAATAAATTCCTTGAGACACAAGGAACTCAAATAAAATAACTTTGGCAAATGTTCATGTTCAGATTATTCATATTAAATCCTTTTAATTCATAAAATTCCATTTAAGCTTTAATTAATTTCAGAAAAAATTCAAATGGTGAATTTTATTTTAAAAGCTTCAAAAAATGCTCTGAAATTCAGGATGTTACAATGCCTTCTCTTGCACGTTGATTGCATGAAGTTATCTAGCTCATTAAATGAGGATGCCTTCTCGGTTTTTGATTTACTTAGTCCTCTTCTAGTTCTTTCGTTTCAACAGATGTTGATTCTCTTTTTTGGGAAGCAGGATTACTTCGGCTAAGCCTTTTGTAAGCTGCAGTTTTTATTCTCTATTTTATGTGCTTCTTTTCGGCCAGCAGATTGCAGTTTGGATGATCTTTGATTTCTCGGCAGCTTAGCTATTTTTTGTGTTGTAATCTTTCTCGGGTAGTCCTCTCAATCAAGCTTGACTCTTTTGGCTGGTGCTTTTTCGGCAGGGTAGTGGGTTGTCTCTCGGCAGTGAAGGTTCTTTTGCCTTTCAGTTTCTCTTTTCAATAGTCAGTAAGGTGCTTTAAATGGCAGCAGGACTGTACGATTTTTGTTGGCCATTTCAATCAGTTTTCGGCTGAAATTTCAGAGTGTGATTTCTTTGCTTTCCAGAAGATTTCAAGTGGGCAATCATCCTCTTGGTTGAGCTGATTTTAGAGGAGCCATTTCCTACTGATTTGTGTGTCTCTCTGCTTAAGTAAATCTTTGCGAGTATGCTTATTCATAGCTCTGTAGCTATTGGAGAGAAGCGCATTTAGAGGGTACTTGTTGGGGGGAAAATTTTAAAGAGATCGACATTCACCCCCCCTCTGTCGCCATTTCGGTCCTACACATAAAGATGATGCACGACAAAGAGATGGCTCACGGCTTGCCTAAGATCAATCACCAAACTCAGCTTTGTGAGAGTTGTGTGGTGACAAAGCACACAAGAAGTCCATTCCTAGCTCAAGCATAATTCAAAGCAGAGAAGTCACTCCAATTGATCCATGCTGATTTGTGCGGCCCTATCTCTCCACAAACACCAGCAGAAAATTGGTATTTTTTTCTTGTTGGTTGATGATTTCAGCCGAGTAATGTGGGTATAGATGTTGAAGACCAAAGGAGAAGCATATGCCTCATTTAGGAAGTTCAAGGCACTGACTGAGAAAGCATCTGAGCACAAAATCAAGGTTCTCAGTTCAGACCATGGGGGGAGTCCCTCTCATGGCTATTCACAAGTTTTGTGAAGACGAAGGCATTGAGCACCACTTTACAACACGTTGCACTCCACAGCAAAATGGCATCATGGAATGAAGGAATTGCACCATGGTGGCTATGGCAAGGAGCCTATTGTACACCATGGGACTGCCACCAGAGCTGTGGCAGGAAGCAGTGTGTCACGCAATTTACTTGTTAAATCGAGTGCTAACTAAAGCTCAGAATGGAATCAGACCATTTGAGGCTTGGTTGGGGAGGAAACCGCACTTAGGACACTTGCGAGTGTTCAGTTGCGTGGCATATGCAAAAGTCCCGAGTGGACAGCTGAAGAAACTTGATAATCGTAGCAGGAAACTTGTGTTCCTTGGCAATGAACCTGGCAGCAAAGCATGTCATTTTTATGATCCTCAATGTGGTAAGGTGGTTGTAAGTAGAGACATGGTTTTTGATGAAGACAAGAGATGGCCCTGGGAATCATAGACCATGGAAGAAACTCAAGGAGGAACATTCACGGTGGAGGAGGTGCAGACCCAAGAAGCCCAGGACCCATCGAATTTGCAGGCACCACAATCGCCCATGCCGAGCCAAGAACCATTGACACCCAGGTTGAGCGGGACACCACCAATGCTCGTGTATCTCTAGGCATCACCGCCCACTTTGTCGTCAGGACAAGGAACACCAATGTCAGCTTCATCCTCATCGGTAGCTACTCCTAACTCATCAACATCTAGTGAAGATTGGCCAAGAACATATAGATCATTGCAAGAGATATATGTGGAAACCAAAGAGGTTGAGGGCCACCAGGACTTGTACCTTCTCAGCGTAGAGGAGCCAACCTCATACAATGAAGCAGCCCATGATCACAGATATAGGAGAGCCATGGAACAAGAAATAGAGGCCGTTGAGAAGAATAAAACACGGCTAATAACCGAGCTACCTTCCGAACACAAGGCAATTGGTCTCAAATGGATATTCAAATTGAAGAAAGATTGTGAAGGGAATGTCATCAAGCATAAGGCAAGAATTATGGCAAAGGGCTATGTACAACAACAAGGAATTGATTTTGAGGAGGTCTTTACCCCAGTAGCATGACTTGAAATCGTGCGTATGATTCTTGCACTTGCAGCTCAGCATGGTTGGGAGGTCCATCATCTTGATGTTAAATAAGCTTTTCTCAACGGGGATCTCCAAGAAGAGGTATATGTTCATCAACCTGAAGGGTTTGTGAAGAAAGATCAAGAGCATCTCGTGTACAGATTGTCCAAGGCTCTCTATGGCCTTTGTCAAGCCCCAAGAGTTTGGAATTTTTGGTTGGACAGATGTCTAAAGAACCTAGGTTTCAACCGTTGCAATTAGGAACCGGCAATCTACACAAGGCATAAAGATTTAGGTAATCGGATTATTGGAGTGTATGTTGATGATCTAATTGTGGCAGGCATAAGCAAACTTGAGATTGCTCGATTCAACAATCAGATGAAGAAGGAATTTGATATTAGTGACTTGGGACTCCTTACCTATTACCTTGGAATTGATTTAAAGCAAGGTGGAGGATCCATTGCCATCAAGCAGGCAGCTTATGCTAAGAAGATCCTCCAAAAGGCAAACATGGCAGATTGCAGTCCCACTCAATATCCCATGGAGACAAAGTTGCAAATTTGGAAGGTTGAAACTGGAACAATGGTGAATGCTACCGAATATAGAAGCATCATTAGAAGCTTGAGGTATCTCACTCACACTCATCCCGATCTTGCATATTCCGTTGGAGTTGTAAGTAGGTTCATGAAAAGCCTATAGTTCTACATATGCAAGCAGTCAAGCAAATTTAACCATATGTGCAAGGCATAGTACACTTTGACCTCATATATGCTAGGATGAGAGAAGAGAAGGTGGTAGGCTACTTAGACAGATAGCAATCTGGCTGGTGATTTGGATGATAGAAAGACTACAAGTGGAATGGCATACTACTTGAATGGCAATCTGATCGCATGGGCATCACAAAAGCAAAAAAACAATAGCTCCTTTCTAGTTCCGAAGTTGAATTCATGGAGGCAACAATAGTAGCAAGTCAAGGGATATGGCTATGGAATCTTCTAGAAGAGTTGGTTCATCATCGTCCGAAACCGGTCACCACACTTGTTGATAACAAGTCCGCAATATCACCGATGAAGAATTCAGTTTTCCATGGGAGAAGTAAGCACATAGACATCCGTTTTCATTTCATTCGTGAATGTGTCGAAAATGTGTTAATCGTTGTGAGTCATGTGTGTTCTGAGGAGCAGTGTGCGGTATATTGACCTAGGCACTTCCGAGGGTGAAATTTGGTGAAATTCATGAAGTACTCGGCGTCAAAAAGCTGGAGTTCTGAAGTCTAGATTAAAGGGGATGAAGGTAGTAAACTAGACTTAGTCATTTTACTTTGTGATAAGCCATAGGCAGCAGGTGCTGCACCGAGCCAAAGTGGACTATGTCAGGGTCAGACTCGGTCCATTAGAAGGAGTGGAGTACTTCATCATGGGCCTCATGGCATAATTTTAGGAGAAAGAATTGGGACTTAGTTAGCTGTTTAGTACTATATTCAGAACTTGATTATTTTTATCAGTAGTACCAACAATAACAGAACAGGGAGTATCTCTGAATATTGTGTCCATTCAATTTTCCTTTCCCCTGTTGTCGATCGCACTGTTGCTCATCCAACACATTCAGAGAAGTGAGACGGAGAGCAGTCCACCGACAGTTTTCAGAGGAAAATAGAGAGCGATACTGAAGAAACCCAACAGGAGGTGCAAGAATGGCTACAGGGCTCCAAGGCCGCGGCTGGCTATCTTGTCGTACCTCACCGTTGGTTGCTTCGCCACGCATTCGGGTGGAACTCGCTGTTGGAGTCCATCGCGCACGGTGTGCTGGTGATGACTTGGTCGTACTTTGCCGACCAATTCTTGAACGAGCGATTGGCCGTGGACGTGCTAGGAGTGGGTGTGCCGATCGGTGTGATGATGCCCGTGATGATTTTGAACGACGAAGCCATGTCGGTGTTGGACAACAAAGCCATGATCGTGCAGGTTGTGTTGGTGCTCATGGACGGAGGTGAGGAGGCAGAGGAGCGGAGGAGAAAGGCAAAGGAGTACGGTGAGAGAGCTCGCGGAGCCATGGAGAAAGGAGGCTCCTCAGATGAAAACCTGACAAAACCGATAGAAAGCTTCAAGCACAGTGGAGGCAAAAGACATTGGATCAATGTGGTGTAGGCAGATTCTTCACTACATGCACTCGTGAAGTTTTCTCAAGGATTCGTCAATGCAAGTGTTTGGCTTGATGTATAATGTTCATGTGAATTTAGCGTGATAGCTCTTGCTTTGCTTCTTCTTTTCGTTTCTTGCTTGGCGAGGAACATTTTGAAAAACAGACAAGATTTGCACCGAAGCGCACGTCTTTCATACATCCCCTACTTTCTTCTTCTCTCTGTTCAACATCAACTTCAATCTTCTCTTTCTTCAACAACAACAAAAGTTCTTTTCCGCTTTTGATTCTATTTCCATGCTTGTGGTGCATATTGTTAGAATAGGACTTTCTCCTTGTATTTCCTTATATGTTTTTGTCTTTTCTTATATATATGGTATATTTTCTTAAAATATTGCCTTGTATTCCCTATATATACTGCCTATTATGCCTTACGAACATACACATAACATTCATAATGTGGTATCAGAGCTAGTGCACTAACCTAACTCCTTCCGTTGCTATCATGTCGTCCGTCGTCGCTGCCCAGGACGATGCCGCCTCGGTTGCCCTCCACAGATTGCCCAGGCCGCCGACGAGGTCTTCCATGTGCCGGCCTTCCTCGCCTCCAACATCAATGTCAGCCTCACCAAGGTCGTTCGCATCAATCCGCACATTGCTCAGGCTGACACCACCATCACCGCAGGGAGCCACCGCCATCGCGGTTAGGGAGACGCCTCTGTCGTCGTAGGCCAACACGATACCGAGACCGTTGCAAAGACTTCTTCATGAATTGGTTTATTATTAAGTAGCATGGGTTCAAGAAAAAAAACAAAAAAGTCAAAATAAAAAAAATAAAAAAGTAGATCTAACCACTACGCCATTCAGCGCCACCTACCGATGGCTTTTGTTCCATTAGCTGCAATCTCATTCTGGGAAACAAAGCTCCATGGGACAAACTACAGGCTGTAGTCTTCACTCATAGAGATTACGCTCGATGGTCACCGCCTCTGGGCACATATCGCTGGTGACCTTCTCCGCCGCCGGTGTCTATCTCCGCCCTTGTTTTCTCACCAACTTATTGTAAGAACTTTGGGCACAACTACAGAATTGTGTGGTACGATAAAAACGGAACAAGACGTGTGGGGGTGGACGATTCAAGGGGCTTGGGAGGCCTTTCCTTGATGGGAGGATAGTCCAGCACATCAAGATCTTCTTAGCAAGGTGACTCTACTCAACAGCTCTGTCAAACTCTACTTCAGCAGCTTTCTCATAGCTCAACAGGTTTTGCTAGTTTAGCTCAGACGTCTCCTCAAGGTATCTCGTAGTTTCTAGATTCTGGTGCCTCTTTCCACATGAAATTGGACTCCATATCTCTCACTTCCGTAGGACCTCATGTTTTTCTTATCTATGTTCAGACAGCTAATGGTACTCCTCTGTCTGTCACTTGTTAATGCACTCTTTTGTCCACTGACTTTTTGTTTCAGTTGTTTCCCTTATTCCCAACTTAGCATACAACTTCTCTCAGTGGTTCAGCTCATCGATCTCAGCTGCGGGGTTGGTTTTGACACACACCTATTTCATCTAGAATCGACAGACAGAGACGGCTCTTGGGATTGGCTGGCGTCATAGGGATCATCATGGTCTCTACATTCTTGACCGCCTCCACTTTTCGTCTACTTCAGTTGCTCTAATCAAACCTACATTTACCTCCACCACCACTACTGCCACCACCTCTGGAGTTTTTGCACAATGGCATCATCGTTTAGGTCACTTGTGTGGGCTCCATCTTTCTTCATTAGTTAGTTAGAGTGTTCTTGGATATGTTACTGTTGACACGTCTATGTTTTGTTAGGGTTGTACACTACAACTTCATCATCATTCTAGTAAATTATTGTCCTTTCGTTCTTTTGATTTAGTTCATTTAGATGTATAGGGACATGTGGCTATTATCTCTAAGGACGGGTATAAATTCTATGTGATTTTCATTGATAATTATTCCCGCTTTATATGGATTTTCTTTATGTATAATCGTGACCAGTTCTTGCTATCTATTGTAGTTTTGCAACAATGGTTTCATATTCAATTTGAGTCCTCTGTTTATACTTTTCACTGTGATTCTCGACTTTTCTTCTATCGAGAATCGGCTCCTTGTCCTATTTCCACCGGTAAGACGATCTTATGATTGTCTCTTGCTGACTCTTCACCTATTTCTTCAGTATCAGAGCCTTCCTTTGGTCTGTCTCCAATGGTTTCTTCTGTACCCCCGCCTCCTGTACTATCTCCTACAGTACCACCATTTCGTTTGTCTGGGGTTCACTACTTAAGGCGTCCCCATCCTTCACTAGGCTCCTCTTTTGGTATCTTGCCGACACCGACGTCTGATCTTTTTGATGATGCCCCTCATTACATTCTTTGTGATCGGACATCCCTTCAGCCTCCTGATCGTCTTGGTTTTGCTTCGACGACTCACGCTTTCTATCACTGAGCTTAGATCTTATCGTGAGGCTACTCCTCATTATGAGTGGCAGCTCGCTATGACAGAAGAGCTTGATACTCTTTGACGTACGGAGACTTGGCACATTATACCGACTATCTGTTATCTTGATCCATCTATCTGTTATCTTGTTCTAAGTGAGGTCATAACAGACTTACTTATATCACTTGACATACGTATATATACATACGGATATCACTCATCCCGTATTATATTTCGTATTTTTCCTCGGAGTTAGACTCAGACATGAAAAGTGCCGGATACTCATTTATCCCTTTCATATTTATTCTATAAAACTTTAATCGATCGATCGGACAGAAATTATCTACCCTATTTATACCCCTAATTCTATGCGTGTTGCGTATTTAATAGCACGTCATTCTCCAGAGATACCCAGGGTCCAGGGAAATAAGCTCCATCTCACCCGCTTGCCTTTTCCACTAATAAAGAAAGCGCAACATGCACGATTTGCTTGCGAAATAGATTGAGACTTGTATAATATTAAAATCATATTAGAACTTGACTCAATGTGTTCAACGGAGCTTTGAAGATTCAGCGAGTGCGTGTAACGACCGCCCTGATTTTCAGCATGCTTGCGTACATTTGTTTGACTTGTGCTCCATCCGGACAAACCAGACCGTCACACGCTGCATGTCTGTATGCACGTCAGATCTTGGGAGTTGTTTTCTGCTAATAATTTATGACCGCTCTTAAATAAAAAATTATGACGATTTCTTTTGCCAACGTATCAAATAGATTTATTTATATTTTGATTCGTTCCTATAAATATTAAAATCAAAAAATATAAATCACAGTAAAAAAATCCCATCCTCACCTCAAAGTTCTTCACGTTTTTCATTTCTTCTGTAAAGAACACACAACTATTAATTAAGATTGCACTATGTGATCCACCAGACGTACGATCGAAATCTAGTACATATATAAGATATTCAGTTGTCGTGTCCTGGGTACGAAAGAAAAGCACTATGCTGCCAAACCGAACGATCGGCTTGATCTAGGGACACCCTTTTACATGCTATTTACCTTGGAACATGTGTATTAATTATTATTATCATCATCATCGATTACTAGATATGTCCAACCATCAATGCTGAAAAAGAAAGAATTCGAATTTAGCCAAGAAAATACTAGCTTGTTTTGTCTAAAACCCGTCAGAAAACCTGACACAGCTTATGACTGTGATCGTTTTGGCTTCAGTTTTTAGCTTCCGACTTATTTTTCACTATTCATAAATTTCGTTTTTTTCTGAACTTTTGGTTTTTTGTTAAGCTTTTTTGCCGGTTCTTTTTTCCTCGTATTTGTTTATATTATACGTAATGTGCTAACATATTTTTTATATTTTTTAATTTCTTTTTCCCCGGTATGTTCTGAAACGGAGCCACCTTTGATAGGTCGGTGTAGAGTTTATGGTGTACGACTCTATCTATTAAGATTTAAATTTTAGCATCTATCTTTATGGATATGTACTCACATGTGGTGTGGGTATATGTATCTATCATGTAATTTGAAAAACAAATATTTTGAAACAGTAATATGCATTGATAGTAATATCCAATGATGATATGTATTAGATGTACCTTGTACTCATGGTGCACAGAAGCTTCTTGAAATATGAAGTACCTTGTTCAGAATATGCCTCTTAAGAACATTATTTTTGTTCACTTCTCTGACGAACAATATTGCTCACTCGTGTTTTATAATTTTTGCGGTGCAAATGGCCTTTCACCGTCCGCCGCATGGTCGCGTCGCGTTGTTCACCACATTTCCTGGAGAAGTGTGCTCGAACGAGTGTACAGTGCGTGTCTGGATGGCTGGATCAGATAAGCTCAATGAATGATAACTTGTATGTGTTTTCTCTGTGCGTCTTGGCTTTGCTCGTCAATTTCATGAGAGCAAGTACAATAGTATAGCTAACTAGTGGCTATAACACTTGTCCATTTCATCTATAGCCTTCAAAAAAATAGTTCATACAATAAGGTAGCTATTACAATAACTATTTGGCCCCATGTGTAAGAGAGTGAAATGCATATTTTTACGTGCTATAGCTAGCTGTAATTTAGTAGCCAGCTTCCTTCTCTTTCTTCATTTCTCTCTCTGCCACGTAAGATTTGGTTGATATTATATTTACTATAATCTGCTGACTAAGCCTTATTGTACTTGCTCTGAGGCGTCGTCTGGCACACTACCGTCTACCCTTAATTATTGACGGATACGCATGAGTCGGTGAAATCAAATCTCTTTCTTGTCGTGTTCTCCCCATTTGCTACTCTTTTTCGATAAGAGAAAGGCCCGATTTGATTGCGAAATGCATCAGGATTATTACTTGCAATGTTGAATGCATTGTAGTACCTATCTCAAAATTGATTTTAGACGGAGATTTTGGAGATCCATCCAGTGAGCGTGACTGGTGCTTGACTGCTTTTATTATTTGTTCAGAGTGCCTGCGTGCATATCTTGACTTGTGCTTCATGAGGCCAGAACTAAGCAGCCACACCTTGCATCATCAGATCTTGACAGATGAGTTTACAGTTCTTGTGTCTTGTCTTGTCATGCATGACCGGAGAAGCATAAAATAATCCACCAGCAGACGGTTGAAATCTAGCACACACACAGTTGTTTTCAGTTGTTAGCTCCTGTGAATGAAAAAGAAAAGAAGGGATATTTCTGGGTGACCATGGATCTGAGAATCGTTGCAAGAAGACCAGCACTAGCTTCTCCCCAAGGATCACCAGGTGTTCTGCAACGGATCATACAGGCAGAAAGTATGCACCGACTACAGCCATGCATCTTATGGCTGAAGCTTCTCTGCACCTGAAAGCATGAAAGCAGTTGGTAGGCAGACGGCATGAACCTGCATCTGCATTCCTGCCGAGATTACATTGGACCCCTTCGATGGTTGAATCTCACAGGGCGACAAAACTCGACATGCTTGACGGAATCTGTAACCTAGGAGTGAACAACATACAGAACCCTTCTTATATATACCGATGTTAGTATAATCCATGTTGCATCCGCGTTCCTGTTTTTGAGTTTGTTTAGGAGTCGGAGTCCGTTTTAAAGTTTGTTTTGAAGTGTTTGTTTGTTACCGGTTCGGTCTTTGTTTTTGCATATAAATAAAGAGCACCAGGTGTGGCAAATAGTGCAGCACAAGAATACATTGAGTCTTGTTCTGTTTCCAACCTGAACGTGAGAGCTCAGGAGCGTGAGCGCTCGTGATCTTCCTTTGCCATCAGTTGGTATCAGAGCAAGGCTACTCGATCCCTGCGCAATGTCGGCTCCAGTAAGCGATGGTGACCAGAGTCTGTCGTCGCGCCGTGGAGGCCGAGGGTGGCGCTTGGCCTCGCCAATCGTCCCTCGTCGTGGTCCCACTCGTGGCCGCAACATGGTGATCCAGAAGACAGTGCGGGAGGTTGGAGGCGCGCCCTATCCGATGCTCACGCGCGACAACTACACGGATTGGTCAATCGTAATGAAGGTGATGCTCCAAGCGAGGGGCTTGTGGGGACGCCGTCGAGTATGGCGACGCCGATCTGCAGGAGGATCGTGCGGCGCTCGAGGCGCTCCTCAAGGCGGTCCCGCAGAAGATGATTCGCGTGCTCGCCATCAAGCGATCGACCAAGAAAACATGGGATTATGTCATGTCCATGCGATTTGCTCCGATCACATCCGTAAGTCGAAGCTCCAGAAGCTGCGCACCAAGTTCGAGATGCTCGCGTTCAAGGAAGGCGAAGATCCTGAGGATTTCGCATTTCGGTTGAGCTGCTTGGTGGGCCAGTTTGCGGAGTATGACGAACCCGTCGACGAGCAAAAGGCTGTCGAAAAATACCTTCGCGTCATCCCACCCTAGTTTGGTTATGTCGTCTACTCCATAGAAACCATGCTCGATCTCTCCAAGTTGTCCATTGAGGAGGTCACCGGGCGTCTGAAAGGCACCGATGATCGTTGCATCCTGCAACCAGCGCCACCGACTGCTACCTCGGAGGCTAAACTCTTGCTGACTGAGGAGGAATGGATGGCTCGCCTTAAGGAGAAGAAGAGCGATGAGAGATCGTCGAGCAGATCTGGTGGTAGCGGCCGTCGCCGCGGCAAGGGTAACTAGCGCCGCGACATCGGACATGACGGGTGCGAACCAGGACGCGAGCGTAACATCAGAGACAAGTCTGCCATCGCTCTTAGCAAGAATCCAGTCCTCCATGACAGAAGCAAACACATCGACACCCGATTTCACTTCATCCGTGAGGCGGTCGATGGAGGAAAAATGGTTCTCGAGTTCACTGAAACCAGGCGGCAGCTCACGGACATCCTGACGAAGCCACTCGGCCGCGTTCGGTTCCTGGAGCTACGTGACAGTATCGGCGCAATCGGGATCAAGTGAAGGCAACAGGATTAGGGGGAGTCTGTTAGTATAATCCGTGTTGCATACGCGTTGCTGTTTTTGAGTTTATTTAGGAGTCGGAGTCCGTTTCAAAGTTTGTTTTGGAGTGTTTGTTTGCTACCAATTCGGTCTTTGTTTTTGCATATAAATAAAGAGCACCTGCAACACAAGAATACAACGTGAGAGCTCAGGAACGTGAGGGATTGTGATCTTTCTTTGCCAACAACCGAGACAAAGAATCTCTCCCTCTTCATTGGCACAAGAGCTAGCCTAGCGAGATCTAGTAATAAGTCGTACGTCAACAGTTGTAGCAGGCCCTGCAAAGACTGAAACCAGTGGCCCAAAATGAACCTTGCCAAAATGAACCAGTGGCCCATAGGGTCTGTTTGGTTACCTGCATGAGGGTGACTCGCACCAGTTCATGCAGGGGGATGGTGTTTGGTTGCCTGTATGGAGGAGAGAGCCTGCATGAGTAGATGCAAAAAATCAACTGGAGTCAGGCTGAGGAGAAACGTGGCTGAGGAGCTTCCCTCCTCAGCCTGGCCACGCTCATGCAGCTGCATGAGCACATGCAGGCAACCAAACTGGCCAGAGGTTGCTCTAAGAGCAAGTACAATAATGGTCTTATAGCCAAGCTAGTCAGCATTTTTGCTGATGTGGAGGAGAGAAGAGAGGAGAGAGAGGAGAGCTTGGCTCTCATGCAAGCAACAAGCTGCACACGGGAGCCTATGCAGTGGTGGGCCCAGATAATAAATGTATGTGAGGAGGAGTAGGAAAGAGAATGTGAGACTTGGTACCATATAATAATAAAAAAAACTTTTGTAGACAAATAGAAGACAAACTATTGTATAACTTGGCTCTTATAACTTGACTTATAGCCAAGCACTTGGCTCTATTATTGGACTTGCTCTAACAATGTGCTGCCTGCCTTTACACCCGGTCGGCCTGACGGTGACGGGGAGCAGCCTTCACTGCAGGGGTTAGACGGCGGGCGACGATAAAAATCGGCGTGGATTCATATGTTCCAACCGGTGGCTATAAATTGGTGTTTCCCTGTTCCTGCAAAAATCTAGGTAAATACATATGTTCCAACCGGTGGCTATAAATCGGAGTTTCCCTGTTCCTCCCCTTATCCCCTACCCCTAGCCGCTCCTTGCGCGCCACTCGTGACTACAGTGAGTACGTCCACAATGGCGCCAACCGAGCAGGCTCTTACAGCTGCTACGACAGCACAACCGCCGCTCCACTTCGTCGTGGTCCCTGTCTTGGCGCACGGCCACTATAACACCCCTATTTTTGGGAGCGTTATGAATTTCTCGCAATTGCCCAGGATAGTTCAATTGCGAGTTACATTCATCGAGTGCATAACATTGCCAACGCAAGCTTACAACAAAAGTCGACTTTATTACAATAACGGCATAAAGCCAAGTTTAACAGTAGGGCCCACGGCCTTCAGATATATTACACAAAAAGAAACACCACAAGCATTCTTGAGCATAGAACGACCCTAATCCCAAGCTTCTTCCAATTCGTAGAACACCACTTCTTCATCTTCGCCGGACTCCTCAAAGTTAACAGTTTCTGTTTATGTTTTTAAGCAAGTATGAGTACAACTTCCGTACTCAGCAAGTCACACGGAGCTTATCATTAACTATATGCATGGATTATCAAGTAAAGGGGACAACATGTTCTTTAATTGGGTAGATGCAGTTTTATTTAATAAAATTTGAAAAGCAACTCCATTAAGTAAATGGGTTTTCAAGCGTGATTAACATCCAACATTTCCAAACCATTCTCAATCCTACTTATGCTTTGCTATTGGAATCACCCATTAAACACAGCTTCATTAACCGGAAGCACGGCGTATTCGAATACCATTTATTTCACTCTGCAGAGTTGCCCTGCTTTACCCACAAGATCTCCTAACTCCCGCGACAGAGTTAAGAAAACAGGGTTGTTCACTGCTCAATTCTTTATATAGCCTCCACCCAGTAGGTCCTTGGCCTCCATAAACTCGGATGACCCCACGGATCACATCCAATTTATAGCAGTCCTACTGTTGTATGGTTAACCCTCTCTCATACAATCTCACCCTCGACTCCCTCAGCCAGTTGTAGAGGTTCAATTGAACTTGAGCAGTTACTAAACCAGGTGTGATAAAATTAACACTTGTGGTTGGGCGAATTCTATGTTCTTTACTCAGCATAAGGGTCTAGTCCTTATAGTTTTCACTGAGGCATCAATCATTCACAAACCCATATTCAGTACCTTCCCGTACTGCCACCATCCCACTCCCATGCCTCCACCCTAGCATAAGGTCTTCGGATCTCCATCTGTGATCCTCGCTTACCCTAGATCCGGTTTTTCTAAATCACTACGCAAATATCCAAAAGCCTTAACAGTATAAACATTTGGTGATTTCCTAACTACCAGGTTTATATTATGATTATATATTAAATATTACTAGGTTTGTCAACATGAATATGGCCATCAAATTTAAACGGGACTTTTCAAGTGGTAGGATACATCTATCATTTCATGTCATTCTAAACTAATTTCACATAAAATAATGACTCAAAATATTATAATGGAAATACTGCTACGTAAATACATAGATCAAGGCATGGTAGGTTCAATATGATCGAGGTATGTGCAACTTGCCTTGCGAGTCTACGATTTCCACAAGTTCAAATTCTTCGGAAGACGGGGCTTGAACTGGATCCTCTCCCTCCTGCTCCTGAGATAATCCGGCGTCGGAGGCTAGCGCAAATGCAATAAAAATAACATCAATTCCATGCCCCAAAAGTCGAGCTAGGAATAAAAAAAATAAAATAAAGAAATGAAATTCAAAAGAATGCAAACAAATTGAAATTTGGGCTTATAGGAAGGTCATATGTGGAAATGGGCTTTGGATATGGGTTATTGGGCTCGAGACGAATCTGGGGAGTATAAACATGTATTTTGGCTTTGGGTCGGGTTACTGTTCATCGGGTTCGAGTCAGGTGTGGCTGGCTCGGGCAAACGAGTTTGGCTCAACCCAATCAATCCGGCTCGGGTCGGGTGTGGACGGTGCGTCGGGCGCGGGCAAACGCGGTCGGGTGCGGGGCGGCTCGGTGCGGTACGACCGGATGGCGCGGACGGGCGCGGGCGCGTGGCGCAGCCAGGCGCGGGCGCGCGCGGGTGGACGCGGTCGGACGCGAGGGCGGGCGCGGGGCGGGTGCGTCGAGTGCGGGCGACGCGGTGCAGCCAGACGCGGGCGCGGGCGACTGGCTCGGTCGGACGCGGGGGAACGGGCTGTGCTCAGCCAGCTCGGGCGGGATCCAGTCGTCTTCAACCTCCCACCCGTGCGCGTGCAGCCGAACAGAGGAGAGAGGCGGCAGATGGCGGTGGCGGTGGAGTGAACTGCGACGGCCATGGAGGGTATGGACGGGGTCGGGAAGGTGAGGGGGTCCCATTTTGGGCGGTGTCCGGACCGTCGGAGGCGGCAATCGCCGGCGGTAAGCTCTCTCTCTCTTGCGGCTATTTCGGATATTAAAGGGCAACTAGGGTTTTATTGGGTGGTTTGGCCGCAGATTAAGCACTAGGGGAAATAGGGGAGACTCATGGAGGCGGCGGTTTGGGCTAGGGAAGACGGAGATGGGCTGGCCACGGTGAACGGGTAGCGGCGGCGGGGTGGTCACGGCGCCGGGGAAAAAGGGGCTTCGAGGGGCCATGGCGGCGGTTGGGATATGCTTCTAGGGCGTCGGTGGTGCTATAGGCGAGGTTAATTGAGAAATGATTGGCCGGAGTCGAGACATTGCTCTAGGGCTTGGAGTTTGGGGATTTTGCATTTACCGGCAATGGAGGTGGGTGGGGACGCTCTGGGGCGTCGGGTGGATGGTGGAGGACGATGTCCGCGGCTTGGGGCGCTTGGCCACTTAAATAGTGCGGCTAAGGCGGTTCGGGGCGAGATATTTCCCGGGCGGCAGTGGAGCGTGGCGGCCGGCGGCGTTGCCACCGTCTTTGGCCGGTGCAGGGGTGCCAGAGGGGAGCAGAGGGGAGGTGTAAAGATTGTTTGTCCGCGCGGAGAGGTGGCGGAGCTCACTTGGCGCGGTGCGGCGGTGGCGCGCGCGGATGGGGTGGGCGGCGGCAAAGGCTGCGGCGGCGGCAGGGCGGCGGGGTGGCGTGGCACGCCACGAGGCCAAGCAGGGGTGAGGTGGCGACTCCACCCAGCGGGAATAGCGGGGATTGACGCGGGCGCGGGGAGATCACGCAAGGCGCGTGAGCGGCGACGGCAACAGAGGGAAGCGGCGGCAAAAGAGGATGGCGGCGGTGGATTTTTGCCAGGTACAGTGACTTCACTCCCTCCTCTCCCATCTCAGCTAATGGCAGAGATTTTGATAATTAAGCATGGAGATTAGTGGGAAATAAGGTGAGGATTGGAGGAAACAAATCCAATTGCAAATTAAACTTCAAATTCAGATTTTGAAATTCTTCTCAAATTTCAGTTTTGTTTCAACCTACCCCCCTTAAAAAGGATCTCGACCTCGAGATCAACTCGGGCCAAGAAGTAGGTTGGGAAATTCTCGTTGTAAGTCTGACTCCTTCTCCCATGTTGCCTCATCCGCTGTATGATTTTGCCATTGGACTTTGTGAAATCTGATATTCTTATTTCTTAACTGCCTCTCTGTAGTTTCCAAGATCTGTATAGGTTCCTCTTCATATGACAGATCATCTTGCAGATCTATATCATCAACTGGTATCTGATCTGTTGGCTGACGAAGACATTTGCGTAACTGAGATATGTGAAATACATTGTGCACTCTGGCCAAGTTTGGTGTTAGTTGCAACTTATAAGCCACTTCTCCTATTCTCTTAATAATCTCGAATGGACCAATATATCTCGGGGCTAATTTCCCTTTAACTTGAAATCTTTTTACTGCTTTGAACGGTGTGACCTTGAGGTATACCCAATCTCCGACTTCAAAGCTTAAATCCTTTCGACGATTATCAGCATAACTCTTCTGTCGACTCTGGGCTATTCTCATTTTGTCACGGACAATTCTAACATGAGCTTCTGCATCTTGGGCGATTTGTGGCCCTAAGTACTGTCGTTCTCCAGTTTCAGTCCAGTTCAACGGTGTTCTACACTCTCTGCCATACAGAGCTTCAAATGGTGCCATTTTAATACTGGCCTGGTAACTGTTATTATAAGAGAATTCTGCAAACGGTAAACACATGTCCCAAGCTGCTCCATAGACCAATGCACATGCTCGAAGCATATCTTCTAAGATTTGATTCACTCTCTCTGTTTGTCCCCCGGTTTGCGGGTGATATGCAGTACTGAATGCTAAGTCTGTTCCCATGGCTTCATGCAGTTTCTCCCAAAATGTAGATGTGAATTGTGCTCCTCTATCAGATACTATTCTCTTTGGAACTCCATGTAATACTACTATTCTTGTTAGGTATAGCTCTGCCAGCTTGTTCTTACCATAGGTTTGCTTGATCGGTATGAAATGTGCCACTTTGGTTAATCGATCCACGATTACCCAAATAGCATCATATCCGTCTCGACTTTTTGGGAACCCTGTAATAAAGTCCATACCGATGTCGTCCCACTTCCATTCTGGGACAGGAAGAGGATTTAACAACCCTGAGGGTTTCCGATGATCTATCTTTATCTTCTGACAGGTATCACAACGTGCAATATATTCTACTATCTCTCTCTTCATATTACTCCACCAAAACCTCTTTTTCAGGTCTTGAAACATCTTCGTACCCCCTGGATGAATAGAAAGTTGAGATGAATGTGCTTCTCGTAGAATCAAGTCTTTCAGGTCCTTGTCATTAGGTATGCAATAACGATCTTTGAATTTTAAGATCCCTTGATCATCTTTAACAAATTCGGTCGAGTTTGTTTCTTTACTTTTCTCTATGAGCTGCTGTATTTCTTCATCTTTTTCTTGTGCTGATTTGATTTGATCTGTTAAGGTCTGCTGAATTTCCAATGCTGCTATCTGGCCTTGTTCAACAACACTTAAATTCATTCGTTGCATTTCCTCATGTAACGGGGTAGAACACTCCATAATTGAGGCTATATTATGGTATTTCTTCCGGCTTAGCGCATCTGCAACTACATTTGCCTTCCCAGGGTGATACTGGAGATCCAGATCATAATCTTTGATTAACTCCAACCATCTTCGTTGTCGAAGGTTTAAATCTGGCTGAGTGAATATATATTTCAAACTCTTGTGGTCAGAAAAGACTTCACATCGATTTCCCAATAGATAGTGTCTCCATATTTTTAACGCATGTACTACTGCTGCCAATTCCAAGTCATGCGTTGGATAATTCATCTCGTGTGGCCGTAGCTGTCTTGAAGCATACGCCACTACTTTCCCTTCTTGCATTAATACACAGCCTAGTCCTTGTTTTGAGGCATCACAATAGATTTGAAATTCTTTCTCAGGGTTAGGAAGTATAAGCACTGGGGCTGAGGTTAATTTCGTTTTCAACTCCTGAAAACTCTCTTCGCACTTACTTGTCCATGTAAACGGACTATCTTTCTTAAGTAGCTGGGTGAGGGGTCTTGTTATCTTTGAAAATCCTTCAATGAAACGACGATAATATCCAGCCAAACCAAGGAAACTTCGGACTTCTGTTACAGTGGTTGGCTGTTTCCATTCCAATACTGCTTTCACTTTCTCAGGGTCTACTTTTACTCCTTCTTCTGTGATAATGTGTCCGAGAAAAGCTACTTCTTTCATCCAGAATTCACATTTAGAGAACTTGGCGTATAACTGATGTTCTCTTAGCTTACTCAAAGCAATATGCAGATGTTGTCGATGTTCTTCTTCTGTCTTGGAATATATTAATATGTCATCAATGAATACTATCACAAAATGGTCCAACTGCTCCATATATACCATATTCATCAGGTTCATAAAATATGCAGGTGCATTTGTCAAGCCAAATGGTACTACTGTAAACTCAAATAATCCATATCTTGTGGTAAAAGCAGTCTTTTCACGATCTTGTTCTCGGATCTTAAGCTGGTGATATCCAGATCTTAAATCAATTTTTGAGAATACCTTGGCTCCCTTGAGCTGATCAAATAAGTCATCTATTCTTGGCAGAGGATATTTATTCTTGATAGTCATTGCATTCAATCCTCGATAATCCACACACATTCTTAGACTTCCATCCTTTTTCTTCGCGAATAGTACTGGGGCTGACCAAGGAGATACACTAGGTTGTATAAATTCTTTTTCCATTAACTCATCCATCTGCTTCTTAAGTTCCTTTAGCTCTTGGGCTGACATCCGATACTGACGCTTTGTGATAGGTTTAGTCCCTGGTATCAACTCAATAGCAAGTTCTATGGGTCTATCCGGTGGCTTTCCAGGTAGCTCCTTTGGAAAAACATCTGGATATTCCCGAATTATAGATATTTGGGATACTCCCTCTTCTATCATTATACTCTGGATACTCGTCTTCATTTTCTCCATTAGCATTGGATCTGTCTTCACCAATATCTCTTGTCCTTCTGGACTTACCATGGTTACTAGCTTCTTTTCACAACTCACATTGGCTTTATACTTAGTTAACCAATCCATTCCTAATATAACATCCAATCCCTTCATCTCCAGTAATAGCAAGTCTGTCTTAAATTTGACCCCTTGGATTTCTAAATCTAGGTCTTTACATCCAAAGCGAGATTCCACTTTATTCCCAGCAGTTTGAAAGGAATAAGACTTTTGCAAGGGAGAAAATGACAATTGATTTTTCATAGCAAAAGCCAAGGAGATGAATGAGTGTGTTGCTCCGGGATCAAACAAAACCACGGAAGGCTTTGAGTTAACAAGATACGTACCAACGATGACGTCGTTGGCTCCCGCTGCTTCTTCTGCGGAAATGTGAGTTATCCGTCCTTGGACTGGTTTCAGTATTCCTTTTCCCTTGTCCGATGCTGACATCAAGTTGGTCGTCTGAGTTCTTGCTGGCTTCATTACAAATTGTCTAGTCTGTCCTCCTTCTTGCTTTGGCACGGCAATGAATTGACGTGGCGAAGATGCCTGTGCTCTAACTTGAGCTTTTGCTACTTCTGAAGGTAATCCTCCTCGTGGACACTGATTCTTGTAATGACCAGCTTGGCCACAGTGATAACAGACAGTATGTAACTGCGGGCATTGCCTCTGTAAGTGATTCCCTCCGCAGTTATAGCACTTCAGCATAGAAATTTGCCTGACATTCTGCTGAGATGTCATTTGGCCAGTCTTAAACTGAGATTTAGGCATGTATACAAATTTCCTTCCCTGTTGTCCTCTAAATTGGGGTGCTAGCATCATTTGCTTTCGAGATCCATCTGACGATGATGTTTTCTGTATTATCTTCCTCTTCCGAGTATCTTCCAATTCACTCCTTGCTTCTTCAGACACGATGAGTTTATTTACCATTGTGGGTAGGTCTTTATAGTCCACCATTGAAATATGATATTTCAAGGATTTCTGTAACCCTTCCTTGAATCGCTCCATCTTTTTCTCTTCAGTCTTTGCATCATCAGGGGCATATCTGGCTAGTGCATTGAATTGATGAAGATATTCTGTGACAGTTCGTCCTCCTTGTTTTAATGCTAGAAATTCACGACGCTTGGCTTCAATGACTCCTGTGGGCACATGAGCTTGACGGAACGAGTCTTCAAATTCCTTCCAAGTGATTTCTCGATCCTCATTCATATTCTGATAGTTTACCCACCATGCTGCAGCTGGGCCTTGTAGTTGATGGGAGGCATATAAAACTTTTTCTTTATCATTGCATTGTATGGTATTCAGCTTCCTTTCTACATCTTTGAGCCAATCTTCAGCTACCATTGGATCAGGTGAGGAAGAAAAGACTGGAGGTCTGGTCTTTTGAAAATCTGCCCACTTTGATTGTCCGGGCATTCCTTGTTGATTATTCCCTCCGTTTCTTAGAGCAATTTGTTCTAACAGTCTAGAATGTTGATCCATCATGCGAGATTGATTTAGCTCTGCTTGAAATCTATTTTCTTCCATTTTGGCCAAAATATCTGCTAAGCTGAGTTGAGGTATTTCTCTTTGATGAGGGCTACCCTGCCCTTGTGACCCTTCTCCATTTCCAGACATTTTGACTGTCTTAATGAGGTTAGGAGTACAGATCTGCAGCGAGTTTTTATGGAATTAGAGAGATAAGTAAGAATTTAGTCTTTAAGATGAGGTCAGAATGAATTAGGTAAAGATGCTAGAATGAAATGAGAGAGTTAGAATTTTTGAAAAGATAGATTAAAGATATTGCTAATCAAACAAATTATCAATTACACAAAACAAAGTAGCCTTTATTCATGCATATTATAAGCTGGGCACACACTATCTTACAAAAGTTCATACCACAACTTATCTTACATTACAAAAACAGCTACTACCAAAAAGGGACACAGACTATTTTATCGTATCTAAACTCAAAACTAAAACCACTGATCTGACGTAGAGGCTCCAGAAGAAAGCCATTCCTCCTCCTCCGGTTCTTCCTCCTCGTCGTCATCGATCATCGGTTCCTTCTCCTTGCTCTCCTCCTTATCTGCATTGTCATCAG
Source organism: Dendrocalamus latiflorus (assembly GCA_017311315.1). Taxonomy (NCBI): domain Eukaryota; kingdom Viridiplantae; phylum Streptophyta; class Magnoliopsida; order Poales; family Poaceae; genus Dendrocalamus; species Dendrocalamus latiflorus. Next base: position 43,611,409 of record CM029609.1, read on the forward strand.
AGCACCACTCCTCCTCTTCCGGTTCCTCCTCCTCTTCCGGTTCCTCCTCATCCTCAACCTTGGGTTCTTTACCCTTAGGCTCAACACCATCTGCTGTAGGTCCCTCCGGGACTGGCGGTGCTGGCTCGAAGAGTGAACGGTACTGAGGCGCCGTCATTCTTCTACGCGTGTTGGAACCTTCGGGAGGCTCATCATGCTTCGACGCTTCAGCTTGCTCCTTCTGCTGGTAGTGTAGGAGTTGCTGCTTCAAAAACCAATTCTCCTGCTGAACTGTTACAAGTTGATTTCGCATCTGCTTGTCTTCTTCTGTCATCCTGTGGTATTGGGTCTCCTGGGTGAGGATCAGAAATGAAGCTTCCGCAATTCTGGGGTCTTCTTCTGGATCCAGAGGTGGAAGTGAGTAGCTACATCCTCCATCATCGATCTGTGGAGTGAGGTGATGTGGTGATTCATCAAATTCTGCATTGTAGTATTTGCGAAGGTACTCCACAGCCTTTCTGGCCGCATCCTGGATGGCATCAGACTCTCTGCGGCGATATCCCGTGAATTTCCTTCGAGCATCTGGTCTCCAAGGTAATGGTTCAAGATATACCCATGCCTTCCACTGACGGATCCTCCCATGAATCATAAGTGCTCTCGTGTGAAACACTGGGCGGTGCTGCAAGGTTGCATGCAGGTACCTCTGCATCCTCCATAATCGTGATGCCCATCCACACAGAAGCACTGGATCAGCATAGTCATGACGCGTCCTCGTCATCTGTTCAAACCGATAAATTTTGAGATTAGACGAGAGTTGACATAAATATTTTTAGAAATCAACTTAATTAATACAAGAATAATACGGACAAGAAAAAGAAGATTATAAGAATATTACCAGAATTTTGAGTAACTTATTTTATAATCAAAATAGTTTTTGTAAAAATTTCCCTAACATACCTAGGGTCATCCTACGGTCAAGCAAGCGTGCTCTGATACCACTCTGTAACACCCCCATTTTTGGGAGCGTTATGAATTTCTCGCAATTGCCCAGGATAGTTCAATTGCGAGTTACATTCATCGAGTGCATAACATTGCCAACGCAAGCTTACAACAAAAGTCGACTTTATTACAATAACGGCATAAAGCCAAGTTTAACAGTAGGGCCCACGGCCTTCAGATATATTACACAAAAAGAAACACCACAAGCATTCTTGAGCATAGAACAACCCTAATCCCAAGCTTCTTCCAATTCGTAGAACACCACTTCTTCATCTTCGCCGGGCTCCTCAAAGTTAACAGTTTCTGTTTATGTTTTTAAGCAAGTATGAGTACAACTTCCGTACTCAGCAAGTCACACGGAGCTTATCATTAACTATATGCATGGATTATCAAGTAAAGGGGACAACATGTTCTTTAATTGGGTAGATGCAGTTTTATTTAATAAAATTTGAAAAGCAACTCCATTAAGTAAAGGGGTTTTCAAGCGTGATTAACATCCAACATTTCCAAACCATTCTCAATCCTACTTATGCTTTGCTATTGGAATCACCCATTAAACACAGCTTCATTAACCGGAAGCACGGCGTATTCGAATACCATTTATTTCACTATGCAGAGTTGCCCTGCTTTACCCACAAGATCTCCTAACTCCCGCGACAGAGTTAACAAAACAGGGTTGTTCACTGCTCAATTCTTTATATAGCCTCCACCCAGTAGGTCCTTGGCCTCCATAAACTCGGATGACCCCACGGATCACATCCAATTTATAGCAGTCCTACTGTTGTATGGTTAACCCTCTCTCATACAATCTCACCCTCGACTCCCTCAGCCAGTTGTAGAGGTTCAATTGAACTTGAGCAGTTACTAAACCAGGTGTGATAAAATTAACACTTGTGGTTGGGCGAATTCTATGTTCTTTACTCAGCATAAGGGTCTAGTCCTTATAGTTTTCACTGAGGCATCAATCATTCACAAACCCATATTCAGTACCATCCCGTACTGCCACCATCCCACTCCCATGCCTCCACCCTAGGATAAGGTCTTCGGATCTCCATCTGTGATCCTCGCTTACCCTAGATCCGGTTTTTCTAAATCACTACACAAATATCCAAAAGCCTTAACAGTATAAACATTTGGTGATTTCCTAACTACCAGGTTTATATTATGATTATATATTAAATATTACTAGGTTTGTCAACATGAATATGGCCATCAAATTTAAACGGGGCTTTTCAAGTGGTAGGATACATCTATCATTTCATGTCATTCTAAACTAATTTCACATAAAATAATGACTCAAAATATTATAATGGAAATACTGCTACGTAAATACATAGATCAAGGCATGGTAGGTTCAATATGATCGAGGTATGTGCAACTTGCCTTGCGAGTCTACGATTTCCACAAGTTCAAATTCTTCGGAAGACGGGGCTTGAACTGGATCCTCTCCCTCCTGCTCCTGAGATAATCCGGCGTCGGAGGCTAGCGCAAATGCAATAAAAATAACATCAATTCCATGCCCCAAAAGTCGAGCTAGGAATAAAAAAAAATAAAATAAAGAAATGAAATTCAAAAGAATGCAAACAAATTGAAATTTGGGCTTATAGGAAGGTCATATGTGGAAATGGGCTTTGGATATGGGTTATTGGGCTCGAGACGAATCTGGGGAGTATAAACATGTATTTTGGCTTTGGGTCGGGTTACTGTTCATCGGGTTCGAGTCAGGTGTGGCTGGCTCGGGCAAACGAGTTTGGCTCAACCCAATCAATCCGGCTCGGGTCGGGTGTGGACGGTGCGTCGGGCGCGGGCAAACGCGGTCGGGTGCGGGGCGGCTCGGTGCGGTACGACCGGATGGCGCGGACGGGCGCGGGCGCGTGGCGCAGCCAGGCGCGGGCGCGCGCGGGTGGACGCGGTCGGACGCGAGGGCGGGCGCGGGGCGGGTGCGTCGAGTGCGGGCGACGCGGTGCAGCCAGACGCGGGCGCGGGCGACTGGCTCGGTCGGACGCGGGGGAACGGGCTGTGCTCAGCCAGCTCGGGCGGGATCCAGTCGTCTTCAACCTCCCACCCGTGCGCGTGCAGCCGAACAGAGGAGAGAGGCGGCAGATGGCGGTGGCGGTGGAGTGAACTGCGACGGCCATGGAGGGTATGGACGGGGTCGGGAAGGTGAGGGGGTCCCATTTTGGGCGGTGTCCGGACCGTCGGAGGCGGCAATCGCCGGCGGTAAGCTCTCTCTCTCTTGCGGCTATTTCGGATATTAAAGGGCAACTAGGGTTTTATTGGGTGGTTTGGCCGCAGATTAAGCACTAGGGGAAATAGGGGAGACTCATGGAGGCGGCGGTTTGGGCTAGGGAAGACGGAGATGGGCTGGCCACGGTGAACGGGTAGCGGCGGCGGGGTGGTCACGGCGCCGGGGAAAAAGGGGCTTCGAGGGGCCATGGCGGCGGTTGGGATATGCTTCTAGGGCGTCGGTGGTGCTATAGGCGAGGTTAATTGAGAAATGATTGGCCGGAGTCGAGACATTGCTCTAGGGCTTGGAGTTTGGGGATTTTGCATTTACCGGCAATGGAGGTGGGTGGGGACGCTCTGGGGCGTCGGGTGGATGGTGGAGGACGATGTCCGCGGCTTGGGGCGCTTGGCCACTTAAATAGTGCGGCTAAGGCGGTTCGGGGCGAGATATTTCCCGGGCGGCAGTGGAGCGTGGCGGCCGGCGGCGTTGCCACCGTCTTTGGCCGGTGCAGGGGTGCCAGAGGGGAGCAGAGGGGAGGTGTAAAGATTGTTTGTCCGCGCGGAGAGGTGGCGGAGCTCACTTGGCGCGGTGCGGCGGTGGCGCGCGCGGATGGGGTGGGCGGCGGCAAAGGCTGCGGCGGCGGCAGGGCGGCGGGGTGGCGTGGCACGCCACGAGGCCAAGCAGGGGTGAGGTGGCGACTCCACCCAGCGGGAATAGCGGGGATTGACGCGGGCGCGGGGAGATCACGCAAGGCGCGTGAGCGGCGACGGCAACAGAGGGAAGCGGCGGCAAAAGAGGATGGCGGCGGTGGATTTTTGCCAGGTACAGTGACTTCACTCCCTCCTCTCCCATCTCAGCTAATGGCAGAGATTTTGATAATTAAGCATGGAGATTAGTGGGAAATAAGGTGAGGATTGGAGGAAACAAATCCAATTGCAAATTAAACTTCAAATTCAGATTTTGAAATTCTTCTCAAATTTCAGTTTTGTTTCAGCCACCTCATCCCCATGGTCGATCTCGCGCACCTCCTCGCGGCGCGCGGCGCGCGCGTGAGCCTCGTCACCACGCCCCTAAACGTCGCGCGTCTCCGCGGCGTTGCCGACCAGGCCGCGAGCGCCAAGCTCCTCCTCGAGCTCGTGGAGCTCCCTTTCTCGCCGGCCAGCTTTGGACTGCCCCCGGACTGCCAGAACGGTGACAAGATCGCCGACAACACCCAGTTCCTCCCCTTCTTCAACGCCATGCGCGAGCTCGCCAACCCGTTCGACGCCTACGTGCGCGCGCTGGCGCCATGCCCGAGCTGCATCATCTCCGACTGGTGTACCCCGTGGACGGCCGGCGTCGCCAGGAGCCTCGGCATCCCGCGGCTGTTCTTCCACGGGCCGTCGTGCTTCTATTCGCTCTGCGACCTCAACGCCGCCGAGCACGGGCTGCACGAGCAGATAGCCGCGGCCGACGACATGGAGCCTCACGTCGTGCCGGGAATGCCGGTGCCCGTAAAGGTGACCAAGGGCACGGCTCCCGGCTTCTTCAAAATGCCAGGGTGCGAGACGCTGTACGACGAGGCCATGGCGGCCATGCGCACGGCAGACGGCGTGGTGGTGAACACCTTCTTGGACCTCGAGGCCCAGTTCGTCGCGTGCTATGAGGCGGCGCTCGGCAAGCCGGTGTGGACGCTTGGGCCGTTCTTCTTATTCTACCGGGACGCCGAGGCCATGGCGTCGCGCGGGAAAAAGGCCGTCGTCGACCAGCGCGCGATCACCGCGTGGCTGGACGAGCAGTCCCCCGAGTCCGTCGTGTACGTCAGCTTCGGCAGCCTCGCGCGGAAGCTTCCCAAGCAGCTGTTCGAGGTCGGCCACGGCCTGGAGGACTCAAGCAAGCCCTTCATCTGGGTGGCGAAGGAGTCCGAGTTGACCACGCCGGAGGTGCAAGAATGGCTACAGGCCTTCGACGCCCGCACGGCGGGGCGCGGCCTCGTGTTGCGCGGCTGGTCGCCGCAGCTGGCCATCCTGTCGCACCCCGCCATTGGTGGCTTCGTCACGCACTGCGGGTGGAACTCGCTGCTGGAGTCCATCGCGCACGGCGTGCCGATGGTGACTTGGCCGCACTTTGCAGACCAGTTCTTGAACGAGCGGCTGGCCGTGGACGTGCTGGGGGTGGGCGTGCCGATCGGCGTGACGACGCCCGTGATGATTTTGGACGACGAAGCCGTGCCGGTGGCGCGGGGCGACATCGCGCGGGCTGTGTTGGTGCTGATGGACGGAGGTGAGGAGGCGGAGGAGAGGAGGAGGAAGGCAAAGGAGTACGCCGAGAAAGCTCGCAGAGCCATGGAGAAAGGAGGCTCCTCGTATGAAAACCTGACAAAACTGATAGAAAGCTTCAAGCACGGTGGAGGCGAAGGACATCGGAACAGTGTGGTGTAGGCAGATTCTTCACTGCATGCACTCATGAAGTTCCCTCAAGGATTCATCAGTGCCAAGTGTTTGGCTTGATGTATAATGTTCATGTGAATTAAGCGTGATGGCTCTTTCTTTGCTTGTTCTTTTTGTTTCTTGCTTAGGGCATCTCTAATGGTTATAGCTAGCAACTAACTATAAGACTTCCACATCATTTATATAGTACACACTAAAGCTAGCATTCTAAAGAACTATCTATAAGGATAGCTATTTGATGCTTACATGCACACGCAGAATTTATAGAGGCTGCCTCGTTTGGCGTTATAGACTAGTGCTTAAGGAAGAGCTGGCTCGATTTTTTTGCATACTCTCTTTCCTCCACATAGGATATATGCTGATGTGTACATGCATATAGCAAGCTGACTCAGACCATTGGAGATGCCCTTAGCGAGAAACATTCTGAAAAACAGATAAGATTTGCACCGAAGCGCACGTGTTTCATACGTCCCCTTCTTTCCTCTTCACTCTCTTCAACATCAACTTTAATCTTCTCTTTCTTCGGCATCAAAAGTTCCTTTCCGCTTCTGTTTCTGTTTCCAAGCACGTGCTAATTTTTGTGGTGCATAGAAGCGCACGTCTTTCATGCGTCCCCTTCTTTCCTCTTCTCTCTCGTCAATATCAACTTAACGTCCGTCTTATTTTTTTATCATTCATAAATTTTATCTTTTTCTGAACTTTTGACTTTTTCTGAGCTTTTTTGCCGGTTCTTTTTTCCTATATTCATTTACGTTATCCGTAATGAGGTAACATATTTTTTTTCTATTTTTAATTTTTTTTAAATTTAATTACGCTAAATAAGTCACATTCAGCTACAGTAAAATTTCAGCCGCTACAGTGCAAATTCAGCCATAAGCCACTGCTTTTCAGCCCAATCGAGCGGGGCTTTAATTTTCTTTTTCTTCAACATCAAGAAAAGTTCATTTCTGCATATGTTTCTGTTTCCAAGCACGTGCTAATTTTTGTGGTGCTTATTGTTAGAACAGGAATTTCTCCGCTGTATTTCTTTATATGATTTTGTATTTTCTTTACATGTATGACATATTCTCTTATAATATCTTTTTTATATTCTCTATATGTTATCCATTAAATCTTATGAATATACACATAATATTCGTAACACAGTATCAAGCACTACCTAGCTCGTTCCACTGCCATCCTGTTATCTGTCGTCCCTTAGGTTGACGCTACCTTTGTTGCCCTCGCATAGATCGCCCATGTAACACCCCGATCCTCCACAGGGCCCAAGGTACTACCACCATACACCTACCATTTCAAAGATGTGGTGCTAATCCAACTTTCAGCCGCACATCCTCTTTTATTTTGATTACCCACAGGGACAAAACAACAGATAAATATGGAGAATTGCAATAAGGCAACTAACTTTATATTACACAAACTATAACATAAACAAACTTTAGGTTCTACAACCATATGAGACCCACCATCACCACTCGCTAACAAACTAATCCAAACGGCGAGCCGTCGAAAACTTAATACTAGATTAAACATAAAAGCTCTGTAAAGCTAACTGTTATTGCATATGTGCAGTGTCAAAAGGACTACTCCCAATCCATACATGTCGCCATCATTCACCTAAAAACAACGACAAAGCAAGGGTGAGTCCGGAGACTCAGCAAGTACAAAGCAAAACAGTAACTAACAGGTTCACAAATCACACCATAGTCATCACAGGTTCAATTACCATTTGATACCATTCAAACTCTTTAAACTCTTATCAATCAATCATTATGCATATGCACATGCTCCTCTCTCTAATCTCTTTAGCCTATATCGGACTAGAAGAGCGAGCACCCGTCGATGCTCACCCAGGCCCGCCTTGTTTCCAAGCGGGGACCATAAGCCCGTCCTCTTTCATACGGGGACCACAACCTCCACTCCCGTGGAGTGCCTACCGAAGTAGGTCTTTCTCCACTCCCGAGGAGGGTCCACACCAAGTAGACCATAGATGCCACAAAGGCTATCTATTTCCCTGATATGAATGCAATGCCAATTCCACATTTATGCATATCAACATGTCATGTCCCAACGACCGTCATTCATCAATTCTCATTATGCATCCAGAAATAGTTAACTTACCATCACATGATAAGCAATGCATCATCAATCATATATCAATAAACATTACCCAAATTTACCGCATTACTATGCACTTGCCTGTTAACCTGGCGGACGGTGCGTGGACGGCACCAGACTCGAACCGCCACCTGAACAAGCATTAATCATTTCAATTCATCACTCAAGCAATACATTCAAGTACGAGCAAATGACATCGCTCTAACGCCCAATTTGACATAATCAAATCCTGTCCCACCAGGCAACATCCCATTGTCCCGGTGTTTAATCAATTCGAACATTTTAGCGATTTCATCAATTATACTCGCCGATCAAATTCTACACGCCTAATCTCACTTTAATCAGTCACACTGTCTAATCTCAATTTATTCTCTCCTCCCTCCTCTGCCACGGATCAATCAGATCCACAGTGGCAGTACCGATTTTACCGACCAGTCATTTATATTAATAAAATATACCTAAATGGCCACATGTATCAATTCTAATTATCGGTATATTATTTATGCCCGACTCGGTAAAATAAACAGGGAGAGGGTTTTCGAGGCGTTACCCTGGCCCCGAGCGATTGGGTCGAGGCACTACATTCTTTTCCTCAGCCGGATCTGGCAGATCTGGCGGCAGGTAGAACTTCCCCTTTTTTCCTCCTCTTTTCTTTCTCTTTCTCTTTCTTCTTTTCTGTTTTTTCTTTCTTTTCCTCCTTTCTCTTTCTTTTCTCTCTCTCCCTTTTTCTTTTCCTTCCTTTCGGCCAGCACTCTCTTCTTCCTTCTCTTCTTTTTCCTCACCCCACCGCTCTCCTTTTTTTTCCAACACCGGCGTTCAACTTTTTTTTCTTCCCTCCGGTCGGCCGGCGTTTCCCGCGCCTCCTCTTCCTCCCGATCAGCCGACGCGGGCCCCCTCTCCTCCTCTTCCCCGCCGGAACCCGGCCCTCCCCCTTGCTCCCTTACGCGGCGCGTAGCCAGCGGAGCAGCAAAGGCGGCGGCCAGAAGGCGGCGGCACGCGCAAGCGGTAGCGGGTGGCAACAGGAGCGGCGGCGCGCGGCTGGTCGACGACGGCGTGCACACAAGGGAGGACGGCGAGGCGACAAGCGGCTGCAGCACAAGGGGAGACGCACGACGACGAGCTGCGGACGGCGGCGCGTGCGGGCTGGGGACGGCGCACCCGAGCGGCGGCAGCACGAGGCGAAGCGGTGGCGGCGGCGACGGCAGCAGGCGCAAGAGGCAACGGCGACAGCGACAGCAAGAAGAGCATGGGAGGAGGTGGCAGCAGCCTAGAACGCATAGGAAGGGGAAGAGCAAAGACAGGTTTTGCTTCTTCCTTTGGGTCTCTCTCTCTTTTATAGGGCTGCACAATGGGCTGGACTGGGCTGGGCTGGGCTTCATCAGCCCAGGTATTACAGCCCAAGCCGCTGTCAAGGTCTCCCGCGTGCTGGCCTCCCTCTCCAAGGTCGTTCATGCGTCGATCCGCACATCACTCGGGTTGACACCGCCATGATCGCTGGGAGTAGTTGTCATTGCCGCCAGGGAGTAGCCTCCATCGTCGTTGGCCGCCAAGGTACCGAGACCGATGCAGTACCAAGACCAATGAGAAGACTTCTTCACGAATTGGTTTCTTATTAAGTAGCAGAGTCTTCGGATTCAAGAAAAAAAATAAAAAAACATTGATGTAACTGACGCGCTATCCAGCATTACCTGTTAGACTTCGTTGCCTTGGTCACCATGTTGTTCAGCACCGTGTACCGATGGGTTCCATTCCATTAGCTGCAATTCCATTCTCAAGAATAAAGATCCATAGGACAAGCTATAGGTTGTAGTCTTCACTCATGGAGATCACGTTCAATGGTCACCATCTCTGTGGACATATCGCTGGTGCATGACCTTCTCTGCCGCCAGTGTCTATTTTTGCTCCTTTTTCGTACCAACTAGGTTCAGTGTGATTATTGCAAGAACTTCAAGCATAACTACCAGAGTTGTGCGGTACGAATAAAGCAAAACAAGGTGCGTGAGGGTGGACGATCCAGGGGGCTGGGAAGCCCTTCCTCGACAGAAGGATAGACCAGTACGTCAGAACCTTCTCAATGAGGTGACTCTGTTCATCAACTCTATCAGGCTCTATTTCAACAGCTCTCTCACAGTAGGTTCTGCCAGCCTAGCTCAGACACCTCCACAAGGTATCTCATAAGTTCTAGATTCTAGTGTCTCTTTTCATATGAGACCAGACTCCACATCTCTCACTTCAATTGGACTTCATGTTTTTCCTATCTCTATTCAGACAGTTGATGGTACTGCTCTGTATGCCAGCTGTTAGGGCACTTTTTTGTCCACTGACTTTTCTGTTCCAACTGTTTTCCATGTTCCCAACTTACCATATAGCTTCTCTCGGTGGGTCACCTTACCGATCTTGGCCGTGGAGTTGGTTTTGACTCTCACACCTATTTCGTCTAGGATCGATAGACAGAGAAGATTTTTGAAACTATTGATGCCGTAAGGATCATTAGTGTCTCTGTATCTTTGACGTCCACTTCAACTCCTCCTATCAAATCTACATCTAACTCCACCATCACTTCTGCCACCATCTTTGGAGCTTTTGTATAGTGGCATTGCCGTTTAGGTCACTTGTGTGTGTCCCATCTCTCTTCATTAGTTTATCAGGGTGTTATTGGACATGTTCCTGTTGACATGTCCATGTTTTGTTAGGGTTGTAAGCTCGACAATCAGCTATAACTTCCTCATATTTCTAGTGAGTCCTTGTCTTCTTGTCCTTTTGATTTAGTTCATTCAGATGTATAGGGACCTGTGTCTATTATCTCTAAAGACGGGTATAAATTCCATGTGATTTTTATTGATGTCTATTTTTGTTTTATATGGCTTTTTCCTATATCTAATCATGGTCAGGTTTTTGCGATCTATTGTAGTTTTGTAATAAAGGTTCATACTCAATTTGAGTCATCTATCCATACTTTTTTATTGTGATTCTGCTAGCAAAAACTGTTCTGGTGCTTTTAGACAGTTTCTTTCTGAGTAGAGCACTATTTACCAGCCTTATTATCCTAGTGCCAATGCTCAAAATTGGGTTGCTGAGCGTAAACATCGTCATCTAATGGAGATTACCCATACTCTCCTCATTGTGTCTCATGTTCCACCATAGTTTTAGACTGAGGCTGTTTCTACGGCTGCATATCTCATCAATATATAACCTTCTACTACTCTTAAGAATATCAGTTCTATAGAGCGTCTCCACTCTCGAGCCCTAGTACAGTGACTTTTGCGTTTTAGGTTTCACTTGTTTTGTCCTGCTGTAGTCTAGTGAGTGCACCAAATTGTCGTCTCAGTCATTTGAGTGTTTGTTTCTTGGTTACAGTTCTGAGTATAAGGGTTATCGTTGCTACGATCCTCTGCTCAACGGATCAGGATCTCATGAGACATTGCTTTTGATGAGTCTCAACCTTTCTTCTATCGAGATTCAATTCCTTGTCCTGTTTCCACGGGTAGATAGTCTCATGGTTGTCTCTTTCTGACTCTTCACCTATTTCTCCACTATCACAGTCTTCCCCTAGTCTGTCTCCGGTGGTTCTTTCCATACCCCCACCTCCTGTGCTCCTCCTGCAGCATAGTCTCTTGTTCCTGGAGCACCACCATCTCGTTTCTCTGGGGTTCACAGCTCCATATGTCCTCGTCCTTCACTAGCCTTTTTTTGGTATCTTGCTGACACCGACGTCTAATCTTTCATCCTTGTCACTGAGCCTAGTTCTTATCATGAGGCTACTACTCATTCTGAGTGGCAGCTCGCTATGGCAGAGGAGTTTGATGCTTTTCGATGTACAGAGACTTGGCACATTATAATGACACCTATGCATGCTCACCCTACCACGTGCAAGTGGTGTACAAGGTTAAGACCAGGTATAATGGTACTATCTAACGCTATAAGGCTCGTTTTGTGGCTCGCGGCTTCCAGCAAGAGTACGGTCATGACTACGATCAGACTTTTGCCCCTGTTGCCCATATGATCATTGTTCGCACTCTTGTTGCAATTGCTTCTGTTCGCCGGTGGTCTATCTCTCAACTGGATGTTAAGAATGATTTTTTAATGGTGTTTTGCATGAGGAGGTCTACATGTAGCCACTACCTGAATATTATGTTCTAGATAGTTTTGTGTGTTTTACCTTATTGATTACCGTATTCGGTTTCACTATTAGTTCCCACGGTCCTGCATTTTTTTGTCTATATATCACCTCGGGGGTAGGACACTGCTTCTTCTGTATGTAGATGATATGCTCATTACTGGTGATGACTCCTCGTTCATCACATATGTGAAGAAGCATTTTAGTGAGCAGTTCTATTGACTGATCGTATTTCTTTTACGCACTTCTTTGGGATTGAGGTCACTTCCACACCTGAGAGCTACTATCTCTCTCGGCAAAAGCATGTCTAGGATCTTCTTGGTCGTTCTGGTTTGACTGACACTTGCACTACTAAGACTCTCGTAAAGTTATCCCTTCAGCTTCGTGCCATTGATGGTGATCTTATTGGGGATGCTACTCGATATCGCCATCTTGTTAAGAATTTAGTGTATCTTGTGAGAACTTATCTTGATATTAGTCATGTTGTTCATATCTTCAGTCACTTCATGGCTTGTCGTACCCATCTTCACTACAATCACCTTTATCATGTTCTTCGCTACTTGCGTGGGACTATCTTTCGTTGTTTATTTTTCCCTAGCTCTAACTCACTACAACTTCAGACGTATTCCGATGCGACCTAGGCTAGTTATCCTTCTGATTGTCATTCTGTTTATACTTACTGTCTTTTCGTTGGCTCCTTCCTAATTGCCTAGAAGATAAAAAAGCAGACTTCGGTATTTTATTTCGAGTATAGAGGCTGAGTTGAGAGCTGTGTCAATAGTGACAGTAGAGGACAGAGGTTACTTAGTTGAGGTGGCTAATTGCAGATTTTGAAGTGTCTGTAATGGGACCTACGCCTCTTTTATCTGACAACACAGATGCTATCAGTATTACCCGTGACCTAGTGAAGCATGAGCCCACCAAGCATATTGGTGTGGATGTTTTATACACTCACTCACAGGTGCAGGAGGGAGTACTTGCTTTACAGTTTGTGTCATCAGAGTTACGGATTGCTACTTCTTTACGAAGCCACAAACTAGGTTACAATATTTGTTTTTCTCTCTAAACTCAGTATGTGTAATCCACCATAAGTTTGAGGAGGTATTAGAATAGGAATTCTTATTTTATATTCTTTTATATGCCTTTGTATTTTCTTATATGTGTGTAGCATATTTTTCTTGTAATATTCTTTTATACCCTCTATATGTACTGTGCACTAAACCTCATGAATATACATACACATAATATTCATAACACATATGATGGCTTATCATCCTCCGCGAGTGTGGTCGTTGTTTACGACAACTGAATTTTTTTAGAGAGAAGTGCAATACTCAAAGAAATATTCAGAGAGTTCATCCATCAAGGACAAGGAATCCGCATGTGCGTTGTGCGGTCTTGGATAAGCCCAATCATGATCTGTTCGCTGTTTTCTTCTGTAGTTTTATGTAGGGACGCAATTCGGAGCGGATATAGATGAATATTTTTTATTCTATATTTTTTTCTTATAGTTGAAGTCAGATATGGGTAGTATCGAATACCCATTTATCTGTTCTGTATTTGCTTCACAAGCCTTCGGATGGTCGATCGGGTGAAAATTACCCGCTTCTTTTGCACCCTTACACAGGAAATTGAACAGTAGGGGTGCAATCAGAGCGAACACAGAGCTACTAATCGCTGAGATGTTGAAAGAAGAACACTTAGTATTCCTCATCATTTTAGATGTGACAATCCGTCTATCTGTTATCTTGTTTCTAAGTGAAGTCACAACAGACTTAATCATATCACTTAATATGCAGACATATTCGAACAGATATCACTCATTCTGTATCATATTCCGTATTTTTCTAAGGAGTTGGACTCAGACACGGATATTGCTAGATACCCATTTACCCCTTCCATGTTTGCTCTGTAAACCTTTGGTTGGTCGATCGGACGGAAATTATCTAGTTCGTTTGCACCCCTGGTTCTATGCCTGCTGCATATTTGTGCTTATTTGAGCTTCAGCTTTTAGCTTTGAGTTTTTAGCTTCTTAATTTCGTCTTTTTCTGGTTGTTTGGCTTTTTTACTTTTTATCTTATTTTTTTGTATTGTCTATGATGATGTTACTTTTCTTAGTTACGTTAAATAAGCTAATGCTGCAGTATGAAAGAAAACTCGAATGAAAAAAAGCCGTCATTCTCCCGAGATATCCAGGGAAATAAGCTCCATCTCACCCTCTCGTCTTTTCTACTAATAAAGAAAGCGCAACATGCACGATTTGCTTGCGAAATAGATTAGACTTGTATAATATAAAAATCACAGTAGAACCTGACTCAATGTGTTAACCGAGCTTTGAATATTCAGCGAGTGGGTGTAACGACTGCCTCATTTTCAGAATGCTTGCGTGCATTTGTTTGTCTTGTGCTCCATCCGGACAAACTAGATGGTCACACACTGTATGCACGTCGTATCTTGGCCGAGTTGTTTTCGGGCTATTGTTTATAATCTCTTTTAAATAAATAAATGCAACATTTTTCTATAATTGTATCGAGACGACTTATCGACTTATCAAAATTCAATTTATTTATATAAATGTTAGTTCTAAAATAAAAAATCATAAAATACAATCCAAAAGAACCAACTCATTGTCGACCAAGTTCTTCACGTTTTTCATTTCACAACTATTAATTAAGATTGCACGATGTGAACTACCAGACGTACGGATCGAAATCTAGTACTTATATAAGATTAGTTAGAGATTCGTGCGTTATAACGGAGTCATAAAAATAATTAGACAGAACTTACTGCCTGGTCAACTTCACACATCAAACATTGGAGAGCAAGCGACAGAGAGAGAAAGGTGACCAGAATACGCGAGGAGATGGGAAAAGTAGAGGGGTGGGCGTTTGTATCCTGAGAGAGAGGAGGAGAGAGATGAATGGTCCAGATCAAATCGGATGGCTGAGAAGAGAGAAGGGAGAATGAAACAACCACCAACTCACACTTTTATACTTATGTAAGATATAAGATTATATAAGATATAAGCAGTGGCGGATCCAGGATTTTTAGGATGGGTATTCGAACTTCAAAGCTAGGTTGTTCGGATACGTCGCTACTATGACTTACCGTTTCCCCAAAACACCGATATAACGATACATGTATATAGATACAATAAAAATATAAAAAATATAGAAATTAGTGATTTCTTACGATAAAATGGGTGACATAAGGCTAGCATAATGACATGAATTAAATATCAAATTATAGAGATTAATGACAGTTGCATACAAGCGGGGAAAGGAGGGTGCTTCTCTCGTCGGCGGTTTTCGGCCGGACGCGGGGGAGCGGGGAAAGGAGGAGGAGGCGCAGGGAGGTGGGGCGGAGGTAGGCAACGGCGGCGGGGATGGGGCGCGCGGAGAGGGAGGAGGCGAGCGGCCTCGGGAGGAGGCGGGGAGGCCGGCGGCGAAGCGGTGGGGGTAGAGGGAGGCGGACGGGGTGGCGCAGGAGGAGAGAAGGGGAGGGAGAGAGGTATTTTGGTCCAGATTGCTAGATCCTGAAGAAAAATGAGTTTTTCGGTGGTAATTTCCGGAACCCCGTTTTTTAGTGGTATTTTACGAAAGAGGTGATCTTTTAGTGCTACTGAATAAATTTTCCCTTCCTGATAATACAACAAGAGATCACAATATTATCAATTAGAACAAGAGAAGGCACAAACTATTATAAAAGGAGAAATAAAGTGAACTCTAGATACCAGTTAACTGGTCGGATAACAGCACCACCTCCAGTGGCAACAACTAATCGCCGCATTGAGGACAAATCCCTCAAGACACTACTCTGCAAGGCATAAAAGAAAAGAAAATCATCAGTCAGGTCTCAAAAAGGAAAAGAAAAGAAATTCATCAGTGAAAGCTTCCAATTCAGATTACTAGAAATAGATGAATGCTATACGTCATAGAGTGTACTAGATCATGTTAGTAGCAGATGAATTCAACAACCATTACCTCATTATCCCTGAAGAAGGATTCACTATGAACCTTAAATATTTGAGCAACTGAAGGCATGCCGACGGCTTGTTCGACCAATTTATCACTGTAAACGAAATTGCAGAACAACAAGCCTTGCCATCAGTAATTCAGTACATATGCATCACTACAAGCACCAAGGGCAAGATTCCTTTTGCAAATTGCTACTATTAGCTTCATCCGGAAAAACAAACCTGTCAAAGAATGAATAACCCAAAACTTCGGCTATGATCTTTCCAACAGTACTTTTTCCAGAACACATCATTCCTGCGCATATGTATTCACTTATCAGTCCAATGTCATCTATAAATTGATCTTTTTCAGTAACATCTATAAATTTATCTTTTTCAGTAATGATAATTTAGAGGGATCAGAATTAACCAACTAGGTAAATACACCGCCCGTTCAAATAGAACAGAACATCTTCTGATTTTCTCTGAAATTACATTAGAACCATACAAGACTGATGGCAAAAGAGGCGAACTCCAGTATCACGTTTAATCTTTTTTATAGTAGGAATCAATGATAGTATTCGATACCTTTAACAAGAGGGCATCATCAACGGAGTTATGCAAGTTTTCATGACCTGCACAGGCACAAGATATTAGAGAAAATGTCAATTTGACTAAATTCGAGCGGCGCGGACGACGACGAGGAGGAGCCGCCCCCGCCGCCTAGGACGTTTGGGGTGGGGGATACGCAGGAGACGGAGGCGGCGGTGGCGATGGAGACGGAGGAAGCGGCGCCGCCCGAGGAGACCGCAGAGAAGCCGCCGTTGTGCCAGATGCCGAGGAGGTGGGACACCGAGCAGAGCCGGGCTGTCTCGGACCAACTGCCGCGCACCGAGCGACCGGTCCAAGTATTTTATATTTGCGTAGCGGCCTGCCAATACCGAGGCCGGCCAGATGCGGCTCGGTGGACGGGGCCACCAGGGATAGTCATCGAGCGGCCTGTCAAAATACTTGATATTTGCGTAGCAGGCCTGCGGGATGTGGCGCGGTGGATTGGGGTGGGCGGGTCGGCGGATAGAGTGGCAGCCTCACCACCGCATCGTGCGGCGGCGGCCCGCGTGAGTCAAGCCTGTTCTTTTCACTTTTGATTTTTGTTAGGTTATCTAATTTTTAAACATGAAGTATTTTCTCTAAACAAGGTCTACAAGTTAATTGTAGTACACGTTAAAAGCCCAATATCTGTACCAGCCAAAATCGCAAACGAATATCTTTCTCTCCGTAATACCTGTCGCGAACAACCAAAATTCAAAAATTTTAGCCAAAATCCAAAAGTCGCAGCCATAAAGAACATGCCCTAGAGTTGTGCCGCCCATAAGGTCTTGCTAACCAGGGCGAGGTGGCAAACTAGAATGGGCTGTTGAACGGTGAAGCCTACCATGCATCCGGCCCACGGTCCAGCATGGACAAAATTGTTTCATTTTTCCCACTTTCAAGCGGTCAGAGAATTTGTGAGCTTCCTCACGGGAGGCCAGCTTTTGTTTTGACAAATACTATAGGACCTATACCGTTCCAATGGTATATGCATCCATCGTTTATCTCATCCAACGCACCACTTTCACCGTCCCCTTCCTCCTCTCTTACCCAATCATCGACACCACACCCGTGTCACCTCTCACTCTGTCGTCTCAGTAGGCCATGGTGGTGGGTTGGGCGGCCTTAGGCTTCGAGGGTACCTGTATTTGACATGATGGGGTTGGTCCGTGCCAGGGCGCTCGGATCTAGCGCGGTGGGCTAGGTGGCATTAGGGGTAGTCTGATCTAGCGCGTAGCGAAGTCAAAAGGCAGACCAATCTGGTCTAACAGGGCTGGGTGGCGTTAGAGGGCGACCCAACTTTGGATCTAACTATGACCAATGTTGTGGGCGCTATCGCGCCAGGGGCGTGGGTGGTAGCCACCATGGTCTCACCTTCCTCACGATCATTGAGGCGTGTGCTTGCGCTATATATCCTAGGGCTAGAGCTTACTTGTTGTTGTTAGAGAAAAAGGTTGGCTGCAAGACGAAGCAACGACGTCCAGACCTTCAATCTACTTTGCTAGCCAGGCGTCATGCCCTCTGAGTTAGAATAGTCATCTCCGAAACTCGTTTGAAACTTCTTAAAACTTTAGTTGAAACTAGTTGTACTTTATTGAGACTTGTTGAAACTCTTCGGTTGAAATTTGAGTTCTAAAAATTCGAAACTCGTTGAAACTTGGCTTGAAAGTTTTCTTAAATCTTCTGAAAATTTCTAGAAATACATAAAACTCATTGAAATATAAAACTTTTCAAAAAAATTTATAAAAATGTACTGAAACTACATGCTTCCATGCTTTGCACTCTAACGCCAGTGCCACACCCAGCCATCGGTACATGAAAACGTAACGAAAATGTTTTGCCCTCATGCCATCTAGTGCAGACGTGGGAGCAACCGAGCATGTCGTCAACCCCCCATCCGGCCGTCCGTCCGAACGCCGCTACCTACATCCACCCATTGATCTTTCCAACCCCAACGCACGGTTGCTTCTCGTCGACTTTGACCGTCGCTGACAGATGGGCCATTCCGCGGTTCCCCCTCCTCTATTAAAGCCGGCTCGGCTCTCTCTCCCGTGTTGCTCGCGGCGGCGGCGGCTCTCTCCCTCTCCTCCCTTCTCTTCACGAGCTCTGATTTGATACAAATCCAGATTTGGTGGTTGAGATCGTCGCTCCTTCCATTTCATCGGTATGCTTTAGGATCTCTTCTCGATTCTCTATTTTGGTGGGCGTCGCCGTCCATTTAAGTACTAGTTTCTCGATTTACCATGGTTTATAGAAGAGAAAATTGAGAATATGCCCTCCAACTAGATGGAAATCTAGGATATACCCTCCTTTAGATCCTAATTGATAATATATCCTTCTTTAGAGTGTTTTGTTGCACTGTACGTAAGGTGTTATACTGTTAGTAAGGCCAAATCATCCTGGGAAGGCTAATGGGTGCTCAAATGATGCACAAGAAGTACTCAGGGGTAAATAGGTCATTTTAAGTGAAGGAATACAGAGAAATACAATAGAAACTAATGAAGAGGTATAAAAAGTGTATTTTCTCAACAAAACACTCTAAAGATAGGTATATTATCAATTAGGATCTAAAGGAGGGTATATCCTAGATTTCCATCTAGTTGGAGGGCATATTCTCAATTTTCTCTTTATAGAATGTTAACAATATTTCTTTCTTTTTACTCTGCTTCAATGATATTTTGTCTCCCTGTGCTGTTCATATCCATCTTCTTGATTTGGGGTGGAGGCCTTAGTTTCTTCCATATTGTTTGGAGTAATAATCTCTTGACACTTATTCCAAAGAGACAAAACCTTCTTATGCAACAGTTTCTTGGCCCTTTCTGTCTCCTTTTCCCCTTTCCGTTCTGAATTATTGGTCTTTGGTGACAGAAAGACAACTAAGAGCTCAAAACACGTCGCATTTCGCAACTTTGGGGTCAAAACAATCAAAGCTTCATTTTGCCACCTAGATTTCTCCCCGTAACAAGGGACCGGATTGAAAATTTCAGCACCCAGATCTCGCATTTTGAATTTTTCGCGTTTTTCTGACCCCAAATCTGCATTTCTCGGATCCACAGGGGACAACAATGGACACCACGGTGCCGCCGACCGGTGCCGCCACCGGCGAAGGCTCCGCCTCGCAGTCGCCGTCGCGGCGGCTGCTGGACTTCCAGCAGTCGGTGCGGCTCAAGTGCGTGAAGCTTGCGTACCACTACCCCATCTCCCACGGCATGTACCTCCTGCTCACCCCGCTCATCGTCCTCGTCGCCGTCCACCTCTCCATGCTCTCCCCGCGCGACGTCGCCAACCTCTGGTCGCACCTCGTCGCCAACCTCTGGTTGCACCTCTGCTTCTATCTCCTGTCCGTGCTCGCTTGTTCCACCCTCCTCGTCTTCCTCTCCACCGTCTACTTCCTCACCCGCCCCCGCCCCGTCTACCTCGTCGACTTCGCCTGCTACAAGCCAGAGCCGGAGCGCCGGTGCACGCGCGACACCTTCATGCGCTACTCCAAGCTCACCTGCTCCTTCACCGACGCCAAGCTCGAGTTCCAGCGCAAGATCCTCGAGCGGTCGGGGCTTGGCTGTAGGAAATAATCCTGACTTGGTCAGGTCAATCTCTAGCCGAACCAGGTTTCGGTTTGGTGCGTCGTTTTACAGTCTTTGTGTCAGTTCAGTAAACAGCCCAGCATGCGCAGAGTTGGAGTAGTGGTGTCCGACAAAATAGGATCGAAGCCGACTGTTTTATGTTTCTGTTGAGTCAGTTGTAAAATGGGTTAACCATTGTATTCTCTTTGCATTCAGTGAGAGATATAGAAAATTGCCCCATCTGTGTGTTCGTCTTGCCGTTTTCATCTCCCACCGAAATACTGTACTTCTTCTGAAAAATACATAAATCCTGCTGATTGCTTGGGTGTGTTGATTCCTGGAAGAAACCCAACATGTGGTATCAGAGCCAGTCACGTCTAAGCAACTACAGATTGAATCTATGGCGCTCTCCACGCAGCAGGCGAACCGGGAAGGCGGCAGTGTGCCGTTTCAATGCCCAATGCTGACAGGGGTAAACTATACCTTCTGGGCAATCCGGATGGAGGCGTTGATGCAGTGGTAGATCCAGGATTTTACCAAAGGGTATGCCGCACCAAGATTTTCATATGCAATTCGGTAAAACCATTTGCTAATTCGGTAAATAATTGTAAAATTTGCACCATAATTCGATATATGGGCACTAAATAATATGATAAATCTTAAATTCAAGGATTAAGCAAACCTAATTTCATCATGTCTATGTAGTTAAAATTTATAGCACTATGACCATAGTTTTCAAAAATCCAACAATGAACAATAGTTTTCAAATGGAGCAAAACCTATGGTAATCTGTAATCACCTGGTAAGTTCTGGTGATCAGTATTTATGCTTGTTACCAGTTGTAACCAGTGTGCTAGTAATCGAGAAAATTGTGCACATAAGGTGGCCAGTGCTAGTTTCTTGATGGTTACCACTTCTAACCGGTCTGATAGTAGTCGGGCGTTTTAGCACAAATGGTGGGATGCAAACAACTCTGCTGGGGACCAGCAAAAAATCACAACCAATTGATAAGTTGTAAGATATTTCTGTTCAAACTCAACCAAGTCAGAAAACATTGAAGGTTTCACCATTGTTTTTTTTCATGTAACTAGTAGTGTGCCCGTGCTAACGCTACGATAAAATACAAAACAAGATAAAATTTGTAAAAAATAAAACGAACAATCAGATTCATTAAGATTCACGTCTCATATATTGTATAACCAAATATTTTTGTTACATAATGAATGTCACATAAATACGTGACCGGTCGGAACCACCCAACACGCAATGCTCAAAAGTCTACGACCGATTCCCAGGTCTTGCGACCGCTTCGCGAGACCATACGACCGGTTAACAGAAGCTACGACCATTTATCGCGTGATTTAAACACCTTCCCGACATACAATTCAAAATGCGCAACAAAATGCGCAAAATGCGCAACATACAATTCATGCCACTGTCTCACTGAAATTATCATAGAAAAAGCCATTTGTATCAAATGCAAGTATATATACCTCATAGCATTATAAAGAGGGCGATACCATAACACATCTGCACCAGGAACCTCAGAGATGAAGTAGATGTTTGCCAGAAACCAGATCTTCACACCTGAAAATGGATAGACCATCATAAATAAGTGTTAATTAATTTTCTAGATGCATATTGCACAGGCAACACCAAAAGGGCTTGAGTATTACCTTCCCCCTTGATCCAAGCTGAAGTAACTGCAATGATGGTCCAGAAGAGATAGCAAACCAACCCTATTCAATGCCAGAGAAAGCTTTCTTAGTTTTGCTGATAACGAAATAAAACAGTCGATATATTTAACACAATATAGGAGGAATATTTATTCTCACTATGGCCTCCCATTTCTACCTTTAATAATAGAATTGGAATGTGTTCACCTGAGATTGCAAGGTCCAGATCCCACAAATCTTGTATAAGATGAAGCACTGTTAAAAAGCTTGGATAATCTTGCCATGCTATTTACTACCACATCCTTATATAGGATTTAAAATGCTTGCACTGTCTGTCACATATATCTGGTCCTTTTTGTTTTCTCATTTTTTTTCAGCTTTTAATGGCATCAATCATTATGGCTACAAAAGTTATAGCACTTTCAGAGAGTTAATCAATTTCTGAAGTTGCCAGGCCTGCTGCTATACAATGAGTCAATGGGGGCATATGTGGTTTGGATGCAGGACCAGATCATGAATATTTGATTTTGAGACAAAGCTTTCTTACCTTGGAAAAGGAATAAACAGGCGACAAATGCAAAATTTAGTCCTTCACATTGGCGCATAAACGGAGATGAAGTACATGGGTACGATCCTTCTGCTGCCATCAAGAGCAAATTGTTTAGCCATCGTTTGAACACAAAATGCAACCTGGTGTAGCATTTCCAAATCTAGACCTCTAATGCCAATCAAGTTTGAGACAAAATTTTTCTGCTCCTACAAACAAGCACGTAAGTCTCATCACACTTCTGAACTTGCACAATGTAAAGCAAGCCTGAACAACCAACGTGAAAATCTTGTAAAGCCAAAATTGGCTTCTCTCCATTCTTTCTGATCCTCGCCCTACAATCTCTACCCCTCTACACTCTACTAATAGAATAGAACAATATTCTCACCACCGAAACTGGCATATCCATTACCCTTATGCCTCGATTGCACAATACAGCACAGCTTTATCGTCAAACAATTTTATCCTCATTCCAAAAGAAAACCCCAAATAAGGTAATTACTTTCCCTTTTCCTGAGGACCATCCCTTCTCATCAATCATCACCACCCCCGCCATTACACATTGTAAAATCGGACTGAGGTAAGCTGAAGAGCACTCACCAAAAACATAGGCTATACTTGGGTTGTACTCGAGAATGGGGAGAATGAAAACATAGGTTATCACCAAAAACAGCGTTATGTTTCCTGCAAAATAAAATCTTCAATATATCTGACCTTGACCTCAGTGATACCAACAAATGCTCTGCTCTTATAATCTCATTCATACTTGATAATGTCCATAATATAAGCAAATCAAGGAGCCATTCCACATGCCATATGGACTGATCAAATTTCAAACTGAAATAGTCAGAAGAATGAATCTCACACAGCTTTTGTTCAGATCTGTAAAATGCTCTTGGGAATAGGTAGCTTAGTTAGATATGCACTGTTTTATAGAGATTTAAATGTGTTGGGAGTTGAGATAGTACCTCATTCTTAAGTGCATCTAGCAATGCTGTTAGCCTCTCTTTGGCTGGATCTATCTGACCACGTATATACAAACGGAGTAGCAACCCTAGAGCATTCAAATACACCTGAATGCATGAGAAATTATTCAGTGTCTCAAACACCAGTCTATGAAAAATGACCATCAACAATACCTCTGCTGCCTCACAGTCACTTCTCTCAAGTTCTTTCATGATGTTTTCATCGTATACCTCCAAAACTTTCTGTATAGGGGCTTCACCTTCCAAGTAACAAACAGCGACATGCCACCAGTTGTGGGTCAACCTATAAGAAGGAAGAATTTCTAAGAAACCAAGTACATGCTTTTTGAATTGCATCAATTGAAAAGGCATCGAGTGAAAAACTGCATACATAAATGATGAGCATACTGTCCATGATGTAGAACATGATTCCATGAACTCAGTAGCTTCTCTGAAGCGACATTCCTGCTGGAATACATGGCACAGTTGCAAGAAGGAATGGAGATGAAGCTTGTATTAAATAACCTTTTGTTGTTGGAATATGCGCAAATCAACTAAGTGAAACTGCTAGGATAAGCTATCTTAATTTAACAGAATTAAGCCACATCATCCACATACATTATGCTGTGACCAGAAGTCATTCTTGTTTATGGCCAAGCCTTTCCGAGCAGCTCTCTCAGCTTCATGCATTCTTCCAAGCTCTAGCAAAGGGAAAGCGAGCATGCCATATATGTAGTTCTGATCTTGGTTCTCTAGCAAAACCTGATCAGCAATGAGTACCATAAATCTAATGAAAAATAATGCTTAGTGCAGTAGTATTTTGGTTCTTTGAACTGTCTGGTTAATAGCTGCATTCTTTTTTTCTTTTTGGCGACAAAGTTAATAGCTACATTCAGAAGATCCATTTGTGCTACTTGTCACAAGAAATTTTTTTCCCAAGAAGACAATTTAAGGAATGCTACACTGTGTTATTTCCGAGTTTTATGCACAGAGCTAACATGCTGTTAGCAAACCGTGGGCATTATCCTTTGAGCAATTATTTGATTTGATTTATCACCAGAGTTGTAGAGCAGCACAAGATCACCCGATGAAAAGGATGTCATTTCAACTTCCTTGGGGCTAAATACTAAATTTCTAAGCAGTTTTATACTCTCATGTTACCTGTTCAACAAATTTCAGGGACGTATCCGGCTGTCCCATGTAGAAGCACATGAGCTGCGCCCTCTTCAGAGACATGAGATCCCTGGGGAACTCCTTGAGCAACTGTCACATACATCCACACTCCAAATTGATTAGTTGCTTGCTATTCGCTCCGCAAATAGCAGAATCCAACAGCACACACTTCAAATTTCCAAAATCAACAACTAAAAATCAAGCCATGGCGAACCTCGAAGTGCCGCTCAATCGCCACCTCCTCGTCCTTCTCCTCCCCCACCAGCGCGGAAAGCGCCCGGAACACCGCCCTCTCGTACTCCGTCGCTTTACTCTGCAAGCAAACGAACAAATTACCGCGCAAATACGCTGCAAAGTTAAAGGGGGGATTCGGGCAAGTTGCCGCGTATGAGGACGACGCTTACGAGGTTGTCGGCGGCGGCAGCGAGTAAGGCGCTGGCCCTGGCGGGGTGGCGTGGCGCGACGAAGTGGATATAAGCGGCGGGATCGGAATGGGGAGATACTCGAGCGTGTCGATCTCGATGACTACATTGCCGCGGAGGTGGAGCTCGGAGCGGAGCCGGGGTTTGGGGAGGGCTAGGGTTTTGGTGGAAGCACGCGACGGCTTTTGATTAGGAGGCGGCGGCGGAGTGGAGGAGAGGGGGAGGAGGCAGCGGAGCAAAGGAGTGGGGGGGAGGAGGAGGCGGCGGCGGCGCGGGGTGGGGTGGGGAGGAGGAGACGGCGGCGGTGCGGAGTGGGGAGGAGGAGGTGAGGGGAGCGGCGGCGCGGGGGAGGACGGGGGGAGCGGAGGGAGTGGAGGCGCGGGGGAGAGGTGGAGATGGGGGAGCGGCGGCGCGGTGGAGGACGGGGGGAGCGGCGGGAGTGGAGGTGCGGGGGAGAGGCGGAGATGGGGGAGCGATGGGAGTTGAGGCACGGGGGAGGAGGCGACAACGCGGGGTTGGGAGGAGGAGGAGGCGGCGGCAGCGCAAGGTGGGGGGAGGAGGAGGCGGCGGCAGAGCGGAGGGATGGGGAGGAGCAGGCGATGCGGGGTGGGGAGGGAAGGAGGCGGCGGCGGCGGTGCGGAGTGGGGAGGAGGAGGTGAGGGGAGCAGCGGTGCGGGGGAGGACGGGGGGAGCGGAGGGAGTGGCGACGCGGTGGAGGGCGGGGGGAGCGGCGGGAGTGGAGGCGCGGGGGAGAGGCGGAGATGGGGGAGCGGCGGGAGTGGAGGCATGGGGGAGGAGGCGGCGGTGCGGGATGGCAGGGCAGGGGAGGAGGGGCGATGCGGGGTGGGGAGGGAAGGAGAAGGAGGCGGCGCGTGGGGAGGGAAGAGGAGGAGGAAGGAGGAGGTGCCGGCGCATGGGGGCGGAAGAGGAGGCGGTGCGGGATGGGGAGGGAAGGAGGCCGCGGCGGCGGTGGGTGGGGAGGGAAGGGATTCGTGGGAGGTTCAATGATGTGCATGATCCAGATGATTTTGGCCATAGGATCTTCAATGAGTAAGAGAAGAAGGCTTGAGGAGAGATCCAAACCATTCATTTGTATGAACTTGGATTACTTTGGTACACAAATCTGGGTGAACTTAGATTTGGCATGACTGTGGGGGTGGTTGAGGGGGGTGGATTTAGTAAAGAAAATTTTGGTGTATTATAGAGTAGGGTAGATATTTTGAAGTAAGGCATATATATGCAAGAGTAACATGACTCAGCCAGAATTGGCACACAAATTCTTCTTGTTTCTCCTAACCTAGACTGAACAATTAGATAATTCTCACTCCTCGGTTCAGTAATTTTCCGACAATAGGTTCAAGCTTGAAGGAAAACTTAAGGTGCACAATAAATAATTTTTTTTCTCTAAAGAATATAATCAGCTACAAAGGAGTTGGCTCGACACTTGTGGATTCAGCGTCATGCCATCTCCTGTCATCAGGTTGGTTACTTCCAGATTAGACTAAAAAGAAAGAACAAAACATAAGTTGCAGAACACATTGACTATATACCACTAGCAATTCAGTAGATAGACACAATTCAATCACAATGAGTTTGTTTATGTAGCTACTTAGCTACTAGTGAGCTGGAAGATACATCAAAATTATTTATCTAGGTCAGCACCTGGAAGATCGATTTGGCATCTTGGGCGGTTTCAGCTGTCCTTGACACTAAATTCTGAAGCTTGGATGCAGGCATGCAGCATCAGATAGGTTCACTGCAGTTGGCCGGCCGATATGGAAATTTAGAAAAACACCGATTAGCAAGGCTGATATGGAGTATCTCCAGAAATTCACCAACATTCCTCTGTAATCAAAACCATCACGAATTTCAATTAAGCAAGGCTGACAGCAGACCAGTGCACCATAATGGCTTCTTTGGGCAAATAGTACTTGATAGTTGAGACAAGATGCGCTAAGAAAGCAGAATTCTCATGTATGAGTACGTAACTGACGCTGATGGTGAACAATTGCTTCTGGATCTGCATGTATCAAGTATTAACAATTCGATCTGAGATTTGAGGCCAATTAACCTGGCCGTGCTGCACGGCCCCCTGGCCTGGCCACGCCCTCACCGGCTCGCCTGCCGCGCGCCTCCCTCCTAGACCGCGCATTCCGCCGCTGCGCGCATCGTGCCATTCGCCCATTCGCCAGCCACACCGCGTGCTCCCTCGCCGCATCGCCCACACTAACTCGCAGCCTAGGTGGTGGGCTTTTGCCAAGCAGTGGGCCTTAAGAGCAGTAGCTAATGCTGCCTAGAGCTAAGACAAGTCGGCCCTATACATCGTCTTTCTCAATACTCCAGCTGGGCCCCAGGGTATGCCGTGGCCCACCCGGCATACCCTGTGGGTCCGCCCCTGCGTTGATGGACGCCCAGCGCATCTGGGAGATATTGGAACCGCAGGCCGGCGCGGTTGCGGATCAGAAGAAGGACAAGACTGCAAGGGCATTTATTTTCCAGGCGTTGCCCGAGGACGTTCTACTGCAAGTCGCGAAGAAGAAGACTATAAAGGAAATTTGGGATGCGCTGAAGACAAGATATTTGGGCGCAGATTGGGTGCAGAAGGCACGGATCCAGACTTTGCAGAATGAATTTCAGGCTTTGCAGATGAAGGAAGGAGAGACGGTGGACGATTTCGCCGGGAAGCTAAGCGCCATGAGCAGTAAGTTTAGCTCTCTCGGTGAACCCCTGAAAGAATCGGCCCTAGTCAAAATGATCCTAGACTCGGTCCCAGATAAATTTCTGCAGTTAATTGCTTCAATAGAACAATACTCGGATCTCGAGTCAATGCTGTTTGAAGAAGCAATCGGAAGGTTAAAAGCCTATGAGGAGCGCCTTCGTCTCCGGGCAAATGGAGATGGTCATCTCCTTCTGACCTAGGCAGATGGGAAGCAAGGCAAAAAGGGAAGACTGGAGATTCCTCATCGGGCAATCGAGGGCGTGGAAATGGCAAGCAGTAATGGCGAGGTCGTGGAAGAGGAAGGAGCCGAGGGCGTGGCCGAGGCAGAAATGAACATGGCAGTCTGAACCAATCTCGCCGGGAAGGAACAAGAAGCAGTTCTGCCGGAAAAGATAATAGTCATATTAAGTGTTACTCCTGCGAAAACTACGAACATTATGCATCAGATTGCCGTAGCGGGAAGCGCAAGGAGGAGGAGGTAAACCTCACCTGCACCCAAGAGGATCAACCAGCTCTTCTTCTGTCGGTCTATACTCAACAGAAGGATGAAACAATTCTGTTGAATGAAGGGGAATTGCTACCTGAAAAATATGCTGAAAAGAAGCAGCTAGATGAGGATGTTTGGTTTCTGGACAATGGGGCTACAAACCACATGACAGGGAAGAAATCTCACTTTGCTAAATTAGATGAGAGTATTGTCGGTAGAGTCCGGTTTGGGGATGGCTCAATAGTGCCAATTGAAGGAAGAGGAGCAGTTCTATTGCAATGCAAAAGTGGTGAACAAAAGCTGATCACAGGAGTCTATTTCATCCCTAGTTTGCACACTAATATTCTAAGTCTGGGTCAGATGGCCGAGGATGGATGTAGAGTGGTGATCAGTGGTAGCTTTCTATGGTTATACGACAGGATGGGTAGACTGCTCATGAAAATTCAGAAATCCGCCAACAGACTGTACAAGAAAAGGCTGCACACGGTGGCACCCATATGTTTAGCAACCAGTTTGGATGATGAAGGCTGGTTATGGCACACAAGGTTAGGCCATCTCAATTTCAAGGCCATGAAGCAGATGGTGTCAAAGAATTTGGTCCGGGGAGTACCGGAGATTGATCATCCAACCCAGGTTTGTGAAGGTTGCCTTGTAGCTAAGCAATGCAGACTACGATTTCCATCTCAAGTAGAGTACAGAGCCAACAGTCCACTGGAGTTGATCCATGCAGATCTGTGTGGGCCCATTACTCCTCAAACAATCGGTGGAAATCGGTATTTGTTTTTGCTGGTGGATGACTACAGCAGATATATGTGGGTATATATACTCAAGACCAAAGATGAAGCTTTTATGGCTTTCAAGAGGTTTCAAGCACTGACAGAGGGAGAATTGTCACTGAAAGTAAAATGTTTGAGGACGGACCGGGGTGGAGAGTTTATGTCTCATAGTTTCAAGGAGTATTGTGAACTGAAGGGAGTACAGAGACATCTTACCGCGCCATACACACCACAACAAAACGGAGTGGTGGAACGGCGCAACCGCACGGTGCTTGCAACCACCAGGAGCTTACTCAAAGCAATGTCACTGCCAGGGAAAATGTGGGGGGAAGCTGTGCGCCACTCGGTCTATATATTGAATAGAGTGCCCACCAAAGCTGTGAAAGATGCAACACCCTACGAAGCACTGAAAGGGAAGAAGCCAAGCCTTGCACATCTCAGGGTTTTCGGTTGTACAGCTTATGCAAGAGTACCGACTGGTCAGCTGAGCAAGCTCCCAGATAGGAGCAAGAAAATGGTGCATCTAGGAGTTGAGCCAGGAAGCAAAGCGTACAGATTATTCGACCCACAAGATAGCAAGTTAAGTGTGAGTCGTGATGTGGTATTTGATGAAAAGAAGAGATGGAATTGGGAAGAAATGCAGACATCAGCAGGCACCGAGGCAGCAGACTGGTCCGAGATCACTGTAGCAGAACCGGCAACCGAAGATTTACAGGCTGCGGCTACGAGAGGTCAAGAGGAGAATCTCCCAGTCGGTAATACAAGTGAAAGCAGCTATGGGGGTGACAATGCAGAGGGAATAGAAGCAATGCAGCAAGATGAACTGTTTCAGTCAGATTTGTCACCAATGACCCCAATGTGCATCAGCCAGCAGACAGTCAGCCGTCAGCCGTGCATGCCTCACCGAGCAGCACTGAATCTGACTCGTCTGCATATGACGCTACTCCGGTCAGGGGATTTAGATCATTAGCAGACATCTACGAAGAGACTCAGGTGCAAGACTTTGAACCTGAACATCTACTGCTAATTGCAGATGAGCCGGTGAGCTTCAGAGAGGCAGTGGGAAGAAAAGAGTGGGAAGAAGCAATGCAAAGCGAGATTGAGTCAATAGAGAAGAACAAGACCTGGAGTTTGACCGAGTTGCCAGCGGGGCACAAACCCATTGGACTTAAATGGGTATTCAAACAAAAAGTAGATGCAGCAGGAGTTGTTGTGAAGCACAAAGCTAGGCTGGTTGCTAGAGGGTTTGTGCAGCAAAAAGGAATTGATTATGACGAGGTTTTTGCTCCAGTTGCCAGGATGGAAACAGTGAGAACTTTACTTGCTTTGTCAGCTCGAGAAGGTTGGAAGGTTCATCATCTCGATGTTAAAACTGCACTCAATGGAGAGTTAACTGAAGACGTCTATGTGACACAGCCAGAAGGGTATGTTGCAGCAGGCAGGGAGCATATGGTCTACAAGCTTTCAAAAGCTTTATACGGTTTGAAGCAGGCGCCGAGAGCATGGAACATCCGACTTGACAAAACGCTGAAAAATCTTGGTTTTCAGAAATGCCCTCAAGAGCAGGCAGTGTACAAGCGCTACTCAGGTCACAATCTTTTCATTGTAGGAGTGTATGTCGATGATCTGCTGGTCACAGGAACAAGTGAAGAAGACATACAGCTATTCAAGAAGCAAATGGAGATGGAGTTTGAAATGAGTGACCTTGGGGTCCTGTCATACTACCTCGGCATCCAAGTACTGCAGGATAGCAACGGCATTGTTCTGAAACAGGAAGGATATGCCAAGAAGTTGCTGCAGAAGACCGGAATGTGGGAGTGTAATCCCACAAAGTACCCCATGGAACCAAGCTTAAGCTGACAAAAGATGAGGAAGGAATCCCAGTGGATGCAACCGAGTATAGGAGCCTAATTGGAAGTCCTCGGCACTTGACACATACAAGACCTGACATAAGCTTCGCTGTTGGTATGGTCAGCCGTTATATGGAGTCACCAAGGCAAAGTCACCTCCAAGCAGTGAAACAACTACTGAGGTATGTCAAAGGAACAATTAGCTTTGGTATTGCATATAGCCGAGGAGGAGAAGGAGACGTTGTGGGTTATAGTGACAGCGATCTCGCGGGTGACCCGGATGAAAGGAAGAGCACCACAGGGCTGGTTTTCTATTTTGGTGGAGGTCCTGTAGCCTGGTGTTCTCAAAAGCAAAAGACTGTGGCGTTATCATCTTGAGAATCAGAATTTATGGCTGCAACTGCCGCTGCTTGTCAAGCTGTCTGGTTAAGGAATTTGGTCAGTGAACTGACAGGGCAAAAACCGAAGAAAGTCGTGTTAAAGGTGGACAACAAATCTGCTATAGCACTCATGAAGAATCCGGTTTTTCACGGAAGGAGCAAGCACATAGATACCCGGTTCCATTTCATACGGGAATGTGTTGATCAAGGTTTGATCTCAGTCGAACATGTGAGCAGCGAGAAGCAGTGTGCAGATATCCTAACAAAAGCGTTGCCGAGATTGAAGTTTACCGAGATGAGAGAACTGCTAGGAGTGAAGGAGCTCTCAAGTTAAAGTCAGGATTAGGGGGGAGTGTGTAGGAAATAATCCTGACTTGGTCAGGGCAATCTCCAGTCGAACCAGGTTTCGGTTTGGTGCGTCGTTTTACAGTCTTTGTGTCAGTTCAGTAAACAGCGCAGTATGCGCAGAGTTGGAGTAGTGGCGTCCGACAATATAGGATCGAAGTCGACTGTTTGATGTTTCTATTGAGTCAGTTGTAAAATGGGTTAACCATTGTATTCTCTTTGCATTCAGTGAGAAAGATACAGAAAATTGCCCCATCTGTGTGTTCTTCTTGCCATTTTCATCTGCCACCGAAATACTATACTTCTTCTGAAAAATACACAAATCCTGTTGATTGCTTGTGCGTGTTGATTCCTGGAAGAAACCCAACATTGGCGAGGACACCTACCTGCCCCCTACCATGCTCCGCGTGCCGCCCAACCCCTGCATGGACGAGGCGCGCAAGGAGGCGCAGGCCGTCATGTTCGGCGCCATCGACGAGCTGCTCGCCAAGACCGGGGTGAAGCCCAAGGACATTGGGGTCCTCGTCGTGAATTGCAGCCTGTTCAACCCGACACTGTCGCTGTCCGCCATGGTGGTGAACCACTACAAGCTGAGGGGAAACATTGTCAGCTACAATCTGGGAGGAATGGGGTGCAGCGCCGGGCTCCTGTCCATTGATCTGGCCAAGGACTTGCTGCAGGTGCATCCCAACTCGTACGCGCTGGTGATCGGCATGGAGAACATCACTCTGAATTGGTACTTCGGGAACAATCGGTCGATGCTAGTGTCGAACTGCCTATTCCGGATGGGCGGCGCCGCGCTCCTGCTGTCGAATAGGCGGTCGGACAGGAGGAGGTCCAAGAACGAGCTGGTGCACAACGTGAGGACCCACAAGGGCGCCGACGACAAGTGCTTCAGCTGCGTCACGCGGGAGGAGGACGAGGATGGAAAGATCGGTGTGACGCTCTCCAAGGACCTCATGGCGGTGGCCGGGGATGTGCTCAAGATGAACATCACGACGCTCGACCCGCTCGTGCTGCCATTATCGGAGCAGCTACTGTTCATGGCCACATTTATCGGCAAGAAGCTGCTCAAGATGAAGATCAAGCCGTACATCCCCGACTTCAAGCTCATGTTCGAGCACTTCTGCGTCCACGCCGGCGGCCGCGCTGTGTTGGACGAGCTGGAGAAGAACCTGGACCTCACCGACTGGCACATGGAGCCGTCGCGCATGACGCTGTACAGGGTCGGGAACACGTCCAGTAGCTCGCTCTGGTACGAGCTGGCCTACAGCGAGGCCAAGGGCAGGATCAGGAGGCGCGATAGGATCTGGCGATTGCGTTCGGGTCGGGGTTCAAGTGCAACAACGCCGTTTGGAAGGCGCTGCGATCCGTGAACCCGGTGAAGGAGAAGAACCCATGGATGGATGAGATCGATAGGTTCCCGGTGGAAGTTCCGAAGGTTTCAAGCGTCTAAAAAAACTATGCCTGATCGGCATTGTCACCTGGACCTGGTTGTGCGTAAAGCTTACCTTTGGATTTGTGTTTGCAATTGTTTGGATGATCTGTCGGGGGATTAGTTTTGCAATTGTAAGCCTTTCGCTCTAATAAGTACGATAAACTAAAAGATTAGAGTCTAAGCACGTCAGAGAAATCACTAAGAAAAATCGAGCTAAACGTGACTTGACACCGTAGAGCGGTGCTATCACCATGTAATATTACCACTGCGGTATTACTGCCATGTAAAACGCAGAACTACCTTTCACTCAAATCAGCATAGGAAAAATCAGCCTGAGCAAAACGAAGAACCACACAACTTTCACAATGAAGTTTTAAATTAAGAAACAAACAATAAGAGAATTTGTAAGGTCATAAGAATGTTAGAAGTTTTGGCTCTTAAAGCTCTATTGTAGTAAAATTGGGTTCAAACTACAAAATAAGCTAACTCTCAAACTGATGTTCCAAATTACTTGAAACTTAACATGCACCTTTTATGGGATGTCAGAAACCTATTCTAATCAACGATCAAGAGAATCGTTGCCAAAATTCTGATATTTTTCCGTTTGAAGGAGGTTAGCACTTAAACCAGACAAAAGAGATAAAACAACGAATATAACTTACTCGTGGGTGTATGGCGGCCAAAATGGCTCTAGATATGTTTTTCATATGTTATAACAAGTAAGAATATCAAAGAAATCGAGACAAAAATAATTGAATCAAGAAAACTCCCGAGAAGGTCAAATCCAAGCAAAAGTGGGCAACTTCATGGATGATGATTGATTTTCAAGCTACATCTCTATCACTTACTCGTCTTTGGCATTCACTAAGATAAAGAAAGGGGGAGACAAGATCAAAAACCCATCAAATTAAGAGCAAATCAACTAAAACTAGAGTGATCCATAAGAGATGAACAAAGTTGATATATTGCTACTTGATGATGAAGGTTTTACAGCCACTTCACTTAAAGGACAAGAGAGGACACCAAAGCACTTACATTTCTCAAACTCTAACCCATTTCTCAAACTCTAACCCTACTACACTTGGTTTCAATGAGGAAAACTAGGGTAGTTGAATGGTTAAATAGAAGTCTCAATACCAACTTATTAACAAGAAAAGATAATCAGTCACATCTAACTCTAATAGATACCACTTAGTATATATAAGCAACGTGGGTTTTACTCACACACTGCACTTATACACGTTTTTCAAAACATATAAATCCGAATCCACTAAATTCTTATCATTTTATCCAACTTGATCTTCTCAGCTTTTCCTTGATCTAAACCATTTTTTCAAGCGCCACGTTTTTTATGCAAGGTGCTTTTCGGTATTTTGATCAACTTATCAACATACCCTTTCTTGACCCAATCTTCATTTTTCTTTGTAAGCAATCGTCATGCGTGTCACGTGTATGTGCACCACTGGCTTGTCACGTGTTGGCAAGTCTCTCATATTACGATTTCATTGGACCACACCTTATTTGGACCGATCAAATCATATAGTGTAACCCGTCGCTTGAACTTCTCTTCAATATTTCTCGCCTTACTTATGCTATGATTGAGCTCAGCTATCTCATACGGCATTCTTAATCGTTCTGAGCCTTAGCTCCTCCATGAGCATAGCCATCACTATTGACCATGGTTAACTCCAAACGTCTCTGCATATCCAAAAAATCAAGAAATCATTTTCGGGCATAGGTTGTTCATAACTTGACCTACATTAGTCAAAACATGCTTTATGCAACACATATGCATTGATCTAGATCAATCCATAATTTGATTTTTCAAACTCTCAAGAATTTTCCATCTAGGCATCTCTAAAAAATTATAGCCAGTAAGTAATCTACGGTACTACAGGCCAAAGGTCTAACCTCTACGATCATACTGCTCCTAGCAGTTTGACCATTATGTTTATACCACTATCAACAGTCTGACTAACAGTACAATAACAGAGTCGATAAAATGTAAATTTTATAAAATTTAAATAGCTCTCTACAAACTTATCAATAGTTTATCATAATACTATTATGTACCTTGTTGCATGGTCCTCGGTAAAAACCAGTTATTGAATGCGAAAAAGGAACATGCCATGCGTGGCCAATACATAGGAACGAAGCCCTGTGCTTTGAGGAATTTTGGACGTTTCTAGCACTGTTGCTGCCGTTAATTCCAAAAATAGCCGTGCTGAAAACACAATTCCAAAAGTAGCCCCCAAACGACGCCATTTGCTGGCCGTCACGTCGGGCGAGTGGTGCGGCGCCGGAGCGCACCACTCGTGTGGTGGTGCGGTGGGAGACCGCACCACTTGCGCCACGTCCCATCAACCCCCCGCCCGTGCTGTGCATTTTTCTTTCCTGCGTGATTCCCTCGCCTGTGAATTCGTTTCTTTCCTGCGGGATTCCCTCGCCCGTGCTGCATTCTTCTCCTTTATTTCCTGCATGCATACGTGTGTTGCTGCTTTGTGCAATATTTTTACACGCGTTCATTCTCTGCATATACTGAGAATCGGCCCCTACTTTCATTCGCTGCATATGGCCGTTGCCTGTCTCACGATAAAAGGAAGAGAGTGCCTGCGTTTCGAAGGCTTCAGTGAGTTTGCATTTGCGCTAGACAGAGAAGCAGGAAGATAAGGAGCAAGAGAGGGCATTGATAGTGAAGGAACAAAGAACGGCAAACACGGCATTTGAAGTAATTTTTGAAGGTATCTGAAGTTCTCGCAATTGTGAAAGTTGTAGATCGTCTTGTGAGCTTCAAGAAAAGGTAAATATCATCTACATGCGTATATAATGTTATTATAGTGATTAGCCTGTAATTAACGTAAGCGTTTGGTATATGTTCTGCATATGTGTATATTTTATGTAATTACCGTGTTGTATTTTATATTTTATTTGATTAAATTATGTATAGTTGTTGTCCACTATAATGTGAAATGTTTGTAGTTATTTTTGGTTGTAGTATATTGCATTTTTTTGATAAAATGTTTGTAGTTGTAGTGTATTGTATTTTATATTTTATGTGAAGAATTTTTGTACTGCTCTTGTGAATAGTAATATTAAAAAAATGATAACAGGATTTGGAGTAATTTGCACTGGTGATTTGAAGTTTTAGCAATTGTGAAAGTTGTAGATCGCCTCATGAGCTTCAAGAAAAGGTAAATATCATCCCCGTGTGACTATATTGTTATTGTTAGTGATTAGCATGTCATTAACGTAAATGTTTTGTATAATGTTTTAGTGAATGCAGATGGCTGTAGTTGTTATTGTTATTGATTAGCACATCATTAACGTAAGCGTTAAAACACGTAGTTGTAGTGTATTGTATTTTTATATGATGTGAACAAATTTTCATACTGTAGTAGTTAGAGCAGATGGCGCAATTGTTAAAACAATGGTTAGGTGCTAGAAATAAGGAGCTGCATGTGAATCTTTGAAAAAAATATATGTTGAAGTGTAACCTTGCATATATGAACACATTGTTGGGTACTAGTAATGTAGAGGAACTAATAGTAGAAACGTAGAGCAACTAACAGATTAGCAAAAAATGTAGTTATTTGATCAATATAAGATTTCATGAGTAAAAAATGATGAAAAATGAGTTGCTGGATTAGTGAATTAATTGGGAGAATAATAATAAAAAAATAGGAGGGAAATTAAAAAATGTAATTTGATTTTCTCTAAAATTTGATTTATGTAGGAATTTGTAAGTGCGCGGTGCAAATAAATTAAAAAAATACAATTACATTACTAATTTGATTTATGTAGAGATTTGGTAGCGCACTCCATAAATGGTACGCTTGTATGTGGTAGGCAGTAGGTACTGTATGGTGGTACAGTTGTTGTATGTTATATATGCTAAGAGGGTTTAGTATGGACTTATGTTAGGTACGCCATGGGTGACATCCAAGACTTATTCGTGTTTTATGGAAGTGGTGTCGTACAGGACGGGCCGTACGGGGCAGACCTGAATAATTGTGACCAGACTGTGATCCGGGCACGCAATCTGAACACCATGAGCCTGTTGGAGCTACGGAGATGCGTGCGTTCCGCATTCGATCGGGACACCGCAAGGAACAAATTACGGATCGAGGCAGTGTATGCCACAGTTGGAGGTGCTGCAGGGGAGACAGTGTGGCAACTTATAAAGGTGACGAGCGACGCTTCATGGGCGAACTACATGGAGGTCGTGTGCAACCCAGACACGTTGATATATGCCAGGCCAATGGTGTATGTTCAATTCGTGGAGAGGACAGAATCATCTGCCATGGGTGGCTCTGCTGGTGCCGGCGGAGATGCAGATCCTGCATTACTCTCCGGTGGTCATGAAGATGCTGGTGAAGGAGAAGGAGGCAATGAGTCAATGGGAGATGGGGACTTGCGGAGGCGCGCAGAGAATTTTCAGCCGAATGAAGGTGCGGAGAGGTGGTGGGCCACGCGGGTTGACTGTCACGAGTACCTTGAGAACCAGGTGCAGGAAAGCGAGGAGGAGGAGGATGTGGTATCAGCCAGTTCAGGAGAGGAGGAAGATGGGGAACCTACAGTGGGAGGTGTGTTAGGTGGTATTGTAACCACGGAGGGTGCGTACGTGCCGTCCAGATTGGACGACATCGCAGCCGAATCCCTAGTTCTGCCACGGGCGGAGGAGGCAGAGTGGGGATTCAATGAAGGCACCATGTATGTAGGGAGGAGCTTCCGTAACAAGAGTGCTGCACAGCAAGCTATTGCCACATACGCCGTCAACATCAGCCGGACATATCGGGTGCACAGGTCCAACCCTGACACCTACATTGTGAAGTGTGTCGACGGCTCCTGCCCTGGCAAGGTCCGTGCGCAGCGGTTCAGAGGCGCTGCCACGGACTTCCGGATAACAGTGCTGAATGATCACACTTGTGAGCTTGCGGCGCCACTACAGAGGCACCGCAACATGACGTCGTCATATGTTACGGAGCTGATAAGGCATCTTGTGGCTGCAAATGTATCCATTTCTCCCAAGGTTCTCATGGCGGACGTAGCGAACACGGTGGGCTTTGCTGTGAGCTACAAGAAGGTGTGGCGGGGGAAACAGAAGGTCCTATGGAGTATGTTCGGGACGTATGAGGAGGCATATGATCTGGTGCCGGGAATGTTGAGTCAGATTGCAGCAGCAAACCCAGGCACGTACATTAACAAGTACGAGTGGGTTCATGAGACGGAAGGGCCGAATTGTTTTGTGCTTGACAGAGTCTTCTGGGCCTTCCATCAGGCAATAGAAGGCTTCAAGTGGTGCCGTCCAGTGCTAACGATGGACGGCACATTCTTATCTGGACAGTACAAGGGTACAATCCTGACCGCGGTTGCAGCAGACGCAAATGACCAGTTACTCCCAGTGGCATTTGCAATTGTAGAGAATGAGAATACAGATAGCTGGCTGTGGTTCCTTATCAATGTGAAGCAGGCCGTTGTACAAGATCGGCCCGATGTGTGTGTTATCTCAGACCGCAATGCAGGCTTGCTGTCTGCCATGCGAACGATGAAGAACGGGACACAGCCTCCGTTCCAGTGGAATGACATGAAGAACCGGTGGTGTATGAGGCATCTTGCGGCAAACTTCCACAGAAGGTTGCATAGCAAGGAACTAATGAAGGTGTTTAAAAAGCTTTGTATGCAGAACCAGAAGAGGAAGTTCGATGCCTTGTGGAGGCACCTTGATCAGGAGACCAGCAAGCATGTGAGGCGTCTTGAGCAGGCTGAAGCGGGGGCCGTGGAGGGAGGCTCCACAAGACTTGGGGAGTTCACACAATGGGTGCAGTCGAATGCACCTGACCTGGAGATGTGGTCTCTACTGCATGACACCAGCGGAGCAAGGTACGGAATCATGACGACAAACATGTCCGAGGTGTACAATGGTGTTCTAAAGGGCGTGAGATCCCTACCTATCACTGCAATCGTTGAAGAGACCTGGAACCGTTCAATTGGATACTTCGTCAATAGAGCCATGATGGCAAAGCAGCATATGGACGAAAGCAAAGAATTCTCCGAGGTAGCGCGGGCCTACATGGACAAGAAGATGGAGAAGGCTCGTTCGCATATTGCTCAGACCATGGTTGGCTTACGGAGGAAGTTTGAGGTCCGCCTCAGACAGAAGTACATGATGGGGCAGGCTAGAGGGGATCGTAAGTAGGTGTGCACGATTGATGACAGAGCATCTTGCACCTGCAACAAGCCGCAGCTTCTACACAAGCCATGCTCCCACGTGTACGCAGCATGCGCGTTATGGAACCAGGCGCCCACGCATTACATCTCAAAGTACTATGACATGAAGCACCTGTTTGAAACCTGGAGCACGGAGTTCTATTCGTACGGGGTGGACATGCATTATAGGGAGCTCTGGCCAGGGCAGATCAAGTGGGTGCCGAACGATGCACTGAAGCACGTCGGCCGTGGGCGAAGACAGCCGTCGCATTCGTAACGACATGGATGATAGCCAGCGTGGGGATCGGGTTCGGCGCCCGAAGTGTAGACTATGCAACACGGTTGGCCATTCATTCAGGCATTGCCCAAACAGGCCGACATCAAGTAACGCTCCATAGTATGCAGCACATGGATTGTCATTGTGCACTGCTGGTTCTGTGTTTTGTAACTATAGCGGGCCTTTGTTGTGATGCGAGCACAAGATCGTGCATCCTGTAACCTATGCTGAATGTATCTTACCAAATTATTTCCGTGTACAATTTGTTTGAGTCATTTCTTGCAAATTATGTTATGTTGTGACTTATTCGATATTTCGTTATCATTTGTTGTCGTTCGATGCAAATTACGTTTGTTCATGTTATGTTGTCATTTATTTCACGATGTATTATCATTACCTACAAATTATGTATGTTGCATATTCTCATGACACTGCGTACTGACTTGTTTTCAATCATCGGCAGGACATGGCGTACGAGTTGCTTGAGGCCCGTTGGGATGACCACCACCGATGCACAGCGTGGGCATCAATGCCTGAGGGCCCTCCGTGTTTCGTCCTTAGTGGCCCCCGAGAGCACTGGCCGCTAGACGAGCGGTACATCTCGCTGCTGCGAGACACCGGTCTTTTGCCCCTTGCTCGCATGCTAGATGTTCCATATACGTTGCAGTTCGATGCGGCGTTGCTGTCCGCACTCGTGGATCGTTGGAGACCGGAGACTCACACCTTCCACTTCCGTTGGGGCGAGATGACTGTTACACTTCAGGACGTGTCCATGCTGACAGGTCTACCCATCCGTGGTGCAGCAGTAGTGCCACCCCCCAGGGCGGCGAATTGGAAGGACGCCCTGGGTGCCCGATTCGGTATCCCGATCCCAGACAACATGTCTGGTGTGCCACACTCGTGGCTACGAGAGTTCATGACCTGCCCTGTGGACTCTCCTGAGGGGGTCGTGCGGACGCACCTCATGGCATACATCCTTTTTTTGTTCGGATGGGTCTTGTTTCCTACGACCACTGGAGTCTCCGTGCATCCAACGTACATACACCTTGCGGAGTCCTTGGCGGATGCCTTGCTCGGCGAGGTGCCGCAGTACAGTTGGGGATCTACAGTCCTTAGTGCCACGTACCGAGGCTTGTGTGATGCCTGTCAGCGTACTGAGGCCAGCGAGCCGGTCTTGGCAGCGTGCTATGTGCTCCTACAGTACTGGTCTTGGGAGCACTTCACGGTTGGGAGGCCTAAGATCGAGAGGGCCGTGCACCCTTACGACCTCCGCCCGGAGTTCTACGGTCAGGCTGGTGGCGATGACCCCATAGATGGGCCGACTATGGGGACTCGTTGGACACATGGTCAGCTGCGGTGGGCTAAGGAGAGAGCGAGGCGTGTGTACCCAGATTTTCATAACCATTTCGAGCGGCTTCATGACAAAGATATAGTCTGGTTCCCATGGGATGCAGGGTTCATTCAGCTCATTGCCCCCTACGGGTTGTCATCTCAGTGCCACCAAGACCACACGTACTGGTTGACGACCTGTCACCTCGTCTTCTCGCACTTCATCGAACTGTACAACCCGCAGAGAGTGCTGAGGCAGTTTCACCTCCACCAGCACGTGCCACCCCTCCCAGGACGGGCACTACCACCGAAGGCCCACCGGTAAGCCATTGCACGGTAACTGTACGCAAGGTAGTAATGTGTTCATAATACTCATTGTACAATATGTGCACTAACTTGCAGGCAAACAAGAAGAGGACACCATGCTGACGACTGGATAGCCACACAGCGACCGTGGACAGACCT
This sequence comes from Dendrocalamus latiflorus, assembly GCA_017311315.1. Taxonomy (NCBI): domain Eukaryota; kingdom Viridiplantae; phylum Streptophyta; class Magnoliopsida; order Poales; family Poaceae; genus Dendrocalamus; species Dendrocalamus latiflorus. The sequence continues at coordinate 43,652,443 of CM029609.1, forward strand.
GTGGCGTGACTCAGCGAGCACAGAGGTTGTGGATGAGACTAGGCCACACGACATCGCCACATACGGTGCGTACCTAGAGTGGTACATTCCACGCACCCGCAGCAAGATTACTGGGCCTGCCCCACCCCGTCCTTCAGAGGTCGCGCACGAAGATGCCATACAGGCCGGCCCAGACCGTCATCGAGTAGCACGTCTTGACGAGGCGGTACGTGCACCTGCAGTACGTTTGTACTCATTGTTTCTTTACATACAGTTCGTTTTAACTTGTTGTTTACCTACAGTGCGAGCATATGCGTCGTGCTGAGCACGAGGCTTTTCAGATGCTGCAGCGTGGGGAGGGCGGCAACCGGGTTCTTGCTTCACCGCGTAGCATCTTCAGTGACCTCAGGAATGCGATCAAGGCCATGAGCTGTAGTCAGCACAGGGATGATGTCCATGCACGACGCGCCCGCAGAGAGTAGCCTTCAGCGCCGCCGTTGGCACCACCTTCAGCACGTCCGTCGCTGTACGGTGGTCGTCCGTCGCAGTCCGGCGGTCGTCCGTCGCAGTCCGGCGGTCGTCCGTCGCTGTCCGGCGGTCGTCCGTCGCTGTCCGGAGGTCATCCCAGCTGCGCTCCCTCGTCCTCACAGCGTTTTGGACCAGCGGTACGACATTTGCCATCAGTTCGTTCGTCCACTCGATTGCCATTTATTCGTAACACACGTTTTCCCTGCAGCAGTTGCGAAGGGATAGCACGTTGCTACAGCCGTCGTCATCCCAAAGGGCGGCGGACGAGCCTGGAGATAGTGACCAAGACTCACAGACACAACAGACGATGACGTTTGGCACATATGCGCCTGGCGGTCAGTCCACCCGAGCGGACATGCAAGGGCAGTACGAGTGGTTCGGGCAGACGTACCAAGGTTACACGGCGCAGGAGTACACGGGTGATTTCCCAACGTCATCGTCATTCCGACAGCCGCATGCACCGGTATGTACGCATGTAGTAAACATAACACATGATAAAAATAATGATTATAAATTTTTTTGTATTTTCCATTGCCTAATTAATCTGTACCATCTCAGCAGGACGTTGACCCCTCCTCCGATTGGCTGAGCTCTATTCTTGGCCACCAGTCGGAACTCCCCACAGAGATGTACCCACAACCGCCTCCGACGCAGACCCCGCACTACGACCTTCGAGATGCACCGCGCTCCCCTAGCAAGTTCACCTTCTCGGAGGATCAGATACATCGTCCGAGGCAGCGACGACGAGATGATTAATGAATTTTTGTAATTGTGCTGTTGTGATGTCACATGGTTTCCTGTGTTTCGCATGGCTTATGCAAATAATTTCAAGTACAATTAAGGCTTCATTGCATTACATTGAGATACACGAGAAGACACGATAGCAACAAAGATGTTCTTGAAGTGCTTGATGGTTTGATGTTCAAAGATGGTTTCCTGTTTAACAGATGTTGCTCTTATTTCTTTGATTTACTAGGGCATACAGAGAGATGACAACACGGGACAACCCACATAATAAGAAGGCATCAGGTAATGACAACACGAAACAACACATACATTGCACGTACATGAAATGTAGCAAGTAGTACAACCACCAACACACCAACGAACACAACAACTAAAATACAACACAACCGTACACCTCATTGCCTATATGCCAAACGAGCCTCGTGCCACCCAACTACACGATAACAATAAGTATGCACGCATGTTGTAACTAACAGCATCCATTACACATACATACATTACCTCTCCAGCGCGAGAAGACACGATAACAACAACCACAAAAAAAACAAGAAAGAAAATAGCTTGACGACAACATAGCATAAAACATTGCCAACATACACGAGGAGAACCTCCAGCACTACAACTTGAGGATAACAATAAACACAAGAAACAAAATAGCGCACAACATTAAATTTATCTTCCACTCTAGTCTGTCGAAACGATGCCGCATCCCGACGGGGTCGCAACCCCCCACGACAACTCTCTCACGGCGAACAATGTCTGTCCTATTTCCCATTTCATCCTCCCACACCCAGAATCGGCAACCACCAGCAGCTTCCTACGATTCCATGACAAGACGATTTTTAAACATACCACCATGATTTGAATGAACCCGAAACAATCTGACTCACCGAGTGATGGGGGCACTTGTAGTAGTGTCGCCCAGGATTCGCGGCCGTCTGTGATGTCCTACGTCTAACCGCCGTGTTGCAATTTGGGCACATCACCGTGGGTGCCCATGAAGATGTGCTGAGCTGACTCATTGCCTAGTCTGGGGGAGTGAGCACGAAAGAAAACTACAAAGATTGCGAACAACTAACTCAGGAGGTGACTGATAACATGGCAAGGGAGTATGTGAGGGATGGCTCCGTTTTATAGGCTGTGTGATAACAAGCCAAGGGAGTAGGTGAGGAATGGCTCCCTTGTGGGGGGCAGCCTCACGCACAAAGACCACAGAATAAGAAGGCATCAGGCAATGACAGCACGAACTAGCACATACATTGGACGTACACAAAATATTGAAAGAGAACACAAGGCTGGACCCCACACCATGCTCAGTGCGGAGACAAAACATGCCAGCTTTGCGCAGTGACCTCAGAAAAAGGGGCAGCTTTGCTCAGTGACATGACAAAAGAGGGTGGCTTTGCTGGGTTACATGACAAAACGGGCCAGCTTTGCCCAGTGACTTGACAAAACGGGCCAGCTTTGCCCAGTGACTTAACAAAACGGGCCAGCTTTCCGCAGTGACATGACAAAAGAGGCCAGCTTTCCGCAGTGACATGACAAAAGAGTCCAGCTTTCGCCAGTGGGATGACAAAACGGGGCATCTTTGCTCAGTATTGCATTTTTTTGTGGCTTGTGATAACAACTCCACGAAGATAACAACCAATCCATCACATGCTTAACAACGTTGCACATTACATCGTTACGGAAAGAGGCCACAGAACATGAAGGTCCCAGAAAATGAAGGCGTCACACACTTACAACACGAAACAACACATACATTGCACATACATAATTTATGGAAAGTAGTACACCCAACAATTTACGGAAAGTAGTACAGCCAACACATACATGAACTAAAATACGACACAACCATAACCCTCGTTGCCTACATGCCAAACGAGCCTCATGGCACCCACATGGAGAATTGCTGAGGGGGCCGTCTCGGACGTGGCTGGCCGTCGTGGTAGTGGCTACCGCAAATGGATCGATCTTCAGATCCACCCTGAGGACCAATGGACCCTCGACTTCGAGGAGTGGAATGTCACAAAGGAGAAGGAGTTGCTGGAGGAGGAGCGCCGCAAGCACGAGCACACCCTGCGTATACAGCGCGAGACGCAAGCTCATCTTGAAGCGTGCACGCGTAGGGAGCGGGAGGCTCGCGAGAGGGAGCACGAGAGAAAGAGGGAAATTGCGGCTAAGGCAAAAGAGGCCGCGGAGGAGTTCAACGCCGAGCGGGCAAGGAAGGGAAAGTGGCCCCGGTCCACACAGTAGGTCGTACGAGCAGTTGGGTGGGTTAGTCGCATATCATGCTATATGTTATGCATGTAATAAAAATCTACGCGGCATGTTACTCCCAACTGTATTATGAAGTTTAATATCTCGTATTTTCGCATTCCATGATTCACGTAGCACATCATTTAACAATATTAACATAGCGGTCCTCACCGTACACGAATTCTCACTAACCTTCAAAATATCACTTACCACTTTATGTATCGACCGTTCTACGGTCAATCTTTCCTAAAAAAAATTACCAAAATTTTTTATGCATCTACAACTTACAATGAACATAATCTTTTATTACAACTTTATCTGATTTTTACCCAGTTTATAACTACAAAATTGCCAAAACTGAAAACAATCACGGAGATTGCAAACCCTAACAACAGACCAAACCCTAAAATTCACTTACCACTTTATGTATCGACCATTCTACGGTCAATCGTTCCTAAAAAAAATTTACCAAATTGTTTTATGCATCTACAACTTACATTGAACATATACTTCTATTGCAACTTTATCTGATTTTTACGCAGTTTATAACTACAAAATTGACAAAACATACAAACATCACGCGGATTGCAAACCCTTAAAACATACCAAACATCACTACCAGCAAACTCCACTCACATTACATACATATTTTTTCAAACACCATTAACAACATACCAAAATATTTCAATAATAAAAATCTACACAAAAATAATACATACATGTATTATCCGCTATAAATAACGAATTTTTCAAATAAACTTCATGTTTTTTTCATCTCCTATTCTATATTATAAATTTGCTCTACACTCTTACAAAATATATTATATGTATATGCATAATATTTATAATTACAAACATTTTATCTAACTATCTAATCAAAACATAAAAAACAAATTTACAATTTATTTTCCGCGCTGATCGGCAACCCAACCCTAGAACTGTAGCGGGGCACTGTAGCACCGAGTGGTGCGGTCGGGGACCGCTCCCGACCGCACCACCCAGCTAATGATGCGCCCGGCCACCGCACGACCAAGTGGTGCGGTCGGGGACCGCACCACTCGGGTGTGGTGCGCTCCCCGGTCGCACCACATGCCACGTGTCGCATTCCCGTTAATCGTGCGGTCGTTTGGGGGCTACTTTTGGAATTGTGTTTTCAGCGCGGCTATTTTTGAAATTAACGACAGCAACAGTGCTAGAAACATCCAAAATTCTGCTTTGAGATCTAATTTTCGTCCTCCCGATGGTGATCGGGCATGGTGTTCATTGAGCGTCACACCGCACCATTTTCGCCCGTTTGGGTTCATGCCGACGTCGATTCATCCATCAGGTTGACTATCCCTTCTTTTACTCCGTTGTACTATGTATGCCACGTCTTAAACGAAAGGCGACCGATTGAACAGCTTCGTACAGCAGAATATGGCCTGTTCTTTTTTACTACAGTTTGCAGCTTTTGACTACAGTTTATAACTTTTAGGCTGTTTATACGAGAGATTACAGAGTAACAGAAACTCACGTGCGATTTTTGCCGATATAAATGAAGTCAGTAAAGTATATACTATAATTAATTAGTAGACCTTATCATGAAAAAAAATATTTCGTTTAAAAGCTAGTTACTGTAGAAAAACCGAAAAACAGCTTTTAGAAGCTAAAAAGAACCGGGGCTATAAGGGTATGAAAAGTGGTACACCTCCAGTAAACATACGTCATATAGAATTTTTTACGGTATTATAGATAATTTTTTACTGCTTGTACCATTGTATAGGCTAAAAATAACACATTAATTATGCGAGTCTATTGTATGTATTGCCTTTAATTTTATATATATAACATGAAAATATATTATAAACTACTGCTGTCTATACAATTATACATATTCTAAAATTGAGTTGAAGAGTTGGTCCTAGCCTTGCAACATGACATGGGCTAAGAGCATCTCCAACGCAAAAATCCTCCAAGCCAGATTTGAGGCATTCCTGTCATCCTGTTGTTTTGATAACAAATCCAACGACTTTGATAATGAAAGATGCACGGGGCACTTTGATTTCGAACTCGCTTCTCAACGCTTATTTTGGGCATGAAAAACGCTATCTTGACAGTGTCTACTGCAGTCAGTATGTCCACATTGCAAAATTCCACCATTTGATCGTGAAGAAAGGCCATTTTCCCCCGTGTGCTGTTACGCGAAACCCGCCAATGGTTCCGAGAAAGGCCAGTGGGAAGCAGCAGAAAGAAAACAGCAGCTTTGACAACAACAATCTCTCTGCAAGCACCACCTGGCACAATCTCTCGGCCTGCCCATCCTTGGGGATGTAGAAGCCTTCAATCTTGCGCGCAACATCGGGCCTGTTTAGCAACGGCTACGGCTTATGACTTTTAGTTAAAAATTTTGAATTTTAGCTGCTTACGGTACAGATTACAGAGAGATACTCACTTGCGATTTTGGCTGGTACAAATGTTAGGCTTTTAACGTGTACATCGTTTAAATTGTAGACCCCGTCTTGAGAAAATACCCCATTTGAAAGTTAGGTACTATAACAAAAACCAAAAACCATAGTTTCGGAGAAAAAGAACATACCCATCATTTAACCCAACTTTCAGTTTCCCATTTGCATTCAGCGCCTCTTGCTCGTCGTTGTTAGCTGGGCCCAGCTGCCAGATCCGAATGGTGCCATCTTCTGATCCCGATGCATAGGACTCACCAACAGGTGCAAACCGCACGCAATGGACAGGACCGTGGTGCCCTTTGTTACAAGCTGTTGTCAACAAAACGCAATCATCAGTTACAGTGGGTAGAGCTATATGCACAGCCAGTCAAATGATAAAATGCCATAACAAGGTCACTGAATGAACACCAATATCACCACATAATAGTTCCGCCCTTGTTCATGGTTTTGTCTATTTGATGCTAGGTGGACCTAGAGCAACGGTTTCTTGTTGAGGACAAAAGACTATGCTGTGTTTCTTTTTTTTTGTACAAATACCTTTTGAAATATAAATTTGCCATTGAATCTAGGGAGGGTTGGTTAGAGATCAAGAAAACAAAGGTAGGGAGGAGATATAGGGTGTGTTCTTTTGAGCTGAGGGCTTATAACTTTTGGTTTAAATATTTAAATTCTGATTGTTTACGAGAGGCAGTATACAGAGAGAAATAGTCGCCTATGATTTTGGCCGGTATAGTTGAACTCAGTACACTTTTTACTACAATTTTTCTATTGACTATATCTTGAAAAAAAAGTATCGTTTAAAAGCTAGTTACTGTAATAGTACAAGCATAAGCCAATTTTAAGCCTAAAAGAACCCGGTCATAAACACCATTGGTATTACGGTGGCGTATTGTACAATAGATTGGAATATGGGTGCGGATGCCTATTAGGAAGAATAGTGACGTGGATATAACCAGTTCTCAAATTATTATTTATCTGTAAATGATATGGTTACGTCATTATGCTCATTGAGTATAACTTTTATCTATAAGAGAGAAATTTCACAAGGTAGTCGTAACTTTTTCTACGATTACTCTTTAGTCGTAAGCTCTTCTATAATTATATTTTAATCGTAAGCTCTTCTACGACAACTCTTTAGTAGTAAGTTCTTCTATGACTATCATTTAGTGGTAAGCCCTTCTATGACCATCCTTTAGTCGTAAGCTCTTATATGATAATCTCATAATCGTAAATTCTCCTAAGACCATGGCATAGCCGTAAGTTATCATGCGATTACATTGTGATTGTAGATCCCTTTACGACTAAACCAAACTCCGACTGACCTGTCTACATTAACCCATTGCATCATGGGCCTGTCTGATAAGGCGGTTAGCATAAGTATTTATTATCTGGAATAAGTGCATATAACTTCACCTCGGTAGAAACCGCCACACGATGAGTGAGACATCACGTCTCTAATAACTCCCATCAAACGGTTATCATTCGAGACGTTAAGATGTCCTTTTGCAAGGAGAAATTGCCGTCGCCATGTGAGGATCCGGGAGAAGGGATAATAGAAGTAGAGCAAGGCTTTTTCGTATTACTTTCTCCATTATAATTCTGCATTACTTTCTCCACTGTAATCAGTTTATTGAGTAATATCCATACGGTAAGTAGGGTTATTATTCTCGCAGTAAAAGGTCTGAACCTGTATAAAAATTCTAGTGTCTTTTCTGCATGTTCGTAGCTAGGTTTTCAATAGTTTTCTAGAACCTCACCAGTCCCCGTGGTGCTGCGGCCAAGCGACGAAGCCGGCCCTGGGAGTTGGGGGGAGGCGGCGGCAACGGGGGAGGTGGGGAGAGGAGGAGACGGCGGTGGAGGTGGGGGAAGGAGGGAGGGGCCTGGGGAGGTGGAGGGAGGAGGCGGCGGCGGGGGAGGCATGGAGAGGAGGCGACGGCGGCGGGGGAGGTGGAGGAGGAGGCGGCGACGGGGGAGGTGGGGGAGGAGGAGGCGGCAACGGGAGAGGTGTGGGGAGGAGGCGGCGGCAGTGGCGGGGGAGGTGGGGGAGGAGGAGGCGGCGACAGGGGAGGTGGGGGGAGGAGGGAGGGGCCCGGCCGCCCGGGGAGGTGGGGGGAGGAGGAGGCGGCAACGGGGGATGTGGGGGGAGGAGGCGGCGGCGGGGGAGGAGGCGGTGGCAGGGGAGGTGCGGGGAGGACGCGGCGATGGCGAGGGAGGCGTGGGGAGGAGGCGGCGGCAGGGGAGGTGGGGGGAGGAGGAGGCGGCGGGGGGGAGGTGGGGGAAGGAGGAGGCGGCGACGGGGTAGGAGCCGGGCGTGGGAGGGGCCGGGTGCCGGCTGCCGGAGCCGGGGCGGGTGTGGGTGCGGAGCCATGGACGCGCGGTGGGAGGACCGGCCAACCGAAGGAGGAATCGAGGAGGCGCGGCAGGGGCGTGGGTGGAGTGTGGAACCGGCCACGCCCATGGGTGGGTGGGAGGAGGGATTTGAGGAGGGGCGTGGGACGTGGAAGCGGGCGACCGGGCCAACGTGGCCACGTGGCGGCGGGGGAGTGGTGGAACGGGAAAAAAAGGAGGAGGAGGGCGGTTGATTAAAGAACGGTCACTTAAAAAGTTAGAGAGCGGTCACTTAAAAAGTTAGAACGGTCATATAACGTATGGAATATAGAGGTCAGGCAACGTTCGGATTCCATCTTTATAAACCCACTCCCTCAGCTCTACCATTTCTTCACAGAATCACAGAGCCTTTCACTCCGCTTCACCATTTCTTCACAGAGCCTTCTTATTTCTTTACAGAGCTTTCTCATTTTTTCTCATTTCACAAGCTTATTTCCTATATTTTATGCATTTGTACTCTTTATTTATTTATTTGTTACTTCTCAATTCACAAGCACATTTATTGTATTTGTACTTCTTATTTATTAAATAATCACCATGTTACCAAGAAGTCACAGTACCAGATAGCACTCAAGCAGTATGCAGAGGAATCGAAACTCAAAAAGGACAGCAGGACGACTTAGTGTAAGCTCTCGCTGTCGCTCCCCTAGTCCTCCTTCGACCCCCATTGATGCTTGTCGGCTCTCGCCATGCATGGAAGACTACGGCATGGATGACCGTCATATAGACGGTATAGAGGGCTACGAGGAGTACCAGGGCGGTACAAAGCCAACGGGGACAACAAAATTATCTCCCCCATCCATGGACGCCAACATTGGCGGGTCTGGACGAAGGGCAAATTGCTGGAAGCACATGACCTGGAGCCAGGAAATTCGAGATGGTGAAACGGTACATATCGCAACTTGTAATTATTGCAATGCTAAATTAAGTGCTCGTACAGCTGTAGGGACAGGACACTTCAACCGCCACTACAAAGTTTGCTTACGCAAGATGGCGGCACAGGGCCGAGGGGGAGGAGGAGTATACAACCGGCTTAATTCCTGTGAGGAAATTGCTAGATATATTGTTTCAAAAGATCAGCCGATTAGGATGGGTGAAAGTCGTGCATTCGAAAGAATAATCCAACACGGCTTTTGCCCACTGTATCAACATGTTAGTAGGAGAACTACTACATCCGATATTTTACGGATGTATCAAAAGGAACTAGTAGAGTTAAAAGAACTATTCCAACAAGTTCAGTATTCTTTTACCATAACCTTAGATATTTAGACATCATCCCACCAAAGAAGTGGATACCTTAGTGTTGTAGCTCATTACTTAGATGATAATTATAAACTAAACAAGAGAGTCATATGATTTAAAGTAATAAATGAATTGCACACGGGAGAGGCCATTGCCGAGCGTATACTACATGTACTTGATGATTTTAAGATAGATAATAAAATTGCTTCTATAACTCTTGATAACGCATCGGCAAACACAGCGGCTATGAACATCCTCATCCCAAAATTACAAACATATATTGGTGGTTATGTCCTCCACCAGAGATGTGTATGCCACATCTTGAATCTTGTTGTTCAAGATGATATGCAAGTAATTGGTCCATATCTGAACAGTATCCGTAATGCTATTCGTTACCTCACAATTTCTCCATAAGTGGTAACCAAGTTCGTGAAGTACTATGCAACTAATGGAAAAGAGCCAAGAAAATTTGGTCTTGACATGAAAGTGAGGTGAAACTCAACATATATTATGTTAAAAAAGATACAAGGTTACGAATATGTCATATCCGTTTTTGTCAATGCCAACTTTCAAAATAATGAATTGGTAGTTACTAATTCAGATTGGCAGATTGCTAGTTGTTTTCGAGGATTTTTAAGACCTTTTTATAAAGCAACAAAAGTTTTATCTGGTGTTTCTTATCGTACATCTTGCTTAGTTATAGAATTTATTTGGTTAATTGCAGATAAAATTGCTAAATCTAGGGATGATGCTCTTTTAGGCCATGCCGTCGTAGCAATGGAAGGAAAATTTATTGAATATTCTTGTTCTCTTTTACACTTGTATTTCTTTGCTATTATTTTTTTGATCCTACAAAAAAGTTGGTAGGTTTACAAATAGGTATGGAGGGAATAGGTGAATGCCTTGGCTTAGATTATTCAAAAGCTTTCGCACATGTCAAAGAGGAGCTTTTTCGTGTTTTCCGTTTGTATCATGATAAGTTTGGCAGCAGCGGAAGATCATAGATCTCACAGCAGACGCAACATAGAAAGACAAGCATGATATCACACTTGTCGAAGAAGCTAAATGACAAGTCTACTTTTTCATCCTCTCGGTCTCAGGCGGCCTCCAAGTGGAATTCTGTCTCGGAGTTGAACCACTATTTGGAGCATGATTTTGCAAATATTGATCTTGATCTTACTAGTGTAGGCAAGATAGACTTGCTCGAATGGTGGAAGAACAACAAGCAGATCTTTCCCATGCTGTCACATTTCGCACGGGATGTTCTCCTGGTGCCAGTGTTCACCGTCTCTTCAGAAGCGACATTCAGTACGGTAGGGAGAATAATAGAAGAGAGAAGATCATTCCTTACACCCAGGATGGTGGAGGTAATCACATGCGCCAAAGACTAGGAATTAGCCAAAGAGCGGCAATAGCATCAACTAGAGGATCCCGAAATCGTACAGGCGTATGCTGACCTCAAACGCATGAACGACCTAGACATTGCCAAGTAGATATTATCTACGCATGTTGTAATAGTTAGTATATACATATATTGTTATTGTACTCTTTTTCTTACTCGGAAAACCCCACTCTGGGGCGTAAAGTTTTTAACGAGGCAGTAACATTGTATTTTCAAAATATCAAAGAAATTCCACTTTTTCCTGAAATATTTATGTCATTGTGTGCCCATGTTTTTATGCAATTAATTCAATTTCAACTAGTTTTAAACAGGGCATGTACGAGAGAAAGGAAGATGACGACCGTCGCCGCAGCCTTTGCGTACAGTTACTTCGGGCTGGCATGGCACGAACACTGGCACGGTGGGTTTTGGGTCGTGCTTGGGCCTGACCGGAGGTGACGCGCGCCGACACGGCACGGTATGGTGAGATGACTGAACTGAGCCGGCACGAAACGGTACGAAGCTCGATGAATCTAGGCCGTGCCCAAGTGCCAGCTCTACCTAGGAGTGAACAACATACAGAACCCATCTTATATATACCGAGACAAAGAATCTCTCCCTCTTCATTGTTACAAGAGCTAGCCTAGCGAGTTCTGTTAGAGATAAAATAGGATTCTCTCTAGAATAGAAAGAGTTGTATAGGGTTTTGGAAAGAGCCTTCCGATAAGGACTCGGTATCCCGTTTCCCTCTCAATCACGTCATCATATGTAACTACCACCGTGATTCACAGATATATAACAAAGGTATGCGGCCTCTAACGAGGTGAGAACGCTTCTCCATCTTTTACATGGTATCAGAGCCATCCTCCCGGTAGATACATCTTCAGCCGCCATGAGTGTGTCGTCTTCCTCAGCTCTGGCCGGTTCTTCGCCGTTTGGTGTTCCGGTGACCGAGAAGCTCAGCAAGAACAATCATCTGCTATGGAAAGTGCAGGTCCTTCCAGCCATAAGAGGAGCCCAGATGTTTGGTTACCTCGATGGCACTATTGCTGCACCTGCAAAGGAGATTGATGTCAACGATGGTGACAAAATCACCAAGATACCGAACCCGGCGTATGCACAATGGGTTGCTGTAGGTGCTTGGATACCTGATGTCGTCTCTCTCGCGCGATGTCTTGATCCAAGTAGTGTCGGTGACAACTGCGGCACAACTATGGGCAGCCATCGAACAGATGTTTGCCTCAAGGACCCGTGCGCGGGCAATCAATACTCGCATCGCGCTCTCCACCACAAAGAAAGGTAACTTATCCGTCAATAAATATGTTACTAAGATGAAGGCTTTAGGTGATGAAGTTGCAGCTGCCGGCAAGTCACTTGATGATGAAGAGATGGCGGCTTACATACTCGCCGGACTTGATGCCGATTTCGAGCCAGTGGTATCGGCATTGGCAGCAAGGGTGGAACCAGTCACGGTGGCGGAACTTTACGCGCAGTTGCTGGGTTTTGAAAGCAGGGCTGATCTTCGGCAAGGTGCAGTCACATATCAATCCTCTGTAAACGCTGCTGCTCTATACGGGCGTGGCGGACATCAACGCGGTCGTGGCCGCGGCCATGGGAACTTCTCTGCTAGTCGCGGCCGCGCTGGAGGACGTGGACACACTGGAGGCCGTGGAGGAGAACATCCTGTTTGCCAGCTCTGCGGAAAGATAGGGCACACGGTGAGCATCTGCTGGCATCGCTACGACTCGGACTTTGTTCCGCAAGAGAAGGTTGCATCTGCTGCTACACATTCTGCTACACAATCGTATGAAATCGACACAAATTGGTATGTTGATACCGGTGCAACAGATCATGTAACTGGTGAACTAAACAAGTTGAGTGTCAGGGAGAAGTACAATGGTGACGATCAGATCCATACGGCAAATGGAATAGGTATGCGTATTAGTTATACTGGTCACACTCAAATTCATACCCCTGATCGTCCTCTTTATCTAAATAATGTTTTGTATACTCCCGATGCCAAGAAAAACTTGATATCGGTTTACCGTCTTGCCACTGACAATCATGCATTCTTTGAGATTCATCCAAAATTCTTTTTGATCAAGGATCAGGTCACGAGGAAAGTTCTGCTTCAAGGCAAGCGTAAAGGTGGTTTGTATCCATTACCATCATCATCACTTCAACCCCAGAAGCAAGCCTTCAGTATCATCAAACCTACTTTGTCTAGGTGGCATGATAGGTTAGGTCATCCATCTAGTACTATTGTTCGACAAGTTGTCTCTAGAAATAAACTTGTGTTTTCCGAGGAGTCCAATAAAGAAACAGTGTGTAATGCCTGTCAACAGGCCAAGAGTCATCAGCTTCCCTATCCTAAGTCCTCAAGTATTTCTGCTGCTCCTTTAGAACTTGTGTTCTCTGATGTTTGGGGTTCTGCTCCTGATTCAGTGGGCAGAAAGAGATATTATGTCAATTTTATTGATGATTTTAGCAAGTTTACTTGAAAATATTTGATCAAACATAAGTCTGAGGTTATACAAAAATTTCAAGAATTCCAAGCTCTTGTAGAAAGACTTCTAAATCGAAAAATTATTGCTATACAATCTGATTGGGGAGGAGAGTATGAGAAATTACATGCCTATTTTTCAAAATTAGGCATCACCCAGCGTGTCTCTTGCCCTCATACTCATCAACAAAATGGAGCCGTAGAACGAAAACATCGACATATTGTTGAGGTCAGCTTATCTCTCCTAGCTCATGCTTCCATGCCTTTGAAATTTTGGGATGAGGCTTTTGTTACAGCCACTTATCTTATTAATCGTACACCTAGCAAGCTTCTTCAATATTCAACACCTTTGGAACGATTGTTTGGACAAAAACTAGATTAATCGCTTCTTCGTGTGTTTGGGTGTGCATGTTGGCCAAATCTTCGTCCATACAATTCTCGTAAACTTGATTTTCGATCTCAACAATGTGTTTTTCTTGGCTATAATCCCTTACATAAGGGGTTCAAATGTCTTCATGTATCTATGGGTCGTGTTTACATATCCTGTGATGTCATCTCTGATGAGACTATTTTTCCCTTCACAAAACTTCACTCCAATGCCGGTGCACTCCTTCGCTCCGAAATTCTGCTTTATCCACATCTTCTTTCCAATATTGATCAAGGGGGAATAGAGGCATGTGATCAGTCTACTAATGTGCATACTAACCCTCCTGATGATACTAATATTTCTGGTGAAGTTTTGGCAGATCTGGAGAATTTTGAAGGAGATCATGCACAAAATGCACATGAAATATCACATGAAATACTACCTTCAGCACCTTCAGTTGCTGGTCCGTCTAATGGCGCAAGAACCAACGAAGAATCATTGCTCTGCCTGACGAGTCGACTGCACCACAATCGGGATCGGTTCCTCAGACGCAAGAGCTGGTAGCAGTCGTGTCCGAGTGCAACCCATCGAGTCGAGGCGGGCCCCCTGCAGCGATGTGGCGAGGAGGAGTTGGTGACTGGTGAGCATGCGCCGGTCGCATCCGATTCCAATCCAGGCGGGCCCGCTGCAGCGATGTGGCGTGGAGAAATTGGCGAACATGCGCCCGTCTCCTCCGACTTCAATTCAAGCGGACCCACTGCAGCAGCGACGGGGCAAAGTGACTTCAATTCAGGCGTTTCAGGCTGGCCCACTGCTGCAGTGATGGAACAAGGAGACAGTGCTGTGGGATCATCTGCGGAGACTGTGCTGTATGGTACCTCAAATCGGCCACACACGAGGTCACAAAGTGGGATCAGCAAGCCAAAAGTCTTCAAAGATGGACAGATCAGGTACATTTACTTTACAACCACAGGAGAACCTTTGATGAAGCCCTAACAAATAAAGAGTGGAAACAGGCCATGGATTGCGAATTTGATGCATTAATAAGAAATAAAACTTGGCATCTTGTACCGTCACAAAAAGGGAAAAATATAATTGACTGTAAATGGGTTTTCAAGGTTAAAAGAAAAGCCGATGGGTCCCTTGACAGGTATAAGGCGCATTTAGTTGCAAAGGGATCCAAACAAAGGTATGGAATAGATTATGAGGACACTTTTAGTCCAGTAGTTAAAGCTGCAACCATACGAATTGTTTTATCTATTGTAGTAAGCAGGGGATGGTGCCTAAGGCAGCTAGATGTACAGAACGCGTTTCTTCATGGTGTTCTTGAGGAGGAGGTTTATATGAGGCAACCACCAGGTTATGAGGATCAGCAGAAGCCACATCATATATGTAAGTTAGATAAAGCCCTTTATGGTCTTAAACAAGCCCCTAGAGCCTGGTTTGCTAGATTATGTCAGAAACTGCAGCTCCTTGGTTTTATGGCTTCTAAGGCAGATACCTCACTATTCTTTTATAACAAAGGTCCGGTCACAATATTTTTGCTAGTATATGTTGATGATATCATTGTGGCTAGTTCATCACAAGATGCAGTTACTGCTTTACTCAAAGATCTTGCTACTGATTTTGCATTAAAAGACCTTGGTGACTTACATTATTTCTTGGGAATTGAAGTATCAAAATTAAAGGATGGTATATTATTGTCACAAGACAAATACACTTCGGATTTGTTAAAAAAAGGCCAATATGATGCACTACAAGCTGGCAGTCACACCATTGAGCTCATCAGAGAAGCTTTCTTTGCAAGAGGGTGAAGCTCTTGGACCTGAGGATTCTACTAATTACAGAAGTATAGTTGGATGACTTCAATATTTAACTCTCACCAGGCCTGATATATCTTTTCCTGTAAACAAGGTGTGTCAGTTCCTTCACTCACCAACCTTCATCATTGGACTGCCGTGAAAAGAATTCTCAGATATCTTAAACATACTCTTGGTACTGGGCTAAAGTTTAAGAAAAATTCTTCTACATTTGTTAGTGAGTTTTCTGATGCTGATCTCTGACTGCCAAGACAATGAGAGCGCGGATGGAGCCCATCTCTGACTGGGAGTGGCCAGAGGTTGCTCTAACAATGTTCCCGCTCGACGTGCTGCCTGCCTTTACACCCGGGCGGCCTGACGGTGACGGGGAGCAGCCTTCACGGCGGGGGTTGGACGGCGGGCGACGTTCCAACTGGTGGCTATAAATTGGTGTTTCCCTGTTCCTGCAAAAATCTAGGTAAATACACACGTTCCAACTGGTGGCTATAAATTGGAGTTTTCCTGTTCCTCCCCTTATCCCCTAGCCGCTCCTTGCACGCCACTCGTGACTCGGTGACTGCAGTGCGTACGTCCACAATGGCGCCAACCGAGCAGGCTCTTACAGCTGCTACGACA
Organism: Dendrocalamus latiflorus; assembly: GCA_017311315.1. NCBI lineage: Eukaryota > Viridiplantae > Streptophyta > Magnoliopsida > Poales > Poaceae > Dendrocalamus > Dendrocalamus latiflorus. The sequence continues at coordinate 43,668,716 of CM029609.1, forward strand.
GCACAACCGCCGCTCCACTTCGTCGTGGTCCCTGCCTTGGCGCACGGCCACCTCATCCCCATGGTCGATCTCGCGCACCTCCTCGCGGCGCGCGGCGCGCGCGTGAGCCTCGTCACCACGCCCCTAAACGTCGCGCGTCTCCGCGGCGTTGCCGACCAGGCCGCGAGCGCCAAGCTCCTCCTCGAGCTCGTGGAGCTCCCTTTCTCGCCGGCCAGCTTCGGACTGCCCCCGGACTGCCAGAACGGTGACAAGATCGCCGACAACACCCAGTTCCTCCCCTTCTTCAACGCCATGCGCGAGCTCGCCAACCCGTTCGACGCCTACGTGCGCGCGCTGGATCCATGCCCGAGCTGCATCATCTCCGATTGGTGTACCCCGTGGACGGCCGGCGTCGCCAGGAGACTCGGCATCCCGCGGCTGTTCTTCCACGGGCCGTCGTGCTTCTATTCGCTCTGCGACCTCAACGCCGCCGAGCACGGGCTGCACGAGCAGATAGCCGCGGCCGACGACAAGGAGCCTCACGTCGTGCCGGGAATGCCGGTGCCCGTAAAGGTGACCAAGGGCACGGCTCCCGGCTTCTTCAAAAAGCCAGGGTGCGAGGTGCTGAAAGACGAGGCCATGGCGGCCATGCGCACGGCAGACGGCGTGGTGGTGAACACCTTCTTGGACCTCGAGGCCCAGTTCGTCGCGTGCTATGAGGCGGCGCTCGGCAAGCAGGTGTGGACGCTTGGGCCGTTCTTCTTATACTACCGGGACGCCGAGGCCATGGCGTCGCGCGGGAAAAAGGCCGTCGTCGACCAGCGCGCGATCACCGCGTGGCTGGACGAGCAGGCCCCCGAGTCCGTCGTGTACGTTAGCTTCGGCAGCCTCGCGCGGAAGCTTCCCAAGCAGCTGTTCGAGGTCGGCCACGGCCTGGAGAACTCAAGCAAGCCCTTCATCTGGGTGGCGAAGGAGTCCGAGTTGGCCACGTCGGAGGTGCAAGAATGGCTACAGGCCTTCGAGGCCCGCACGGCGGGGCGCGGCCTCGTGTTGCGCGGCTGGGCGCCGCAGCTGGCCATCCTGTCGCACCCCGCCGTTGGTGGCTTCGTCACGCACTGCGGGTGGAACTCGCTGCTGGAGTCCATCGCGCACGGCGTGCCGATGGTGACTTGGCCGCACTTCTCAGACCAGTTCTTGAACGAGCGGCTGGCCGTGGACGTGCTGGGGGTGGGCGTGCCGATCGGCGTGACGACGCCCGTGATGATTTTGGACGACGAAGCCGTGCCGGTGGCGCGGGGCGACATCGCGCGGGCTGTGTTGGTGCTGATGGACGGAGGTGAGGAGGCGGAGGAGAGGAGGAGGAAGGCAAAGGAGTACGCCGAGAAAGCTCGCAGAGCCATGGAGAAAGGAGGCTCCTCGTATGAAAACCTGACAAAACTGATAGAAAGCTTCAAGCACGGTGGAGGCTAAAGACATTGGAACAGTGTGGTGTAGGCAGATTCTTCACTGCAGTTTTCTCAAGGATTCATCAGCGCAAGTGTTTGAATGTTCATGTGAATTAAGCGTGATGGCTCTTTCTTTGCTCGTTCTTTTTCTTTCTTGCTTGGCGAGAAACATTCTGAAAAACAGATAAGATTTGCACCGAAGCGCACGCGTTTCATACGTCCCTTTCTTTCCTCTTCTCTCTCTTCAACATCAACTTTAATCTTCTCTTTCTTCAACATCAAGAAAGGTTCCTTTCCTTTCCGCTTCTGTTTCTGTTTCCAAGCACGTGCTAATTTTTGCGGTGCATATTGTTAGAACAGGAATTTCTCCTCTGTAATTCTCTGTAATTCTTTATATGACTTTGTATTTTCTTTACATGTATATAACATATTCTCTTATAATATCCTTTTATATTCTCTATATACTAGTTGAATGCTCATGCGTTGCTACGGATTTTAAAAAGTTTTAGAACATATTTGTATGCATGTTCTAAAAAATTTTAGAACCCGTTAGTTTCAGAACATATAGTATGATAAAATTTTAAAATCCATAGCAACGGACATTCAGCTAGTACAAGATTAAGCACTGGATGAAAAATACAGCATGTACTCTACAATACAGTCTAGATGAAATCCACCTTGACCACTAAATCATGGAAAGAAAGATATTTTGATGGGAAGGTGGGAAATTAAATTAAAATAGATTACAAGATGTCTTTAATAAATAATAAGCAAACAAAACGGTTGCGTGCAATGCGTCATAGTTGACAAAATATTACCTCGTGGCCTTCTTGATCTTGGTAACCAGCATTTCGCCACTGTGCAAATGGTTGTCCCATGGAATATGACAACCATAAAATAAGAATCCAATAAAAGGATCATGTCAGGAATAATTGCAGTTACATCCAAGAGGACTGGCTCTGGCCCTGATTGAAATGAATAGGATATAAGTGAAGGCTGAATCATCACAACAGCATTGGCCACATTTTCCCTGTCCAACATCATCCTAAAATATGCAGTTTCATCAGGACTATTATTAAAAACCTCCATGAGAAGTAAACAATTTAGTATGTAAAAATGTAGATTTTCCATCTTTGATGCATTGTTTAATGAACAAAGGCGAACCAACTACCTGAACAAACTGTGAACGCCTCAAATTAAACATAAACTGGGAAATATAGATAGACGTGGAGACAAACTGAAGGATGAGGGTGTTTCCTTCTGATAGTCTCCAAATTTGGAACATAAACGTATCAAAGCTCAATCAAGCCATCTTATTGGATCAAAATCAGCCTGGAAGCATACACAATAAGATAATGAACATATAGCTTGAATTTAGAATTATAAAAGGTGTGAATTATTTCAGAGAAACTATGTGACAACTGGCATCAACAACTGAATCAATGTGTATAGCTGAAACTAAACTGCTTCGGATGCATTTGCGGTTAGCAAGTCATATGATTTCCAAATACTTCCAGATTCACCTAACCGATACACTCCATGGCTTTATGGGCATTGTACACAACAGGACAGAGGAGGAATATGTGAGCACGTAATTGCAATAGGCTTTTGAAGTTTGAACTCATGCTTCGGATGCAAATAGTTGTTCACCTTTTTTGTGTTCATGTTTAAACTTCCCAAACCGATTTCAATAAAGCAAGGCAAGATGAGATTCATGATCTATTCTGATTTTCAGCTTATATAATGACATAGAGTACAGATAAAAATTAGCCATCTCATCAAAATAACAAATGAGTTTCTATTATGTACAAAAACATCTAAAAATGAAGTAATAACATATTTGTATTAACTTTTGAACAATTTATATAGCAGATATGTCGGAAGTACCTCAGACAACATCCATGGCAAAGCGAAAATCACCAAGTATGGAGGCCACGCAGGCAACTTGGTGGAGCTCGTTTTCCGCCACCGACCTCGACGTCGTTACCACTAAGGTTTTCGTCCGCCACCACTTGGCTCCACGCCATTGCCGCCTCTGACCTTGCCTCGCGTCTCTATTCCCTGACGACTTCGCTGGAGGGCGAAAAGGCGGCAGTGGTGAGGAGCGCGAGGAGGAGGGCAGTGGCAGGAGCGGACCGAGGAGGATTGGTGGTGGTTGTTGCGGCAACGAAGAGGGCAAGAGAAGGCCACAAGGGGGAAGTTGAATCGCTGAGCGAAGGACGTGGGGGAAGACATGCGGTTGGTTTTTGCAACGTGATGGTGCGTTTCTGGGTTTGGCTATGCGAGGGGGAAGGTGTGGTCCAGATCTTTTGCAGAGGAGGAGGCGGCGCCGGCGCGGGGTGGGGGGAGGAGGAGGCGGCGGCGGAGCGGAGGGGTGGGGGAGGAGGAGGCGGCGGCGGCGGAGGAGGAGCGGGGGAGGAGGCGGCGGCGGAGGAGCGGGGATGAGGAGGCGAGGGCGGTGCGGGGTAGGGAGGCGGCGGCGGTGCGAGGTGGGGAGGAGGCGGCGGCAGAGGAGCGGGGCAGGAGGCGGCGGAGGAGGAGCAGGGGAGGAGGAGGCGAGGGCGGCGCGGGGTGGAGAGGAGGAGGTGAGGGCGGAGCGGCGAAGGAGGGAGGGTAGGAGGCGATGGTGGAGCGGCGACAGAGGGAGGGGAGGAGGCGAGGGCGGAGCGACGGGCGGAGCGGCGGCGGAGGAGGGAGGGGAGGAGTGACGAGATTCGGTGGGTGAGGAGGCGCACGGGATAGGCGAGGCCGGAGCAGGGGGAGGAGCAGGCGGGGAGACGCGGAGAACGGGAGAGAAGATTCGGCACAGGTCTTTTGGGGCCACATGTTAGCGCTGCCTTTTGTGAAAAGGGGTGGGAGAGGCCGGACCACCCACAAACTCCTTCTTTTGTAATAGTAAAGATATTACCCATTAAACCTCATGAATATACACACAGTATTCGTAACACAGTATCAGAGTTAGGACACTAATCTAGCTCGTTCCACTACAATCCTGTTATCCGCCGCCCCTCAGGCCGACACCGCCTCGGTTGCCCTCGCACAGATTGCCCAAGCCGCCACCGAGGTCTTCCACGTGCTGGCCTCCCTCACCGAGGTCGTTCGTGCGTCAATCTGCACATCTCTCGGGTTGACTTCACCATGATCGCTGGGAATAGCTGTCGTCACCGCTGTAAGATCGAGGTGGCCGACTAGAGGGGGTGAATAGGCGGTCTAAAAATTCTCTACAAATTAATATAGCAACTAAAGAGCTTTTCTATTTGCCTAAACCAAGTATACAATGCAGAAGCTAAATACAAGATGGTTTAGTACAAATAGCGCCTAAAACTAATGAGTTCGCCTAAGTGCACCAACAATTCTATCCTAGGTCAATGTTTGCAATCCTAGGTTGACAAGCAATCAAATATGTTCTAAGTATGTAAATTGCTTGAAAGTAAATAGAGTACAAGAAAGCAAACCACAATTGGCACATTCTCTTTTTACCGTGGTGTTCGGAGACTTGCCGGTCTCCCCTAGTCCACGTTGAGGTTAGCCCGAACAAATCGGACCGGCTCCACGAATTAAGCCGAAGCACATCCAATCCACTAGTGGTAGCTCTTTCCCGCTCCGGGTAGGTGAGCTCCGACCTTCACAACTTTACCGGGTCTTCTCATAAGCTTCTTGAGAAGATCACTGCGCACGACCGCTCCCACGCCATCTAGGAGTCGGCAAACTCCAAGAGTAACAAGCCAAGTCCCTCACTTGACTCTCACCACGTGCAACAAATGCACAAGCTCAATTGGACACTAAGTCCACCTCTAGATGCAACACATGCACTCTAGAACCTCTCTCTCGCTTCTCACAAAGTGCAACACATGCACAATTGAGTGGAGAGCCTCACTCTAGCTCAAGAACACAGGAATGAATGAAGCAACATCTCCAACCGGCCACAAGGGGGTATTTATACCCTACACAAGAAAACTAGCCGTTGGAGCCAAACCCCTGAAAAATCAGGAAAATCGGAACTACCGCAGTACAAATTGCGGTACTTCCGTTTTCCTCGCCAACGGTCAGAAAATTAGCCGTTTCTCAGCGAAATCGGAAGTACCGCAGTTCAAATTGCGGTACTTCCGATTTTTCCGAGGCCAAGTCACTCAAAAAGTCGCTCTCTGGAAAAAACGTTCCGCTCGGAAATCGGAACTACCGGAAAATCAGAACTACCGTAGTACAAATTGCGGTACTTCCGCAAAAATCGGAACTACCGCAATACAAATTGCGGTACTTCCGTTTTCGGTTTTTCAGCACAGACGACACTCGGAAAAACGGTCATAACTTTTGACTTCGATGTCGGAATTCAGTGATCTTGGACTCTATGGAAAGCTTATTCAGAGAGCTACACAACCCATCTATTTGAATGACCTCAAACACATTAGATCAATGCAGAAATCAAAGAACATCCAAGGAGTCACTACCATGGTCCAAGTCCAAGGAAATAGCAATAAACAATCTTAGACCATGCCAAGAGATAATGCATGATCTCCAACTTTTGCAAAATACATTTGCAAACTTAGATCATGCCACAAGGAGTAGGTGCATGGACTTCAAGCACTTGCAAAACACATTTGTAATGCATAGTCCCATGTTGCTAGAATTCAACATATGAGCTTCGACTATTTGCAAAACACATTCACAAATATAAGTCTCATGTCGAGATGAGCTAGAGCAAGTGAGGTTTGAGCTATCAACACATGATGAGACTCAAACTACTAGACATGACCCCTCTTAATAGTACGGTAACCTACACTAGCAATCCGGTTTTCCAACCAAACACCAAGACCGGTAAAAGACTAGGAACACATCCTTAGCCTAACTAGTCATACCTTTGCCTTGGGTCATCGTCTTGATACGAATCAACTTATGATGCATTCTTTTCATCAACTCCATCAACATATGATGGTCTTCACTTGTCTTGATGATCAACACATGATCATCTCCATTTGAACTTGCATCAACTCATGACGCATCTTCTTCTCGATGGCCTTCAACACACGAATCCATCTTCTTCTTTGATAGCCTTCAACTCATGAAACTATCTTCTTCTTAATCTTGACTTGATGATCTTCAACACATGAAGTCATTCCAAGTCGTTCTTATTTGTGGAACCTAAACTCTGGATCCAACTCATGAAAACCGTTAGTCTACAGAACAATTGTCATTGATTACCAAACTTCACCATTTTGGTAATTCATGCCAATCTCAACAAATAATGAGATATGAAAATGATTTGCGGGTATACACCTTGTACACAACAAATGTATACTCTAAAATAAGCTTTAAACAAAGCTTACTCATCCGGTTGTCATTAATCATTCAACCATTAACATATAATAGAGAGGTTAAATGACAACCCGATTGCACATGAGTATATATGAACTACACAAGTTACATATACTCAAGAATATGTTTCCAAGTAATGATTCTAAATATGCATATTGAAAGAAGCATGGATCAATACTTATGAAACTCCAAAACATATAGAGTGCTCCCCCTAAATGTGTGCATACATGTGTATATAGTGAAGATATATGCACATGTTCATTTTAGACTAATTGAGGAGTTCAATCTATATTTTGGATCTAAGGAATGCATTTATAAATGAGAAAGCGATTTCGAATGCATACCTCTTTGATTTCACCTTTTCATCCAAATGAGACTAACCAAAGATAAACTCAAATAAACATATTAGTCTCATAAATTCATTTATCATTTTCACCAAAACATTATAAAGTATATGTCATTAATATCATAATGTCATAATGGCATTTGTCATTAACACCAAAATCAACTTAAATGGAGCTTTATCTTTCAACCGCCAGGGAGTACCTTCCGTCGTCGCTGGCCACCAAGGTACCGAGACTGATGCGGTACCAAGACCGATGCGAAGACTTCTTCACGAATTGGTTTCTTATTAAGTAGCAGAGTGTTCGGGTTCAAGAAAAAAAAATAAAAAAACGTTGATGTAACTGACGCGCCATTCAGCACTACCTGTTAGACTTTGTTACCTTAGTCACCGTGTACCGATGGCTTCCATTCCATTAGCTACAATTCCATTCTCAAGAATAAAGATCCATGAAACAAACTACAGGCTGTAGTCTTCACTCAAGGAGATCATGTTCGATGGTCACCGTCTCTGTGGACATATCGCTGGTGCACAACCTTCTCTGCCACCAGTGTCTATTTTCGCTCCTTTTTCACACCAACTAGGGTTCAGTGTGATTATTGCAAGAACTTCAGGCAGACTACCAGAGTTGTGCGGTATGAATAAAGCGAACCAAGGTGTGTGGGGGTGGACGATCGAGGGGCTGGGAAGCCCTTCCTCGACAGGAGGACAGACCAACACATCAGAACCTTCTCAACGGTGACTCTGTTCATCAGCTCTGTCAGGCTCTACTTCAACAGCTCTCTCACAGTAGGTTCTTCCAGTCTAGCTTAGATGCCTCCTCAAGGTATCTCATGGGTTCTAGATTCCGGTGCCTCTTTTTACATGAGACCAGACTCCATGCCTCTTTTCACATGTTTTTCCTATCTCTGTTCAAACAGTTGACGGTACTGCTCTGTCTGTCAGTTGTTAGGGCACTTTTTTGTCTACTGATATTTCTGTTCCAGCTGTTTTCCATATTCCCAACTTACCGTATAGCTTCTCTCGGTTGGTCAGCTCACTGATCTTAGCTGTGGAGTTGGTTTTGACTCTCACACCTGTTTCGTCTAGGATCGATAGACAGAGATGATTCTTGGAACTGGTTGATGCCGTAGAGATCATTAGTGCCTCTGTATCTTTGATGTCCACTTCAACTACTTCTATCAAATCTACATCTACCTCCACCGCCACTTCTGCCCCACCTTTGGAGCTTTTGCGTAGTGGCATCACCGTTTAAATCACTTGTGTGTGTCCTGTCTTTCTTCATTAGTTTATCAGGGTGTTATTGGACGTGTTCTTGTTAACATGTCCATGTTTTGTTAGGGTTATAAGCTAGACAATTAGCTATAACTTCCTCATATTTCTAGTGAGTCCTTGTCTTCTTGTCATTTTGATTTAGTTCATTCAGATGTATAGGGATCTACATCTATTATCTCTAAAGATGGGTATAAATTCCATGTGATTTTCATTGATGTTTATTTTTGTTTTATATGCCTTTTCCCTATATCTAATCATGGTCAGTTTCTTGTGATCTATTGTAGTTTTGCAATAAAGGTTCATACACAATTTGAGTCATTTATCCATACTTTTTATTGTGATTCTACTAGCGAAAACTATTTTGGTGCTTTTAGACAGTTTCTTTCTGAGTAGAGCACTATTTACCAGCCTTTTTATCCTACTGTCCATGCTGAGCGTAAACATCGTCATCTAATTGAGATTACCCGTACTCTCCTCATTGTGTCTCACGTTCCACCATAGTTTTAGGCTGAGGCTATTTCTACGGCTGCATATCTCATCAATATACAACCTTCTACTACTCTTAAGAATATTAGTTCTATAGAGCGTCTCCAGTCTCGAGCCCCAGTACGGTCACTTTTGTGTTTTTGGTTGCACTTGTTTTGTTCTGCTGTAGCCTAGTGAGCACACCAAACTGTCGGCTCAGTCATTTAAGTGTTTGTTTCTTGGTTATAGTTCTGAATATAAAGGTTATCATTGCTACGATCCTTTGCTCGACAGATCAGGATATCATGAGACATTGCTTTTGATGAGTCTCAACCTTTCTTCTATCAAGATTCAATTCCTTGTCCTATTTCCAGTAGTAGATAATCTCATGGTTGTCTCTTTCTAACTCTTCATCTATTTCTCCATTATCACAGCCTTCCCCTAGTTTGTCTCTGGTGGTTCCTTCCATAGCCCCGCCACCTATGCTGCCTCCTGCAGCACAGTCTCTTGTTCCTGCAGCACCACCATCTCGTTTCTACGGGGCTCACAACTCCATACGTCCTCGTCCTTCACCAGTCTTCTTTTTTGGTATCTTGCTGACACCGACATCTGATCTTTCTGATAATGCTCCTCATCACACTCTTCATGATCGGATATCCCTTTGGCCTCTTGATCATTCCTGTCACTGAGCCTAGTTCTTAACATGAGGTTGCTCCTCATTCTGAGTGGCAGCTCGCTATGGTAGAGGATTTTGATGCTTTTTGATGTACAGAGACTTGGCACATTATACTGACACCTGTGCATGCTCACCCTATCATATTCAAGTGGTGTACAAGGTTAAGATCAGGTATGATGGTACTATCGAACGCTATAAGGCTCGTTTTGTTGCTCGCGGCTTCCAGCAGGAGTACGGTCGTGACTACGATCAGACTTTTGCCCATATGATCATTGTTCGTACTCTTGTTACAGTTGCTTCTGTTCGTCGGTGGTCTATCTCTCAACTTGATGTTAAGAATAATTTTCTTAATGGTGTTTTGCATGAGGAGGTCTACATGCAGCCACCACCTGGATATTACGTTCTTGATAGTTTTGCGTGTTTTACCTTAGTGATTACCGTGTTTGGTTTCGCTGTTATTTCCCATGGTCCTGCTCTTTTTGTCTATGTCTCACCTCAGGGGTAGGACACTGCTTCTTCTGCATGTGCATGACATGCTCATTACTGGTGATGACTCCTCATTCATCACATATGTGACATGCACATGCTCATTACTGGTGATGACTCCTCGTTCATCACATATGTGAAGAAGCATTTTCGTGAGCAGTTCTGATGACTGATCGTGATTCTTTTACGTACTTCTTTAGGACTGAGGCCACTTCCACACCTGAGAGCTACTATCTCTCTCAGCAAAAGCTTGTCTAGGATCTTTTTGGTCGTTCTAGTTTGACTGACACTTGCACTACTAAGACTCCCATAAAGTTATCCCTTCAGCTTCGTGCCATTGATGATGATCTTATTGAGGATGCTACTCAATATCGCCATCTTGTTGAGAGTTTGGTGTATCTTGTAAGCACTTATCTTGATATTGCTTATGTTGTTCATATCTTGAGTCACTTCATGGCTTGTCATACCCATCTTCACTACAATCATCTTTATCATGTTCTTCACTACTTGCGTGGGACTATCTTTCATTGTTTATTTTTCCCTAGCTCCAACTCACCACAGTTTCATACATACTCCGATGCGACCTAGGCTAGTTATCCTTCTGATTGTCATTCTGTTTATACTTACTGTGTTTTCATTGGCTCCTCCCTAATTACCTAGAAGATAAAGAAGAAGACTTCAGTTTTTTATTTCGAGTACAGAGGCTGAGTTGAAAGCTATAGCAACAGTAACAGTAGAGGACAGAGGTTACTTAGTTGAGGTGACTAATTGCAGATTTTAGAGTGTCTATAATGGGACCTACGCCTCTTTTGTTTGACAACATAAATGCTATCAGTATTACCCGTGACCTAGTGAAGCATGATCCCACCAAGCATATTGGTGTGGATGTTTTATACACTCACTCACAGGTGTAGGAGAAAGTACTTGCTTTACGGTTTGTACTATCAAAGTTACATATTGTTACTTCTTTACAAAGCCGCAAACTAGGTTACAATATTTATATTTTCTCTCCAAACTCAGTATGTGTAATCCACCATAAGTGTGTACTGTGCACTAAACCTCATGAATATATATACATAATATTCATAACACATATGATCCCTTATCATCCTCTGCGAGTGTCATCATTGTTCATGACAACTGAAATTTTTCATAGAGAAGTGCAATACTCAAAGAAATATTCAAAGAGTTCATCCATCAAGGACAGGGAATACACATGTGCGTTGTGCAGTCTTGGATAAGCCCAATCATGATGTGTTCTTTGTTTTCTTCTGTAGTTTTATGTAGGGGCACAATTCGAAGCGGATATGAATGGATATTGCTTATTCTATATTTTTTCTTATAGTTGGAGTCAGACATGGGTAGTATTGGATATCCATTTGACTATTTTGTATTTGCTTCACAAGCCTTCAGATGGTCGGTCAGACGAAAATTAAATAGTAATCACCCAGAGCTAGTAATCACCGAGATGTTGAAAGAAGAGCACTTAGAATTCCTTATCTATTTAGATGTAGCAATCCGTCTATATGTTATCTTGTTCCTAAGTGAAGCCACAACAAACTTAATTATATCACTTAATATGCGAATATATTCGAACGTATATCACTCATCTCGTATCATATTCTATATTTTTCCTTGAAGTTGGACTCGGACACGGATAATGCCAGATACCCATTTATCCCTTCCATATTTTCTCTGTAAACATTTGGTCGGTTGATCAGACGGAAATTGTCCAGTCCATTTGCACCCCTAGTTCTATGCCTACTGCATTTTATGCTTATTTGAGCTTCAGTTTTTACTTCTTAATTTCATTTTTTTCCTCGTTGTTTGGCTTTTTTTACTTTTTATCTTATTTCTTTGCATCGTCTATGATGATATTTTTTTATTTTTCATTATGCTTAAAAGGCTAATAGCTGCTGTAGTATGAAAAAAAAACTCGAATGGAAAAAAGCCGTCATTCTCCCGAGATTTCCAGGGAAATAAGCTCCATCTCACCCTCTTGTCTTTTCTAATAATAAAGAAAGCGCAACACGCACGATTTGTTTGCGAAATAGATTAGACTTGTATAATATTAAAATCATAGTAGAACCTGACTCAATGTGTTAACCGAGCTTTGAAGATTCAGCGAGTGGGTCGACCGCCTCCTTTTCAGAATGCTTTCGTGCATTTATTTGTCTTGTGCTCCATCCGGACAAACTAGACGGTCACACTGTATTTACGTCGCATCTTGGCCGATTTATTTTTGGGCTATAGTTTACAGTCTTTTTTAAATAAATAAATATGATAGTTTTTTGTAATTGTAACGGTGCGACTTATCAACTTGTCAAAATTCGATTTGTTTACATAAACATTAATTCTAAAATCATAAATCATAAACACAATTCAGAAAACCCACTCATTACGCATTATGGACCAAGTTCTTCACGTTTTTCATTTCACAACTATTAATTAAGATTGCACTATGTGATCTACCAGACGTACGGATCGAAATCATGTCTGTATCGCAAAGAGAAGTAGTATTCTTTTGCTCAAACCGAACGACCTGCTCAGGTCTAGGAACCCCCCTTCAACATGCTATTTACCTTGGAACATGTGCATTATTAATTATTATTATTATCATTATCATTTCCCTATTAGATATGTCCAAGCATCAATCTTGAAAAAGAAAAGGGGAATTCGAATCTAGCCAAGAGAATACTAGCTTGTTTCGTCTAAAACCCAGCAGAAAACCATCCGGCTTTTGGAACCGTCCCGGCAGCGTTCTTTGGGCTGGAGGTCACCGGCGAGGGCGTTCCGCCGTTCAGGTGGACGCGAGTTTGCGAGCGAGGAGGAGTAGAGCGTGGCGATCGGGCACAAACTGGGACATCATGCGAAGCTTGTCCGCACGGCGCCGAGCCGCCATGGCGAGCGGCCATCCAGATGCGCCGGCGAACCACGATAGATCCACCGCATCGTGAGGCGGCGGCCCGCGTGAGTTAAGAGTTGCGCCGCCCATACGGTCTTGCTAAGCAGGGTGAGGTGGCAAGCTAGAAGGGGCTGTTGAACGGTGAAGCCTACCAAGCATCCGGCCCACGGTCCCAGCATGGACAAAATCGTTTCATTTTTCCCACTTTTAAACGGTCGGAGAAGTTGTGAGCTTCCTCACGGGAGGCCAGCTTTTGTTTTCACAAATACTGTAGGACCTGTACCGTTCCAATGGTATATCTATGCATCCATGTTCATCTCATCCAACACACCACTTTCACTGTCCCCTTCCTCCTCTCTTACCCTGTCATCCACACCACACCTATGTCACCTCTCACCCCGTCGTCTCCGCAGGCCATGGTGGTGGGTTGGGCGGCCTTAGGCTTCGAGGGCAGCTGTATTTGGCATGATGGGGTTGGTCTGTGCCCGGGGTGCTTGGATCTAGCGCGGTGGGCTAGGTGGCATTAGGGGTAGACTGATCCAGCGCGTAACGAAGTCACAAGGCAGACAAATCTGTTCTAACAGGGTTGGGTGGCGTTAAAGGGCGACTCAACTTTGGATCTAACTATGGCCAATGCTGTGGGCGCTATCGCGCCAGGGGCGTGGGTGGTAGCCACCGTGGTCTCACCTTCTTCATGCTCATTGAGGTGTGTGCTTGCGCTGTAGATCCTAGAGCTGGGGCTTACTTCTTGTTGTTAGGGAAAAAGATTGGCTGCAACACGAAGCAACGGCGTCCAGACCTTCAATTTACTTTGCTAGCCGGCTGTCATACCCTCTAAGTTAGAATAGTTATATTCAAAACTCGTTTGAAATTTCTTAAAACTTTAGTTGAAACTAGTTGAACTTTATTGAGACTTGTTGAAACTGTTCGGTTGAAACTTGAGTTCCAAAAATTCAAAACTCTTTGAAACTTGGCTTGAAAGTTTTCTGGAATCTTCTAAAAACTTTTAGAAATACATAAAACTCATTGAAATATAAAATTTTTCAAATATTTTCATAAAATTTATTGAAATTACATGCTTTCATGCTTTGCACTCTAACAAAAATGGTACTAATCTCAAAGCACACAAAGAGGTAAGTAATCACTATCGACCATTCAGTCCTATTTTAAAAGTTATGCAAATCACTTTGAGAAAAGTATAAAAGTATCTCCCAACTTTGTTGATGTACTGTTGCAATTTTATATTGTCTAGTTGCTTCCTTTTGTTTTTTTAATAGCGTGGCTACGGAGGACTGAAACTGCAGTGCATCCACATTCCACAACACTAACGATCCAGGCATACTCAGATGCCATCGTAATTCTGTTCCCATGATGTGTTTATCCTGAAACGTTCAAAATTAGGGTGAACTAGTTCGTTCATTAGATCCAACAAACATAGGTTGATAGTCCGTTCAGATTTGAAGTACGTAAACGAGAGTTTTAGTTCAGAGAAGCTTCTTGTCATACCTTGAAAATGTATAAATCTGCAAATACCTACATATAAAAGGAGGCAAGAAGCCTCCATGACTATCAGATATGTGACTTTGTTGGCCACGTCGTCCATGTCGCCGTTGGCCCCGCCCGCACGCCCGGACTGGCTCTGGCGGGAGCGGAGCCGGCGGAATGGGAGCGGGGAGGCGCCGCAGAGGAGAGGGCCGCCGGGTCGCGTTGTCGCAAGGTCGGGAGTGGGGACGGGGGCGGAAGTGGGGGAGACGCAGATGAGGCGGCACAAAGGGGATACTAATCTAGGGTTTGCGCGAAGGAGACGTATAGGAGAGGGACTCGCGAGACGATGGAAATCACCATTACACTCTTACAGCGTGGGTCCCTCAGGCTTGTGACTGACGAGACAGTATGGTCCTGTTTTTTTTTAGCTTTCTAAAAGCTGCTTTGTAGCTTTTCTACAGTAACTAGTTTTTAAACGGAGTATTTTTTTCAAGATAGGGTCTACTAGTTAATTGTAGTTTATATTTTATTGACTTCATTTATATCGGCAAAAACCACACGTGAGTTTCTGTTACTCTGTAATCTCTCGTACAAATAGCCCAAAAGCTATAAGTCGCAGCCAAAAGAACAGGCCCTATACTAGGTACCTTGTACTATGAGCCGCTATATCTTAGCGAAATGGATGGTTGTGAAGTATTTTAAGGATAATAAAAACCATCATATTATAAAGGCACGCTTATCCAATTTACAAGCCAGTACGAAAATAATATGCATCGCAACAGAAAATATACATTGTGTACTACGGGATATAATCTGAAGACTTAACCAATATCAACACAAATTCACATCAAACTAACCCGCCTCCTCTGCTGGGATCTCTTCTTTTTAGCTAGCATCTGTGGCAGCGGTGTCTGCATCGCACATCTCACCAAGTAGCTATAGTAAGGCGGTATGTTTGATCTCCATAGTAGGGCATCAAATTTCCCTTTAGGTGTAACACTTCCTGACTGAACATCTTGTATTGTTATCCTGGGGAGATCATCCTGTGCAGAGCATGCTTCATAATAACTGTAAGCTAACATTGCGCTGCGTGTTTTAGACATTCTCCAAGGATATACAGGCTTATCTTCCACTACAAGATCACCTGGATGCTTACCAAACAGGAGGAGATGCTTATTTGTGAAATCCTTCAAGCATTGTAAAAGCCTGTACCAGAATTGAGCCCTGAGATTAGCTCTGAGTAAGCGACCGATGACGTTTGCTGCTATGAACGATCCATTCGTCTCTGCCGCGATCTCCATACATATGGGTGCTAGCTTTGGTTGTTCTTTTGGATTTGTGCTCCCAAATGCAATTGTCTTGAAGAAATACCAATAAGCTTCTTGAGGCAAAAAACTTAGCTGAAGAGCTTCTGTTGTTCCAAAAGTTGCTATCTTATCTGATCGGCTTGTAATTATGATTTTACTCGCAGCTTCCATGCGGTTCCCTCTTAAATTGGACGATATTTTTCTCCATGTTTCCTCGTCCACGTCTCCGACTAGTTCGATAATAACTAGTGACTTTCCATTGGAGCCAAGATTTCGATGCTTTGTTACACCACAGTCTCTTAGGGGCACCATGCTTCCACCATCAACATCATTTCCACTAAATAACACAATTGAAGAGAAGTATCTACGCACCCTCTCATCGTGGCAGACATGCTCAACGAGTGTGCTTTTCCCAACTCTAGTTGGACCAATTATCGGGAGTACAGGCAAAATCTCTGCACCAGGAAAATTTGCTTGTAGCAAGAAGTTGATGACCCTCTCCTGTTCTTCATGACGACCAAACATGCAGTTTTCCAACAATAAGTACTTGCAGTAAGGTTGGCGATGCATAGGAGGGTAGCAACTTAGAAACACAGCAAACTCTTTCATATCTTCAGTTATGTTTTCTAGGCTACTAAGCATCTTTTGCAGCTCTTTTATCTCGTCACCTTCAGATGCCATTTTCCCTGTCCTTTTAGAGGAACAAAAACGCTTTGCTGGGTTGCATCGGGACAAGGCGGACGAGCGATCACCCACCTCACCTTGAGCCTTGTCTTGGGTGATCATGTGGTACCTGAAGTGATCAAGCATGTAGTAGCCTCTGTAGATCCCATTTCTCATCATCTGAAGTTGCAGAAGCATCGCTTGGTTTGTGATGTGCCTCCCCTCGGCCTCCTCGACGGTGGTTTGGATCCGCAGCAGCATGCGGTGCAGCCGCTGCAGGCCCTCCTCCACGCCCTGTTGCTGCGAGAAGCATCTATTCAGCACGAAGGATATGGATCTACTGATAAGATCGCCAAGAACTGCAGAAATGAAGGTGTCCATTGCGAATTGTTGTGAATGGGAGAGGGAGAAGTGGCGTCATTTATATTTGTTCCAGGTCATCTGTGGAGCCCCGGTGACTTTGAACCTAAGCCCTGGTAGCAGCTACCCATGGCGCCATGGATAGCTACATCACTAGTGAGTCGTGAGACTGCCTGGTTGCTCTGTTTACCACAAGCAGGTCAGTCTGCTTACATGAATGGCTGAAAAATAAAAGGCAAGAGTACCAGCCTAGTACCACAGGAACTCCGTTAGCTGTGATTTGATTGCAAGATTGGACCATATATGTCCAAATATTATTCAGATGTTTTCTTTCTAATTATCATCTAAATTTGTAACCTTTAGATTAGAGATTAATGGATCCTTACTTTTGAAGGGGGGATTTTTTCAAGGGGAAGGGGGTAGAATTCAAGGAAGAGGGAAGAGAATTCATAGCCATTGGATCTCTAATCCAATAGTCATAAATCTGAATGATAGTTAGGAAGAAAACATCCGAATGATGTTTAACAAAACCCAATTATAAAACAGCCAATACAAAAATTTTAAGTAGTGCTTCTATTCATTCACTCCCTCTAATAGAATTGCATTAATCTTGATGCACTCCAAGGAGTAAGTAGCGAGAATCATGAAAAAAATTTATGTCAAAATTTTACAGGTAACTAGTGGTTACCGGGCTTATCGGTGGGTTCCAATAAAATTTTAGACTAGTAAAAAAATTTCAGATTCACCTAATATTCATCTAAAAATAAAAAAATCAAACTTCAATTCAATATTTTCATCCGAAAAAATCTGATAAATGGTGGTTACTGATTCTATCACTATCCTCTTATAAAATTTTTAAATAGATATATTTTTCTCTGGCAAGAATCACCCTTACGATGCGTATCAATATTAGTGCACTTCTTAGTGGAGCCAAAACCACTTTTGGCACTGTTTCGCACCGTATTTGCAAAAATAGCAGTATGGTGAACGTATTGACAAAAATGGCATTTCTACCGTCCGGGGACCGGGCGACAGCTTCCGCGAGGTGACACACGGTGCTGCCACCGGCGGCAGGCGCCTACCGCCCCCTCACTGGATGGTAGGCAGCCTGCTGCCCGGGGGGCAAACGGCAGGCAAGCCTGCCGTCCAGGGAGGGGTGGTAGTAATTAGGCCGGCTAATTAGCCAGCCTAATTACTGTCTGTTTTTTTATTTAGTATTTGTTTAAATTTTTAAATATATCAAATGAGCTCAAAAAATTACGAAAATTTACGTACAATCTCTTGACATAACGTACCTTACAGTGTAATTTTTGGGTACTTTTATCCATGCGAATATTGCAAAAAAAATTCATACAATTTTGATATTTTTATGAGTGTTTACATGTAGCAAACAAGCTCCAAAATCACAAAATTTTATGTGAAGCCTCCCATACAGTAATAGTTATTGTATAATTTTTTGGAAATTTTATATGGTCTGAATTTACCACATTTATTCAGGTTAACTTAATCATGAATTTAACGATCGTCTCGCATATTTTGAAGTGTCATATGTCGAGCAATCATTGTATATATTATTTGCTACTATCTGGTTCGTACAATTGTCACTCTCTCTGTATGTGCCCCTCTCACGTACTCTGTTGCTCGTATTAATGTCATTATTTGAGTGTCGTTCTCCCTTGTTCGCTCCCTTGTTTGCATATTTGTCATCGTTACGAAGCCCCACTGGCTTCGCTCCTGTTTGAAATTTTCTTCTACTCCTTATCTCCTTCCATGCACAACAAGCATGATTTTTTTTTCTTGCAGTCAATGAGTCAAACATATGCAGTGCGCGTGACGATTAGCTCTGCACGGCGAAGGCCGCTTGCCTGGTACGCATGCCGACGCCGGGCTGGTCAACGGTTCTAGTGCATGCGACGGGCTTCTGGATCGACGGCGACGCGGCTCCACGCGTAAACAACCGACGACTCGTACAGTCGTACTCCCCCCCCCCCCCCCCCCCCCCCCCGGGGCTAGAAGCCGTGGATCGCTCGCCACTCGCCGGTCACAGCGGCAGCGCCATGCGTCGCGTTCTGGTCGCTAAGCGCCGACGAAATTTACACGTCCAACGGAAAGAAAAGAGGAAGGAAGATTCCGTAATGAGCCGATCATGATCAATCATTATCAAGAAAAATTGAGAGCGTCTTAGTGAGTAGCTTCCTCGATTTTCAGTAGGTGTTGCGCTGGATCAACAGCGCCACACCCAGCCATCGGTACATCAAAACGTGACGAAAATGTTTTGCCCTCATGCCATCTAGTCAGACGTGGGAGCAACCGAGCATGTCGTCGACCCCCCATCCGGCCGTCCGTTCGAACGCCGCCGCCTCCATCCGCCCATTGATCTTTCCAGCACCAACGAACGGTTGCTTCTCGTCGATTCTGACCGTCGCTGACAGATGGGCCATTCCACCGTTCCCCATCCTCTATTAAAGCCGGCTCGGCTCTCTCTCTCCCCCGTGTTGCTCGCGACGGCTGGTGGGGGGAGACAGAGGAGCGAGAAGGCGGCGTCAGCGGCTCGGGCTGTCTCTCTCTCTCTCCTCTTCTCCCTTCTCCTCTTCACGAGCTCTGATTTGATACAAATCCAGATTTGGTGGTTGAGATCGTCGCTCCTTCCATTTCATCGGTATGCTTTAGGATCTCTTCTCGATTCTCTATTTTGGTGGGCGTTGCCGTCCATTTAAGTACTAGTTTCTTGATTTAGGATGGTTTATAGAAGGTTAACAGTATTTCTTTCTTTTTACTCTGCTTCAATTATATTTTGTCTCCCTGTGCTGTTCATATCCATGTTCTTGATTTGGGGTGGAGGGTTTAGTTTCTTCCATCTTGTTTGGAGTAATGATCTCTTGCACTTATTCCAAAGAGACAAAACCTTCTTATGTAACAGTTTCTTGGCCCTTTCTTTGCCTTCTTGTTCCCTTTCCGTTCTGAATTATTGGTCTTTGGTGACAGAAAGACAACCAAGAGCTCAAAACACGTCGCATTTCGCAACTTTGGGTCAGAACAATCAAAGCTTCATTTTGTCATCTAGATTTCTCCCTGTAACAAGGGAACGGATTGAAAATTTCAGCACCCAGACTCGCATTTTGAATTTTCCGCGTTTTTCTGACCCGAAATCTGCATTTCTCCGATCCACAGGGGACAACAATGGACACCACGGCGCCGCCGACCGGTGCCGCCGCCGGCGAAGGCTCCACCTCGCAGTCGCCGTCGCGGCGGCTGCCGGACTTCCAGCAGTCGGTGCGGCTCAAGTACGTGAAGCTTGGGTACCACTACCTCATCTCCCACGGCATGTACCTCCTGCTCACCCCGCTCATCGTTCTCGTCGCCGTCCACCTCTCCATGCTCTCCCCGCGCGACGTCGCCAACCTCTGGTCGCACCTCCGCTTCAATCTCCTCTTCGTGCTCGCTTGTTCCACCCTCCTCGTCTTCCTCTCCACCGTCTACTTCCTCACCCGCCCCCGCCCCGTCTACCTTGTCGACTTCGCCTGCTACAAGCCGGAGCCGGAGCTCCGGTGCACGCGCGACACCTTCATGCGCTACTCCAAGCTCACCGGCTCCTTCACCGACGCCAACCTCGAGTTGCAGCGCAAGATCCTCGAGCGGTCGGGGCTTGGCGAGGACACCTACCTGCCCCCCGCCATGCTCTGCGTGCCGCCCAACCCCTGCATGGACGAGGCGCGCAAGGAGGCGCAGGCCGTCATGTTCGGCGCCATCGACGAGCTGCTCGCCAAGACCGGGGTGAAGCCCAAGGACATTGGGGTCCTCGTCGTGAATTGCAGCCTGTTCAACCCGACGCCGTCGCTGTCCGCCATGGTGGTGAACCACTACAAGCTGAGGGGGAACATTGTCAGCTACAATCTGGGAGGAATGGGGTGCAGCGCCGGGCTCCTGTCCATTGATCTGGCCAAGGACTTGCTGCAGGTGCATCCCAACTCGTACGCGCTGGTGATCAGCATGGAGAACATCACTCTGAATTGGTACTTCGGGAACAACCGGTCGATGCTAGTGTCGAACTGCCTGTTCCGGATGGGCGGCGCCGCGCTCCTGCTGTCGAACAGGCGGTCGGACCGGAGGAGGTCCAAGTACGAGCTGGTGCACACCGTGAGGACCCACAAGGGCGCCGACGACAAGTGCTTCAGCTGCGTCACGCAGGAGGAGGACGAGGACGGCAAGATCGGCGTGGCTCTCTCCAAGGACCTCATGGCGGTGGCCGGGGACGCGCTCAAGACGAACATCACGACGCTTGGCCCGCTCGTGCTGCCGTTGTCGGAGCAGCTGCTGTTCATGGCCACATTGATCGGCAAGAAGCTGCTCAAGATGAAGATCAAGCCATACATCCCCCGACTTCAAGCTCGCGTTCGAGCACTTCTGCATCCACGCCGGCGGTCGGGCTGTGCTGGATGAGCTGGAGAAGAACCTGGACCTCACAGACTGGCACATGGAGCCGTCACGCATGACGCTGTACCGGTTCGGGAACACGTCCAGCAGCTCACTCTGGTACGAGCTGGCCTACAGCGAGGCCAAGGGCAGGATTAGGAGGCACGACAGGATCTGGCAGATTGCGTTCGGGTCGGGGTTCAAGTGCAATAGCGCCGTATGGAAGGCGCTGCGGTCCGTGAACCCGGCGAAGGAGAAGAACCCATGGATGGATGAGATCGACATGTTCCCGGTGGAAGTTCCGAAGGTTTCAAGCATCTCAAAAAACTATGCCTGATCGGCATTGTCACCTGGACCTGGTTGTGTGTAAAGCTTACCTTTGGATTTGTGTTTGCAATTGTTTGGATGATTTGTCGGGGAATTAGTTTTGCAATTGTAAGTCTTTCGCTCTAATAAATATGATAAACTATAAAAATTAGAGCCTAAGCTGTAGGAACACGCGTACGCTACACTAGCGCAAAATAAAATTTTCTACCGCGTAAACCAGGAAGCCATGCAAGTAAGAGATCATAGATCGTTACCACTAGACGCGCAGTGCAGCGGAAATATCGTTGATGCAGCCGATTCAACGAAGCGCGCGTCGATGCAGCAGTAGTAGTCGAACGTTCTCCGTCCAACCGTCTCCTCCTCGTGATCGTCCCACTTAGCGTCGCAGTCACAGCAGCGCCTCTACTGAAGTCCACACATCCAGGGATGGAGCACCGTGCGTCGGTGTGCTAGCACCAGCGCGCACGGCAGGGGATACGAGAGGTGGCGGCTAGGGTTTCAACGGGTATGTTTTCCAGGTCTTTTCCTCAGCCCCGCACCTCTCCTTATATAGCCTCCAATCAGATCCATATCTGATACGAGTAGAGATCAAATCCTGCTCGGAAACTATCATCCAACTTGTTATCGTTCCAGCCCATTAAGTATGTGACCCTGTAGGTTCATGTGTATATGGCCATGGGCCGAAAACACCTTTCCGGCCCATAAGTCAGTAGCGGTCCCTAGCAGGACATAATGACTCCCAAACACACACAAAAATCATATCGGACGAACATATATAGTGCTCATGTACCGATCCCTTTGCCTCACGATACCAGATCGAACTCAAGGCGAGAAACGTGCCATCCTATGATAGCTCGATCCTTCACTCGAACCTGTAGTGGATTAGTCAGTTGTGATTGACTTCTCAATCACATTTGGCATGGCCATGCACTTTCTTAATCCAACCACATCGAGGGGCCCAGAGATATCTCTCCTGTTATATAGGAGGGGCAAATTCCATCTTGATCGCTCATATTCCTCCGCATGTTTCATAGTAAACCCGAAAGTTACTTTTATTACCACTCAGTTACGGAGTAGTGTTTGGTAACCCCTAAGCAAACCATTACACATGTAGGAAACAATGACGATATCAGGTCTAAGGATCATACATACACCATGTATGAGACCAACTGATGACACTTAAGAATATAACAATTCTCGCAGTGTCTCATGATGGGTCAATCCAACATCATGTTCTCTAACATGTGTTCACATTATTGATCTGATATTTCATATCCATGATCCGTGAAACATGTTCATCAATCAATACATATGCTAATCTATAAATCATAAGTGTCCCACATAATGATATAAGATCAGGGATAATTTAGAATAATATCAAAACATGAATAAAGAGCTTCACGAACAAGTCACATACTTGTTGATCAATATGAAAGATATTTATTCAAGGAACAAAATAACAATTTATTCAAGCATTTATAAACATAGAAGTGATACAATCATCTCCATGATTGCCTCTAGGGCATATCACTAACATAAGCATCTCAAAGAAATCCCTAAAAAAACCGAGCTAAACGTTACTTGGCACCTTAAAGCGGTGCTATTACCATGTAATATTATCGCTGTGGTATTACCGCCATGTAAAGCGTAGTATTATCTTTCACTCAAATCAGCATAGGAAAAACCAGCCTGAGCAAAATGAAAAATCACATAACTTTCACAATGAAGTTTCAAATTATTTGAAATTTAAACCAAAGCAAAATCATAACCTTAAGAAACAAATAATAAGAGAACTTGTAAGGTCATAAGAATATTGGAACATTTTGGCTCCTAAAACTCTGTTGTAGTAAAATTGGATTCAAACTACAAAATAAGCTAACTCTCAAATTGATGTTCCAAATTACATGAAACTTAACATGCACTTTGTTTGGATGTCAGAAACCTATTCTAATCAACGATCAAGAGAATCATTACCAAAATTCTGACTTTTTCCGTTTGAAGGAGGTTAGCACTTAAACCGGACAAAAGAGAGAAAACAACGAATATAACTTACTCGTGGGTGTATGTCGACCAAAATGGCTCTAGATGCATTTTTCATATGTTAAAACAAGTAAGAATATCAAATAAACCGAGACAAAAATAATTGAATCAAGAAAACTCCCGAGAATGTCAAATCCAAGCAAAATGGGGCAACTTCATTGATGATGATTGATTTTCAAGCTACATCTCTATCACTTACTCGCCTTCGGCATCCACTAAGATAAAGAAAGGGAGAGACAAGATAAAAAACCCATCAAATCAAGAGCAAATCAACTAAAACTAGAGCGATCCATAAGAGATGAACAACGTTGATATATTGCTACTTGATGATGAAGGTTTTACAGCCACTTCACTTGAAGGACAAGAGGGGACACCAAAGCACTTACATTTCTCAAACTCTAACCCTACTACACTTGGTTTCAATGAGGAAAACTAGGGTAGTTGAATGGTTAAATAGTAAGTCTCCATTCCAACTCGTTAAAAAGATAAGATAATCAGTCTCATCTAATTCTAATGGATACTATCCATTTAGCATATATGAGAAGCCCGTTTACCACACACAACATGGGTTTTACTCACACATTGCACTTATACACGTTTTTCAAAGTATATAAATCCGAATCAAATTCTTATCATTTTATCCAACTTGATCTTCTCAGTTTCCCAATGATCTAAACCATTTTTTCAAGCGCCACGTTTTTTATGCAATGTGCTTTTCGGTATTTTGATCAGCTTACCAAAATACCCTTTCTTGACACTATCTTCATTTTTCCTTGCAAGCAATCATCATGCGTGTCACGTATATGTGCACCACTGCCTTGTCACGTGGTGCAAGTCTCATATTACGATTTCACTAGACCACACCTTACTTGGACCAATCAAATCATATTATGTAACTCGTCGCTCGAACTTCCTTTCAATATTTCCCACCTTACTTATGCTATGATTGAACTCAGCTATCTCACACAGTATTCTTAATCGTTCTGGGTCTCAACTCCTTCATAAGCGTAGCCCGATCCTCATTATTGACCATGGTTGACTCCAAACGTCCCTGCATATCGAAAGACCAAGAAATCATTTTCGGGTATAAGTTTTTCATAACTTGACCCACGCTAGTAAAAACATGCTTCATACAACACATATGCATTGATCTAGGTCAACCCAAATCAATCCATAACCCAAAATTTCAAACTCTCAAGAATTTTCCAACTAGGCCTCTCTAAAAATCTATAGCCAGTAAGTAATCCACGGTACTACAGGCCAAAGGTCTAACCTCTACGATTATATTGCTCCTAGCAATTTGACCGCTATGTTCATACCAGTATCAGTGGTCTGACCAACAGTATGATAACAGAGTCGATAAAATGTGAACTTTATAAAATTTAAATATCTCTATGCAAACTTATCAATAATTTATCATAATACTATTATGTACCTTGTTGTATGGTCCTTGGTAAAAACCAGTTATCGAATGCCAAAAAGGAACATGCATGCGTGGCCAATACGTAGGAACGAAGCCCTGTGCTTTGAGATCTAATTTTCTGTCCTCCCGATGGTGATCGGTCATGGTGTTCATTGAGCGTGCCGATCGATCATCCATCAGGTTGACTATCCCTTCTTTTACTCCGTGGTACTATGTATGCCACGTGCCCACGTATTAAACGAAACGCGACCAATTGAACAGTTTCGTACAGCAGCATATAAGGGTATGAAAAATGGTACACCTTAGCTATATATAAACATATATAGACAAATATATAGACAACATATTATACATGTTTTCTTTAATCCTATCTATAGATGACATGAAAATGTATTACAAATTATTGTTGTCTGTACAATTATACATACTCTAAGATTGAGTTGAAGAGTTTGTCCTAGCCTTGCAACATGACATGGGCTAAAAGCATCTCCAGTGCAAAAATCCTCCAAGCCAGACTTGAGGCATTCCTGTCATCCTGTTGTTTTGATAACGAAACCAAGGACATTGATAATAAAGATGTACGGGGCACTTTGATTTCGAACTCGCTTCTCAACGCTTAACGCTATCTTGACAGTGGCTATGGCAGTTAGTAGGCCCACATTACGAAATTCCACCATTCACCATTTGATCGTGACCCCCCCCCCCCCCCCCGGGGGGCGCGTGTGCTGTTACGCGAAACCCGGCAACGGTTCGGAGAAAGGCCAGTAGGGAGCAACAGAAAGAAAACAGCAGCTTTGACGGCAACAACAACAACCTCTCTGCAAGCACCACCATGTAACGCCTCCGTTTCTAGGGACGCTTGCGGACACGACATTCTGCAACTATTCACGCTTAAACAGTTATGAAGTATCACGCAAGAGTATACCATTGCATACTAACAACAAAAGTCCAACTTTATTACAAGATAAGGGTTAGCAACCCAGTTTTACTACAGCGGGGCGTGCAAGCCCAAAGTATATATTACATCACAAAAGTTCCAAGGAAAGCTCGAGCGCGGCGGAGACCTAAAGCCACGAGTCCTCGTTGAAGAAAAGTTCCTCAAGGGCTTCCTCAACGGGGAGACCTTCACCATCATCTTGATCCTCTGAAGGGGTTTAGCAAGCCGTGAGCTAACCAGCTCAGCAAGTCACAAAGGAAACCCTACCTTAACTATTTGCACGGATCAACAAAGGAAGGGAATATACTTGGTTTATTAACTTTGAGTGGATGCAGTTTTATTTGTAAACCTTCTTGGAAAATTCACCAGATGAAAACTACTCCTTAAACATTAGAGTTTTTCATAAAAAAGATACTTAACCAACTAATCCAATTAAAACATTTACCAAAACTACTTAGGCTTTGCAGCTGGAATCACCCAAGTGACATAGCTCCATTAACCGGGAGCATGGCGTATTCGAATACCATTTATTTGACTCTGCAGAGTTGCTCAACTTTACCCACATGCACCCTTAACCTCATGACTGAGTTAAGGAACCGGATCTTTTCGCTGCTCAACTCTTGGTATACACTCCACCCGATAGGTGCGGAATCCACACAACCTCGGGTATCCGTTGGTCACCACGGAACGCCGGGCCCAAGTTGTGGGGGCCTATCATTGTCTTAGTCCGGATTCGCAATCCGTACCGACTCCCAATGTAGGGCTTCACTTAGGTTGAGCAGATACTAAATCAGGGTTGACAAGTCAACACCTGTGGTTGAGCGGTCACTATGTCATTTGCTCAGCGTAAGGGTCTAATCCTTACATTTTTACGAGGTCCGCAATCTCCACCCTAGGGTAAGCGGTGGGTGAAGACCAGCTCGCGGTTTCCCACAACACCCTTACCCTAATCTGTGCACACTGGCACAACCACCCTAGGGTACGGTGTCCCATACCACCCTACCCTAGCTCCAAGTTTTGAAATTTACCGGCCTACGGCCACAACCTTATTAGTGTAAAAACTTTGTGTGATGATAAATACCCTATAGGAGACTATATTACTCTTAAGGTAAATCTAGGGTTACAAAGGCGGGGCTACAAGTTTAACATGGCATTTATCAGTGGCAGGTATTATCTATATAGCATGTCATTCTAACCATTTTATTTTACTTAAACTAGCATTTCACAACTAACATAATGCAAATAGCATAATAACATAATTAAACAACATGGGTTACAACGTGATCAAGGTTTTGCGACTTGCCGTGAATCTGGATGATCTCGGCGATCTCGAACGTAGAAACTCCTGGATCCTCGGTCTGCACCGAAGCTTCCGGAATCTCCGAAACTAGCGCAAACACACAAAAATAACATAAGTCCAGCTTGAGCCTAATCAAGCGAGGAAAGATAATCTATGAAAAAGGAGTAAAATGCATAAATCTTCAAATAGGAATTTTTAGAATTTTTCTGGGATGAATTTGGGGAAATGGAGGTCAGAAATGGGTTCAGGACATTAAATTGAGCAAAGTGGTGAAATTTGGGAATTTTTGGAATTTTCTATGATTTTCTAGGATTTATTTGGATTTTTCTAGATTTTAAAAAAGAATAAAATGCTGGAAAAATCGGAATGAACAATATTAGGCCGGCCCTCTGCTACAGTGCAGCCCGTGCACTGTGCGGCCTGCGCGGCCTCGGCCCAACATGCGCGCGCACCTCGCCCCGGTCGATGAGCGACACGCGGCGGGAGCGGACGACACCGATGCGGGGAGATCGGGCGGGTGAGAAGGGCTGCGGGGAAGAGGATCGAATGGCGGCGGAGATGGCTGGATCGGGTGTCTGCGAGGAGAGGAGTTGAGTGGCATCGGACGGCAGAGGTGAGGCGTTATCCGACGGTCGGTGTTATATGGCAACGGGAGGAGCGGACGGAGGGGATGGGGCCACGTCGGTCATCTTCTTCGTCTCGCTGGGCGCGCGCAGCTGAGGGACAGAGCGGCGGTGCCTCTGCTCTCCGGCGACGGCGAAGGTTCCCGACGACAAAGAAGGGTACGGGGAGGTGGCTCTTGGTGTGGGGATTCCATTTTGAGGATCGGGGAGACTAGGGGATCACCGATGGCGGCTAGCGGCAGTGGGGACGAATTTGGGTTCACGGGGGCGCAAATGCGCACCGCCGGCGATCTGTCCAATTGGAGGGCAATTTCACGGTTGAAGGGACTTGAAGCTCACGAATACGGTGGCGGATTTGATTGGGGAGCCTTCTGGAGAGCTGGCCACGGGAGGGGTGTTTCGGCCGGCGGGGAGCTTCGACGCCGGGGCTCCTCGGGGTTCCACCTGGCCAGCAAGGTGTACCAACACGATCAAGGGTTAGTGGAGGTACTTTAGGCGAAAGGAATCGAAGAATGCAGGGATGGAAGAGGAGATCAGCTCACGGGGGGTCGCCGGCGCAGGGGAGGGGAATGGCGGCGCGAGGGAGCAGTAGAGTCCAATCGGCTGCTCACATGGGCTCTTGAGAGTGGTGGGAAGCGATTGAAGGCGGTGGGGAGGCTTGGAGTGCACGGGAGGGCAAGGGAGGCAGGGGGTGGCTTTTAAGCCTCGGCGGAGGGGGAAGAATCCGAGGGAGCAAGGCATGGGTGCGGCCATGGCAGTCAACAGAAGGACGGGGCGACGCCTTGGCGCGGAAGGAAAGCGGTGATGGGGCTCTGCACAGGAGTGATGGCCGAGGAACGGGCGCGGGAGCAGGTGGCCAAACCGCACGGTGGAGCGAGCTCTCTCGCGCGTCGCGCGAAGGAGGAGACGGGCAGCGACTGGCGAGTGGGTCCAAGGCAAGGGCGGAGCGACGCGTGGCGAGGAGAAACACCAGTGGTTTCGGACCGGGTGACGCCGGGGTGACGCGGGCGGGGAGAAACCAGGGGCGCGAGGGCGCGGGTGCGGCGCGCAGCGCGTGCGCGAGGGAGGAAGCGGGGAGGGAGGAGGGCGCCATCGGGGAAAGGGGAGCGGGCGCCGGGGAAAGAAAGAAAGTGGAGAGAGGGAGTGGCGCCAGCGAAAGAAGATGGCGCCCGGCCAGAAAAGGAAAGCGGCCGCTAGGGGAACTTTCCGAAAAAAAACTCAAAAACTCAGCAAAAATCAAAGAAAAAAATTTGGTTTGAATGTTTGGGGCTTTTCACACCAGGCACAAATGATGCAACCCTACCCCTCGGCTTGCCCACCCTTTGGGATGTAGAAGCCTTCAATCTTGCGCGCAACATCATTTACCATTTGCATTCAGCGCCTCTTGCTCGTCGTTGTTAGCTGGGCCCAGCTGCCAGATCCGAATGGTGCCATCTTCGGATCCCGATGCATAGGACTCACCAACAGGTGCAAACCACGCAATGGACAGGACCGTGGTGCCCTTTGTTACAAGCTGTTGTCAACAAAACGCAATCATCAGTTACAGTGGGTAGAGCTACATGCACAGCCAGTCAAATAATAAAATGCCATAACTAGGTCACTGAATGAACGCCAATATCATCACATAATGAGCATGGAATGTTTTTTATTGTAAGTTCTTACATCGTGTTCCCTTACTAGTACATGAAATGAATGTCCCTTGCGGTTATCATTCGAGACGTTAAGGCATCCCTTGGTAAGGAGAAACTGTCATCGCCATGCGAGCTATATAAAGATGAAGGGAGAAGGGGGAGGATCCGGGAGAAGGGAGAATAGAAGTAGAGCAAAGTTTTTTCACATTACTTTCTCCATTATAATTCTGCATTACTTTCTCCACTGTAATCAGTTTGTTGAGTAATATCCATATGGTAAGTAGGGTTATTATTCTCGTAGTAGAAGGTCTGAGCCTGTATAAAAATTCCCGTGTCTTTTTTCTGCGTGTTCGTAGCCAGGTTTTCAAGAGTTTTCTAGAACTCAAACAAATCATACATAAGATTGGTATTAAAACATCGACAAATAGCAAAACATGAATTAAATATGGAGCATTAAACGAAGTAGGTAAGTTTTAAAAGATTTATTATTGGTTCATATGTAGAAATTTAAGTTCTTCAACTCTTAAGATTTCTGTTTGAAACACGACATATTTTCAGATTCACACAGGAACTAAATATAAATTAGTGTGTTCGAGACAATGGACTGAGATTCACACAAAACTAAATAGAAATTAGTGTGTTCGAGACAATGGACTGATCATGACTAGGAGAATTCGTGAAGTGGTAGGTTCAGGCCTGCTCAAAACGGCTTAGGCTTCTAGCTTATTTTTCATTATTTAATAATTTCGTCTTTTTCTAGTTTTTTGCTGTTTTTTGAGCTTTTTTGCCGGTTCTTTTTTCCGTATTCGTTTGTATAGTCCGTGATGGGCTAACCTGTTTTTTCTATTTTAATTTTTTTAAATTTAATTACATCAAATAAACCACCATTAGCTACAATACAATTTCAGCCAGCTACAGTACTTTTCAGCCATAAGCCACTCAAAATAAGCCATTTTGAGCACCTTAGTTTGGAGTTCCTGACCGACTCAAGTCAACATCCTGGTTATACCTTTACTGGTAAAGGTAAAAAGTGGATATAAATTATCCGTATTATTTAGTTATTATATTGGTATGATGTAAATATTGTATATATTTTTTCTACTTGATTAACAATTTCTAACACATTCGTATTCGTATTTGAATTTGCCTAAAATTATAGATACAAATATAGTATGGATATTTACTATTTGAAATGTTATTTTATCCGGATTATCTATATTCGTATTCATATTCGACGAAGCAATATGTATATTTTATTACAATACGAATAATTAGTTAGACAAAGTTTTTAATTAAACGTGATTTCATGTTTCTTTAGGTGAAGTAAATAAATTAGAATGACTAAGCGTGATTGCACGAGAATAAAATGTTATTAATGTCTTCGTACTATATAAGTTATGAGGACGTTTAGATCTGATCGAATTGAGTAGATATTTGATTTGAATTTGTTATAATATTTAATTCACATTCATAATTAAAAATATTTAATTTTATATTTATATTTATTTATAAAAACGAATACGAGACACTATCTAATCTGTATCTACCTCTACTTGCCGGACCCGACTTTTATATGAAAGCACCAAGACCAGACCCAGCCCAGCAAGCAAACCCACTTCCCGGTCGAGTCGGAAGCTTTCGTCCACCGCAAGAAGAAACCAGACGAACCCGAGCGGCCGGCGTCCCAGCCCCCGAGCCAGCAGGCAGCGAGTCGGCGATGGCCTCGGTGGCGATGGACATCTCGAAACCCCCGCCGGCCGCTTCCGGCGACGAGACGGCTGGGGCGAAGGGGCGGGTCAGCGGCGGCGGGGAGGGGCTGCGGCAGTACTACCTGCAGCACATCCACGACCTGCAGCTCCAGATTCGGCAGAAGACCCACAACCTCAACCGCCTCGAGGCCCAGCGCAACGACCTCAACTCCCGAGGTGACCATGCTCGGTTCTTCATCTAGCTCCCCAAACCCTAGTAATCGTTGTGGCTCTCACGCGCGGCTTTGTGTGGTCACTATTGGGTCGCGTTATTGGAACTCTAGCTTACTCTGTGCACGAATCGTAGCCAAAGGCACGATTTTTAGCTATCGTCGCTGGACAGCCGGTGATTGGCCGTGCTGATTTTGAGATATTTTGGTCAAATTTTGTTGGCCTCTTTTTAAATAATCTAGTACTGTTTGGAATTTGACCTGATAGTTTGTGTTTGATGGAGTGACGCTCTGCTTTGATTGTGCGTTTTTAGATGTTTAAGCAGTAGGCTGGCTAGTCCAGTGTGCAGTTTGAATTGCTTGTTATGTTCATGGATACCAAGTCTGATAGTAAATCGTGGAAATTATGTGTAATTGTGTATGCTGTCTGTTGCCTGACTGCGTTTTGATGCCTAGTGGTATTTCCCATATTTTCCTTGCGATGTTGTTCTATGTACTTGTGGGGTTGTGTGGAACAACATTGCACACTGCTTTTTCTTATGTCTTCAATCTTTCTTTCCGGTTGCTAAATTCGTCTGAGATTATACATTATTATTCAATGCTGCCTTTCACATGAGAAATTTGTGGTTTTTTGACTGTCTACTGCATAACTGATACCAAGAATACAAAACTAAACTCACCTTTTATTGAACATTGGGAATGAAATTGATTTGGCGATATTCCTGTGCTCCCAATTTTTCATTTCACAATGATGTACAGCAAAAGCAGTATATGAATATTGGCTTGTAGCATGATGCCTATATTAAGGATCTACTTTACTCTTCTGATCTCGCTTCAAGGAGTGGCACTACTTTTTGCATGTGCTAAATTCTAATATTCTTTTTTACTATTTTCCTCTAAATTTGTCTCACAATTTTGATTTGCAGTTAGAATGCTTAGGGAAGAGCTACAGTTGCTTCAAGAACCTGGCTCGTATGTTGGTGAGGTGGTGAAGGTCATGGGCAAATCAAAGGTTCTAGTCAAGGTAATTTGTTTCTTCTTTTACACATTGTCTTCTACTATCAGTACTTTACCCATATGACAAAGGCCATAGGTGTAAGATCTAATCAATGGACCTTCTATTAGTTGGGCTTATCACTTATTCAGATTAGTTGAAGCATAGCTTCTACACAGTGAGAAAGTGTGGTCAGCTGCTTCCTTTATTTTTGTGACACCTAACAATGAGCTTTTGGGAGACCAGGATTAATTCTTAAGATCAATTTGCCCGCAAAACTCGTAAAATTGAGTTCATTTTAATTTTTCTTCTATATCTGTATGGAAACTGATGACTTGTATTGCACGTCATCATGAAGCTGCAGATGCTTACAAAGAACAAACATTGTTCGCAAAAGCATACATTCATGTCTCTTCCATATATTCAAAAGAAGTAAAGAACTAACAAGTAAAAGAAATATGACCAAAGTAATACTTTATCTTCGATGTTTATGAATTCCAGTTTATTTCAACTTGTGAAATTGAATAATACGCTATAAGAAAATTCTTTCTTCTCTTATAGTCAACTCTGCATAAAAGGAGGGTTTTAGAACTCATGGAACTCCAGATATAAGCTTTTGTGTTATTGTAATATGACAAGCTCAGGAGAACCTCCCGATATCTAGTATTTCTGTGTGAATACATGGGCTTATGGCTGTGATTGTATGATGAAATGTGCTGATTTTTAATTTGATATTTTTAATGGCTTAGTGGCTGTTCTCTGTTCATGATTTTCATCTAGTAATTTGGGTTTATTGGCCTGAGTGTTCTAAATGGAAGTATCAACTTTTTGGTTATCAAAGTGTTATTAACTTTTCAAATGCAATTGTTCAGGTGCATCCAGAAGGAAAATACGTGGTCGATATTGATAAGAGCATCGATATTACAAAGATCACACCTTCAACAAGAGTTGCTCTTCGAAATGATAGCTATATGCTCCATTTGATCCTGCCAAGCAAAGTCGATCCATTGGTCAATCTTATGAAGGTTGAGAAGGTTCCTGATTCTACTTATGATATGATTGGAGGTCTTGATCAACAAATTAAAGAGATCAAAGAGGTTTGTGTAGAACTTCAATGCACTATCGTTGCATCACATTTTGCACATTCTGACTCATGAACTCAATTTTCAGGTCATTGAGCTTCCTATCAAACATCCTGAACTATTTGAGAGCCTTGGAATTGCCCAACCAAAGGTTTGGATTATTTTTACAAGACTTATCTTAATTGATTCAGTTTTTGTCTATAGCAGAAAATATTTACTCTTTTTTTTTCAGGGTGTCCTCCTATATGGACCTCCAGGCACAGGAAAAACATTACTGGCACGTGCAGTTGCTCATCACACTGACTGTACCTTCATCAGGGTGTCTGGTTCTGAGTTGGTTCAAAAGTATATTGGTGAGGGCTCCCGGATGGTTCGTGAACTCTTTGTTATGGCTAGGTAAGCTGAGCAGAAGAGTCGAGGATTTCTTCTATTATAGCTGAAGCATTATTTGCTTGCGACTTGAAATATAGTTCCACATATACATTCTCTGTTCTCAATGTAGGCTTAGTTATTCTCTGTTCTCAATGCAGGCTTAGTTATTTGATTAACTTGTTACAGGGAACACGCACCATCCATTATATTCATGGATGAAATAGACTCCATTGGATCTGCTAGAATGGAGTCTGGAACTGGCAACGGTGATAGTGAAGTGCAACGCACCATGCTTGAGCTTCTAAACCAACTTGATGGTTTTGAAGCATCAAACAAAATTAAGGCATGCTTCACTTAATCACTGAAGTTTCTGTGTGCTGATTCATACATGTGAAGGAGCAGTATTGTGATGCATTAAATGTTTCATGTAGGTTCTGATGGCAACAAATAGGATAGACATCTTGGATCAAGCCCTTCTGAGGCCTGGCCGAATAGACAGGAAGATTGAATTTCCAAATCCTAATGAGGATGTACGTGCTGCATAACTTAACATATAATGCTTGTGTTGATTTTGCATGATCACTTGTGCTGACTATGTGCTTAATCTTTTGCCCCTTCAGTCACGCTTTGATATCTTGAAGATTCATTCAAGAAAAATGAACTTGATGCGTGGTATTGATCTGAAAAAGATTGCGGAAAAGATGAATGGGGCATCAGGAGCTGAGCTAAAGGTTTGATAGTACATCTCTGATAAATTATGTGCTACCACACATTTCAATTTTTATGACTTTTGGTCCCTCTTAGTGCCTATCGGTTTATTAAAGCAGAAATTTATATTTAACATTTTTTAGTATCTTCCAAACTGAATATTGAACCATGCACGCATGCACATGATGGGCCTTGAGGGTTGAGAAGCATGCACAGATAGCAGTCTCCTGATTAGACATTTCTGGGACCTCTGAATGCATGATTCACATCTGGGATCCATTCCATTTTTGTCCATGTAGTTAAAATTACCATCAAGGTGAGGTCAGTAATTAGGATTATAAGAGCCTAACAGGGTTCGTTAACTGTCTGGACTTTCGAATTCCATTGTGCTTCTGGATTGTGACATCAAATTTTTTTTTGCACTACGTTCAGTGTGTGTGAAAAAACAAGCAGAATGTTCTGTCTAGAATTGCACTACATATACTCATGATAAGGTAATCAAATCCACTACATATAACTGAGCAACATTGCGAGTGTATGCAAAAGTTGATAAGATTTTGTGTTCTTCTGCTTGGAATTACTATCATGTTAGTGACATCAAAGAATAGGATCTTCGTATTCCTTAGTGCATGGTTGATGTATTTAAATCAGCTCCATATGCGCAACATCGTAGCTAGTCGTATCTTTCACCTTGTGTTGATGTGAAGCAATTCATTCTGGCTTTCATTTTCAATGTTCAGGCCGTCTGCACAGAAGCTGGAATGTTTGCTCTCCGGGAGAGGAGGGTTCATGTAACACAGGAGGACTTTGAGATGGCGGTGGCAAAGGTGATGAAGAAAGATACGGAAAAGAACATGTCTCTACGGAAGCTCTGGAAGTGATGCAGACATCCTAATATCTCGAGCTTTTACTGCCTTGCTGAAGCAGCGGAAGCGAGTAACTGCGTGTTGTGGACCTTTTCCATGTTCTTTAAATTATGTTGTTCCATGGTTAACTTAAATATGGTAGTATGATGTTGCAAAGTTCAATTTATTGAATTGGCTATATACGTGATACTAAGACATTGCTTGCAATGTAACTTACGTTGCCTACTGGTTTATCCGTTTGGCCTACCTAGCTATCTGCCATATGAGTTATGCCCGTGGCTGTGTTATGAACCTGTGGTTCCATTTCAATCCCCTATTTCGCCATGGCGTATTGAGTGCTTTAGCTGTGCCATCTAGGCCTGGGCCATGGGATCTTTACAAGAATCTTCAGGGCTGTTGAGATTTTGCCAGCGGTGTTTGATTCTCCAGATCGATGAGTATGACACGAAACGGATCGAGGGTGGTTGTGGCGCGGCGGACAAAGTTTTAGCGCTTTTCTGCCATGCGGTGGAGGCCGCAGTACAGGTTGGGAGATCACAAGTGCATGGCAGTGGCCTGAACTTACCTTTGAATTGCTTCGTTTGTCGATTACGCGAAGAAATCCAGCGCTCTCGCGGTGTCATCGCTGAGCCATGCGACCTGAATAGGTCTGTGGTTGCTGTGGTGAGGGATGCTGTGTTGGTTTTAGATTTCGAGGTTGGTCAAGAGGGGTGGCGGCCCCGATCATGTTCGTCGATTATGTGCCTTCAAAGCTAGAACGCATGGAGATGCCATGGAGGAGTTGAAACTTGGTTTCACCACTGTACTGGTGAAGCTGTCTTGGTCTAACTTTGGACCAGAGCGGAGCTAGAAAAATTTGAATGGGTGCACACTTCACACAAAAAGTCTTGTATAATGATCCTTATCAAGGTCCAAGGAGGCAAGCAGTTTGGCCATAATACCTATATACTTTCTGCAGAGTTTTAATTTTTTTTAGGTATGCTGGAACCAGGGATACAAAACTCGGAACTGGGGTATTCCCGGTCAGCGGCCGGTAACAGTAACCGACCGGTTACCGAAAATCTCAAGGAAAAATCGATTGAATTTCACGAATCAAATTTTGAATTTAGACGATTTGAAAACCAGTAACCATGTTGATTACCAGAAAAACGGCTTAAAAACTGGGAAAACCCGATAAAAACCGGAAAAAGCTAGAGAAAACATAGCACAAAATGTTGGGACTAGTATATTTATGCATATTTAGTTTATACAATAGGTAATCTAGCAAAAAAATTGTCTAAATCAACTTAAGAAGTGTATTTGTAACCACCAAGATTTCGACCGGTTTTTCCTCCTAGTACCCACCAAGATTTCCAGTAATTGACGGTTACCAGCCGGTAACCGCTGGGATTTCTATCCCTGCTGGGCACCACCCCTAGCTCCGCTCCTGCTTTGGACCCATTTGACATAGCCCAAAGGCTTTTTTGTAATCTACTCTGCGCAAAAGAAAACAATATTTCTGTGTATGTGAGATAAATAACACTTTGTCATGTCCTAATACTTGTCGGTTTGTTTATGTCTGATTTTCCTCTGTGCATTTAGGGCATGCTTGAATTAATGTTCGGAAATTTGAGGATATGCCACTCCCCTATAACCACTTTCAGGACATGCCACTCTTAGTTTGACTTCACTTAGTTTCCATCTCAAGTTGCAGTCAGTGTGCGTGTGTGACTACACTTTTGGGAAGCCGTCAAGCTGTGAACGCTGAATATGCGAAATGGAGAGAAGATGGTGAAGATTAACTTTGGAACGAAGGCGATAACAGTGGCCATCACCAATGAGCCGTTGAGATATACGTCTGTAATTGCTTTGCTCCGTTGGCAGATTCGATGTAACGCGAATGATGTCTTCTTTGCGTATATAATTGCGCTGTATATATATACGAGATGGCTTGTTTGTTCATATGATTGCGATAACTGACTGAGGCGAGAGGGCAAGCTAGTCGTAACATACATGTTTGTGGCAGGGTGCCGGACATGGCGGCTGCCTGTAACAAAAGTTGTGGCATCTGCAGGCGACTGATGAACATTGGGGAAAAGAAAGAGTAGTGCTTGTTCAGATTCACATGCCTAGTCTCTCCAGGAACAAGGTCACTGCTGCATTTTGGATTTGAGAGTTATAATGTTATATGTATTGTAAATAATACGGTATAAGCATATATTTAGATTCAATTCCAGCAAATTCAATAAAGACACAAGCATGATATAAAAGACATATAAATGACTTAATCAACATATAAACATACAAACTTTCTAAGTTATTGAAGCAGAAGCTTATGCCCAGCATAAACATAACATGTATGATCAAATTCAGCATATTAATAAGATTTAGAATGACATATATTGTTGTTAAATGGCTAGTTGCACAGGATTTATTCTTGACCATCTTCGCCATGATGAAATGAAATCTTGATTATATATGACAGTTATAGATTAGATTTGAGCTCAAATTAAATCTTGCTATCAAAATAGACTAACAGATCATGAACATAGCTTGCTGGACAATATAAATGATCCCAAAATCAATCTAACATTCAATTAATATGAACTCTGTTGATTAAACAGGGTTCGACAATTAGCTAAAGTGATCGAAACTTAGTCACAGATCACAGAGCTGAGATAATACAGTGAGCAACAAGTAGTGTGCAGCAATTTCAATGATAAAAGTATATAAAACAGCAAGCTAGTCGAAAGCTCAAGATCCATCTACCATCACATTCATATATATAGGGTGTGTTCTTTTGGGCTGATGGCTTATGGCTTAAATATTTAAATTTTGGTAATTCGCGAGAGGCAGTATGTAGAGAGAAATAATTGCATACGATTTTGGCCGATACAGCTGAACTCAATACACTTTTTACTACAATTTTTCTATTGACCCCGCCTTGAAAAAAACACCGTTTAAAAACTAGTTATTATAGACAGTACAAGCATAAACCAACATTAAGCCCAAAAAAACCCAGCCATAATTTCAGCAATATGTCATTTCATCATTGAGCAATCTACCCTACAGTTCCTCTTTGCAACTTTCAATTAGCGACAGATAGCAAATACTCATAGAATACGTATCTGAGGCAAAGCGCAAAAATAATCCGAAGTACTCATAAAATGGTGATACTCGAAATCACCGAGACGAAACCACACACGGCAAGGCACGCACAGAGCACTGTCCCAGAAAACCAAGCACCTCGCTATACCGAGCAAGGAGACGAAGGTAGACGAAGATATACTGCCGCACTTCAAACCTTGGGTAGCCAAAGTCGGATGTCCAGGGTCAGGGTGGACGCCGCATAAGACTGACGATAGCTCTGGCCAAGAGCACCCATGAACACCAAGAACTAGCCTCGGAATCTCCATCAAACACTCAGCACAAAAGCCTAGCCGAATCACCCTTCTAGAGGTAAATTCCCCAAATATTTCCTCACTGTCAGATCCAAGGAAAAAGGCACAAGAAAACTGCACGGGGAAACCCAAAGAATGGTGATTCGGATTGCGCAGCCGACGGCGATGGGGAAGAACCCAGCCGGCAGCCCTCAAAGCTCAACATCGAAGCACCGCCAAGAGAGATGGGAGATCGGAGGGGAAAAGGTGAACTCACTGCTTTCGGGTATCCATATAGAAGAGGAAGGCTGCCTTTTAAAGGGAACCAGGGAGGAGGCCGACGGGTTGCAGCCGAACGGCCGATGGCGCCTCCAGCGTCGCCGCCATCTCGTGAGACCCGGTCGGCCGGAAGAATCGGCCAGCCAAGCGCCTCCCCAATTGCACATGCCCGAGAAGGAGAAGGCCCATGGCCTTATCTCTTTACCTGTCCCACCGATAGGTGGGACCCCCCTTTCTTCTTTTTCTTTTTATCAAATTAAAACATTATCTACTTGCCCTCAGAAGTCTAATATGAATCCATCTAAGGTTTCTTCACTGAAAAAGTGAATCTTTTGAGTTACAAATTGGAGGGGCCTTGACAATGTTGACATGTGTCTCCTCCGGGACTGGCTGGATGTCACTCGTCCTGCAAGTATAACACGGTAGTAGCAGCTACCTATAGCATATCCGACACAGGCTACAGACTACGGAGTATCAGGCGAAATGTGCGGTGATTCCATAATTGTAGGGTCTCGACTCTCAATGTGAAACATCTTTACAGTACCAAATGCTGACATATTTCATTTTTGAAAATAAGGTAGATGCACTCACACAATCAAGGAGAAGCAAAAGGTACTACTACTACACGAGTAAAAGTTACAGTGATTTTCGTCTGAAAAAAGAGAAATAATTTTACTAGGATTATCAAGCGTTGAACGAAGACTGGAACCACTAAATAGGCGGGATGCACTGCATGCATCTCAC
Source organism: Dendrocalamus latiflorus (assembly GCA_017311315.1). Lineage (NCBI taxonomy): Eukaryota > Viridiplantae > Streptophyta > Magnoliopsida > Poales > Poaceae > Dendrocalamus > Dendrocalamus latiflorus. Next base: position 43,708,434 of record CM029609.1, read on the forward strand.
ATGACCATAATAAAACCAAGCAAACGCCTCTCTCCGAGGGGAGCGAAATGAAACACTTCATAATTTCGGATTCTATAACATGGACCGCAATCCATAAATTACTCCATACCTGCCCAACCCTTCAGGAATTGAATATGGTTTGGTCTCATCTCATCCATCGTGTCCAAGATTCACCTTGCATCGCTCTCAGTTTTAGGGCTACCTATCATGCATGCACTGTAGATACATACCCAGATGGCAGTTATTGTATCCTCCTACCATCTTCAAACTGCCTTTACTCCTGCGCCTTGAATATGAGAACACGCAAAACCAAACAAAACAAAACAGAAAATTAAAAAAAACAGTAAACATGTAGAGAGTAAAGACAGATGTAAGCATTGTAAGAGTCTGTGCTATCTAAATCGTGGTGTTAAAATAGGAGAATCGGGGTATGGAGCAAAACAGGTAGTGCAAGAACAACACATGCACATGTACACCTGTAAATGTCTCTTTTTTTAGTTTTTACACATGCACATGTACACCTGTAAATGTCTCTTTTTTTAGTTTTCAAAAAGCTGTTTTTTGACTTTTCTACAATAATTAATTTTCAAACGGATTATCTTTTTAAGACGGAGTCTACAAATTGATTGTACTACGTACTGTAACAACTTATTTATATTGGCCAAAACCACATACGAGTTTTTGTTACTTCGCAGTCTCTCTCACAAACAGACTAAAAGCTATAAGCCATATTCAAGTCGAAGATAAAAAAACAGACCCAATAAGTATAACATGAATCCACATGCAAGGGCACATGCAAAGGCGCAGCATCTGCCCCCTTTTGATTAACTCCGGGCACATGATAACCCAGGCGCTCACATGGACCTGCAAAAATCCCTGGGGCCCCTGCATGCCGACCTGTGCTGTGATGTGAGAAATTAGATTATAGAACACTAATAATTCTGGGTTTGCAAACACATTGGGAACATAAGATGAGTCACTCATGAGGAGCAGTGTCCGCCTGATCACAGGACAATATTATCTGAATAATTGCATCATGCAGTCTTTATCGTGTTCTAAATGTCTAGGATTTACAGATGTCAAACGAATAATGCCCGAATAAGTCATATACTAATCAAAACAACGTGTGAATCACTAGTGAAAAAATTGCTAACGTTAAAAGATAAATGAGGTAGATTAAAGCTGAAAAGAAAGACTCATGGAATGAGGCGAACGTATCTTGTAGGAACTGCTCTCAACAAAATAGGATAACGGGAACTCAAATATCAAGCGTTAAATCAGGCTCGGACGGTGTAGATCAAGGCAGATTAATGATATGTTAGAGAATATTGTATGAGTAATATCTGATTACTGAAGGGTAAATTTTGATCGAATCAAACAGTCGGTGGATTGGATTCGGAACTAGAGAGGAAATGGCTAAAGAACCCCTTGGATAGAACAAAGGTCTTGGCATCACATGGGATGGGAGCACTCATAACTGGCCATGCAAGTGTTCCCTGATGCTATGCATGTTCTTTCGCCATTAGATTGGTCCCATGACAGAACACCAAAGGTTCTGAAACGAGATCAAAACCGCCATTTTCCAAACAAAACAAACAAACAAACAAACAAACAAATATATATATATATATATATATATATATATATATATATATATATATATATATATATATATATATATATATATATATATATATATATATCACATTCATGGGAAAATGTGCTCAACACAATCAATTCAGAACTATAGCATGGAGAGAGTACTTTCACTCAACTTTCTATTCAAATCAGAATATGGAACAGACCAGATAACAGAATTGGTGTCCAGAATGTGTATTATCTTTTTTTTGAAGAAAGAGAATATGTATGATCTAGTATAGAGTGATGCTAATGCTGAAACATGGATAAATTAATTAGTTTAACCCCATTACTGTAATACTGTCCAAATTTTAACAGACCTTTGCATTGATTCGCGGGCATAAGCTCCAAATAACCGACACTACCTGTATGCAGCAAGGTTGGCCTTATCATAAATGAGGAGCTGTCCAAAAACAAGCCAAAACGGCATGCAGATAAGCCAACTTTTCGGTCAGTTCCCGGATGACAGCAACATATATATGCATCCTGTTGGATCTGACGAGTCATGCCAGCTACTTAAATTGTGAACCGATTTCACCTCAGATCCACATAAAACTTGACAGTCATTGCCATGGCTAAATATACTTCTATATTAATACTTTCATTAACATTTAGTGTTACAACACTATACATAATCTAAACTGATATAAAGAAACATTGATAAAACAAATAGCTTCTGGCTCATATTCTAATCCTGTAAATGGTGATGAAAATTGATCACAGATCGTTTTAAAAAAACATACTACCAGTGGAAGAACATGGACTCATGTTCTTGACCCTGCATCATGAAGACCGCACGTTGCAGGATCTGACATAACTGAACCTGGCCAAGGAAACGCCTCGGTGGCAATACGGTTAATTGTGCGCAAATCGAGCGGCTGTTTGGGCAGGTGGAATCCATTTAAGCACTGTCCCATGCCTCTCCCCTCTGTACTTATCAGATCACATCGATCAGAACTACACAATTCAGAGTTCAACTTCAAGGCTCATCTTCATCTTCAGATCGAGGTTTCTCTCTGCGCTTCGTTTCTTGCAGATCGGAGCAAGATGGGAAGCGTAGCCATGACTGGTTCAGTGCTGCTGCTGCTCTGTACAATCTTCAGAATGGTGCTCGGAATTACCGATGGTAATGTGCTGATTTACTGTTACTGTTCTGTTGCAGTTGTAGTTGGGTGTGGATGTCTTCTTGATGTTATCTTTGATCCTGTCGATCATGCGTTTCAGGGTTGCTGCCGAACGGCAACTTTGAAAGCGGGCCGCTGCCGTCGCAGCTGCGGGGGACGCAGGTGGTGGGCGCGTCGTCGATCCCGTCGTGGCAGACGTCGGGGTTCGTGGAGTACATCCCGTCGGGGCGGAAGCAGGGGGACATGGTGCTGGTGGTGCCGGAGGGCGCCTATGCCGTGCGGCTCGGCAACGAGGCCTCCATCCGGCAGCGCCTCCGCGGCGCGTCCCGCGGCGCGCGCTACTCGCTCACCTTCAGCGCCGCGCGGACGTGCGCGCAGGCCGAGCGGCTCAACGTGTCCGCGTCCGGCCAGTCCGGCGTGCTCGCCATGCAGACCATGTACAGCAGCAACGGCTGGGACTCGTACGCCTGGGCCTGGGTCGCCGACGCCGACGAAGTCGAGGTCGTCATCCACAACCCCGGCGTCGCCGACGACCCCGCCTGCGGCCCCCTCATCGACTCCGTCGCCATCAAGACCCTCAACCCCCCTCGCCGCACGAACAGTAAGTAGCGCTATTCACTCTCTACTTACGTTCCATATACCATGTCAGGTGTGTATGGTACGTACAAACATCGGTCTTACGTTTGATGTTCTAATATGTTACCAACAGTTAGCATGACGAATCTTTAATCGATATTTGTAGAGAACTTGGTGAAGAATGGTGATTTCGAGGAGGGGCCGTACATAATCCCGGGGACCAAGTGGGGGGTGCTGATCCCGTCGATGGTGGTGGATGACCACTCGCCGCTGCCGGGGTGGATGGTGGAGTCGCTCAAGGCCGTCAAATACATCGACGGCGACCACTTCGCGGTGCCGCGTGGGCGGCGTGCCGTGGAGCTGCTGGCGGGGAGGGAGAGCGCGATCGCGCAGGTCATCCGCACGGTGCCGGGGAGGCAGTACGCGCTGTCCTTCACCGTCGGCGACGCCAGCAACGCCTGCCGGGGCTCGCTCATGGTGGAGGCCTATGCCGGCCGGGAGTCGACCAAGGTGGCGTACGAGTCCGCCGGCCAGGGCGGCGTCAAGCGCGCCGTGCTCCCGTTTCGCGCCGCGTCGGCGCGCACGCGCATAGTGTTCTTCAGCTCGTTCTACACCACCAGGAGCGACGACATGAGCTCGCTCTGCGGGCCGGTGCTCGACGACGTCGCCGTCGTCAGCGCGCGCGCGCGGCCGTTCGGCCCGCCAAAGCGCGGCTAGAGTCTGTTGCGCCCCGTACTTGCGCACAAGATAGAGAAATGTTTCTTGCTGCTGTTGCAATGTTGCAAGCCACGGTTGCTTACGGAGTATGTACGTAGCTCTTCACTGGGTTTGCATGTACGCCGAGAATTTGGTCAAGCCATGGAGAGGCGCCGAATATATCATTATTTTCTTCTGTTTCTGGTAATTTATCAGTAGCATGTTTCTTCTAATGTTCCGTATTCTTACGCTTGTGATGCGTGAAACACCTCAAAATTCAAAAGTTTGAATTTCTTTCTGGCTTTTGTTTGATTTCCCAAAAGCCTTCCCAAGTTGATAACCTACCTTGAATTGTGCTTTCCCCTTTTTCCAACCTCTCTTTCTCCCGCTGGCACCCTTCAAGAAGCCGTCACCCGCCACTATCTTCCTATGCTCCCATCCACGTGGTCACCCACCTGCGCCCGAAATTGCGGCCGCGCCTCTCCTGGACGTTCACACCGACTGTGCGTAGAGCTGCAACTGTGGTCCCACCTCTAGCTAATCGCCTTCCTAGCCGACCTCACTCTCTCTCCCTCGATTGTCGCACCAGGTTGACCCATGCTCACTCCCACTGTAGTTCATCGCCTCTTCGCCCGATGCGCGTGTTTGCCGTACATGCTACCATCACTCTCCGGCAACTCCTGCAAAAGCTATATGCCACCTCGCCTGCATGCTCACTCCTTCGGTAGAGCTCCCGCCATCTCTCCCCTCCTCGCGCCAGCGACGCCCGACAGTTCCTCTGCCAACCTCTCCTGAGCCCGGTAAGCCACTCAGCCATTCTCCATCCTCTGACCACCGCATCTCGATTCCCTACACCCACATCTCTGGACCGCCATCAACACCTTGGTGAACTCGCTCAAACATGCACATTTCTTTGGAGCCCTAGTGTCGTGAGCCACCACCGGCGTAGGGGCCTTTCCGTGGATAGCTCAAACTAGACATCCTCAAACAAAACCGCCACTACTCCAATGCTCCTTATCCCTCGTAGATGGTTAAACCGCCCTCAACCTCATCGGAAGTTCGTCAAAAAAGCTCTAAGCTTTGGTGAAAGATGAGAACTTCTTTCTTGCTGCTAGCCTTAGCCACTACTTTCCGTGCTTCCCAAGCCCCAAAATGGATCCATCGTAGCATAAGGAAGCTGTTCATACTGGTGAACACCGTAGGGAAGCTTTGTCGGTGCCGTATCGGTGAGGCGGCCGAAGCTCTCTTCTACCGTTGGAGAGAGAGAGAGAGAGAAGCCGGAGGTTGAAGACAAGCTAAGGCGGCCACTACAAGATGACCCCCCCCCTTTTGCAACGCATATATGCGTTGGTGGGGTCTATACCAACGCATTTAAGTGGCGTTGCAAGGGTTTGTTGCAACACTTATATATATATATATATATATATATATATATATATATATATATATATATATATATATATATATATATATATATATATATATATATATATATATATATATATATATATATATATATATATATATATATATATATGCGTTGGTAACACCTACAAATAACCGTTGCAAAGTTGCAACGGATATTAATGGGTTATGGCAACGCTTATATGTGTTTGTACCAATCGTGGACGAATGACTTCTATAGTTCGTAGCAACATATAGATTTGGATTGCTGCAACGCCTATATGCGTAGCTAGGAATAAACCATCAATAAACAATATTGGAAATTATTTCAATTTGGAGCCAAATAAAGAGATAATGCATATGCAATTTAATTGGGAAATTAGAGACCATCTCACACATGAGAAATAACAACAGTAAGCCATATATTAAAAGCAATTTTTGCATTACAATAAGTACCATCCACGTAATCCATGGAATAATTTTTTTTGTTCAGAACACATGTTCATATGGGAATAAAATATAAAACACAAAGAAATCCTATAGAATGCCACCAGCCGTCCAGCCCTCCATTCTCATATTAAGTCTATCTCATCCATTTATCTTCTCGATCTACAATGAAAATTGGAGTATGTTAATGCGACATTTAGGATAAATAAAATTTTATGGGGCAACAGGATAACACCATACAAAAGTTGAAGGCCACGCTATAGAAGCTCCAGATACATCTCCAATAACCTTGTAATTCTTGTATGGTCGTACCAATGGTTCATCTTGTGTCAATGGAATACTAACACGCACCATCCAAAATTCTTTGCCTAGCTGAACACCTTCAAGTTTCTGTGTTGGATCACAACTTACTACTGTACCAAAGGCAACATCCTTATTTTGATTTTTCATGCTCTTTAAGAATATTTTTGTGCCAACCTAGTTCACATATAAAAGTGTGTGAATAAATAAGTACACAATGGAAACATAGTACAAACATTAATTAGACACTCATACCGTCACTGAATTGGCAGCCGGCGAATTTGTAGTACCACGCTGATATTTTTGCAAAATTATATTACGTGGAATATTAGTTTGTAGTTAAATGAATTGTTAGAAAATAGGAAATAGAAATTCTTTTTGGAAGATGTGTCTTATACACTAGCAAGTACAGCTGCACTAGCTCCTGCTGACATCTTCTTATTCTGGAGCAGATAAAAAGTCACTGCAGGTTAGCTAATAATTTGAAATTTGCATATAACATCAATATATTGCTAAGAGATTATTTACCTGGTAATAAGATGCTTCATGATTTGAGCAATTGGAAGATGTTTCCTGGTCCACAACCTGTAATATATGCTAGTTTGATTACAACACTCTGGTCATCAATTTGATAAACTTCATAACAAAAGAAATGACACTGATCACCTTGGCTGTAGTATACTTGTTTTTGTCCAATCTTATATCATTTTGGTTTGATTTGGCCTATAATAAAATCATAAATAGTAGTCAATTTGTGCAAAGTGTATGGGTTGCTAGAAATAAGTATATGAATTAACCTTATGTGCAGCAGAAACTCTATTGGCTTGTAGTAATTTTTCATGACGGGCATTAGCTTCCTTGCTCTTCAGTTAGATACAACAAACAATCACAATAGGTGACTTTCAGTACTATACAATGGTAACAAAATAAAATTGAATTATTGAACCATAAATCTAGTATAAATGAATTTGCATGTTATATAATGTCAAGATGTACTAAAATCTCTTTGTTCTAGAATGACACACAAGTCAGGAGATTTAAAAGCAATAGATGTAGCATTGGTATCTACAAATAATACAAGCATAATGAATTGCTTTTCATCCATGTTAAGTTATGTTCACTAACCTTATCTTCAGTAGAATAATATTTGTAGTGTGGCTGCTCAGCATTAGTAGTTTGCTCCCTCTGTAATGGAAAAGAATAACTAAATATTTTTGACACAAATCTGGTTTGAAAATCATGCCCATTCAATCATACCGTTACACAATTCAATTGATCAACCATGCTAAATTCTTCACTTTGAGGGTCACTATATACTCGCTATTGATAGACAAAAGATAATGCATTAGAATTAGTTATTCAAAAAATAATTTTACAGAAAAGATTATGTTTTGTTAATGCTCCATAGAGATACATACTTTTCGTTTCGAATTTGGCAGATCAGTGGAAAAGCCATCTTTAAGTGTAGACAATGGATCATCTAAACATTCCTGTGACAAGAAATCAAAATTTTAGTACAGAAAATGCTTACTGTAGAAGTTCTGTAAATTTACCTGTTGGATTTGTCTTTGTTCCAAGATTCTTGTCTTCTGTTGCAATTCTAGTATTGTAGCATCTTGATTCTGGACATGACGTCCAAACTTTTCCATTTGAAGTCTTAGAGATACAACATCTTCACTCCATTTGTCATCCAACGAAGTCATATTTATATTCTTAAGGCGCTTTGAAGTTGACAGGTCGAAAACTTGATTAGGATTTGGAACAAGTCCCAAGCCATGTACATGACCAGGCTTCTCTTCTCCTAGTATTCTATTTAGTGCATCTCTTCTCCATGCAACCTTTCCTTGACTAGTGTCTGCTAAATCTGGTTGCTGCACTATGAGTTTCTTCAAATCACCCTGTACATAGCCATAATATGAATTAAATAAATTTGTAAAGGTAGTAAAATAAAAAAACAAAGTTGAGCATTCATAATTAAATTACCACATGTGCATTTGTGTCCTTCTCGCTTTTAGTCTGGTGTGTATGAATATACAAAACAGCCCTGTGAGGGTATTTCTTTTCAGGATCTTTTTCCTTCTGTTGAACATGAAAATTAATATCAAGGACATGATAATCATTGTATCACATATATGGATGCAGCAAGAGGTGTACACACAATTAGAGTGGTAAAAATATTACCCACTCCTCTCTGTTTCGAGCAAAACTCTTTGTTCCAGCTGTATGGGTTGACTTCTTCTTTGTACAGTTTATCCTATTTGTCTCGCTTATATCCTATCCCAAAATAACGAAACAAAGAAAAGCATTTAAGTTATGCAAAATTTTTGGAAAATTTAGTATGCATGAGAACCACTGTCAGACCCAGATTCTTCAATCCGGAATCTACTGTGTTTAACCGCACTATTCCCTGGATCAGTAGATAGTGCACACAGTTACAGTTCTGAATATCAAGGTACATATCATGCAGAAACGTAATTAAAATAATAAACTTACTCATGGGCCGATTAGGCCGAAATCAATAAATTGCAGCAGCGGAAGAACGAAGCACACAGGTGGGACCTTCAGGACATGCCCACAGGCAGCCAACTGGAGGTTCGCGACCTAGCCCTTGACATCTTCATCTTCACCTTATCTGCCAGCTTGTCCACTCTTGTTGCTGAGGCGAGGTGACTTGACTCTTGATTCTAAATTTTGCCGCAAAAGCGAGCGTGAGCACTCCGACCCCGTGCTCCGCGAGCCAATACACAGAATGCAAATAAATAGTATGCATGGCATAACAAGGAAAGGCTCGGGTTATTTTATTTGCCAAAATTTGCTTTTAGCAGCATTATTATTCTTATTTAATCAAAGTTTTATTATTACTACCTAACTCCACACTACAATTACCAACATCGACTTAATCCACTGAAAATGCACTCTATTTATTGACTGCTGTCTAAAACTCCAAACGGCAAGTATCGTCCTTTATTTAATCCACCGATCATACTTTGTATTTTGAATTACTATTCATTAGCCCCTTACCTCTGAACTCTAATAATTCTCTAACATAATTACTATCAATCCACCGATATCACTTGTATTCAATTCTTTTGTCATTGATTCCAGTTCCTAATTCATCTCATTTTCTTCTATCTATCACTAGCTAATCCTCGAATATACCTCCATCGAAAATTCAATTTACCAAGATTCTAATCCATTAATTGTTATGCATCCTCCAATCTTCTCATAAATTCAATTCGTCCCTCTAGTAATTGATCAACTCCTATTAATTCCCTATATTGACAACATCTCCCAAGGATTAACAATCACTATTATATATCCCCCAAGAATATCATTAATCAAGAATTATAATCCAATACTTGTATTATTCCACCAAATCCTCAAAAATTCATTTGATTCATCTAGTAACTGAATCTATTAATTCTAATATTGACATCGCCCAAGAATTTATTTATCCGTGTCATAATCCAATATTTATCTGTGCAATTCCTAAATCTCCAAAAATCATTTAAATCATCTATCTAGCCTATCATTTAGCTAGACTTTACCAATTTATTTCCTCCAGAACCCACACTATCATTTCCTATTCAAGATCGACATGAATCCACCAATGCCTTTATATGTACTCTACAAACATTCATCTCTTTTACTCGCGACCCTGTTTATTCCACCCATATTTTATTTTGTAAGAATAGAATGCCACTATTTGAAATATAATACATAAAATTTCCTGAGACCTAGCAGTTTTGAGCAAAAACATAATGTTCAAGGAATATTAACATGAATTTCCATACATATGGCATCACACCATATGTCTAATATCACCATAATTTCTCCATACATACGGCATCACACCGTATGACATTTTCAGCGTTATAGCCGCTTAACTTACCACTGGGACGACACCCAGGAACCACTGGGACGACACCCAGGAACCACTGGGACGACACCCAGGACAACTCAAATCTGGGCTTTCCTCTGCCCTTCCACTTTTCCATTCGCATTTTTCAAATATTTTTAAATAGAACTATATCTAGCTAAGTTCCCATGTCTGCCCTTAACCGTGGGCACGGCTATTCAAATAGTTTTGACTCTGCAGAGTTTTGCACACTTTACCCACAAGAGATAAATCCACCCGTTGCCCCACATGATTCCTTAGCCATGCGGTTGAGTAGACTATCACAGGGTTGTTACAATGCATAGTCCTACTGTGGTTACGCCCGCTAAGGTCTATCTTCCGTAGGATCCGACCATCCCTCGGGAAGGGTCCCTCGTGAGCCATCGCGGGCAAAGGCGGGGATACGACCATCCATCCCTTTGCTCGTGTTCACACCTTCACGTAACCACCTTAGAGCCATACAAATTAGTTAACCCTGCCTACACTTTGCCAGCTTGTGGTTGTGCTGTTTTACACGGGTGACATGACAAGATTCAGTCCTTAGTGGTATCTGGGCGGTCTACCACTAACCCACTTGTGCAATCACTGCACCACACACATACACACCATCGAACCAATCCGCCCAGATAATTAAGCAAGTTGGGGATCTTGGGAGTGTAAAATAATCATATCCAACATATACCAGTCATTATCACAATGACTGCCCAAACCAATTTCTCATGAATAAAAGTGATGCTTGGGACAATTTCTTGCCCCGAGTTCCTAATCAATGCTAAGCATGGCATACGGTTACAGACTTATTTTTGAAATGCTACTAATATATTTTTGCTAGGGCGACAAGGTTCACACATTCAAATACTCAAAGGAGGGGTAATATTATTCAATGTAAACAATGGCATATAACTAGAATATCAAATCTAGCATGCATTTGCATAAAAATAACAGCAATGAAATTTGTTAATTTAAAACAAAGTAATTTGCAGAAATGTAGGTTCAACATGATCAAAGTATTGACTCGCCTGGCGCGGTTTACCGCGGTCTTGAGTTCACACGATGCTTTCCCTTCAGTTTTGGGCGTTTAACTTCACCTCGAGCTTGACTTTACTTGATCCCATAAGTCTTCATGATTTCCAATTTCTAATTACGCGATAAACAACTGAATCCAAATAAAAGCAATTAACTCAAAAGATCCAAATAAATCCGAATAAATTCAATTTTAGTTTTATTATGAGTTAATGGGTAATTCGGGTGATTTGAGGTAAGGCCAGTGGCAGAGAATGATGTCTTGATCTTTTATTATCAGTTTCTTTTATTATTTATTTTTTATCAAGAAATTCCTTAAAGATAAATTTATAAGTGTAAGTCCCCATTACAATTTGCAACTAATTCCTTATTATGAAATTTTATAAGTAATCTCCCTACTCTTACAATGTGTCTTTACATGCCATTAATCAAACTTAAATTTGTAACTTTATTCATGACCTTTTTAGTTTAATCACACAATCAAATTTTACTCCCATTTTCATTTACAATACATATTCTAAGATTGCTCCATGAAGTAAATTGAGAGGATGCAGGTGATATCCATTTGATAGATGTTAATTCTGTAGTGGGGCCCATATGTCATAATAGAAGCACAGAGAAGAAGGCCACTGTGGCTGGCTGACCGAGGGGGCAGAAGCAGAGGAAACAGGGGAGGTTGCTCGACCAGGGAGAAGAGGGCGGCAGCGCCGGCGAAGGGCAGCCGGGGAGGACAGGATGACCCGCAAAATGAGTTTTCCGGGAAACGGGGAATCTAGGGGTGGTGGCTAATCGGCCGGAGCGGCGACGAGGTGGTCGGGGGACGACGTGGGGCGGCCGGCGGTGAGGTAAGTTCGGGGCGGCGGCGGTGGCCGGGAGGAGTCAGCAAATTGGTGCACGCATGTAGAGACCCGAATATGCAAATCCGGACTCTCCTGTGTATTCCGCACTAGTCCAGGATCACGCTAGTGCACACAGTATAAACAAAGATGAAATATCGAACATATCACAATTTACCAAGAAAAGACTCAAATATTATTAATAATTATCAGAGTGCGACCTTATGGCCAAGCTTACAATTAATAGCCTGAAAGGCTTAAAAGAAACTAGCAGCGGAAATCCAAAAGAAAGCGCAGCAGCCAATCGACACGCCCACAGGCTATCGAGTGGAGAACGAAGCCTAATCCGCGAAGACGTCGAAGTACTCTCCTTCTGGAACCTCCTGCTAGTGATACTCCTCCTCCTCAACTGAGCAACAGGGGCATAAAGCCGTGAGTATATTGGTACTCAGCAAGTCGTTTGTAACAAATGAATGCAATATAATATGCAGGGCTTAACAATGGATGGCTGAAAGGTTAATTTTGCATAAAGCAACAATTTAAGGTAAATACAATAAATAGATTGAAAAGCAAACTTTATAAATGATAATAAATAAGTAACCAAAGGAATTGAGACCAACCACAAGTGAACTAGCCATTCACCTAAGGAATCCACCATGAACCAAGATCCATGAAATGAACCACCAGTGAACTAACCATTCACTCTCCAACTTAACCCAACCAGGTTTTTATGAAAACTCTACCCCTCGTGTGAAATCACCGAGCATTGTCCATGACCGAGGACACGGCTATTCGAATAGTTTTACACTCTGCAGAGGTTGCACAACTGTACCCACACGATGTGATAATCCTCACGTTAAAGATAATCACAACAAGGCTTTTACAGTGATCCATCTCAACCCGATCCCACTCGCTAAGGTTTCGCTGTCGAGTAGGGTAACCCCCTAGTCGATAATTGCCCCCCCTTGCGCCACAACAACATCAGTGGTGAAACCAAAGTTGAGACTTCACAAATTATTATGCCAGGTCTATCCCATACTAGACATGTGGTTTGCACGATAAAACTCAGATCAATGGCGCACAAAGTTAAGTCCTTAAGAGTTACCCAGGCGAAACATCCACATCCCATGTGCCTCTCGCACCCCCTTTACTGCACGATCAATCGCCCAAGTGAAAACCAATTTTGTATAACCAACACCAATGACACTACCCATGCCATGGCAACAAGTTTTATAACTGTGGTTAACCACCACATTCAAGTATATCATTAAGTCAAGATTAATTAACCACATGTGATGATAAACCCAACGTACTAGTGATAAGCATGGCTAAGCAATTAAACGCACAACCCATGTGACAACTAATATTGCATCACTAAGTAATTTCCCATTCTATGGTGACAATGGAATCAGGGCATTCAAATTATCAAGGAGAGAAATAACCAATTGGGACGATAACTACCAATACAAGGGTTTGAATAAAAGTAGCGATGCATGATAATTTAAAACAAAATAATTAAATAATAGATTGCAAACTGGGTTCAACATGATCAAAGAATACGACTTGCCTTGGCCTTGCTCAGCTGAGGGCTCTTGATCTTCAAATCCAACTTCCGCTCCCTCGAACACGCGATCTAACGAGAGAGAAAACGAGACGAAAAGACAAAATAAATTCAAATAAAATTCAAATGAACTCCAAAAACTTTCAAACCTGAACCAAAAGGTAGAGCTCAATTTTAGATGAATTTAGGAAAAAGAATGGGGTCAATCGGAGCTAGGACGAGGGAGAACGGGCTCTTGGAAAATTGGATCTAAAGAAAATCGGGGAAATTGGAAAAAGACACTGTGCTGTGGACCGGGCGCACGAGGAGCTAGGTCCACGGTGGACGCGGCGCACGGAACAGTGCGGCTGACTGGGCTGCTTGCGCAAGCGGCTGGGCTGACGTGGCGACCACGTGGCAAGACACGTGTGCGCCCGAGCTGACGTGGCATGCTGACTGGGTAGGGTGACGTGGCACAAAGGCGCACGGGTCTACGGGCTCGGCTGACAGATGGGCCCGGCATGTCAGTGACTCGGCGCACGGTGGACTCGATCCACGGGAAGGCGAAGCGGCGGGTGCGGCTGGCGTCAGCGCTGACGTGCGTGTGCACGGGGCGCGAGGCGTCGCTGGCGCGGTCGCGGTTCCGCTGGCGGCGCGGGGCGCGGCCGGTGGGGTGCGGCGGCGGGTCTGGCCAACGGCGGGGTGCGGCGGCGGGTCTGGCCGACGGTGGGGTCCGGGACGGGCGACGGGACGGCGGCGACTCACCGGCGACGAACCGGCGGCGGACGGCGGAGCACAGCTGCGCTCACAGGCGACGTCGGCGAACGGCGGCGCACGAGCGTAGGCGGCGGAGAGCGGCGGCGGAGGCGGCGGCTCGGGACGAGGAAGTCGAGGGGAGTCGGGTGCCCTTTTATACCCGGGAGGCGGAGAGTCCTGGCGGCGCGAACGTCGAGTCCGGCGCGGAGACGGCGGCGGAAAAACGGAAGGCGGCGCGGAGTCCCGATCGGCGACGAGGACGGAGAGTCCGGGTCGGAGACGGCTCTGACAGGTGGGCCCCACCTGTCAGCGGCTCGGACGAAGGCGCGGCCGAGATGGCGCGCGGGCGTGAGCGAGCGGCCGAGATGGCGACACGCGTCGTTCATCGGCAGGGGCAAGGCGGGCGCGGGCGCGGTCGGATCGGCGACGCGTGGTGCGGGCGGAGGGGTGCGGGTGAGGCCTGCTGGGCTGGGCCGGCTGGTGGGTTTCGGCCCACTGGCCGGTTGGGATTTTCTTTTTTTTTTCTTTTTCAGAAATTCAAATAAATTCATTTGAGCTCTAGAAAATAGCAAATAAATCCAGAAAAATCCAGGAAAATTCCAATAAATTCCTTGAGACACAAAGAACTCAAATAAAATAGTTTTGGCAAATGTTCATGTTCAGATTAATCATATTAAATCCTTTTTATTCATAAAAATTCCATTTAAGCTTTAATTAATTCCAGGAAAATTCAAATGGTGAATTTTATTTTAAAAGCTTCAAAAAGACTCTGAAAATCAGGATGTTACAAACCTCCCCCCTTAAACGGAATCTCGACCCCGAGATTCTGGCTCTCTAAGAAATAGGTTTGGAAACTCCGCTTTGAGATCCTCCTCGCTTTCCCAGGTTGCTTCCTCCTCTGAATGATTGCTCCACTGAACTTTGCAAAAGCGAACGACTCTTCTCCTGGTGACACGCTCTGACACTTCCAAGATTTTGATGGGATGCTCTTTATAAGACAGATCCTCTTGGAGATCCACAGCCTCAATTGGCACTGCTTTCTCTGGCACTCGCAAGCACTTCTTTAATTGAGACACATGAAACACATCATGCATTCCACTTAAGTTCTCAGGTAGCTCCAACTGATAGGCAACTTCTCCCTTGCGCTTCAAAATCTTGAATGGTCCCACATACCTTGGCGCTAGCTTTCCCTTCATTTGAAATCGCTTAACTCCTTTGAAAGGTGTGATCTTGAGGTACACATAATCATTGGGCTCGAAGCTTAAATCTCTTCGGCGAGTATCAGCATAACTCTTCTGTCTGGCTTGAGCTGCTTTCAGCCTCTCTTGAATCAAGCGCACTTTTTCTTCAGCTTCCTGCAAACACTCTGGCCCGAATATTTGCCTTTCTCCCGTCTCTTTCCAATTGAGAGGGGTTCTACACTTTCGACCATACAAAGCCTCAAACGGTGACATCTGCAAACTGGCCTGGTAACTGTTGTTGTAGGAAAATTCTGCAAAAGGTAGGCAATTGTCCCACTTGGCTCCGTGATCCAAAACACATGCTCTCAACATGTCCTCCAGGATTTGATTTACACGTTCCGTCTGACCATCGGTCTGCGGGTGGTATGCTGTGCTGAAATTCAGATGAGTACCCATTGCTTCATGGAAACTACTCCAAAATCGTGAAGTGAACTGCGATCCACGATCTGACACTATCCTCTTAGGAACTCCATGGAGACTCACAATTCTGGACATATACAATTCAGCCAACTTATCTCCAGAATATGTGGTTTTGACTGGCAGAAAATGGGCTACCTTTGTCAATCGATCCACAATTACCCATATCGAGTCGTATCCTTCCTTGGTCCTGGGTAGACCTGTGATGAAGTCCATTCCCACATCTTCCCACTTCCACTCGGGAATTTTCAATGGTTGCAGCAAACCTGCGGGTCTTTGATGCTCTGCCTTCACTCGCTGGCAAACATCACAAAGTGCTACATACTCTGCTATTTCTCGCTTCATACCTGGCCACCAGTACTTATCCTTGATGTCTTGATACATCTTGGTACTGCCTGGGTGAATTGAATATAATGACTCGTGTGCCTCCTTAAGCAACAATTGTTTCAACTCTTCCTTATTGGGTACGCACAATCTCTTCTTGTACCATATGATACCCTGGTCATCCTCCACAAAACCTGTCGCTTTTCCTTCTTTCAATCCAACCTTGATACGCTGGATACTTTCATCCTCTGGTTGTGCTTGACGAATCTGACTATCCAAAGTCGGCTGCAAGTCCAAAGCGGCTAACCTCCCTTCTTCAACCAACTCCAAACTGAGCTTTTGAAATTCCTCGTGCAATGCTGGTTGACTCTCCTTGACCATAACTGTGTTGCAATACACCTTCCTGCTCAACGCATCTGCCACTACGTTGGCTTTGCCGGGGTGATAATGGATCCCAATGTCATAGTCCTTTATCAACTCCAACCATCTTCTTTGTCTTAGGTTGAGGTCTGATTGTGTGAAGATATACTTCAAGCTCTTATGATCCGTGTAGATCTCACATCTGTTACCCATCAGGTAGTGTCGCCATATTTTCAAGGCATGCACAACTGCTGCTAGCTCCAAGTCATGCGTAGGGTAGTTCTCCTCATGTGGCCTCAACTGGCGTGATGCGTAAGCTACCACTCTTTTGTCTTGCATCAATACGCACCCTAAACCCTTGCGGGATGCGTCACAATAAATCTCAAAATCTTTCTTGATGTCTGGCAAAATTAGGACTGGTGCTGTTGTCAGACTTTCCTTTAGTTTCCGAAAACTCTTCTCGCACTCTGGCGTCCATTCAAACTTCTTTTCCTTCTTTAATAGCTGGGTGAGAGGTCGGGCTACACTAGAGAATCCTTCAATGAACCTACGATAGTAACCTGCCATTCCTAGGAAGCTTCTGACCTGGGTCACTGACGTGGGTGCCTTCCAGGTGAGCACATCTTGTACTTTCCCTGAGTCAACGGACACTCCTTCTGCTGTCAACACATGACCCAAAAAGGCAACTTCCTTCATCCAAAATTCACACTTGCTGAACTTGGCATACAACTTATGTTCCCGCAATCTCTGCAATACCAACCTCAAATGTTCTTCATGTTCCTCCTCATTCTTGGAGTAGATCAGAATGTCATCGATGAACACAACGACAAACTTATCCAAGTAATCCATGAACACTTTGTTCATCAGGTACATAAAATAGGCTGGGGCATTGGTTAGGCCAAAGGACATCACGGTGAACTCATACAATCCATAACGAGTTGAGAAGGCTGTCTTGGGTATGTCCTCCGGTCGAATCCTCATTTGGTGATACCCCGATCTCAAATCGATCTTGGAGAACACTCCAGCTCCTTTTAATTGATCAAACAGGTCATCAATTCTGGGCAACGGATACTTATTCTTGATGGTAACTTCATTGAGAGCTCGGTAATCCACACACATACGCTGGCTACCATCCTTTTTCTTGACGAACAATACTGGTGCTCCCCACGGAGAGGTACTGGGTCTGACATATCCTTTATCCAACAATTCTTGTATCTGCTTCTTCAATTCTGCTAACTCATTGGCGGGCATTCGGTAAGGTCTCTTGGAAATTGGCGAGGTGCCTGGTGCTAACTCAATTGCGAACTCCACTTCTCTTTTTGGTGGCATCCCAGGGAGATCATCAGGAAAAACATCTGGATAATCCCTGGCAACTGGCACTTCACTTAGGGCAATCCCTTTGCTTTGGCATACCATCATTTTTTCTGGCTGCTTTATGTTGGCTTCAAATCTAACTTTGCTTCCATCAGGACCGTCCAAGGTGACTGCTCGGCTTCCACATTCCAACACTGCTTGATGCTTCTTGAGCCAATCCATACCCAAAATTACGTCCAAAGACTGGATATTCAGCACAACCAAATCTGCGGAGAACTCTACTCCTTGCATGGCTATCCTAACTCTGGGGCATCCTAGGTTTGTACTCATCTCAGAGCCTGGGGATTGAACCAATAAAATAGAACCAAGTGCAACGACTTCCAACTTATGCTTTAGAGCAAAACTCCGGGAAACAAACGAATGTGAAGCTCCAGAATCAAACAAAACTGTGGCAGGTACTGAATTTACTGGAAACTTACCGATCACCACATCTGGCGCTGCTTGAGCTTCCTCCATGGTGACGTGGTTCACCTGGCCACGTATCACGGTCTGCGATCCTTTGTTGGGTTGATTTGATCCTTGAGGTGCTCCGCGTCCTGACCCTGCTGCAGGGGTACGATCTGGTGTGGCTCCCAAGTTGAAACGAACTGGCGTCAAAGCTGGATTCTGCGGGCATTTGTTGGCATAATGTCCCGTCTCGTTGCATTTGAAACAAGTGACTGCTGACATGGGTTTGGTAATCCTCTGCTGTTGGCTTCCCGTTGGGTTCGGTTTTGGCGCGGAAGAAAACTGACGGGGAGCTGGTACAGGAGTTTTGAACCCCGTCTGCTGAGGAACTCGAGCTGGCTGAAAATTACTGAAGCGGGCTCTCTGAGCTTGGTGCATCTGTGATCCTTGCTGCATCATTCTCCTCTTGCGAGATTCTTCCAACTCGCGACGACTTTCCTCAATGAGCATTGCTTTGTCCACCATATTTTGGAAACTGGCATAATCATGTCCCACTACCTGAACTTTCAAACCTGGGTTCAATCCTTTCTTGAACCTCTTTTGGCGTGCATCATCTGTGGCAACATCTTCTGGAGTATAGCGGGCCAACTGAGTGAACTTGTTGAGATATTCACTCACGGACATGTTCTTCTGCTGCAACTCCCGAAATTCTTCCTTCTTCATTTCGATCACCCCATCCAGGATATGGGCATGACGAAAAGCTTCTGCGAACTCAGCCCAAGTGATGCTCTCTGGATCCTCATGAGCGGCACAATAATTTTCCCACCACTCGGCTGCAGCACCCTCAAGCTGATGGGCTGCATACAACACCTTCTCGCGATCAGTACACTGGGCAAGGTTAAGCTTCTTTTCCACTGAGCGCATCCAGTCATCGGCTTCTAATGGCTCAGAAGACCGTGAATAGGTAGGAGGCCTTGTTCTCATAAATTCTGCAAACTTGGACTGCTGGCGAACTGGTGGAGGCATGGCCATGTCTTGATTCTACCGATTCATCATGGCGTTCATGTTTTGCATCACGGTGTTCATCAACTGAGTCTGGGCTGCCATGAACTGACTCAAGGTTGGATCTAGTCCAGCCGGGTTTGCATGCTGCTCCGGAGTTGCTTGACTGCCCTCAGGATCCTGACTCATCTGACCACGTCCTGCGGAGCTCCGGGTATCAACCATCTGAAAAGAAAATTCACTTGCTTGAGAACTGGCTTCACAGGGCTTACTAGGTAAGAGGGAAGAGCAAAGATAAGTGGTAAGTTCGTCTAAGGGGGAATGTTCTAATGGCAAATCCTAAGCTAAACCATCACTTAGCCGAAAAGCTAACAAAAGAAACAGATAAATCACTTCAATAAAAAGATTTGATATGACTGCAACATATTGCTTTTGAGGGCAAACTGCAGCTCACATCACACTCAAAGCAAACAAAAACCACTTCCTAACCGACTCTATCCGATGCTACGGTCTACTCTTCCGGCTCCCACTCAGGTCCGGCGAGGTACGGTGTGCATTCTTCTTCTTCTTCTGCATCACTGTAGAACGTCCATCGGTTGCGGAACTGCATTGTAGGCGCTGCTGCTGGAATGACAAGTCGAAGGTACTCTCGGCGTTCATCTGCCATACGTTGCCTTTCCTCCGGGCTGGGTGGTGTAGGTGAAGGCGGGGGTGTTGGCGTCCGCGGAGTGTACTCCTCCGGTTCATACCTCCTCTTGTATTCCTGGATGAGCTTGGTCAAACTGATCTTGTACCGTCGACAGAGGTGGGTAACGGCCTTGCGTGCAGCTGCTTGTGCATTTGAACCCTTGAAGCTGTGATGTATAACGTGACCTCCAAGTTTGGTAGTGAAGTACAACCTGGTGAGGTGGTATCCTCTTACTTCATCGTCCATGGAACTGTATATTGGTGTCCTTTTGAAACCGAGACTTCGTACAGCACTCGAAGAACTCTTTTCCATCCTCCTGACCTGCTATAGTTGCTTTGCGACATCTACAGCATGGCACACGATAAGAGTCAGTTTAAAATTTTCATTTTTGCAGAAATTTTAAGGGAGAAGCAAGAATCCCTAAGAATAAGGTGAGAGAGTAAAGAATTTGCTAGATATCAGGTTTAGTTGTTTTGTCTTTAGAAAATAGGTTTTTGAATTTTTGAGATAACGACTAAACTGACTAGGGTTTCGTCCTACAGTCGATATGGCTCTGATACCATCTCTGTAGAGACCCGAATATGCAAATCCGGACTCTCCTGTGTATTCCGCACTAGTCCAGGATCACGCTAGTGCACACAGTATAAACAAAGATGAAATATCGAACATATCACGATTTACCAAGAAAATACTCAAATATTATTAATAATTATCAGAGTGCGACCTTATGGCCAAGCTTACAATTAATAGCCTGAAAGGCTTAAAAGAAACTAGCAGCGGAAATCCAAAAGAAAGCGCAGCAGCCAATCGACACGCCCACAGGCTATCGAGTGGAGAACGAAGCCTAATCCGCGAAGACGTCGAAGTACTCTCCTTCTGGAACCTCCTGCTAGTGATACTCCTCCTCCTCAACTGAGCAACAGGGGCATAAAGCCGTGAGTATATTGGTACTCAGCAAGTTGTTTGTAACAAATGAATGCAATATAATATGCAGGGCTTAACAATGGATGGCTGAAAGGTTAATTTTGCATAAAGCAACAATTTAAGGTAAATACAATAAATAGATTGAAAAGCAAACTTTATAAATGATAATAAATAAGTAACCAAAGGAATTGAGACCAACCACAAGTGAACTAGCCATTCACCTAAGGAATCCACCATGAACCAAGATCCATGAAATGAACCACCAGTGAACTAACCATTCACTCTCCAACTTAACCCAACCAGGTTTTTATGAAAACTCTACCCCTCGTGTGAAATCACCGAGCATTGTCCATGACCGAGGACACGGCTATTCGAATAGTTTTACACTCTGCAGAGGTTGCACAACTGTACCCACACGATGTGATAATCCTCACGTTAAAGATAATCACAACAAGGCTTTTACAGTGATCCATCTCAACCCGATCCCACTCGCTAAGGTTTCGCTGTCGAGTAGGGTAACCCCCTAGTCGATAATTGCCCCCCCCCTTGCGCCACAACAACATCAGTGGTGAAACCAAAGTTGAGACTTCACAAATTATTATGCCAGGTCTATCCCATACTAGACATGTGGTTTGCACGATAAAACTCAGATCAATGGCGCACAAAGTTAAGTCCTTAAGAGTTACCCAGGCGAAACATCCACATCCCATGTGCCTCTCGCACCCCCTTTACTGCACGATCAATCGCCCAAGTGAAAACCAATTTTGTATAACCAACACCAATGACACTACCCATGCCATGGCAACAAGTTTTATAACTGTGGTTAACCACCACATTCAAGTATATCATTAAGTCAAGATTAATTAACCACATGTGATGATAAACCCAACGTACTAGTGATAAGCATGGCTAAGCAATTAAACGCACAACCCATGTGACAACTAATATTGCATCACTAAGTAATTTCTCATTCTATGGTGACAATGGAATCAGGGCATTCAAATTATCAAGGAGAGAAATAACCAATTGGGACGATAACTACCAATACAAGGGTTTGAATAAAAGTAGCGATGCATGATAATTTAAAACAAAATAATTAAATAATAGATTGCAAACTGGGTTCAACATGATCAAAGAATACGACTTGCCTTGGCCTTGCTCAGCTGAGGGCTCTTGATCTTCAAATCCAACTTCCGCTCCCTCGAACACGCGATCTAACGAGAGAGAAAACGAGACGAAAAGACAAAATAAATTCAAATAAAATTCAAATGAACTCCAAAAACTTTCAAACCTGAACCAAAAGGTAGAGCTCAATTTTAGATGAATTTAGGAAAAAGAATGGGGTCAATCGGAGCTAGGACGAGGGAGAACGGGCTCTTGGAAAATTGGATCTAAAGAAAATCGGGGAAATTGGAAAAAGGCACTGTGCTGTGGACCGGGCGCACGAGGAGCTAGGTCCACGGTGGACGCGGCGCACGGAACAGTGCGGCTGACTGGGCTGCTTGCGCAAGCGGCTGGGCTGACGTGGCGACCACGTGGCAAGACACGTGTGCGCCCGAGCTGACGTGGCATGCTGACTGGGTAGGGTGACGTGGCACAAAGGCGCACGGGTCTACGGGCTCGGCTGACAGATGGGCCCGGCATGTCAGTGACTCGGCGCACGGTGGACTCGATCCACGGGAAGGCGAAGCGGCGGGTGCGGCTGGCGTCAGCGCTGACGTGCGTGTGCACGGGGCGCGAGGCGTCGCTGGCGCGGTCGCGGTTCCGCTGGCGGCGCGGGGCGCGGCCGGTGGGGTGCGGCGGCGGGTCTGGCCAACGGCGGGGTGCGGCGGCGGGTCTGGCCGACGGTGGGGTCCGGGACGGGCGACGGGACGGCGGCGACTCACCGGCGACGAACCGGCGGCGGACGGCGGAGCACAGCTGCGCTCACAGGCGACGTCGGCGAACGGCGGCGCACGAGCGTAGGCGGCGGAGAGCGGCGGCGGAGGCGGCGGCTCGGGACGAGGAAGTCGAGGGGAGTCGGGTGCCCTTTTATACCCGGGAGGCGGAGAGTCCTGGCGGCGCGAACGTCGAGTCCGGCGCGGAGACGGCGGCGGAAAAACGGAAGGCGGCGCGGAGTCCCGATCGGCGACGAGGACGGAGAGTCCGGGTCGGAGACGGCTCTGACAGGTGGGCCCCACCTGTCAGCGGCTCGGACGAAGGCGCGGCCGAGATGGCGCGCGGGCGTGAGCGAGCGGCCGAGATGGCGACACGCGTCGTTCATCGGCAGGGGCAAGGCGGGCGCGGGCGCGGTCGGATCGGCGACGCGTGGTGCGGGCGGAGGGGTGCGGGTGAGGCCTGCTGGGCTGGGCCGGCTGGTGGGTTTCGGCCCACTGGCCGGTTGGGATTTTCTTTTCTTTTTCTTTTTCAGAAATTCAAATAAATTCATTTGAGCTCTAGAAAATAGCAAATAAATCCAGAAAAATCCAGGAAAATTCCAATAAATTCCTTGAGACACAAAGAACTCAAATAAAATAGTTTTGGCAAATGTTCATGTTCAGATTAATCATATTAAATCCTTTTTATTCATAAAAATTCCATTTAAGCTTTAATTAATTCCAGGAAAATTCAAATGGTGAATTTTATTTTAAAAGCTTCAAAAAGACTCTGAAAATCAGGATGTTACAACGCACGAGTATGTAGGAGGCAGTGGGAAGCTCACCGTGCGGTTTACTGGACCGGAGGAGGTCCGGGGTCGGCTGGCGGCGTGAGGCGGGATCGGGCGGCGGAGGCGCACGGCGCCGGCGATGAAGAGGTGGGGGAGGGCCCGGGCGACGGTGGGGGAGAGTTGTAGGAGCCGCGGTGGAGCTCCTGGGTGGCGGAATCGACCGGAGACGGCTTCAATCGGCGGGTCGTCGGTTTGCCGGAGTTGGGAGAGATGCGGCGACCGACACACTTCTGAGGCTCTAGAGGCCAATCCCTTGAGAGGGGAGGAGGAGAGGGATGAGACGAGGTAGATGAGAACGCGTTTCCCCTTTTATAAGCGCTGTGCCAACCGAGCAACGCACGCGGCTTCGTGGCTGACGGAGTCGTGCGACCGGCCGTGCGGCAGGGCAGGCGGCGCGACGTGGGCGCGGGGCTCGGCGCGTGCAAGGCGACGGGAGCGGGTCGGCGCGGTGGGAGGCAAGGGCGGTGGGGGAGGCTAGGCGACATGCGCGCGCAAGCAGGGCGACGTGCGCACAGGAGCGGCGGTCGGAAATCAGAGAAGCAACGAGTGGGGGAGGAGGGAGAAAGAGGCAGGCGGAGGAAAAAGAGAGAGGAGGAGCGGCGGGGCCGGCTGCCAGTGGGGGAAAGGCGCGGGGAAAGCGGGCCCACGCGGCAGTGAGGGGAGAGCTGGCGCAGGAGGGGGGGCAGATTGGCCCGCGCGGGGGTGGACGTTGGGCCGAGCCAATCGGCCGGCCTGGCTCCATTATTTTCTTTTTGTTTATTTATTGTTGATGTATTGCATGTTTATACATAGGTATATACAGGTATATGTATGCACATATACATTTATTTTATTTATTTATATATATTGATTTGCACATTAATTTTGTATATATGTATATATTTATGTATAATTTCTTATATTGCTAAACTCTTCCTCGCATAATTTGTATATGCACATATATGTGTATATATATATATATGCATATGTGTTTGTATTTTTATTCATTCAATTTTTATTGCTATTTATGTCATTATTTCCAAAATGGGACTTTGTATTTTAACTCAAGTTTCTCTCTTCTTATACTGGATCATCTTTTCAGATACGCTTTTATAATTTCAGTTTTCTATTATTTGCATATTTCCTTTTTGGCATTACTAATGTTTGTCTCTATCTGTTATGAATTTATTCAACTTTTGAAATCACAACCAAAATCGGGAAAACACCATGAAATCCAAATTCCAATAGAATATACTACCAAAAATAATTCAAAAAAAATTCATGTTTTCAAATTAAAATTTTTCAGGATGTTACAACCACATAAATCCAACAATACGTAGCTACCTGTGCTTTCTGGGTCATCCAGTTATTGACAAGTGCAACCCACTGATCATCAATTACACCGGCTGGAACATTGTTGCAATTAGCTTCCATGCTCTTGTGTACATCAAAATAAATTGATTTTAGATTTGACTTGTGCTGCCTCCATCTCTCTCCAATGGTTCGCAGTATCCATTTTTCCATGCGAGAAGGGTAAAGGAATCTCATCTGCACACCAATAGCAGAAGGCATATGGTTAAAACTATAAGTTAGATATTAAAATTTAGCGAACAATATTATAGAATGACCACCAGAATTGCATACCTTTACTTGCTTAAGTATATCCTTCTTATTTTTTTCTTCGTTGGTGTTTCTTTCTTTCCTATTAGAAGTCTCCAGTCCTTGTAGCTCAAGTTACACAAGCACCCATTCCTAGCCACCATGCCAAGAAATTTTCCTAGAAATCCAGCTTCTACTCCAATTGGCTGATCAAGTTCATTACATGCAACCACAATTCTATGACCTCTAGGAAGGTTCCAATGTCTTTCAGTTTGGTCCTCCCACGCTTTACTCTACCTTCAGTTTCATCTATCCAATGGTACATTGCAAAAAGTAAATATTCACTGATAGAAAAATTGCAGGAAATCAGTTTATGTTAATTAAGATATTGTAGGTTATGAGTTACCTTGGACATTAACCTCAGTACGATCATCACTGTCAATTTGGTCTCCTCCAGTACTAGTATGAACTTCAGATGCTGCAACATTTTGTTGAGGGCTCTCTTGCCTAATATCTTGCTCTAACATATATTCATCATTACTTTGAATTGTGCGCTTTCTTGTAGACCTCACCATGTCGACTGCACAACATCATCAAGGATAGTAAAATTTGACATATGAATTGATTACATGTGTATAAACATGAAATTTGTGAAAGTCTGTTTATAAGTTCTTCTACTCTCTACTCTACTGGATGGTTGTATTACTGATGAATGAAACATAAAAGTGAAAATAATTAGTGATTTGTCCTCATTTTGTATGGAATTGCTTTATCTGGAAGGATTTGAGCTTGCAAATAGTGTCTCATCAGTAATAGTGTGAATCAAACGATCAATTCAATTTCCGCTAGATGCCTAAAGTCTCCATCAGAATTGATTCCTATACACCGTAAAGATCAGCACACCCCGCAAATAAAAATGGTCTCCCCAAGCGACAAATTTCGCAGAAAAGCATTCTTAGATGCACTTGAGAAAATAAAATTTACACATATTCATCTTCCAACACCAAAGCTTAATTATGTTACAACTTTCAATTGCCTCCAGTCTCCCTATAGTTTGTCTCTCAAATTAAGTACAGTTTCACATCTAATTAGCCAGCAACATCACACTAACACTAAATAAAAGAGCAAAGGAATAAAGAAGCATATAAAGGTTGGGGGGTGCCAGGCCCCCCCTCTCTCCGCCACTGCAGTTCAACCATATTTAATATAACGTACAACTTAGCCAATTGCAGTTGATGACTTCATCTATTCCCTACTGATCAGGTTCGAGCAAAGATACTGAACAAAGAAGTAAAACAACCTTTATCCCTTATCCATTTCTTATTTCAATTTCGATTTCCAAGAAATTTAGACCACAGACTAGGAATACTAGACTGGTTGATGGGTCATGGAATAAAAAAAATCTCTGTACTTATAACAAATACTCATGATTCAGTGGGAAAATACCAGAAAAATGAACCAAACCTAATCGATTGATGTATGCGAGGACGATCCGTGGCGCCGCCCTGTTGGTCCGGCGATGGGGGAGATGTGGAGTTGTGCAATGGGGGTTTTAGGAAGTCCTGCCGTGGCGTCGCCCGTCCGGCTGCGGCGTTGCTCCGATGGTTTCCTACCTCCGTCGCTCTGTTATGGATCCCGCTCCACAGCAGCCAGCAGGGCAGATGCAGTGATGGGAACCCACAATCTGTGAGATGTGGAGCCATTGCGTGGAATAAGGAGCTGATGGGATTCAGTTAGCAAAATGGTGAAATACTATTTTTGTTACACAGCTCCTCTTTAATCTCTATGGAAGGTGGGGTCACTGTTAGGCACCCCAACTATTACTGCGGCTTGCAATTTGTGGCAGCCAAAAAATGGAGAGAAGCAGATTGCGTGAGAAAAAAAATGGAGGGAAGCCAAAGAAACTGAGGTAAAGAAAGGCGGGAGTTAAAAGGGCAAAAAAAAAGAATATGATGATATTATATTACTATTATACCTTGCATTAGAATTGAAGCGAGTCATCAACTAATTAAAGTAATAGAAAATTAAGGGATTTATTGGTCAGTCCAAATATAGTTTTTTAGATGGACTATTTAAGGACATCTCCTATAGTTCCCCTATCTAACCTTTTAGAGTCAAAATTATGGTTTCCTACCTCCGTCCCATAAAGTAAGTGCTTATATGATTCAAAATCTATCCCACAAAGGAAAAATATTCTAGCTTAGCTTTTCAGATGGATTTATTGGTTTATTAGGATGAAGCTTAGCTTCTCACCTCGCCGGCCGATTTCCCTGATTTACAGTAGGTAGTGAGTACACCGTTTGGCTGTATCAACATATACAAGCGAGCAGTCGCTCTCCGAATGAGCTGAAAATTTCACGCTGGACTCCCACCTGCACTGCTGACACGCCATTGCAATTCGCCGCCATAGTTAATTCTGTACTGCGCATGAGAAATCATGGAAGGTAGTGAGTACACCGTTTGGCTGTATCAACATATACAAGCGAGCAGTTGTTCTCCGAATGAGCTGAAAATTTCACGCTGGACTCCCACCTACACCGCTGACACGCCATTGCAATTCGCCGCTATAGTTCATTCTGTACTGTGCATGAGAAATCATGGCAGGTAGTGAGTACACTGTTTGGCTGTATCAACATATACAAGCGAGCAGTCGTTCTCCGAATGAGCTGAAAATTTCACGCTGGACTCCCACCTGCACCGCTGACACGCGATTGCAATTCGCTGCCATAGTTCATTCTGTACTGCGCATGAGAAATCATGGAAGGTAGTGAGTACACCGTTTGGCTGTATCAACATATACAAGCGAGCAGTCGTTCTCCGAATGAGCTGAAAATTTCACGCTGGACTCCCACCTGCACTGCTGACACGCCATTGCAATTCGCCGCCATAGTTCATTCTGTACTTCGCATGAGAAATCATGGAAGGTAGTGAGTACACCGTTTGGCTATGTGAGCCTGTGCAAGTGAGCAATCCTACTCTAAATGAGCTGAAAATTTCACGTGTGACTCCCATCGGTATTGCTGGCATGCCATTGAAATTCGCCGCCGTATCCAATCCTACGTCGAGAAAATCGGGCGACCCCGTATCATCTTGGTTTCAGAGCACGGTTTCCTTGGTAGGATTACTTATCCTTATATTAGATTGAATTTTATTTTTTGTTCTTTATTCCCATAGTCCATAAAATAAAAAATTCAAACCCTAGTTTTTGCATCTGTTATTTTTGTGCTCGTCTGTGCAATCTCTAATTAACAGAGCCTCTAAAAACGTCTTTTGTCCATCTTTATTAATTGTTTCGGTGCTAATGCTACATAGTAATTCTTTATTCAAATGTTTTTGTTGCGAGACATTTCAGTTAATGATCGAAAATCAGCAAGATGCCTTTAGTTAGTCTAGTGGAAAGAGGTATTTAATTTTCTTATGAGATCATATGTTCGATCCACAGACCACACACTGCTGCAAAGTTTTTTTTTGTCTGTGGTAATATTTCCCTAAGGTGGCGTCCTTCTAGCAAATGACGTATTGAATTTTTGTAGCAACTTAAAATTATATAACTTTTTAAAAAACTTCACATCAAATGTGTATCGCTTGTTTTTCTGATTTGGCAACACCCAATGCGTGCACAATATGTCAATATCGTAGGAAAGCTTAGTATGCTCCAAGTCCAAACCAGTTGTAACACACTGAACATCATGTTTATCAAAGGTTTCTATACACACGCTCTAGATCATATCACAAACAAAATCCAAAGAAGAATGACAACTTGACAAACTGATGGAGAAGCTCATGCAATGGAACGATGTCGTTGGTTTACAAGATAGGGCCTACATAATACAAAAAGTTAAAAAAACATGTCAGATCCTAAATAGTCTTAGTAGAACTGTACAATATTGAATGAAGGCAAACATATCTCACCATTAATTTTGGTGAATTACTGGTCTTCTTGATCAGAACTTGTCGTGGCATCTACAGTTGTTCCCTCTACATCTTTTCTAGTCCATGAATGAATATCGTGGGCATTATCAAAAAGATCTCCAAGAGTACTGACATGATAAGGTTCACATTCTACATCATTCCATTCTTCTCCCATTTCAAATACATCTCTAGGCTTCATCTTCAACACAACTGACCATCCTGGGTTTATTATGTGGTCTTCAATATAGAACACTTGATCAACTTGATTGGCAAATACAAAAGGTTCATGCTCAATCTTATCACCCTTGTGAATTTGATGTGAGAAATTCACAAGTGTACAACCAAACTTATCTGTTTGCACTCCCTTTCCTCGAGTGACATCAACCCATTCACATTTAAACAACACCACAGAAAATTTTCCATAATAGTCTAACTCAATTATATCAAGTACCCTTCCATAGTACATAATATCTCCAAGGATAGGGTTTGTATCACCTGCTGAAGAATAACTTGATGTTTTTGCAGTCACAACAACTCCACTATTTTGAGTCGCCTTGTCATAACGTTTGGCTCTAAATCTGAATCCACGAATATTAAATGCTCTATATCTTCTGGCTGGATCCAATGGACCTTGAGCCAACCATCTAATGTCCTCATCAATGCTATCGCTACCATTTTTGGCCTCCAATTGCATGATCTGTAGCATCCCAAAATATACATAAGCCAACTTTTTTTGTTTTTATAAAGAAGAAACAAACCATGATACCTACGCGTTCTCTGAACCAATTCGGAAACTCTTTATTCTGTATTTGCTCAATTTCTTTTAGAGATAGGCGACGGTCACGTTTTCTCCTTTTGAGATCAGCAGCATGTTCTCTAAAGTGGAAATTAACATGGCTTTAGTTTAAAAAAACTTATGTAAACTGTTTATAGGCACAAAAAAAACTTACTTCAAATACGGGATGACAGCTTCACAGTTGTATAGTACATATCTATGCGCTTGCAGTTTCTCTAGATAAGTTAAAATGAAATTAGATGGTCTTCCCAATGGCTTTCCTACTGGAGGAAACAAAGAGGAATGGTGTCCATATAAGTTAGATTTAAGATCATCTTGATTCTCATCATTCCTTGATGGTTGGTTATGCTTTGTGGAGAAACCTTCTAGGTATCTTGAACAAAATACCATACACTCATCTGCCAAAAATGAATTTGCCATTGAAGCCTCTGGATAAGCTTTGTTGCGAACATATGACTTCAATTTACCTAGGTACCTGCAGCATATGGAAAAGCATCAATTCAGTAGGTTATATAATATATGATTCAAACAATGAACTTGTATTAATAAGAATCAACACCTTTCTATAAAGTACATCCATCGATAACAAACTGGTCCACCAATCTTACTTTCGGTTGCTAAATGGACTACTAAGTGAACCATAACTGTAAAAAATCCAGGAGGAAATATCATCTCCATTTTGCACAGTGTAACTCTAATCGATTGTTCCAAACGGTCAAGCTCATCAACACGCAACACTTTTGAACATATTCCTCAAAGGTAAGCAGTCAACTCAAATATTACAGCTGTGATATCATCTGGAAGAATACCCCTCAAAGCAATAGGCATGAGTTGCGGCATTAGGACATGACAGTCATGTGTTTTGAGACCAACAATTTTTCCTTTAGTGCAATTTACAGATTTTGATATATTTCCAGAATAGCCATCAGGGACTTTTATGTCTCGAAGAACTTTGCAGAATAATTGTCTCTCACTTTTAGACATAGCAAATCTTGCAGGTGGCAAGTAAAACTTGCCTGAAGGTCTTTCTTGCGGGTGGAGGTCCTCTCTAATGTTCATCTCTTTGAGATCTTGACAAGCTTTGAGATTATCCTTTGACTTTCCATCTAAACCAGATAGTGTACCATAACAATTTTCAAACACATTCTTCTCTATATGCATGACATCGAGATTGTATCGAAGAATATTATGGTCCCAATAAGGTAATGTGAAAACACTACTTACTGACTTATAAGTTTTGGACTTACTGAAATCACCAAGTGATGTGATTTCGTCCAAAATCGGGCGCTCATAATATGTTAGAGGCTCTGGTCCAAGCTCTGTTGTTCCATCAAATGAATTTCCATCTAAACGATAATGATGATCAAAAGGAAGAAATCGACGATGACCCATAAAACAAGATTTACCACCATACTTTAGACGTTTCGACCACGCATTTTCACCACAGGGTGGGCATGCAAATTCCCCATGAACCATATGAGAAGCAAGCATTCCCAAGCCTGGTAGGTCACTTATGGTCATTAGCACAGCTCCTCGCAAATTAAAGGTTTCATTTCTTGCTGTGTCATATGTAGACATGCCATTCTGAAATAAATCTTTTAGGTCCTCTAGAAGTGGTTGAAGGAACACATGAAGTCGTTCTCCAGGACTTTTAGGACCAGGAATTATTAATGACAACATCAGATAATGTTCTTTCATGCAAAACCATGGAGGTAGGTTATATATTACTAAAACAACTGGCCAACAACTGTACTTAGAACTCAACATTCCATACGGATTAAACCCATCGGTGGCCAAGCCAAACCGAATATTACGAGAATCTGATGCAATGCATGGAAACTTTTCATTAAATGTCTCCCATACTCGAGAATCAGCTGGATGTCGTAGCACAGCATCCTTGATGCGCTCTTCATCGTGCCATCTTAGGAGAGATGTTGTTTCTTTGCACATAAACAGTCTTTTCAACCTCTCTTTAATAGGAAAGTATCGTAATACTTTATTGGGGCTTGCTTTCCTTCTTTGTTAGTTTTGTTTCAAGTTCCTTACCTTTCCACCTAGAAGCCTTACAGGTTGAGCAAAAATCATCATCTGCCTTGTCTTTCCAAAATAGCTGACAGTTATTTGGACAAGCATGAATATTTTCATATCCCAGAACAAATTTTGAAATAATTTTCCTAGCCTCATAAAAGTTTTTTGGCAATTCCTGTCCGTTTGGAATAGCCATATGCAGAATATCAAGCAGATCACCAAGTGATTTATCTGACCATTTGTTCATAGATTTTATATTAAACAAAAGCACAAGAAAAGTTAGTAGTGATAATTCACATCCTGTCCATAAAGGCTTCTTTGAATCTTCAATCAATTTATAAAACTCTTGTGCTTCTAAATTTGGTCCATTGACAGGTGGATTCTGAAATTCCGTGGCATCAATCATAGGTATGTCATCATACATATGCTCAAATGCATCATGAATCAATTGCTGCATGTTGGCATGCCTTTCTTCATTCTGAGATTGTGGTTGCTGATCAACATTGTGCTGCACTGAATTATCAGCGTGAAAATCCCATTCTTCATAATTCTCAAGTATCCCATTGCATATCAAATGTCCATAGATCTCATCCCTTGATAATAGAGTAGTATGCACGCATGTATGACATGGACAGTATATCTTGGCATCATGTGCCTTATCTATAAATGCAAATTCAAAAAATCCTTCTACACCAGCTAAGTACCGACTGGAATCCTTAGGATAGCGCAAAAGAAGCTTGATGATATTCAAATCCATTGTGAAACTATAAAAAGGATATTGTTAATTCTGCTATAAATAAATAGCAACGTAGGTTCTTTTTTTTGGTTATCAGAAAGATTGCATAAGAACATTATTATGACTATTTAGATGTCTTCTAGTTTTAAGTACAAGGTTGAAGCCTAAAGATAAATACCCTAATAAACACAAACATGACAAGCACCCAACTAAGTAAGTAGAATGGAATTCACGAGAAGGGTCACTAGTTAGGACTGACTCTAATAAACACAAACATGAGGAGATAAAATGGGGCTCTAATAAGCTCATAAACAGGACAAATCAGAACATGCTATTTTACATAGACCTAAACATTTTCAGTGCCGCCACAATCTGCCAATCGATCACTGTGGTAGAAATCCTCACCCAAGGGTATCAATAAACATGTTCGACAGCACTCACAGCAGGTCAGCAGGACGATAGCAACGAAATCCTCATACCAGTAGACTACAACTACACAGAATAAGCTGAGTTTTTCTATGGTGATTGCAAACACCAGATCCAGTCATCCAGAAAGTAGGGCATATTGCTACCAATAATCATAAATAGCACATTAGCAATCACTTTCTTTCAGGGAGTCATCTCATTAGGCATTACCTTATAGGGCGACGATGCGGTCTTGGGGACGGGCCGATGGCCGACGGGAGGCAGAGCGGATGGCGATTCGGTGAAGCTCCTCGCTCGTCGGAGACCGCAACGCCGGGGCAACAAAGGCGGCGAGTGGCGGCGGACTCCAGGAGGACCGGGATGACCTGCTCACCGTGCGGCGCTGGGGCCCAGCTGCTTGGGGGCGTCGCGGCGGTCGCGGTCTTGCGGACGAGCTCCTCCCCTCCCGCAGTCCTGCGTCTTGGGCGACCGGCGACCGCGACGGCGCAACCGGCGCAACGCCGCGTCGCCTCAATCCTTCGCTAATCGCTAGGGTTTCCCGACTCGAGCGACGTCAGGCATCGTCAAGAAGCGGAGAATTAACGCCAGAATTAACGCCTAAAGAGGGTCACTTAAGAATTCCATTTTTCTTCACACACTAGGTAATATCATACTCCGGAATTAACACCTAAAGAGGGTCACTTAAGAATTCCATTTTTCTTCTGAGTCGTACCAGAAATGGAAGCGGTCGGCGGAGGAGGAACCGGCGGAGGGAGGCGGTCGGTCGGCGGAGGCTGGCGGAGGCGGTCGGCGGAGGGAGGCGGTCGGCGGAGGAGGAACCGGCGGAGGCGAGCGGCGGAGGGAGGCGGTCGGCGGAGGGAGGCGGTCGACGGAGGAGGAACCGGCGGAGGCAGGACCGCAGGAGCAGGCGGTGGGCGAATGGAGTAGCAGGCGGCGGCCGAATGCCCAAATGGACTCAATGGAATAGGCGAGTAGCAGCCAATGGGGGGCACAAAATAACAATAATTAAATTAGTGAGGCAAAATAACACAACAAGCAGCGCATCTCTGTTGGTTAGTGTGGGAAGGGGGTTTGCAAGAGATCCTGTTTTCGAGCCTTAGGGAACTTTCTTTTTTGTTGCGCGTATTTAGCAATTGGTGGCTGTAGATATGGAGCCTGGGCCCTGGAGCAGGGGACAAAAAAAAGCTAAGTAGACATGGCTGGTGGAGAAGAAAAGAAAAAAAAAGTTAAGGTAGAAGACATCCTGGTGCAGTGGCGCACGAAAACAATGCTGAAGACACGGATGATGTGCATTCCAACGCTTGGCATATGTTGCTGCTCTGTTGCTTGCAACGACTACATCATGTGTTGCTAGGTATCCGTTGTTGAACGAGGGTTCGTCCCGTGGTTCCATCTTAGCCATCCGCGTGCCATCCGTCGGTTGGCTATGCATGTGCACAACTGGGCCATTTCGATCAGGCGGTTAGGCCTAGTCGGCCAGCCCAAAAGGTCGAATCCGATTCAAAACATGCGCAGGCTTGCACTATTCACCCAGGCCAGCCCAGGCACTGTAGCACTGTTCAAAACACTGGTCACTGAACCCTAATTTCTAAAAATACCACCATTTTGATCGTTTCGATGTCGTGGATCAATTTCCAACCTACATTCCACCAATCCAAGCTCTAATAAAATCCAAACAAACCCTATTTGGTTTTTATTGCATTTTACTCCTTTTCATTTTATTTATTCTCCTAGCTTGATTAATTTCGAGCACAGAGCTTATGTTATTTTATGTGTTTGTGTTAGTTCCCGAGTATTCGGAGGCGACGGTACAAGGACCAAATTCGGGCATCAAAGTATACGAGACAATAAAATTTGTTGAATAGCAAGGCAAGTTTTTTTGATCATATTAAATCCCATGGAATTTAAATTATTTAATTACAGTATTTAAATTATTGTTATTTATGCAATGTTATTCAATTAAATTAAATATTTAGAATGACATGTAAATTAGTTATGCCCTATCACTGAAAAATGCCCTGTTTAATTTGAGGGCATATTAACCTTGACAACCCTAGTAATATTAATTATTGTATAAATGATTGTAGAATGGCTCATTCAAAATATTTGTACTACTAAGTGACTTGGCATTTGGCTGATGAATTTATTTAAATAGTTCTAGGGTTAAGGATGAATTGTGGAAAGCCACTAGATGGTTGGAGTACATGACCTTGCCTTAGGGAGGAAACTTGAATAGATGGGTGGCAGTGCCATAGGGCACTGGGGATCTGGGTGTGGATGGCTACCTTAAGGTGAAATGCAAGGATTGAAACCTTATGCTGAGTAAAGGACATAGTAATCGCTCAACCACAAGTGTTGACTTGTCAATCCTGGTCTAGTAGCTGCTCAACTCAATTGAATATCTATAGGAGGTTAGAGTGAAGGGATGTGGTATGGAAATGGTAAAACCATACTTAACAACAGTAGGTTCTACTTAGGACGAGCGTAAGTGTTCCGACCTGGTCAGTGGATACCCGGGTCTGAGTTGGTAATTTACTGAGTAGAGGCTATATAAAGAATTGAGTAGTGAAAAATCTTGTTTTTTCAACTCAGTCACACACTGGCTGAAGTGCGTCTATTACATGACATTGGTAGTTTAAGAAATCTTGTGGGTAAACCTGGGCAAATCTGCAGAGTGAAATAAATGGTATTCGAATATGCCGTGCTCCTGGTTAATGAGGCTGTGTTTAATTGGTGATTCCAACGTAAGGCAAAAGTAGATTTGTTTATGTTTTAATCTGAGTAATTTAAGTAATCAACTGTTGAAATCCCCCTATTCTTAAGGAGTTGTTGTTTTGTAATTTCATGTTTAAAAATATTTACAAATAAAATTGCATCCACAATCCCATTAATAAAACTAGTATATTCTCATCCATTGACAATCCTAGCAAATAGATAAATTAAGATTTACCCTTGTGACTTACTAGGTAAGGTTGTACTCATTACTAGTTAAACAACAAACAGAAGAACAATAGGATAATGATGAACAAGCCATTGATGAAGATTTGGAAGAGCCCTACTTCGTTGATGACTAGTGGTTTTAGATCTTAGTCTTGTTCAAGTATGCCTGTAGGAATTTCTTTTGTGATGTAAGATAACTTTGGGCTTGTATACCCTTTGCGTCCAAACCTTGCTGATAAGCTGTATTTCTGTAATAAAGTTTGGTTCTTTTATTGTAAGCATGTGTTGAATTAATGCTCACTCATATACAGTACTCCACAACTTATCCTGGGTAGTTGCAGGGATTACCAGCATCCCCAGAAATTGGGGTGTTACAATGCACGTGCCCAACTGTGTTTTCATACTAATTTTTGTGGCAAAAAAAGCATACATAAACTACCCCAACACCATGATCTGAACAATATGAAAGGCAACGTGTACTATATAGTGTGACTATGGACTGGATTATAGATTAGGGTATCTCTAATGTATATGGCACTAGATGGTCTTAAGGTGGATTGGACTATGGATTGTATATGGCTTATCCTTCATCCTAGAAGGAGAGAAAAAAAGAAGACAAGTTCACTATGTCTTGGCTGATCCATGACAAGGCCCATTAAGAATTAAGGGGATGTTTGGTTCGGTGTCACATCTTGTCACACCTAAGTTACGCAAATTTGACAAAATGTGGATGATGTTTAGTTTGTGTTTACAACTGTGCTTACACTTTCTTAGACACATGACCCACTTGAAATTCTCTAGTTAAATGTTGCCATAGTTTTGGACAAGAATCTATTGGCCACAGAATGTGTGGCATGCCACACTTTTGCCACAGTTTTCATGGCAATGTATAGGTGCCATCCAAACAGGATGTTATACTTAAGTTTTGGCTGGCAATTTTATTTTCAAATATGCCCAGGGTGGTCTTATCTAGTTACCTACACATTTTCAATAAATTCCTATGGTCCACTTTGCTATCATATGAATCTTTGCCTCTGGTGTGATGGACATGCATGAAACTTTACTCTGGCTTGTAGGCATACATGCTAACAAGCACCACGGAGACACGAACCTAGTTTAGGCCGTGTTTGTTTATGTTTTTTGTTTGGCTTAAAAGTAAAAAAAAAGAGAAAGCTCAAATAAAGGGGAGGCTTCTCAACTGGGCTTTTAGAGAAAGCCAAGAGTCTCCCATAACTGAAAGCCACAAGCTAGCCCTATGATTCTTTTTTGGCTTTTGCGGAATAAAAATAACTCTTTGCTATTCAATTTAATCAAATTACCCATGAAATGCTATTGTGTGTGTGTGTGTGTATATATATATATATATTCACAACCTTTCACTTTTTTCCTTCAATTTTCCACCCTCTACCCTCCTGAACTGAATCGCATCCAAGGCGATTTCGTTTCGCAAGGACTAGCGGCGCTGGCGGCCAGCGACCCCACAGGCCTCCTCCCTATCTGTGATAACCCTGATTCACACACAAATAAGAATATTAACATTTAAATGACAAAGATTAACAATTAAAACATTCAGCACTAGAATAAAATGAAAGTTCATTAAAAGTTCGATAACAGAACACTTAATTACAAGAACAAGTCCCACATACATTCAACTTTAACACTACAAGTCCAATGTATAAGATCTCAATCTCAGGATTTACAAAAGAATAAAATATTACAACTAAAAATGTTACAAATTTTGATATCATCTCATACAAGAATAAAATTATACAAATGTATTACATCAAATTTTATATAATGAATCAACATCTTCATAGCCGGCTCAAATTTGAATACCTGCAAAATCGTATTAGCCAAAACCATAGAGCATAAATATAAAATGATTATAATAATATATTGCCGTCATAACCCATTTTTTTGATACCCAAGGGCAATCGCTCACGAGATGCCAGGATTGTCCGGGGCCAATCGGTACCTCTCACGTATTGGGTTTTCATCATTCGGTAGTAAAACCCCCATTCTTACCTTTTTATCTTTACGTTTATACCCTTCTGGATGAGTCACCGCTTAAACACCATGCACAAAACCATGTTATAAGCCACCAGTCACCCTCAGGGCCAACCAAGGCCATAAGTAAAGTCAACCAGAGCCAGCAGAGGAGAAAAAATGATCAAGCCTACAATACCACCACCCACAACCCCCAATGAGCTCGCCTCACTGCCACAGCCCATGGCCAGGCCGCTGCCACAAAAGCTCACTTCCTTAGCTAATAGATAGGAAGCACCTATCCTTTATCACTACTCACAAGAACTATCAAAAGCACCACCATAGTAAGTCACCCTCATTCAGTCAATACCCATAACACTCACAAGCCATCACCGACCAGCACACAACTAAGAGGCAGCAATGCCCTTTTAAACCCCTCATCTCCACACAAGAACTCTAGCCTAGTCGGGAGACGAAGTTAAGCCAAGACCGAGGGACCATCAAAGAGTACCATAGCTAGGGAACATTTTCACAAGACAACCTTCCACATCACTTAGCCAAATCAAGAGAGTATAGCCTAGTGAGAGCAAGAATATCTCCAAGCCAGCAACGCCAATAAGGTAAAGATCATTTCCTCACCTTGCTGACACTAGAACTAATCGACATATCCACGGTGAGGCAATAGCCTCCAACTCACCACACTAGAATGGGCTAGTGGCCATCCAGTGAGCCCTCAGGCCATGAACATACTCCCCAGTGTAGGCACATGACCCCAGTGCCTCACGGTTGCTCACCACTATGCCTCCCAAACCCTAAATAGCCCCCACTGCTAATCACATTCCTATGCATCCCACATCTTAGGTGGCCATCCAGTGAGCACTCAGGTCATGAACATACTCCCCAGTGCATGGACACAACTCCAGTACCGCATGGTTGCTCACCACTAAGACCCTCAAAACCCTAAACAACCCCACTGCTAATCACATTCCCATGCACCATACATCTCATAAATAAAATCAACCACAAAGTAGGATTAGGAAGGAATACAGTAAAAGGGAGTAAGGAGAACTCAGAGAGAGCCGTAGAGCAAGGGCCATGTGTCGACGACTGGTGGCCACCGAGACACATAGTGCCGATGAAAGGTAGTCGAAAGATGAACCAAGGGCATCGGAGCATGGCACTGACGATCGGTAGGAAGGCCATGCATCGGCTAAGCACCGTCGCCATGAATAGCCACTCGGTCTGTAGTAACCAAATGGTGTAGGTGGGCTTCCGCTCCTTAAGGGCATGAGGTGACGAGGAATGGTTGGAAGCATAGCACCGATGGACCGAACATCCCCGGAAGATATGGTACACCGAAGAGCCATGACAAGTTTCATAGCAGAAAAATGGGAGAGGTGGACCGATAACGAATCTGGCAGGGAGATCACTGGATCTACTCACATTAGGATTGGATCTGGTGAAGGCAAACCTCACCTCGCCATATGGTGTCCAGAATAGGAACTAACGGCGAATGGGAGGAGGTGAGGACAAATAGGCGAGACTGGACATACTGATGATGCTAGAGAAGGGGCAAAGTCGAGAGGAGGAGAGGTAGAACTCGGGGGCGGCGCAAGGAGACGTCGGCGGCGGCACCCTGGCCGGCGAGGCAGAGACTAGCGAAAGAGCCAAGAGGGGAGGGGAAGGAGACGAAGGGGAAATTAGACAGGTGATGTGGCTCCAGTCGGGAAGAGGGGAATGGGATGAGAGAGAGTCGATGAGGGGGCCAGTGGGTCGGCTTCTTGCGCCGTGCACTAAATAAAAAGAAAATGGGCCGACAGGCCGAACAGAGAAATTAATTTCAGAGAAAACCCAAAAAATAATAAATAGAAAATTGACACATAGGTACTTATGCCAAATAAAGAGTTGCAAAGTTAGAAAACTTGACAAAACATCTTCAGTAAATAATAGTAACAAGTCAATAAAAAGTATAACTCCTGAAAATTAAGAGGAAATATCAGTGATCAGGCAAACCACCACTGAGACAACTACCTTATAGGCAGGAGAGTGAAGCGAGCTTTTAAGCATGCTACGATACATGAATTATTTTTAATACAATTGTTTTCTATGATCACCTTGCATCAAAAGTAATTTCTAAAAAAAAGAAAAAAGTGACCAGAAGAAAGGGTAACATGATAAGAAAATAAAGAGACCAGAGCCACTGAAGGAGCAATGGTCTACTAAGGCTGGTGGATATTTCAGAGGCATGTGATACCCTCTATATACGAATATAATATAAAGAATAGAAAATAATCTTCATTCTGGAATGAGTCGTAAAACAGTATCTATCATATTTCTCGTCTCAGGTGGGTGGAACATGTTACTCCCTTTTTGTTGCTAATATGTCCATCATGGGTAAGTAATATAAACTAGGGGAGGAACTTAGGACTAGTATAAAACCCGGGAGTTCCAGGATGCTTATATTAGCATAGGTGGAGTGTCAAGTATTCAGACCTGCTCGACCAACGGCTATTTTAATAGTCAGATGGAGATACAGTAATAAGAGTAGAGAAAATATTCTGTATTAAGAATTTGGGATCACATCAAAGGAAATGCGAAAGACCCATTGTCCATACGAATTTGGAATAGCTATGGGTAAAATTATACAAGTCTGTGCACTACTTAATAAATCATGAATTTATGCTGGTTTCTTGGATAAGAGTCTATGAAAACCACTGGGGCTTTCTCTTCTCTAGAATGATTGTTAGAGCAATTTCAGAAGTTAAAATCTTGCAAACTCTTCAAATTGATAATAATGGATTCTGGATAACCGATCAGGTAAGAATTGGATAAATGGGAGGACAAAGGTGCATAATTATTTTAAAAAAACTTGCTAAGTACTAAATACTCACTATTGCTATTAAAATCTCCCCCTTTTAGATCCATATTCAACAGGATATACTTGGGAATTGATGAGGATATTGAAGACACCCAGGGATATGAGGATGAGGTTGACTAGGAAACGAGGTGGAGGCCTTATACGACAACTGGGAGGACTAGATGACCTATAGCTGTACAGAACTTAAGCCCTGCGTGGCTTGTAATTAATAAAGTACTTTTAGTCTCTAATTATTATTTTGTTGCAACTACTCTGATGAGCTTGTTATTCATTAAAGTGGTGTTCTACCGAATAAACGAGTAACAATCTGTTGACTAGTGCTATTACTCCTTGGTAATGATGTGAGTCGCCACACCGCCCTCAACATTGTTGGCCTCCCATGACCCATGTCCTCCCGTTAGCTGACATCGTCAATGCTGTAGGCCTCTTCCCCGTCCCCAACGCTGTAGTCCTCCTCCCCCACTCCTTCCTCTCGAAATCCATCCCAACACTGGCATCCTCATCCCCGCCCCCACCATTCTCATCCAGGTACTACTGCTTGCTTGCTCCTTCATATTCACTAGATTAGTTCTTAATGATAGATGGCACAAATTGAGGTTGGTTTCTTTAGGTCTGGTGGAAAATCTCTCATTAATTCATGGTAACACACATGTGGTGGTAGCCCCATGAGAGTGATGAGTATTTGATATTACTTCTATTACTTCTATCTTGCTTTTGTTAATTAAGTTTGATTTTTGTGAATTTGCATTATGAATTGTGCTTTTCTGGTAGCACTAGTCAGAGTGGCCTAGGGTGGCGGTCTGACCGCTATGTGTCTATAGTTGGACTAGTCATGCATTGGTGGTTTCACTGGTGCGGTGTGATTGGCCATTGTTGGCGGTCTAATCGGCGTTTGGATTGCAGTTTGACCAGCTATGGTGGTTGTCCGACCGAAGAGAGGTAGTACTAGCCCTTTATTAGTAGTAGTTATTTTCTATAGAGGTCCTCATTGAGTTGTCATGGCGGTCTGACCAGCCCGCTCTGGGTGGTTTGATCAGTATGGGTGCCGCAGTTAGATCGCTACTTGTACCGAGTTTGTTTTGAGTTGTTGGTTTTGGTGGTGTTAGTCACCGCAGGAGTCCGTGCAAGTGTTAGTCACGGAGTTTCCATGCATATGTTAGTCATGGCGTAGGTGCATGCATATATTTTGTTAATTGAGAGTCAAGTGTATGTCATTTATACTCGGATCGATTGTTTTGTCTTTGGTGTGAAGGTGCTTTGATGATGGATTGCTACCAGCGGCAAGACTGATGCTTGGTAGCCATGGAGTGTCATGTAAGTCCATGTGGAGCATCATCTCAAGCCGAGCATATAGGAGAGACAAGGATCGTGAGGAGGTAATGCGTGCATGTGGTGTGCCAATTGGTCTTGTGCATTTTTAAGTAGTGGCCATTTTCAAAGTAGACATACGATCTTAACGACAAACATTGGGCACCATAGACTATAGTATGTTGCTGGTGTGTCATAGGACTTGGGCGTTTTAAGTGGTAAAGCCTTAGCACAGGCGTACGATTTTGGTGAAAAGCATGGATATCGCATCACCATGAAGACCAGCAGGTGGCAATTTTCTAAAATAAGATGTAGTGTGGTTTACAAAACCACGACGATTGGCCTAAGTAGTTTATGTCACGTCTTTGTGGATGGAATATCTTATCAGGCTTGTGGAGCCTTTGAAAAGTCACGCTTTGAAAAGTGTGCAAGTATGTAATGTAAAACCCATTTGTGTATGGGTTACCAGGTTTCCTCAATAGTAAGTTGTGTGATCTACTAGTAGTTGCTGGTAGTTAGGGTTAAGTGACAGGCGAGAAGCCTCCACTAATAAGCCTTGTGTTGAGTTGAGTCATGGGGGACTCCAAGATTAGGGTTAGGGGTTTCCTTGTGTTGAAGTTTTGTGTGTGTGCTCTAACCTTAAAGCTCTGCTATTTTGAGGGATTGGTCATAAAACATTTCTTTCCAAGTGATATAAACATCAAAAGATTGTCTAAGTGAGTTGTACCATAGATCCTCCCTTATGTTCTTGATTTGCTTTGCTTCCTTGTCTAGATTTATCTCTTCTTGATCTTTTCTGGTACCAATGACGTATAAGAGGTAGAGATATCTCCTAAAGATAAGATCCCATCTATCTAGACATGATCTAGAGGAAGTTTTTGAGTTTGCTCGATTTTTCTCAAAAGAGGCAATTTTGGGGTGTTGCTCTTATGAGTAATTTAGTTGAATTTGTGTTGTGATATAACTTACTATGACATGTGAGAATCTATCTAAGGTCACCTAGATCATCTAGGACTCACAATCAAGAGCAGATTGAGGTTTCTCTCTTTTGTCTGGTTTTTGTGCAATCTTCATTCAAATGAAAAAACGTTAGAACTTTGGCAATAATTCTTCTGATTGTTGATTGGAATAGATTCATAATATTCTAGAGAAGGTGCATGCCAAGTTTCAAGTCATTTGAAAATTCTTTATGAAAGTTGTGTGGTTTTTAGTTTTGTTCGGGCTGAATTTCCTATGCTAATCTGAGGGGGGGGAAGTAGTCCTGCCCATTACATGGTGGTAGTACTGCATCGGTAGTACCACACCTTAAATGGTGGTTGCACCGCTATGAGGTGTTAAGTCCCGTTTGACTCGGTTTTTCTTGGGGGTTTCTCTGGGGGTGCTCAGGTTGTAATCTTCGTAGCTTATCATGATTATTGAAGTGAAAGACTTTAACAATCTTAAGGTAAAAGATTTTAGGGAAACCATTATCGGTGTGGCTGTTATTCACCCCTCTAGTCACCATCTTCGGCCCTACAAGGTCAGACCAACCAATGATTTTTCAAAGATTGTTATTTTGAGTTGAAAATTGAGAATTGAGTTGGAAATTATTCTAGGGCTATGTAATCATGGCATATGTGTTGCATGGTGCATTTATGGACTAATGTTGGTTAATATGGAATGAACTTGTGTTTGGAAATGGTTTGTTTAGTCTATTGTTGTGCAGGTGGTTCAGGAGTCAATTATGGTCAACGGTGAGATAGACCAGAACTTGGTTGGGAGATTCATGGTCCAAAGCGGTTATAGAAGCTAGGTGAGATGGTTAGACTTAACCAAGACGCAAGGTGGATAAGGGCCATGGAAGATACAAGTGGTTAAGGTTAAGCGGGACATGTGGTGCACTAAGTGACTTAAGCCTGTTTGCATTTGGTGACATCCGAACCGTGAGAGATTTGGTGGGAAGTCATTAGGTTTATATGAAAAAGGCGAAGTATGTGTGATGCTTCGAGACGAAGAAATTGGGAAATGATAGTTGAGAAACATTGTGGTCTTTTGCCCATAACCGGAAAATGAGCGGTTAGAAAAAAAATCATGGTGGAGGCCGGCCAAGAAAATTCTATGGCGGTCAAGACATAATGGATTCAGCTCCGTCGACGGCGATACATGCACGCACGCCCCGTTGCCACAAATCCTCAATCTATTCATGTGCTCTGTATTCTTTTTCCCGATCTTTGCCTCTCTTTTAGCGCTCGGTTGAGTGTGTCGCGGACGTGCGCAAGGGACTCAAATGCCCAGCGCCTATCATTCACCCAGCATTCACTACTAGGTTTTTTAAAAGTAGTATAGGAAACGCAAATGTACCCTGATGACAAGTGAAGGTCAGCAACGAAAAATGAATTACCTTTGTAGCATTTGTTTATCCAAGCAAATGCCAGGGGTAGCTGTTTTTTTTAGGCGATGGAGTAGTTCTCTGGTCTATATTGTCGCTATTTGTCTACATAAAGCCCACCACGCACTCTCCCAATTGGGCCTGTTACAGTAAATTAGCATAATTGGTTGAAAGAGCTCAACAAGTCCCGGCAGGCTTCCGGCCAGATTTGTACTCTAGTCTCTTGGCAAGTAATGGTCTCGTTTATTTGCAGGTCTGATTCTACATGGTATTTGTCGCTACATATTATTAGGGCCTTTC
Source organism: Dendrocalamus latiflorus (assembly GCA_017311315.1). Taxonomy (NCBI): domain Eukaryota; kingdom Viridiplantae; phylum Streptophyta; class Magnoliopsida; order Poales; family Poaceae; genus Dendrocalamus; species Dendrocalamus latiflorus. Next base: position 43,753,352 of record CM029609.1, read on the forward strand.
AAAGTTTCATAAAGCACGATCTTGAACTAAGATTTCGATTCTGATGTTGGATCTTGAATAATAGAAGTCCTCGCTTACCATCTCCTTCGGTCCTTCCCTCGTTGCTTTACGCATGCGCCACTAGCTTGGTTCCATTCCGCTTCCGTATTTCTGTAAAGCGATGGAGAAAAAGGAGGATTAATGCTCTTCATCAACAGGGTCGACACCGGCCGGCGGCGGCGACAATCTGACACTATCGAGAGGTCGTTCCCATACCGACCGAAGATGGATGGCCCCACTTCAATTGGCTTAATTTTCTGGTTATGACTTTTGATTTATGACTGTACATCGTAACAGTTGTTGTTTTTATCTAAGAAAAAAATAAAAAAAATTATTATACTGTCACAAATAATGAAAAGAAACAAGTAAGAAAAGAAAAAGGAAAAACAGAAAAAACCTAAAAAACAAAATAAGCTGAAATTAGATACATTTATGTTCCAAATAGTTTCTGACTTAAATAATTTGAAAGTCAAAATAAATTAAAAGCTAAAACTATTTAGAACGGCAATGAAGCGTATTATAGCGTGTACACTACACACAGTAATTAGCCAGCCCTTCACTTCACTAGCATGGAGCGCTTGCTACGTATCATGCGCCAGCATGCACATCCGCGCGCGCGGAATCCGGCTTCAAATTACTCCAGCGCACCACATCGATCACGGCCGCGCGTCGCGCCGCGCGCGTGGGCCGGCCGCCGAGTCTTGCGGCGTGTCGGCCCGGCCCGCGCGGTCGCTTCGTTTCACGTCAAATCATCACCACCCACCGCGCGCGGCCTAGCCAGGCCTCATCAGCTTGCTCTCGTCCAAATCTAGCCCGCTCCACCACGCATATTCCCTGGCGATCCATCCTCTGCCCCTTCAAATCAAGAACGAGCTGGCGTTCGGCGGCCGGACGAGATCGGCCTGACGCTGTTGGCGACACGTACCGGCCGTGACACGCCAGACGACACGGCCGGCTGGCGCTGGCAGGCCGTGCATGGCATGGCACCGACAGACATCGATCCGCGGCGGTCATCGTGCGCGCATGTCGGCCGTCGGGCACATACCTGCCCTGGGCCACCCGCCGTCCGCTGTGCACCACATAACGCGCGCAGCTCGCGGCTCCGTTCGACACGCTGCTTCACATAAGCTACGCCATGATTCGCCGGTCGGTCAGAATTACCGTAAGCCAAAATGGCCTCGCAGGCTGGCACGTGGACACCTAGCTAAAGCACCGCAAGCACCAGTACATTACGTGACAGTACGGTACGTATGATCTAACGTATGTGGCGTACCTGCGTACACGTGCCGTTCCATGTCCTACTCCTAATCACGCCGGGGATTTAGTTTGGGCCGTGATGTGTAGCATACGGGCTAGGGATGATAATTTCTCTCATGGAGACTGGCCCACGGAAACATTCCCTATGGGGCCAGGGGCGGGACGGGGGAAACTCCCCCATGGGGTCGCGGGGGTGAGGAGGACCCGTTAGTTAGGCCCCGTTTGGCATAGCTCTAGCTCCGAGATCTATGCTGGATCTGTAGTTTGTTGACTAAATTAAAGTGATTTAAATATTTTTATTTAATATATAATATAAATGAAATGAGTCATGTAAATGCACTTAACATACCTGCAACTCTAGATCCAGGATTTCCTAGAGCTACAGATGACCAACTCTAGGAAATCTACAGATTTTCTAGAGCTAGAGCTCTGTCAAACGGGGCCTTAGCTGAGGGGACGGGGCCAAAGAACTCTCATTGCTATGTGGGGATCATCAAAAGTTAAAAATATATTATTTTATTTATATAATATGAAATTTTAATATATAATATGTTTTGTTTTTTTATATATTTGCATAAAATGTGTATTTATACATTGTGGTTTATGTTTTGAAACTATATTTTCATTAAAAAAAGTATATATAAAATAATTAATAAAGTCACTTTAACATTTTAAATATATATAAAATTCTTTTTTTTTAATTCCTGCGGGGATCCCACGGGGGATAGGGGCACGTTGCCCTCTGTCAAGCTTCGCGGGGATTAAGGCAGGGGCACGGAGCTGCCCCTCACCTCACTCTGTTGCCATCCCTAATATGGGCAGCAATCAAGGTGAGGGATTGACATGTATCGGACATTGTGGGTGAGTCATGTGTAGTGTAGAGCATGGGGCGGGCGAGATAGGTAAGCTAACTGTCTAGCTCTCTTTTTTCAGTATTAAAAAATCATTTTTCAATTTTTTTATAATAACTAGTTTTTAAATAAAGTGCCCTTTTAAAGTAGGGTCTACAAGTTAATTATAATATATACTATATCAACTTCATTTATATCGGTCAAAAATATACATGAGTTTTTTTCGTACTTAACATTTATAAATAACTAAAAGTTATAAACCACAGCTAGTTACAGATATAACTCATTGATTACCTATTAGAGTGCGGGCCCAATGGAGTAGTGCAATCATTTTAAGGTTCATAACACACATATTCGTGGGTAAATCTCAAAAAGAAATATTGAAAATTTCACTTAAATAACTCATCCAAACTGCAGTTGATGAGAATAAAACTCTAGTGGTCAGCCATATCAGCTAGCTTTAATTGCAAATTAGCTTATTTGCCGTAGAATTGACTTCACAACTCTCCTTGTAATGCTTCCTTGGAAACACGAGGCTAGGTTTTTGACATGACCATCACTTATTCTTGGCTGATTCAAACCTGTCGAGAAAAGTTTTGTGCCCTCTAACACGCACGCGCCACAAATTCTTGACACGCGAAGCTGTAGCCTCTCAAGCGATCACTTTAGTTTGGCATTTTGTTGTCGAACAAACAAGAAGTCCATTTGTTTTATAAAACAAGTCCAAAAGATATTTTAACTACGTCCTTGATCAACGTCTCCTCAAAACATCCTATACATGCCTGTTACGAAACCGGCTCCCAGGTGCGGTTGGTCCGTGGCCCTGTGCAAGTTTCTCTCAAAGTAGAAGATGTGGGCGTGTACTAAAGTGACTTTAGGTTATAAATATAGAGAAGGTACTTGCACTATAAATAAATTGATTTATATCAATAAAAAAGATCGTCGACTTCTCTATCATCTCTTGTGTCAATTTGTTCATCTACTATTACTTTTGCTTATTGCGTGATTATTTTTTGCTTCTAGTTGTGCTGATTAGCTTTTAAATCACTTGCAACATTAGTTATTCAATACATCATCAACATTAATTGCTCTACAGGCCACGGTATTGTTGAAACGAGCGACAGCCCTAACATGAGAGAACAATCATAGCAAGTGCAAAAAGAAAACAAGAGACAGAGATTTGTTAATGACGTTCGGCAATGTCTACGTCTCCGGGAGCCGAATCACGGCGGCTCTATTCGTATGAGGAGTTTTATACCCTGGTTACATGTTTAACTTGGATATTTAGTTGTACCATAGGGAACTTCGTCACCCACACCCTCAGCCCACAATATTTCATAACCTCATACAAACTGTATTTTCTTCCTTTGTAGGATTGTGTCTGAAAAAGTGACACTCTACTTTTCCAAATACAGTACAATAAAAAACCTCAAACTTACCAATAAAATTAACAATTAAGCAGCCAAATACGAATCTTTTATCTTCACATGTAGGTGATATATATATATATATATATATATGTGTGTGTGTGTGTGTGTGTGTGTGTGTGTGTGTGTGTGTGTGTGTGTGTGTGTGTGTGTGTGTGTGTGTGTGTGTGTGTGTGTGTGGAGGAAAAATAGCTTTTACTCCCGGGTGTAGTTACACCCACCTCTAATATACCACCTAAACAAACTTGAAATACTCATTTATCACTTTAGGTATACTCATATACTAATTATACTCCAATGTGAACCACACGAAAAAATTGTAAGGAAGTCAATAGTTTTTAGCGTATTTTATAAATACCTTATATACGTACATAAAAAGGAGTATGTCAAAAAAAATATGCATACCATATCTGAAAAATTGTTCATACCACCTATATGGTCTTAAATACTTGTATACTACACGTACATACTCTCCGTTACGCGAGATGCTACCTATGTTGTGAGATACGACATAGGGTGTAATTACCCCCGGGAGTAGAAAAGAGGCTTCCTATTTACGCTCGTTTGGGCTTTGGTTTCTAGCTTCCGGTTTATTTTTTACTATTTCTAAATTTCATCTTTTCTAACTTTTCGATTTTTTTTTGCTTTTTTGCCAGTTCCTTTTTCCTGTGATCGTTTGCATTATACGTGCTGGGCTAATCCTTTTTTCCATTTTTATTTTTTTTAGTTTTAATTATGTCAAATAAGCCACAGCCATAAGCTAGGCTTATTCAACCCAAATGAGCGCCCTATTAAGCTTAACCCAAGAAGCTTTGTGATCTGATCGGTGAACCGGTGAACCAGTGCTCCAGCCAGTTCAATCATTGGTCCTGTTTTTAAATCTATGTAAAAAAGAAGCTTTGTGTAACACTCAGGCCCAATTTAGGGTGGCATGCAGGGACGTAGCCAGCCCGAGGCCTAGCCTTGCGCCCAGGCCACTGCAAGGAAAAATACCAACACATTCACTATTAATAACTACAGTAAAATATAAGGGTTTTCTCAGCTGGACCTCGAGCCATTGTCCCAGCAGCCCGAGGCCCAGCTCTACCTCTGGTGGCATGGCCGCATGGATGGCTATGTGTGGCTGCCTTTGTGAGTTTACTCTCACATTTGCAGTTTAGGTGAGTTTGGACAATATATAAAGCTAAGGGATCAAGTCTAGCTAACTTTGATAGGTTAAATTTTTTCAATGTTTTGGGTTCTGTTTTTGCTGGCAAGTTAACTTTCCAAATTCACTGCATATTCAAATGAAAATTACACTGAACCAGCCCTTAAATTTTGTGTGAAGTTTCTTAGAAAAATATAGCAACAAAGCACATATCTTGATCCAACTGGCCCACAAAAATATGGATTGAGAAATGGCATGACATAAGCTGATGATGATTCAATCTTTCGAGTCCTTATGTATTGTTTGACCCAAATAAACTAATTAAGACCATGCTCAATAATGATACTCCAATATTAATTTCCTTATCCAAGTTTGGTGTATCCTTCCTTAACTCATGAATCGTGATGATGAGCTAGCTAACTACTAGCTTGCAATATGAATGAGGTCACATCAGCAAAATACCAACCTTGTCTCGAAACCAACGAAACACCAACTTTCCAGCACTACTTCCAATTTAAGTCCCAATTCTTCCAAGATCAGAGTCAAGAGCATTATGACTTTCACATCTACTCATCTTTTTGTTTTCATTTTTGAGTGCTGTTAGGTTTTACATTGAAAAAACAACATGTTTTCGCCAACTTAGTCTTATATGGGTGTATCTACTCTCACTTGCTGTGAACTGAACGACCCCTTACTATGACAATGACTTTTGTGGAGATGAACAATGGTCTTACATCAAGGAACATATAAAGACAATTAATTCATGGGAAATTTGCAAGCTATACTTAATTAAGCTGTAAATTAGTTAAGTTCATTTTGTTGCTAATCATCGACTAGTCCAACTGGTATAGCACCGAGTTAGCTAAGCCCAGAGCTCGTTTTTTTTTTGCATTAAGAAAATTATTCAATTTTGCACCAGCATTATATATTTCTTTATATATAGTTGTACTGGGGAACGAATATACTCCTGTACAGTATTAAATGTTGGTGCAAATGTAGTAGTGCCTCCAGCTAATGTCTAGCAAGGATAGTTGTGATTAGCTATATGAGGTGGTGATCGGTTCGGCTGAAAAGCTCGTGGCTTATGGCTGAAAACACTGTAGCTGGCTGAAAAAAGCACTGTAGCTGACAGAGGCTTATTTAGCATAATTAAATTTTAAAAAATTTAAAAATAAAAAATATGTTAGCCCATTACGTATAATACAAACAAATACGGGAAAAAAAAGAACCGGCAAAAAAGCTCAACAAAAAGCCAAAAGTTCAGAAAAAGACGAAACTTACGAATAGTGAAAAATAAGCCAGAAACCAGAAGCCGAAGCCGAGTTGATCAGAGCCTGAATATGATGCAGCCTCAATTATATGCTAGTCGATCCAGTTAGGCATGCTCATACGTATGCGTATATAAGTTAGGTCAGATCGATGTTTTGAATCTCTGGTTTATTAGTTTCTGATATTCCTATATCTAATCGAAGTTATCACTGTCACTTTCACAAATAATGTAAAGCTCGTACTACAAATTAGCCTCTAATCTACTAGGATGCATGCATGCAAGTTAACCAGGTACTGATCGATCCACTCTGCTAACGATCGATGCTGATAATTGTTACAAGAAGCTTTACTTGCACGCTTTACCTAGCTAGCACCTAGCTCTAGCTAATCATATGCCATATTACGAATCTCTAAAGTAGATTAACTAGTGCTTTAATTGCGTGCGATCGATGAACACATGGCTTGGGCGTGCATACAAGTTTCATACCAAGTGGACACGCTTGATGTTACAGGTCTCAACTTGCAATTCAACTTTAACCCTATATAGTATCAGGATCCTAGTGTCACATATCAAAAGAGCATTGATTCCCAAGATTATAAAGTTTGGACCAGTATTTCACATGTTTTATTCCTAATCAAGATCTTAATTGCACGCGTCTAGACCAAAATTAATAGTCACACAGAATTATCATAGTTAAAAAACCGTCAGGAATTAAAAAACCGTCAGGAAAGATCCTGTTTCCGATAGTGCGCACAAGATCCTGACAGCCTTTGTCACAACAATGCCCACTGCATTTCTCCCACGAGAGCTGGCGTCGTCTTAATAATTCTCAATTTCTAGCAAGTAGCATGGCACTAAGCCGCCATTAGAGGCATAATTAAGTACCATGGCAGATATTAGTCGACGTCACATGTTTTAGATGCTTCATCAAGACAGGCTTGACCCTAGTACTAGTGTCTTAAATTAGTCTGTGTATCGTTTGACCCTATCTAGCTAGCTACGTGATGGAATTCCTGGATCATAAACGACGTTTGGTGCGACGTTTTCGCTCTCGATCTCTGTATCTCCGGTCTCGATCGATCTATCCATGCTTCAACCATTCAATCCCACGACTAGTCAAAAACTTGCAACAAATCCTTTCAAACAAAACTTTCAACAATTAATCTCTCACCAATTAATCTCATGATGCATGCTGGCTCCATCACGCATGCATGGAGATAAGGCTAAAGCTAGATCTAAATGCGTGGAATGTGGCCGGTTCTCATGTTTTGAAGGCACAGATGTATGAAGGGGAGGATGATGTTATTAGCACCACACCACCACTTCACCGTCGCTTGCAGGCGAGACATGTAAAGCCTATACAGATGCACAAATGTCAAACCCAATCGATCATGTGCATGTTTATCATGCCATCATCTCCTGCGTGCGTACGTATTTCAATTTGCTACGTAGTCATTATGTATCCGACTCAAAAGGAAAAGATCGAAAAAGGAGAAGAGAGTTCGCATGCATGTAGTGTCCGGCGTCTGGACTCTGGACATGTTTCTTGGAAGCTTAATTAGCATGCGTAACAAAAGTTGCAGATCGATCACCATTGATTGCAACCAAAGATGCATGCATGGGTTCACCGAATGCACTGGATACGCCCCCCAAACCGGCCACTCCGAACGATCTGTAGCCTGTAGGAGCCGCGTGATTTATATATGAGTTAATCACTGCCGTTTCCGCCATTCCGGTCAGGCTGGACCATCCGGTGACCACCACTGCAGACCATCCAAAAAGACGAGCGAAAAGAGTGCGAAAGAGATAAAGACGTAAAGAAAGTTCTTCTCAGCTAGTGCAGCACAGGGTGGGCCATCAGCTAACCACTCCCAGAGCACGTAGGAGAAGCAGGCTGCGGGCACGAAAAGTCCAAGACAGGCGTACTATAGTATAGCGTAGCCAGGAATGTTCTTTTTTAACGTGCATGCACGGGTCGTTGCCGCCGTCGCGCTCGCGCGCGCGCGACGAGGCCGCGCGCCGGGGCGGAAGCCCGAGCATCGTGCTCCGGCCGCGCGTGCGTCCGGGCCGCGCGCCGGCACCGTGCCGTTGCCGCGGGCGCGCGATCCAGCGGCAGCCTCTCCTGGATTCCCTTCTTCGCCTGGGGCGGCACGGACAAAACCGTTGGTTTCGATCGATCGCGCGCGGCGAGGGGAACTGGGCAGCTTTCGTGGAAGCTTTTGCGTGCCGAGGAAACGGGGGGCAACCTTAACGCGACTCGATCGCCAAGTGGCGTCGCGTCCTCCGCACAGATGTTGCACGTACAGCCTGTTGATCCGGACGTCGTACGGAGTATGGACATCGTGGCGCATGCACCAGCCGACGAGCGGTGGGGGACGATCGGGAGGGCAGATTTGTCAACGACGACTACGTGCTCACTGGTCATGACCCAGCAGATATCGGCCAAAATCACATGCGAGTATCTCTCTTTACAAGCTGTTATTATTCATCAGCTAAAACCAAAAGCAATCAGCAACAACAAATATGAACGCTCCCTTATTTGTAGGAACTTGACGAGCAACTGCCGGATCGTACGTGTCGATGTTCTAATATCGATCTTACGTATGATTTGTTTGGATTCGGAGGAAATCTACAAGGCTCGGGTCTTCTCCTAGAAGAATAATAATTTTACATCCTATGTGGCTATTGCTCAGAGAAATTGATTACAAGTGAGAGTAATGCGAAATGTCTAGCATTATCTCCTGATCCAATGTCTTCCCTCTTCCTCCTCTATCACGTCAACCCTTATATAGTCAATAAAGCGGTGGCTGCTGTCCTGTGCCAAAAGGTGCCTCAACGCTTCGGATGATAACAGTCTGATGGAAGTTATTGTTAGAGAGACGTAGTGGCCTGTTCACCGTGCGACCGTTGTTATCAGACAACCACTTTGTCAGATAACCCCACGATGTAGTGGGTCGTTGTAGACAAGCTAATTGAGAATATGCTGGTTGCAGAAAGATCTACGACCACGAGGTGGTTGTAGGATATCTTATGACTAAGTGTCGTAGAAAGACTTACGACCAAAAAATAGTCATAGTAAGACTTACGACTATATAGTCATAGAAGGACTTATGACTAAAAGGTAGTCATAATAAGACTTATGACTATGTGGTCGTAGGAAGACTTACGACTAAATGATCGTACAAGAACTTATGACTAAATGATCGTAGAAGAACTTACGTCTACATGGTCGTGGAAGAACTACGACTATTCTGTGAAATCTATCCCTTAACGATGAGGGATATACTCGGAGAACATACTGACGTAATAATTAGAGGATTATCATATCCTCATCATCTAGCCTCCTAACTTCAAGTGAAAATAACTTATTTGAGAAAGTGAGGTCGTAGATGAAAAGCAGCTGAAAGCAAGGCCTTTTTGACCCTCATTGATTAGAAATGAGCTTGGACAATAAGGTAATTTTGCTTGAGTTGTAAAGACAGACGTATCTCAAATAGAGGAATTAATGAATTCCATTTGATTTTCGCTGATTTGTCTGTCAGATTGGTTCCTGAGATAACCATTCGATTCCCAAGATGGATAACTTGTAAGGTTATAAAAGCTTACCTTAGGGTAACTTTTAATTTTCTTACTTTTCAATTTTGTTCCAATCTGTTTCAAGCTTTTCACCGCCGACTAAGTCGTATTCTTCCTTCAATCTCTTCCAAATCCAAACCAACCACTTGAAAAATTGACTAAGCCATCATCCAATTGGTCGGTCTTGGAGATGGATGCTGCGAAATTGAGGGCATTGGAGGATGCTTAAGAGATTCCTTTGAGGAGATTCATGAGATGGATCAAAGCCGCAAGATAAAACTAGCCATCAGAAGAGATTGGGTAAATCTTGGTGTTCTAAGCGTATTGTGAGTGTGGCCTTCGTCTTCTAGCTCATTCTTTTCTTACAGTCGTACTCGAATATTTTGGGGTCGAATTAGTGAATTTGGTTCCTAATTTGATCACTATGTTGAGCATATTCTTGTACCTATGTGAGGCTTACATGGGGATTTTTCTAGATCTCGAACTCTTTCATTATTACTATGAAATGAGTCGGCAGACCGGAATCGCCAGGAGCTACGATGTGAAGCTCCATGATGGTAAGACAGAAATGTACATCCCAATGTACCCTCGGTCTTCATGGCCATACTGGAAGAAGAAGTGGTTCTACTGGAAGACAACCAGTGAAGACAACCTTTTTTATGGAGAAGGGCGCTCGGATAGCCAAATGATCTTACTCGGATAGCCCCTACATCTCAACCATCAAATAGCTAAGGAGCAAAGGGCTTACCAGCTGGCATGTGGTGAAGAATTTCATCACCCGTCGTATTAGCCCCCCTGAAGCGATGAACACATCCCATGTAGATGTACTCGGGAGCCAAAGATATGAGCAGAGACTACGAAAATGGTAAATAATAATCGCACTCGTACTTATATTCAAGTTTTGTGCTCTGTGTACTAGCCACTTCATCTGTATGAACAGACCTTGATTTGGAGGAAATCGACTCCTGGGTCAAGCTCGTTTGCAAGAAGACTCCTTTACTCGAAATGGAGACTCCTCATATTCTGGTGGACGTATACACCGAAGAAAGAGAAGAACGTCTAAAGGTAATCGTAAAACTGATAACGTCTTTAGAATTAGGTAGTCATAAATGATGACTAAATAGTATTGCTCTTTTTGGTAAATGTAGGCATGAACAACTGTCAGGATGATCAAGGGGTCAAACTGATGGTTATCGGAGGGGAGACGGAGAAAGCGAAGGTTCCTCTGGCCAAGAGATGTTGGCTGACAAAAGCCGCCGACAAGAAAAAGGGGAGCACAAGTGTTGCTATTCCCCTTTCTATCCTTCCTCCTGCTGCTCAAAGCACCCCCATCAAGCAATTCTTTGCAGATGTAAGTATCGCAAGTGAGATAGGGGTTGCTGTATTCGAGCAACTGACTCATAAGAAAAAGGCACCCTTCTATTATGATACAGAAACCCACTCAGTAGGCGCTTCTCGAGGCTTTATCAAGCAACTCAAAAAGGAAAACTAGAAAAGTTTTGTATGCTTTGTGAAGGAAACTGCTGCAGCAGCAGAACCTGTGATCAAGAAAAAGACCGCCCTTCAGGTGGTCAAAATGAGTTTCAACTACCAGGAGGGACAGAGGGACAAGGAGCAGTAACTCTTTCTCAAGACCTTTGACCTGACATGGTCGGAGATATTCTCGTACGACCAGTCATGGTCGAAGAGAAGAAGTCAAAGAAACTAATCTCTATAAAAGTCTCTTCTAAATTCAAGATAAAGGGTGTGAAAGTAAGGTATGAAAAACATAAGCATAAACATAATATTTTACCTCTATGTCTTCTTAAACGCCAACTTACTTTTCAAGATCTTAGCTCTGCTTCTCAATTGCGTAAGGATGCTCCCACTGAGAAGCCACTGGCAGCTCTGCTCGCGGTTGAAGATGTGGTGGAGAAGGTGGTCGAAGATATGACCATCGCAGTAACGGAGACTAATGCTGAAGTTGCATAGACTACGACAATGGAAGTAGTTATAGCAACAGAAATTGAAGTGGTTAAAGACAGGGTAGAAATACCTGGTTGAAAAATTGGAAGTCCTTCCAACCACTACAGTGAGGAGGAAAACATTGAGGATGCTCCTCTTCACTACCAAAAAGGTACAACCGGAGAAGGAGAAGAAAAAGAACAACCTAACTTCTATACATTCTTTAATCTGGCGTTTGTAGTGGGATCTCCTACTGATCAAGTTCTAAGCCAAGTTCCACACCCAAAAGATCTTCCCAACAAGGGGAACATTTTCAACGATGAACATCTCGAAAAGGAGTGGTGGAACAATGTAAACGAGCTCGATCAACTCAGAGACTCAAGCGGGTACTCGCCAAGTTTGCTCATGGGAGCATGAACGTAAGTATCGAATACCTAAACATTCTTACTTGGTATTTTCAAATCTCTTACCAACCTTCTTTGTTTCGAGAGTATTAGAAGACATGGCAACTATGGTTGAATACCACAGGCAACTCATGCTCCTACGACAAAAAAATGTCGAACTCTCCAAGAAGACAGCGAAATGGTAAGTTATTGGCTTATGTAGTCGAATTCTATTTCAACCACCTTTGTAGGTCTAAGAGTAACGCAAAATTTTTAGCTGCTGCACCCGACAACGAGAGGGTTGATACGCAAAGGCTAAAGAAAGAAAATGTCGACCAATTGATAACCATTATGAAGGCTAATTCTATAATTAGAGCATTGTAGGGGAAAATAAATAGTAAGTTCTAAACGTAAGACTATTTATTTGGTTGTCTTTCTAGTGTTCCTCTTACCCTTTTCTTTTGACAAAAAAGAGGCTGAAGTGAGTAAGTCTCAAACTGAGGTTGAAGAAAAGACCAAGGTGATCAGGGAACTTACTCGTATCAATAAAGAGACCACCCAGAGAATGAAACTTCTAGTAAAAGAGCACAAAGCTAAAGTCGATAAGCTTGACGCTCAGCTACCATGTAAGAAAAGCCTCACCTTCGACTAGTTCTACTAACTAGTCTTGTGATAAATATTTCCCTCACCATTCTTCTTCTGTTTGTAGAAGTTGTGGTTGAAATAAAATGTCTGTCAGAAGCCTCGACTCGTAGTCAAGAGAAAATGAAGTTGATGAAGGGAATCCTCCATGACAACATTGTACTTCTCAACAATCTACTCGGTGGGTTTTGTTCGGAGAAGATGAGTCCTTCCGAAGACACCATAATCGCTCATGCGAGTAAAATTAGACTACAAGTTGGAGCGCTAAAGAAGCATTTATCTACTTTGAAAACTGATCAGGTTGAGTTGATTCGGGAGGCAATTAAAGGCGATGTAAGCTATGTCTTGGCAAAACTCAAGGTATGTGACCAGAACCTTAACTTTCAACCGATCGATCACGACTTTAGCTGCTCTAAAGTAGAGGCAACCTGTTTGATTGAAGAACTAGAGCCAACTGGTCAAAACGTCATAGAGGAAATGCAACTCAATTTCCTTCTTCAGAGTAGTTTGTAAAAAATAACTTTGTAAAGACTTACCTTTGGATGATGAAAAACTTCTTCCTTTCCTGCAATTCATCTTGTTGAGTAGTTAGTACTCGTAAGACAAAATTGAAATTTAGTACTTGTAAGACAAAATCCAAAATGAAAGAGATAGATACTATGACTAAGAAAAAAAGTTATATGAATAACTCTATCCTTTCCTCTGACTATTTACTTAGTTTGTATAAATAAACTAAGAAAATAGTACAGAGCAAAGTATGTAGAGAGCAGAGAAGTCACCAACTATCGTTGTCAAATTCGATTGTCATATTCTAGCAGCAAAAGTTAGGAACGAGTCAACACTAGGAAGTTTCTTCTAGTGGACAAGACCATGTGTAGAGAGGAAAGGCTTCGACTAGGTGACGTTACCTCCCTTCGACTAGGTTAATCAAATCGAAGACATAAATGATAAGAAGATAAAAACTTAGAATCTTTCTTGCACACATGTTCAACATTTTCATTTATAACGCAATTGTTTTATACTGATAACAAAAGTCAAGAACAGCTCATCACTATGAAGCTCCTTCTAGCGGGCAGGACCACATGCAGATAGGAGAGATTTCGACTAGTGGTGTTCCCTTCTCTAACCAATTAAACAAATTGGATATACTAGAAGTGGTCGAATAAACATAAAAGAAACTCTACTGAACATATGACAATGTAGATTTGAACAAACTGAAAGCTTTATTGAAATGGTAGAAATGTTTACACATAAAATTTGCGTAATTGGTCAATGTTCCAAAAATTTGAGAGAATTTGGCCATCCTCTATAGCAAGTCATACAGAGCCTGGTCGTGTAACTTCGACCACAATGTAAGGACCCTCCCACTTGGGTGAAAGTTTGTTCCGATTAGACTAGGATTGGATTTTTCTCAATACTAAGTCACCTACAGCAAGGATGTGAGGTTGGACCTTATGATCGTAGTACTTACGCATGGCTTGTTGATGGATTGTGGATCAGATTAAGGCTTGATTCCTCTTTTCTTCAAGCAGGTTGATTTCATCCGCTCAGAGTTGCTCTTGGCTAGAATCATTGAAGTTATCGACTCTTGTCGATCGGATCTTTAGTTCTAGGGGAAGCGTGGCTTCAGCCCCAAAAACTAGGAAAAATAGTCTCTCCTATCACCTGGTTAGGAGTCATACGAATTACCCATAATACTGAAGGAAGTTCCCATACCCAAACCCTAAGTACTTTACAAGCTAGTCAAAGAGTCAAGTCTTTATTCCTTGTATTATCTGGCCATTCACACGCTTGACTGCCCCATTGCTTTAAGGATGGGTGACTGAGGCATAGCAAAGTTTGGTACCCAATTCGTTGCGAAATTCTTGAAATTTTACACTTAAAAATTGCTTATCGTTATCTGTAATTATTTGACTTGGTACTCCAAATTGAGTACTCACACTTCTCATCATGAACCTTTTTGCTGCTTCTGTTGTGATCCCCGTCACAAGTTTAGCCTCGATCCATTTTGTGAATGTGTCACTAGCCACAAAAAGGAACTCGAAGCCTTAATGCTCGTGGAAACGGTCCTAGGATGTCGAGCCCCCAGATCGCAAAAGGCCACGAGAGAGGAGTTGTTTGAAGAGCCTAGTTGGTTGGTGTATTTGCCTGCTGTGAAACTGGCATTGTACACACTTCTTAACCAGCTCTTTGTCGTCATTGAGGTTTGTTGGCCAATAGAAACCTTGTCAAGGCCTTTTCGACCATCATTCTATAAGAGGCGTGTGCTCCATAGATACCCCCATGTATGTCGTTAAGGAGTAGTAATCTCTCTTTCTACGATATGCATCGCATGAGAACCCCTTGAGTACTCCATTTAGAGAGTACTTCATTGACCAAAATATATATTTTGGTCTTGCGGGATAGACAATCTACTTTGAGATTATCATCGGGTATAGAACACTTTTGAAGATACTCGTAGATGAGAGCTATCCGGGTATCCTCATACTCGATAGATGTTGTCCCATTAGGAGTTGTCTCCGGTGCTTCGACCAGAGACGGTTTCTAGAGCTGCTCCAAGAAAACTCCTAGTGGTACTTATAATCGGGAAGAAGCTATTTGAGCCAATTAGTCAGCGAGAAAGTTATCCTTCTGAGGGATATACTGTAACTCGAAACCAAAAATGTGCTTCTCAAGCTTCTGGGTTTTCAACAAGTACTGAGACATGGTCAAACTCAAGCATTGATACTCTTTGCTGATCTGATTCATGACTAGTTGAGAGTCCCCTCTCACGAGTAGTCAATGCATCCTGAGTGCTTTCACGGCTCGTATGCCAGCCAACAAACATTCGTATTCAACTACGTTATTAGTGGCCAGAAAGTATAGTTGAATGACATACTTTAAGATATCTCCTGCTTGAGATTCCAGGACCACCCTAGCCCCCAAGCCACTTAGTGTAAGCGACTCATTGAAGTACATCGTCCACTGGTCGTGGGAAGCATACTGGGAAGCATACTGTTGGGGATCCTGAATAGGTTCAGGATTTGTCCATTTGGTGACAAAGTCTGCCAAGATCTGGGATTTAATGGTTGTTTGGGACATGAAATGGAGGTCAAACGTCCCAAGTTCAACCGGTCATTTGGGCAATGTGTCCCGTTGTTTTCCTGTTCTGGAGGACCTCTCCTAAGGAAAACTTAGGCGGCACAATAATTTTTTCTGCCTAAAAATAATGCTTGAGGCTCCTCGAAGACATGAGGAGAGCATATAAAAGTTTTTAGACTTGAGGGTAGCATTCCATAGTCCCATGTAAGACTTTGCTTACATAGTAAACCAGTTGTTAGACCGAACATAACAAGTAGAGAAACTTAGCCAATGTCCATGGCCGAAGATCCTGGTACGATCCCATGAAATTAATATTGTACATGCTTTATTCTAGTCCAAGGAACTTGCATCTCGTTCAGAGCACTTGCAAACAAGATATTTAAAGAACTACCATAATCGATCAACACTCGATTTACTCGACAGTTATTGATGGTGGGATTGACCATGATAAAAAACTGACCTAGTCGAGCCAAAGGGATCGGATAGTCACTCCTCTCAAAAGAGATAGTGACTTCTGACCACTTTGGAAGATAATTGACAAGGGGAGGGTCAATGGATTTTACCTCATACTTGAGTTTACCTTATGTTCGATAGTTTTATACTATCCTTTTGACTCATATACTGAAGATCCTCTGTAGATATGCTCGACGGTGTGTTTCGGATCTTGAAATGGCATTTCCTCATCATTTTCCAATTGCTTCTAGACTCTCATTTGCCCTGACTCTTCGAGTGTAGGGAATGGACCTTGGTCGGAGTAGTAATCCTCGAGTTTTTGTTGTAAAACTCGGCAATTGTGAAGGTCGTGCCCTTCTCTCTTGTGGAAAGGGCGTCACCTACACTTGTTGTCTTTTCGCACTAGTGCTTTACCCCAATCGGAGTATTGCTTGGAGTTATGTTGCTATTTATCGCCTACAGCCAAGACTTCCTTCGAACTTTTGGCATGAGGCTTCTGACCTTTGGTCGTGTTATTAGATTTCCTGGCCTTCTTCCTCCTCTTACTGCCTTCACTTTCCTCTTTGGAACTTAGATTGACCTGACCAATGGTTTTAGTCCATTCGACTGCTTCAGCAATAGTCGCGTAATGGTCAGCCATCTCAAAGAGCTCAGCGACAATGGTCGGAGGATGCAAGGCGATATCCTCTGTAAACCTCCTATTGCGGACACCCTGCTTGAATGCTCTGATAACAGAAGCGTCAGAGACCTCTGAAATTGAATTACAACCTGACTAAAGCATTTGATGAATTGTTGCAGGGTCTCGTCGTTGTTCTGTCACATCCAGTGCAGGTCATTCTCTTTTCCAGGGTGATGGTATGCGCCTTGTAAGTTGGCCAACAGAAGGTCGCAGAGATGCTGCTATGAGTGGATTGACTCGGATGGTTGATTGAGCAACCACAATCGAGCAAATCACTCGAGCACAGTCGGTAGGTAATTCGCCATAACGTGCTCTCCACCTCCTACTTCTCGAACCATGGTCGTGTAAATATGAAGGAATTCGATGGGATTTTGAGACCCATCAAATTTTTCCAAGTTTACTGGTCGAAACTGCGTGGCCAGCACACTGCTCGAAGTTCAGGCGTGAACTTCTTGTATCCCAGGAAAGGGAATTCTGGGTTATAACTGTCTCCGGTTGGATCAGTATTCTACGAAGCGATGGGCGAACTCGCAGGGAGCCCATCCACTCTCTTTGCAGGTTCCATCGGAGAGCTACGACCACTAATTGACGATGAATTCCCAGAATTATAGATTTGAGGGCTCGTTGAAACTGCTCGAGCGGTTGCCAGGGTATTGAACACTTGGGGGGCAGGTCCATTATCGTGTTGCGAGTCCTGTTCATGGTTAGATTGACCCTTGCCATATGGGAAAATGGTTCCTCCTGTCGCTGTACTGCTGTGGGGGATAAGGATCCCTCCTCAGTCTTTCCGGTGGTGCAGTCTTCGAGATCTTGGGATGGATCTCTAGAGATATCCTCACCGTCGGAGGATAACATTGTTTGCTCGAAGTCGTAGTAGGCATTCATGTCGATATCCATGTAGTCAGCCAAGTCGAACCAATTCTCCTTGTTCCACTCCCCTGCCATGAGGACATCAGAAGAAAGAGAATTTGCCGACGAGGAAATTACCAGAGTCTTGGAAGAATCATCCCTACAGATAGCGTCAACTGTCAGAGTTCTAATATCGATCTTACATATGATTTGTTTGGATTTAGGAAAATCTAAAAGACTCAATGTATGAAAATGCAGAGTAGAGATATGGGAACGTTTATATAGGTTCAAGCCTTCTCGTAGGAGAATAATAACTCTACGTCCTGTGTGGCTATTGCTCAGAGAAATTGATTACAGTGAGAGTAATGCGAAATTTCTAGCACTATCTCCTGATATAATGTTTTACCCCTTCCTCCTCTCTGACGTCAACCCTTATATAGTCGATGAAGCGGTGGCTGTTGTCCCGTGCCAAAAGACGCCTCAACGCTTCGGATGATAATAGTCTGACGGAAGTTATTATTAGAGAGACGTAGTGGCTCATTCGCCGTGTGATTGTTGTTGTCAGAGAGAGATCGTGTGCAGTTATTAGGAATAAACGCACATTCTAACAACTTTGTCAGACAACCCCACGATGAAGTAGGTCGTTGTAGACAAGCTAATTGAGAATATGCTGGTTGCAAAAAGATCTACAATTATGAGGTGGTTGCAGGATATCTTACGTGGTCGTAGAAAAACTTACGACTAAGAAATAGCTGTAGTAAGACTTACGGCTATATGGTCGTAGAAGGACTTACGACTAAGGGGTAGTCGTAGTAAGACTTACGACTATGTGGTCGTAGAAAGACTTACGATTAAATGATTGTAGAAGAACTTATGACTAAATGATCATAAAAAAATTTATGACTATATGGTCGTAGAAAAACTTACACTACTATGTGAAATCTATCCCTTAAGATAAGATATATACTTGGAGAACATACTGTCATAATAACTAGAGGATAATTATATCCTCATCAGTACGTGTGTATGAAGTCAGGGGCAGATTCTCTTGAGTTCATGGGTGTTCAGCTGAACACTTTTTTTTTGCAAAAAATACAGTATACTAGGTATATTACACATATATACTCTTAATTGAGCCAAAATACTACATATTTGTACCTAGAAAATATAATCAACCCATACATCCCTCTCTCAGTCCACTGGAGCTCCCTCTATGCCCACCAGACCCATCACAGCCTAAATTCTCCAAAGCCTCAACCGGCCACTCAAGTCCTAACCTTAATTTTTTTACACTATTTTGAGATATGTTTGGTTGGGATAATTTGTACTTTGTTTTTTTTCACGAGGACCTTTCTTTTTTCTTTTGAGTAATATTTTATTAGCTCCGAACACCCATCTTGGGAGATGCTGGGTCCACTGCCAAGGAGACGATCATATATGTCGATGATGCATGGCATTATGCCACACCTAGATTTAGAAAAGTAGTATAAACCGACTATATAGGCGCATTTATATGGTGCATGTTACTTATACGATTGAATAAGAACAGCTCTTTGGGATGTGTAGGTAGTCGTTGGGCTCATCCGGACTCCAACCATGGTTATAATTCACCAAAAGTTATAGCCTCATATGTAGAAGAGGACAGCATGCATTGCTCTTGACAACTCATCTCCGACGTGGCCTCTATATTTGTCGAGCAAAGAAGTCCAAAGCTTTACCCAAACTTGCGAACCATTCATTCGTGCGTCCATGCAGGTTCCTTTTCCGGTTTAAGTTGAACGTGAAGGAACGTACTACCAAATTATATGGATCTCTCCGAGACGATCGAGCTAGTGATCTTAGCGTGACTTGTACGACTAGCCAAAACCAAAACCAAATCAATTGGGCTCTTACAAGTGCTCAATTCTTGGCATGTCCATGATGTCTACTTTTGAGGCTTTGTCTGACCTTGAGACAAAGATTTGTTTGTCCTTTGCAGGAAAAGCTAGTTTCTCTTTGGGCACGTATTGACTTGGTGGAAAAGCTACGTTAATTGATCTCATTTCTCGTCCACATTAGTACGTAGCTTCTTGGCCCTCCCTACAAGTTACCATTAATCTATGTTCTACACTCTACACTATAGTAGCTGGTCCCAGGCCTAATTGTTCGGTTGCAGAATTAATGGAACTCTTAAGCATGGCCAAAGAGAAGAGGAACTTACAAAGGACAGAAGTAGAAAAGTTGTTTTCCCCAAAACTTCGATTGGCTTCATTGTTTGAAAATGAGCATCTTGCCCGTTTCTCTTTGACATCTTTGCAATGTGCAAGGTGATCAGGTTGCATCTTCTATAAGAACAAAAAGAGTTTCTAATCAAAGAAAAAGTTGATGAATTATCAGATGAGCAAATTGCACTCTAGGTTTCTCTTCTTCACACTTTACAACTTGCCCATTTAGGCTAACTTGTCGGCAACCTATACATTCACACGGGCTAGTTTTTAGATAAAATACACAGTCTTCATCTGAAAAGATAAAATAATTAAATTTGACGTTTTAGATTATGAAAATAGTACATAATGTAAAAGTTGTTGAGTGTAGAAAGTACAATCTAATTTCATTTTAACTTTGACTTTCAATGATTGAGAATGTGTCCAGGTTCTACAAAGGACAGAAAGTGCTCCATAATTGATCAATACCAAGCTTGCAACAGTTGTATTCACCATCATGGATAGATATGGTAGAAAAGCTACTTTGCATGTAAGAAATAATTTTAAAAGTTGGTAGTATAATGTGGCTTTCGTTTTTGGTTTGTACATCACATTGAGTTTTTTCAGTTTTATGTTAGAATTCGTATACAAATCCAATTTCTAATTTTTATTTAATTTGTATTCCAAATTTTAGTTATTTAGGGAATTTACCTTTCAAATCATATGGAAATAAAATCGATAAATTTATTTTATTTTATACCAAAATTTAATTTTAAGTTGGAGTTCTTATACAAAATGCAATTCCCTATTTTTATTTAATTTTTGTCCTTAAATTAAGTTATTTATGGACATTAGTTTAAATTCATGTAGAAATCAAATTTATAATTACATTTAGTTTTTTGTTACCGGGTTTAAATTTTTGATGGAAGTCTAGACAAATGCAATTACCGATTTTTGTTTAATTTTTCTTACAAATTTCAGCTATTTAAATATTTTACTTTGGAAATCATATGGAAATCAAATTGTTATTTCCCTTTTTTATTGTACATGACATGCACTCTTTCTTTCAATATAAATTATTATAAATTGGGGACACTGGATGGATGGCTAGATTTTTTATTAACATGAGAATTTCAACGGAGTTTGTCATTAGTATAGGTGTAAATTTACATATTTTTGATTGTACATGACATGGAGGTTTTTTAGTATTAGGTAGGAATTCATATACTAACCCAATTTGTAATTTTCATTTAATTTTATTTCAATTTTTTAGTTATTTAGGGTTTTTACATTGGAATTATATGGAAATTACATTGCTAAATTTATTGTATTTTTGTTTCTAATTTTATTATTACATAAAAATTCGCATACAAATGCAATTCTAATTTTGCATTATTTTCCTTCTAAATTTTAGTTATTTAGGGATTTTACTTTGGAATTAATATGGAAATTACATTGTTAATTTTATTTAATATTTTATATCCATATTTTAGTTTTATGTTGGAAGTTGAAAGGCAATGTGAGAAGATCCAGATTATTTTTGTGATGAACCATTGCCATGTTTGTGAAGTAAAATTTTGAACTTGGTGAAGTTTGCATTTTGTCGGTTTGTTGTCAGGCAAATCGGTCTTACCATTCCGAGGGTATGACCACAGTGGTCAGATCACTGTTTGGTAGCGTCGTGTTTTAGTTGTCGGTTGTAATTTTTTTTAGAGCGGGTTGTTTTCACTGATTGGTGACCGGTCTGACTGACCTATGGTTAGCGGTCAGCCTGGCTCCAAAAATTTGATTTGGAATTTTGGGAATTTGGTTATGTGATGACGTGAATTGTGTAGTAATATTGCCTGATGCTTGTTTCAACTAACGTGGGTCAAGTTGTAAAGAACTTGTGCCCAAAAATGATTTCTTTGGCTTTAGATGTGCAAGAAGCTTTGGAGTCAACTATAGTGAATGACAAGGATCGGGGCTAAGCTCTTAGAGGAGCCGAGGCCTTGAACGATCAAGGATATCGAGTAAGATGGTTGAACTCAAACATGACACGAGAAAGGCGGGAAATGTTGAAGGAAAGGTTTGAGCGATGGGTTGCACCAAGTGTCTTGGTTGGTCTAAGTGAGATATGGTCTGGTGAAACCGAAACAGGAGAGACTTGCCGATGTGTGGCAAACCATTAATGCACCTATACGTGGCGAGCATGGTGATTCCTTGCAATAGAAGATGAAAACTGAGTTAAGGCGAGTGTATTTTGGTATTTTGCTAAATATTACAAACTCCGTTGGATCAAAACCATGATGCTTAGAAAAAATGGTTTTATGCAAGGAGATGCTGAGAAAATCAAGGGGATCAAAGGTTGATGACTTAGTTGATTCGATCTCGTGTGCTTTGAAAAGCATGTATGAGTTGAGTACATGAGTAAAACCTATATTGTATGGGGTTAACGGGCTTTCCCTAAATGTGCTAATGGATAGTATCAATTAGGGTTAGATATATGTTGGTTACCTTATCAATTTAACGGGTTAGGATGGAGACTTGCAAGTTAATCATCCAACCATTTCTCATTCTAACCTTGTATCCTAAGGTTAGGGTCAGAAGAGTGAGTGTTGTGGTATACTCTCTTGTTCTCCAGGTGGTTTGTATTCGGGCTAATTTTCTGTTTTGAGAACAGGGGAGCAGTCATACCGCTTCTGGGCTCGGTCATACCACTCAGCCAGTTAAACTGCTTGTTTGCTGCCGGTCCGACCACAGTGGTTAGACCGTCAAGGCACCTCCGGTTTGATCGCTGGTAGCCGGTCATATCGCTTCTACTAGTCGGTCATACTGCTACAGTGTTGATTTTCTCCCCTCTTCGTTTCTTGATGCTGTTGCCTTGGGTTTGTCTTTTTACTTTGATTTTCATAACTTTGTAGCTGTTGGTGTGAAGAATTTGAGAATATTGGAGGGAAAATATTGTAAGGCTCTATTCAACCCCTCTGTTGCCGTTTGGTCCTATAGAAGTCATACACAAATGTAATTGCTAATTTTTTATTTAATTTTTATTTTGAATTTTAACTATTTAGGGATTTTAATTTTGAACTCATATAGAAATCAAATTGCTAATTTTTTTATATTTTATTCTGAATTTTAGTTGTTTTTTTATTATATTTGATATGGACCCTTTCTTTTAATTTAACCTATTATATCTCGAGTCTGTTAGATAAACGATTAGATCTTTATTTCTCTCAATTAACGTGAGAGCTTTCTTAGAATACCCAATTAGGTATAGATAGGTGAATTGTGAACTGTTTCCCGATGTGTAGCTAGCTAGGTTTCTAATCACGGGTCAGCTAGCTGGCCCCACTAGTAACACAGATATGATTGAGAAACATCTAGTTGACATGAGTTCTACACGAATTTCGCGTGAATTTAGCGTAAGTTTTTTCCCTCCGACGTGGTAAAGAAACTACATATAGTTTTGGTTTTTTTTTTGCTTTATCTTTAGCTTATCATTTTCTGCTATAATAATTAGAATTTAAATAATGTATCTTTTGAAGACGAAGTCTATAAGTATATTGTAGTAGACATTGTACCGAGTTTAGCTACAGATCAAACTCGTATCAACTATTTCTCTTTACGTATTGTCTCTCATGAATAGTCAGAATTTAAAAAACATAAGCTAAAATCCAAAACCACAACCTAAAAAGCCTCACCTGTTTCGAAGTGTCCTCTACCTTGATACACCAGACATGCTCAACAGCATACATACATATCCCATGGAAGCAAATACATCGTACTGTAAGACAAAATTGCATAATAATAACTATTTAAGTTTGGAGAACAAACAAAAGGGCAACTATTAAGAGTTTAGCTCCCGGCATGCACGCACGGACGTGCCCGTTGGGCCGGGCCAAGACGCACGTGTAGCGCCGCGCGTACGAACGCCTACCTATTTATACTGGGCATCTTCCGCGCTGATATCTCCTTTCTCGAGTTAGCTTGCCAAATCTAGGCGCCAGGGAGAGCAACGGCCGTGGATCCGCCGCCAGCTTCTCTCCCCTCTTCTCTCGATCGAGCTCTCTTCGACGTTTTTATCGGTGTCAAGTAGGTGGACGACCTATTGATTTCCACAAGTGATCTTTTCTTTAATTTCTTATGTTTTTTTTTCTTAGATCAAATTATTTTAGTTTATTTTTCCCCGGTGAGTTCTTAACAGGATTTTTTTTTACGGATAATGACTTTCATCGAAACAACTGACCTGGACGACGATGGCAACCCCTACAACGGAGATCAACACTAGGCCGAGTTGGATATAAATAAATCTCCTCCGATTTTCTTCTGATGAACACACTACTACAAAGGCGTAGGTCTCACATATTAATGGAGATTACCGACAATCTACTACTTGTCGTGATAATTGACAATTGTGATGTCGTTGCAAGATCCGGATTATCTTGTGAGAAAGATAAAGAAGTTTAGCACATTCATCGTCTCAAGGATTTGGTGGTGTTATATTGTTCATTTAGAGTTTTTAATGTAAAAGTTGAGTATTTATGTACTTTATCTATGAGTTATTAATATAAATCGAAGAACTTTCTTTACACACGCACACTGCGCATCTTAATAAAGGGCCTCAAGATATTTAAGGTGGGGTTTCACATGAAAAACAAGTAATGTGATAGTAGTGAAATGGCATAATAAGAAATTCTTAGTGAAACATTTATCTTTGTTCTTTCAAAATTAGAGCATTCAAGAACTATACATGCTAAAGAAACCCTCCTAGAAAAGGTCATTTTTCGAAGTTCTAGTAACAAGAGTACTGGACCAGTTCATGTGTTGTGAGTACAAGTCAACATAATTTGAAGTCTTACAAAAAGTCAAGATAATTTTAGGACTCCTTTATTATTTACAGGTAAACACAATCATGAGATTTGCCGAGAAATCACATCAAAATATATAAGAGGACGACCCTAATTTATTGAATAGGTTGGTCTTAGCATGCCATGACCTGTGTATACAATGATGACCAAGTTCTTAGGACATGCATGCACATAAAAGTTCATGTGGCACGATCTCAGCTACTTAATATCGATCTGTTATCAGTTTGTTCCAGTATGATGGCATGATGCTATGGTACACCTATAAACATTCACGTTTTCTTACAGTTTAATCATGAAACAATATAATCTTTTGATGATGATCTATGGAAATATAGGCAATGCATAGAACTGAGCAGCGAAAACCATAAGGTTTATTTGGGAACAACAATTTCTCAAAAATACTAAAAAAAGAAACCAAAGAAAAC
Source organism: Dendrocalamus latiflorus (assembly GCA_017311315.1). Lineage (NCBI taxonomy): Eukaryota > Viridiplantae > Streptophyta > Magnoliopsida > Poales > Poaceae > Dendrocalamus > Dendrocalamus latiflorus. The sequence continues at coordinate 43,778,408 of CM029609.1, forward strand.
TAGCTTTCTGCATTTGCAATGCTGATCATTCCACGTAGGGTGCGAAGCACCGTAGAAACAGTTCAATTATGAGCATCATGTAGCCAGCATAACCTTAAATCGATCATACAAAGTGACTATTGCCTAAACCACAGATGGTTTGCTCCACTGGCTGCACATCTGTGATCTCGCTATCAACGTTGAGCTATACCAGTGCCGGCAGCAGGGAGAGAACATGGCAATTGCACTTTGTCCATCTGGAAACAGTTCTTGAATGGCTCATATAAGATTCTAGCCATTAAGGGCCGATTAATATTGGCTTTAGCTTCTGCTTCTAGAAGCTCAAGCCAATATGAACGCCCCAACTTCTATAAACTATTTCTATTATTCACTTCTATTCATCAGCTATTACTTTACGTTTTCACATATTGTAACACACTTTGTATTTTATCATATTACAATTCCATAAGTCGCATGATGGTCCGAATGTTGTAGTACCTTTTATTGCGCCATCTTTCTTACATAATGTACTACTATTCATCAGTCACTATTATTCATTAGCCATATCAACCACTACTATTCATCAGTTATAACTAAAAATTATCAGTAAAAACCAATACAAACAGACCCTTAAGAAATGGCAATAGTACAAGCACTATATTTCCCAAAACCGTCGTACAGTTCTACATATATATAGGTGGTGATCATTTGGGCTTATTTTTGGTGGCTTATGGCCGAAAAGCACTGTAGCTGGCTGAAAAAACACTGTAACTAACAGAGACTTATTTAGCATAATTAAATTTAAAAAAATTAAAAAATATAAAAAAATATGTTAGCCCATTACGTATAATACAAACAAATACGGGAAAAAAAGAACCGGCAAAAAAGCTCAACAAAAAACCAAAAGTTCAGAAAAAGACGAAATTTATGAATAGTGAAAAATAAGCCGGAAGCTAAAAGCTGAAGCCAAAACGATCACAGCCTACCGTCAAAAATCGCGAAGTAATCTCGAATATGTGCTGTTCGTTTAAGCCGATTCCAAAAAGATATATCATCCAGTAACTACCTCCTCGCAACATAGATTCAATATGTTATAGGTTGGCTTGTGCAATGGCCTCTCAAAATTAATACATCCGTACAAGAACTGGGTGATCAGCAAACACGATGATCTGCTACTGTGTATATGCAGTGTGGATCGATCGATCAGATCACAGTAGCAATGAACACACACCACATAACGCATTGCCGCCATGAAATGTACACGAAGCATCATACGGCTGCACATCAAATCGTTCACCATCAGACAGCCCCCTCAGTATCTCTTGCTCCAGCAATAGTTGCCTGTCACCAGCGGGTCATAGAAGTGCTCAAAAGGACACCAACGAGACGCTCTTTCCCAAATTAAAAGGACTTGCATGAGAAGTCGTCTCCCAAGAATCTAATCATATCATATCATGCAACGATCGACGTTCCTATTGGATGTAGCTGTTGTGCTTGTTTAATCGCGCTTTTTAGGTGTTTAGTAAGAGATGGGGAAGCCTTTCATATCTCAATTGTGATTTGTGGTCGTTAAATCTAGAGGTGAAGTGTGCCTTTTTTTGAGATAATAGAAATTATTTATCTATCTATTGTATAATTAAAACGATTCTATAAAGAGCTTTGATGTGTGCTTTGAGATCGAGGTTAGAAGTTTCCAAATTAATCATAGGAAAAATAAAGTGATCACAACAATTATTTTCATGGGTTGGATTATACAACAGTGCAGATTAATCAAATTCAACGTAGAAGTAGATACTAGAATTATAACTGTATTTCAGACATAGAGATCTATATATACTATCTGCCCATGCAATCACGTGGAATTTGCCGCTAGTTTGAATAATTTAACAGAAAATATATTGAATCATTTAACGATCCTATGGTATTTTTCTTATTTGTCATTATCACCTACGAGTGCTCCTTGGTGCATGGACACTATAATCTAAAATAGATATGTATCGTGTGCGAAAAATTTTAAAATTTCTTGGATGTCAAGTTTAACTAGTTGCCCCATTTCATCATCCTATATATATGTACGTGTATATGCGCGCGCGTGTGTGTAAATGCAGATATTTTCCTATGGAGGCTTATTTAGAGAAATTTTACCCAAATCAGTAGACGTACATATGGATGTAAAACCATACAAAAGTTTATATATATAGTTTCATACTCCTAAGAGTACGTACTCTTACTTATTATATATTGTTTAAATAATGTTATTATACCTCTTTATCCTTTTG